>JAVJIX010000029.1:445000-1115000 GCA_036785185.1 Paratrypauchen microcephalus
TCCTGGTTTAATCCTGGTTTAGTCCTTATTTAGTCCTGATTTAGTCCTGATTCACTCCTGATTTCACCCTGATTTGGACCTTGATTAGTTCTGGTTTAGTCCTGGTTTAATCTTGGTTTAGTCCTGGTTTAGTCCTTGTTTAGTCCTGGTTTAGTCCTGGCTTAGTGCTGTTTTACTTCTGGTTTAGACCTTGTTTAGTCCTGGCTTAGTGCTGGTTTAGTCCTGGTTCATTCTGGTTTAGTCCTTGTTTAGTCCTGGTTTAGTCCTGGCTTAGTGCTGTTTTAGTCCTGGTTTAGTCCTCGTTTAGTCCTGGTTTAGTCCTGGCTTTGTGCTGTTTTAGTCCTGGTTTAGACCTTGTTTAGTCCTGGCTTAGTGCTGGTTTAGTCCTGGTTTAGACCTTGTTTAGTCCTGGCTTAGTTCTGGTTTAGTCCTGGTTTAATCTTGGTTTAGTCCTGGTTTAGTCCTTGTTTAGTCCTGGTTTAGTCCTGGCTTAGTGCTGTTTTAGTCCTGGTTTAGACCTTGTTTAGTCCTGGCTTAGTGCTGGTTTAGTCCTGGTTCAGTTCTGGTTTTGTCCTGGTTTAATCCTGATTTAGACCTTGATTAGTCCTGGTTTAGTCCTGGTTTAATCCTGGTTTAATCTTGGTTTAGTCCTGGTTTAGTCCTTGTTTAGTCCTGTCTTAGTGCTGATTCACTCCTGATTTAGCCCTGGTTTAGACTTTGTTTAGTCCTGGTTTAGTGCTGGTTTAGTCCTGTTTCAATTCTGGTTTCGTCCTGGTTTAATCCTGGTCTGTCCTTGTTTAGTTCTGGTTTAGTCCTGGCTTAGTGCTGGTTTAGTCGTGGTTTAGACCTTGTTTAGTCCTGCCTTAGTGCTGGTTTAGTCGTGGTTTAGACCTTGTTTAGTCCTGCCTTAGTGCTGGTTTATTCCTGGTTCATTCTGGTTTCGTCCTGGTTTAATTCTGGTTTAGTCCTTGTTTAGTCCTGGTTTAGTCCTGGCTTAGTGTTGGTTTAGTCCTGGTTCAGTTCTGGTTTCGTCCTGGTTTAATCCTGGTTTAGTACTTGTTTAGTCCTGGTTTAGTCTTGATTTCACCCTGATTTAGACCTTGATTAGTCTTGGTTTAGTCCTGGTTTAGTCCGGGTTTCATCATTACTTTCTTCAGTCGTCTGTGCACTTTCTGTAGTCTGAACTCTGTCACATCAGCTGTTCACGGAGGCAGTGTTTGAGTGACAGGTGTGTGGTGGAAATGAACCCGGGTGCCCATCCAGAGTGAAGCATCAGATTAACCCGGATGCCCTCCCACAGTGTCACGGTGGAGATGATGTAAATGTGCAGTGATGGAGGGGCCAGGGGAGTTAATGGGGAGTCCCACTGTGTTTCTCAGATATAACTCAAACTTTTAGAGCAGAGCTTATTTTCGTACTGGGAAATCTGCCTGAAATGTTCCACAGTGTGGCATTAAGCACTGTGTAAATTGTTTGGTTGGGATCTATCACCTCCCTTTTTCTATGGCTATGTCATTGGTCTGCCTGGAATGTTCCACAGTATGACATTAAACAGCTCTACTTTACATTTATTCAATTACAGGCATTCTGACTGTGAGCGGGGTCACCTCTCCACAGATCTGACTTGTAACTTGGTCTGGTTTGGCCTCCATGAAGAAAATGTACACACACTCTTTAAAGGACCAATATTATGCCATTGTGCTATTTTCTGAGCTATGTTCTAAGTTCCTCTATGTTCCTCATCACAAACAGACCTGGAGTTGTGTTTGTGAACAATTTTTCCCGAGGAGCGGGGGGGGGGGCTTGAATTGCATGAGAAATGCCGTGTGAGCGTGTGAACGCGTCGAATTGTCTCTCTCAATGCGTGAGACTTGAGAGCCCTGCTGTAAATGTTTGTCTAAAGAGCAAACTTAAACTACAAAGCAACTAATGAGAGTTATATAAATGAAGTTATTACCTGATGGTTCTCAGTTTGTTTTATCATCACCGCAGTGTGCGCTTAGCAGCTGAAATTACACTCTACAGTCTGCCCAACAACAGAACAGTCTATTTTCTGATTGGCTGATTTTTTTCCGGGGAGCGGGACGGGGAGGAGGGGGAGAGTTTTTTTTCGCTGAAAATGCGCGGTGCCTAGCCTGGGAATTCCCAGGCCGCTTCCGTTCGTTTCGAACTGGAAGGCGGCCTGGAAACTCGTCCAAGCGAGAGTCCCAGATTTAGGGCCCCAATCAGAGAGCGGGGGAGGTGTGGCAAGACGGTGACGCGTACTACATGACAAACGGAAGCTTGTAGTTTGAACTGACAACTGACATGATTGGCTATGGACTTACGTATACGCTCAATGATAGACATTCATAACGCCCAATAAACGGCCGTTGGCAATCGCTAACCACACCTCCGCTACGGGATTTTTCGAAGCGAGTTTCCAGACCCATATCTCACTTGTGATATGGTCAGGTGTTAACCAGACTACGCGGTGCCTGCATAAACTGAGCCACACAGACCGATTTTCTGGGCACAAAAAAAAAAAAAAAAAGAAATCAGCGTGAGAAATACGTTATACGTTATAAATAAGTGTGGCGTGTGAGCATGTGAACACGTCGAATTGCGTGTGTCACACTCTCAATGCGTGAGACTTGAGAGCCCTGGCCATGATAACCGCGGACCTTTTAGCTAACTGTACTGAGACCACCTCCCAAGATGGTCTCAGTTCGGTTCGTTTTAAAGGGGTCTGAGTGCGCTTAAGAGTGTTCACATATAAACCTATAATGCTCAGTTAGTGATCTGAGTTCGCTTTAAACGCTGAAAGGGACCAAGTGTGAAAACACCCTAAGTCACAATATTGATCTAAAACGACTTCATAAAAGAAACAAGAGCACTGACTTCCACGTTAGAAAACTGTGGTGTCCAGTGGAGCTGATGAGACTGTAATTTCCGAGGACAGGGGAAGGGTGCGAGGGGGGGCTTGAATTGCATGAGAAATGCTGCGTCGAATTGCGTGTTGAGAGCCCTGTTTGTCTAAACAGCAAACTTAAAGGTCCCATGGCATGAAATTTTCACTTTCTGAGGTTTTTGAACGTTAATGTGAGCTCCCCTACCCTGTTTAGGCCCCTCCCCCCATGCAAAATGTCTAAACTGAGCATTTGCGGTCCTTTTCTGCGTTACACAAAACCAGTGTTCAAACGGGCGAGTTCGGACAAGGCACCTTATTGACGTCAGATCGGCAAATGCAGCTCCAGCCCCTCCCTCTGTCTCCGCTCAGCGTCCCTGTATATCCCGCCCATAGAGTTTGGACTGTGAATGCGCTACAATGCGAAATGCGTTTTTTTATTTGCCTGGAGGCACGTCCGAGTGTTTCTAGGCTCGCAAGTCCCTTACCCGACCCTCTGGACCTCTGAAATACCAGTGGTTTAATTTTATTTTCTGTGTAAATATGCTTTTTTTCATTGCAAAGTCTCCCATCTGTACACGGAAGAGAGGAGACAGAGCGGAGCCGAGCTGCACCGAGCTGCGGGGGAAACCCGCCCCCCCGCTCCTTAGCCAATCTCTCTGTCCTTCTCATTTGCAGTGAAGCAGCAACACCCACAATAAAGCATTTTAGACACATATCTAGCCTCATGAAGACTGTCAGAGTCATATCTCATGCAGTGAGTGTTGATTTTGAAGAAGGATTCATTTACAGTATTAGGGAACCATTAAGGAGCCATATAAAAGTATCAAGAAGTACCATGTCATGGGACCTTTAAACTACAAAGCAACTAATGAGTTATATAAATGAAGTTATTTCCTGATGGTTCTCAGTTTGTTTTATCATCACCACACTCAGTGCGCGCTGAGAGGGGCGGGGAGGAGGGAGCGGGGCGGGGGGGAGCGGGCCATTTTTAACGGATTCATGTAAGAGTCTGGTTAATGCACCGGGCCCGCGTCTCACCGCGTCTCACCGCGGGCAGTTCGGCTCTGGGCCGCGCGTATTCCGCGCATAAGCCGTCGGGGGGGACACGTTACGCACAGACGGAGACACCGGGACCGGAGTCGGTGCGTCTCAGAGGAAACGTGACACTGGGACTGAGGCTCAGGACGTGCCCGGGGGACGGCGCGTCTGCTCCGGCCTCCGCTCGGACCGTGCGCCCGGAGCAGGGGGAGTTATTTTTGCTGAAAACGTGCGGAGCCTGCATAAACTAAGCCACACAGACCGATTTTCTGGGCACAAAAAAAAAAAAAAAAAAGAAATCAGCGTGAGAAATGCCATGTGTGGCGTGTGAGCGTGTGAACACGTCGAATTGCGTGTGTCACACTCTCAATGCGTGAGACTTGAGAGCCCTGGCCATGATAACAACGCACCGCATGTTGTGGGCTCTTCCTATGGATAGCTCACACTAGAGCAGAGCATTTTTTTAACATTTGGACCAAAATGACGATGCTACCCTGCTCAATCCTACGAGTAAGAACATCAAACTGGAGAAGGAAGTGTGTACATCACAGTGGGTGTGTACCGGTGGAGCTGAAAATGGGGGTAGATCGGAGAAATGATGTCTAGAAAATAAGAGACTAAGGATGCCTCAAACATGAATCACTCCAAATACAACTTCACAGGGTCAATGAGAAGGCGAAATAACTAGAAAAAGGAGGATTTTACAGAATAGGTCCGCTGTAAGACAGCTCAAATAACCCTCATTTATCCTTTGCTGTTATATCATACCTTCACACATTCATAAAAGCAATAGCTGATATCTGGACAGCTTTTTGGTTTTGGTATTTTCTTTTAAAACTCTATTTTCTGCTAGTGGAACACTTCATCCTTCAGCTGCTTTTTTCTCCTTTTTATATTCTTCTTTCTCGATATCAGAGAAATACTAGTCCAGTGGATAATTCAGCTTTGATATAAACTTTGATATTAACTACTGAAAACTGCCCAGTTGAGTACAAAAGTTTAACTGCATAAGCTGAACTCAACATTTTTATAGCAGATGCTTTGAACCTGTTATGTAAAGGGTCTGCACCTGCCTGTCTCCATGGTGATGTTATTGTTTTACCTGTAATGTTCCTCAGTATAGTATTAAAGGTTCTATATTATGCAAAACTGACTCTTGTGAGCTCTGTCATGTTCTAATGTTGTTCCTTCTTCAAAAACAGACCTGGAGTTGTGTTTTGTTTCAATCACATATGTTTGAGGAACCCTTTATTATTTATTAGTTAGTCTGTCTACCTATTTCCAAAAGCTCCAACTACTCTGTTCCACCTTGTGATGTCATGAAGTGGTAGTTTTCTCTTTTACCTTTAGTTCAGTAGAGATTGGCTGTTCCACTACTTTTCGCAAATACTTGAGTAATATTATTAATAATATTATTTTGAAGTAATGTTACTGAATGAGTCACCGTGATCTAACATTTGTGCTATAATGGTTAAAATACCTTTAGCGTCCCCTAAACGTGTAGACTAAGATGAATTTTGTACATTCACATCCTTCTCTCCACACTGGACAGAAACGTCAATGAGGAGATGCTCGTCTCTGTCACAGTGTTGCCATGGAAACAGCTGTGTGCCGTGTCCAGAGCGCTCAGAGAACACGGCTGACACATGTAACATCTGAACCCAAGGACAAAGTCAATATTATGACCTTTAATAATGTCTCCACACAGCTCCTCCCAGCTCCTCACATCTCCACGCAGCTCCTCACATCTCCTCACATCTCCACGCAGCTCCTCACATCTCACATATCCACGCAGCTCCTCACAGCTTCTCACAGCTCCTCACAGCTCCTCAGAGCTGTTCACAGCTTCTCACAGCTCCACACTGCTCCTCACAGCGCCACACTGCTCCTTACAGCTCCTCACAGCCTCACACAGCTCCTCACAGCCCTTCACAGCTCCTCACAGCTCCTCACAGCTCCTCACAGCTCCTCACAGCTCCACACAGCTCTTCACAGCTCTACACTGCTCCTCACAGCTTCACACTGCTCCTCACAGCCCTTCACAGCTCCTCACAGCTCCACACAGCTCTTCACAGCTCTTCACAGCTTCTCACAGCTTCTCACAGCTCCTCACAGCTTCTCACAGCTCCTCACAGCTCTTCACAGCTTCTCACAGCTCCACACTGCTCCTCACAGCTCCTCACAGCTCCTCACAGCCCTTCACAGCTCCTCACAGCTCCACACAGCTCCACACAGCTCTTCACAGCTCTACACTGCTCCTCACAGCTTCACGCAGCCCTTCACAGCTCCTCACAGCTCCTCACAGCTCTTCACAGCTTCTCACAGCTCCACACTGCTCCTCACAGTGCCACACTGCTTCTCACAGCCTCACACAGCTCCTCACAGCCCTTCACAGCTCCTCACAGCTCCTCACAGCTCCTCACAGCTCCTCACAGCTCTTCACAGCTCCTCACAGCTCCTCACAGCTCCTCACAGCTCTTCACAGCTCCTCACAGTTGGGAGTCGAATATGGGACCCTCTTGCTGTGAGGTGAGAATGCTAGGAAGTAATGAGACCTTTTCGTGGTTTGAAAAAGAGGTGCCCCAGTTTTAAGACTAGTTTTGTTTTTCTCAGAAGAATCACAGATCGAATTTACAGATCGTAGCTGATGTATTAAATCTGAGACCTGTCCTGAGTCGGTCCTGATTTAGTACTGTTCAAAACCTGGGTTAGACCTGGTGTAGTCCTGGTTTAGTCCTAGTTTAGCTCTTTTTTAGACCTGGCTTAGTTCAGGTTAAGTCCTCATTTAGATCTGGTTAAATGCCAGTTTGGACCTAGATTAGCCCTGGTTTGGTTTTGGTTCGGGCCTGATATAGTCCTGGTTTAGAACTATGTTAGTCTTGGTTGGGAAATTATTTGGACCTGTTTTACTCCTGGTTTAGTCCTGGTTAAATCCTGGTTCAGCTATTTTAATTCTAAACCTGTACAGCGCTAAGAAAATCAAACTTGCAAATAATTCTTCAAACGTTAAAATGTAAAACACATTTTCTCCTGGTAAAGTGCATTCTGGGACATTACTAGAACTTTTTCAGGCTTTTTCAGGATTTTTTTCCATCTCAAATCCCATTCTCTCCTCTCTCTTTCTCTCTGTTTCTTATTGTTGTGACGTCACAGATCCATACCTGCACATTCCATTCACATTTTCCTTTTCCATCCCCCCATTTCAGAGCCATCGACTTCCCTCTCCCCAGGCACTTCATCGACCCTGGCTTTGTTCCACGCTGTCGGAATGGTCTGTAATCACCTTCTGTACCTCCCCAGCGCCACCACGCCATCATCAGCGTTCGGTATCGATGTTTTGGTTGTGAGGGGAACGCGTTTTGTCCACTTTGAAAAGCGTTTATGAAAAAGGCTGTGAATTATGCATGAGACCCAGAGTGGGTCTGAGTGTGGAAATATTGGAGAGAGTTTGAAGAAAAGAGCTTTGACCTTAAACTGGACAGTTTTTTAGACCAAGAAATAATTTCACTTTTCCTGTTCTTGAGTCACGTCGAGATTTAAAGGGCACGTGTCAAATACAAGTCAATTTCTGTTGCATTGTAAAGTTCAGATCGGTTTGTCTCTCCGTCTGCTCCATCTGGTCCTCTCCTCCTCCTCTGACCCTCTCCTCCTCCTCCTCTGACCCTCTCCTCCTCCTCTGACCCTCTCCTCCTCCTCTGACCCTCATTAACAATAACAACTTTGGTTATTTTTAAGACAAAACAGTGGGAAGAGAGTGGATAATATCCTCCTCTCCTCCTCTCCTCTGTACGTTTCTCCTCCTCCTTTCTGCTCCTCTGTACGTTTCTCCTCCTCCTCTGTACCTCCTCCTCCTCTGTACCTCTCTCCTCTCTCCTCCTCTGTACCTCTCACCTCCTCTGTACCTCTCTCCTCCTCATCTGTACCTCTCTCCTCCTCATCTGTACCTTTCTCCTCCTCCTCTGTACCTTTCTCCTCCTCCTCTGTACCTTTCTCCTCCTCTTCTGTACCTTTCTCCTCCTCCTCTGTACCTCTCTCCTCCTCCTCTGTACCTCTCGTCCTCCTCTGTACCTCTCTTCTCCTCCTCTGTATGGCTCTCTCCTCCTGTGTACTACTCTCCTCCTCTGTACCTTTCCCCTCCTCCTCTGTAAGGCTCTCTCCTCTTTACCTCTCCCCCTCCTCTCTACCTCTCACCTCCTCTGTACCTCTCACCTCCTCTGTACCTCTCACCTCCTCTGTACCTCTCTCCTCCTCCTCTGTACCTCTCTCCTCCTCCTCTGTGCTTTTCTCCTCCTCCTCTGTACCTCTCTCCTCCTCCTCTGTACCTTTCTCCTCCTCCTCTGTACCTCTCTTCTCCTCTGTACCTCTCCTCCTCCTCTGTACCTCGCACCTCCTCTGTACCTCTCACCTCCTCTGTACCTCTCTCCTCCTCATCTGTACCTCTCTCTTCCTCCTCCTCTGTACTTTTCTCCTCCTCCTCTGTACCTCTCTCCTCCTCCTCTGTACCTTTCTCCTCCTCCTCTGTACCTCTCTTCTCCTCTGTACCTTTCTCCTCGTCCTCTGTACGGCTCTCTCCTCCTCTGTACCTCTCCTCCTCATCTGTACCTCTCTCTTCCTCCTCCTCTGTACTTTTCTCCTCCTCCTCTGTACCTCTTTCCTCCTCCTCTGTACCTCTCTCCTCCTCCTCCTCTGTACCTCTCCTCCTCTGTACCTCTCACCTCCTCTGTACCTCTCTCCTCCTCATCTGTACCTCTCTCTTCCTCCTCCTCTGTACTTTTCTCCTCCTTCTCTATACCTCTCTCCTCCTCCTCCTCTGTACCTCTCCTCCTCTGTACCTCTCTCCTCCTCCCCCTCCTCCCTCCCCCTCCTCTGTATATCTTTCCTCCTCCTCTGTACCTCTCCTCCTCCTCTGTACCTCTCTCCTCCTCTGTACCTCTCTCCTCCTCTGTACCTCTCCTCCTCCTCTGTACCTCTCTCCTCCTCTGTACCTCTCTCCTCCTCTGTACCTCTCCTCCTCCTCTGTACCTCTCTCCTCCTCTGTACCTCTCTCCTCCTCCTCCTCCGTACAGTTGCAGTGAATAAAGGTGTAGTGATTTGAAAGTGTATATTTTTTCTTTTCTGTGATGAAAGGCGGACTCCTGCAGATGATCGGCTTAGAGCTGCAGATAGAAGACAGACAAACACAACAGAATGGAGAAAAATAGGAGACAGTTCCTACTAATGCAACTGTACTTCCAGCTTAAAATCTAAAAGACTCCACTAAATATTTTTTAACTCAACATGGTTTGATTTCCAAACAGATATTGTAACTAGCTTGCAGTGGTCCGAAGTTCTTCCTCACCTCCCTTATGCATTCTGAGCATCTGAATTATTGACCATGATGAGTTTATAAGAGCTTTTTACAACTTTCAGAGACCAGAGGGGAGTTTTGTCCTCACAGTAACACCAACGACTAGCATGCTAACTGGCTCTTTCTGCTGTAGAACAATCAAACACTGTCTGATGGTCCAGTGGATCATCTTGAGTGTTTTTAATGAAGACGTCCACAGCCAGCAGCATCTGGTGTGGAGCAGATGGGAGATTTGACTTTGTTTTTCTTTATTTTCTTTATGGAGAAAAATTCAGATGAAAACGGGAATCGATTAATATGAGGGGGGAAAATGGTGGCTATATATATCTGGTTATATATACTGTAGATTTTTTTGTCTTTGCACATTAGATACACTATGTAACTTTTCTAGTAGCGTATTGCTACCTGCTTCCCTTTTATGGTGTTGCTTTGCCTGGAATGTTCCGCACTATGGCATTAACATATGCATCAGCTAAGTGTATTTATTGATCAAAAATACATTTCCTGAGTGTGAGCATGGTGGCCTCTCCACAGATGTGACTCCACCTGCTTGTTTCTATTGTGTTAGATTAGCTTAATGCCATACTGTGGAACATTCTAGCAAACCAATGATTCAAGATTCAAGATTCAAGATTGTTTATTTGTCATATGCAGAATCAACACAAGGTCAACAATGCAATGAAATGCTTAGGATCAGAAGAACCGTTGACTCGCTAAGATAGTCAAGAAGTACTAATAACATGCAATAATAGTACATGGTAAGAAAAGTGTTGCAAAAGTGCAGGGGAAGAAGTAAACAATATAATAAACAATATAATAAAATATGTAATAAAATGTAATAAAAAAAATACAAGGTACAATGTACAAGGTGCAGTTAGGGTTAAATCAAATAAGGTGTAAGTATTTCACAGATTGCACATAATATGGTGTGGTGTAGGTGTTGCATGTGGATTTCGTATTGCACATAGTATGATATAAATATTGCACATAGGTTATTGCACTAATTATTGCACAGGTAACAGTAATTTACAGTGAGGTAGTGACAGACATGATACATTCATACAGAGCAGCAGCAGTAAACATATTATGCATAATGAAAAGTAGTTTAGTGCAGTATTATTGAGAGCTCAGTATTATTTAGAGTGCTATCCAGAGTTCAGTAGTCTGACAGCTTGGGAGTAATAGCTGTCTTTGAGTCTTTTTGTGCGTGCTGCAGGCTCCTGTATCGTCTACCAGAGGGTAGCAGACGGTAGAGTCCTTGTGCCGGATGAGTATGGTCCTTAGTGATGCTGCGTGCCTTACACAGACCCCTGCTGTGGTAAATGTCCTGGATGGAGGGGAGACTGCTGCCAGTGATGTCCTCTGCCGCTCGCACCACCCTCTGTAGTGCTTTGCGGCTCTGAGCGGTGCAGTTCCCATACCACACTGTGATGCAGCCCGTCAGCAGGCTCTCGATGGTGCACCTGTAGAAGTTTGTGAGGATGCTGGTGTTCATACCAAACTTCCTCAACTTCCTCAGGAAGTAGAGTCTTTGTCGGGCTTTCTTAACCACAGTATCTGTATGTAGTGTCCAGGACAGATCCTCAGTGATGTGGACCCCAAGGAACTTAAAACTGCTGACCTGCTTCACCTCAGCGTTATTAATGGAGATGGGGGGGATGCTGGTCTACACGCTGTCTCCTGAAGTCCACGATCATTTCCTTAGTTTTGCTGACATTCAGAGAGAGGTTATTTTCCTGACACCAGCTGGTCAGTGATTTCACCTCGTCTCTGTAGGCACTCTCATCATTGTTGGTGATGAGGCCTAGGATGGTGGTGTCGTCAGCAAACTTGAGGATGGTGTTGGAGCTGTGCCTGGCGGTACAGTTGTAGGTGAACAGGGAGTACAGGAGAGGGCTGAGAACACAGCCCTGGGGTGCCCCAGTGCTGAGGACACGAGTGGAGGAGACGTGGCTGCCGATCCTCACCGCCTGTGGCCTGTTGGTGAGGAAGTCCCATATCCAGCAGCAGATGGACGTCCCCAGGCCCAGGGCGGTGAGCTTAGAGACCAGTTTGGGGGGGATTATGGTATTGAATGCCGAGCTGTAGTCAATGAAGAGCATTCTCACATATGTGTTTCCTCTCTCCAGATGACTGAGAGAGGTGTGGACTGCTAGAGCAATAGCGTCCTCTGTAGACCTCTTTGCTCTATATGCAAACTGCAGGGGGTCCAGGGTGTCGGGGAGGGAGTCACAGATGTGTCTCTTAATGATTCGTTCAAAGCACTTCATGATGACAGATGTGAGTGCTATGGGCCGATAGTCATTAGGACAGGATGCTGTGGGGGTCTTTGGGATGGGGACTACAGTGGAGGTCTTGAAGATGGTGGGCACGATAGACTGGCTCAGTGACAGGTTGAAGATGTTGGTGAACACCCCGGCGAGTTGGTCAGCACAAGCCCTCAGCACCCGTCCGGGGATGCCGTCGGGTCCTGGTGCTTTGCGGGGATTCACTCTCTTAAACGCCCGTCTCACTGTAGCAGTGTCTATACAGAGTACAGCGTCCTCACTGTCCACATGGGGTCTGGTGACAGGCGTGGTGTTATCGGCATCAAACCGGGCGTAGAAGGTGTTGAGTTCGTCCGGAAATGATGCGCTTCCAGTTCCACGGGCCCGCTCCTCCCCTTGTAGTCAGTGATACAGCGTAGCCCATGCCACACCCGTCTCGGGTCATTGCTCTGCTGGGCAGACTCCACTCTCTCCCTGTAGTCCCTCTGGGAAGTCCTGAGGTCGTACTTGGCTGCTTTGTAGGCTTCGGGGTCTCCTGAGTTGAAGGCGGCGGTGCGAGCTTTCAGCTTAGCACGCACCTCCGGTCCCGCCCAGGGTTTCTGATTTGGGTAAGTGCAGATGGAGATTTTGGGCACCGTGTCCTCAATGCACTTCCCTATGTAGCCTACGAAAGAGTCTGTGTACGCATTAATGTCACCATCCGCTGCGTCTGCAAACATCTGCCAGTCTGTTGTTTCAAAGCAGTCCTGTAGCACCTCATCAGACATACTGCTCCATTTGTGTATTTGTCTGGGAACCGGTTTTTCCAGTTTCAGCCTTTGTTTGTAATCAGGCAACAACAAGATGGCGCTATGGTCAGATTTATCAAAGGCTGGGCGGAGGAGGGGTTTGTAACTGGCTTTAAATGGGGTGTAACAATGGTCTAAAGTCTGCCCCCCCCCCCCCCCCCCTGGTGGGGAGGGATATGTGCTGGTAGTATTTTGGTAGAACCAAAAAACCAACCAGTTTTCATGTTGGCTCTATTGAAATCCCCCACCACAATGAAAGCTGCATCAGGGTGAGAGTTTTCAAGTCCGTTTATAATCCCATACAGTTGTTCTAGGGCTTCTGTTTTATCAGCTTGTGGTGGAATATAGACTACAGTGAGGATTACAGCGCTAAAATCTCTAGGCAGATAGAAGGGTCTAACTTTGATGGTTAGCAGCTCTAGGGCTGGAGTGCAGTGAGTTGTTAAAATACGTGCGTCTGTTGCCCACAAAGAGTTAACCATAAAGCACACACCCCCACCACAAGACTTGCCTGAGTCCTCCGTTCTGTCCTGCCTGTATATAGTGAAATTGTCCGGGGTAACGGCGCTGTCGGGAATGGTTGGGTCCAGCCATGTTTCCGTAAAGGCAAAAACACAACAGTTCCTCGTGTCCCGTTCGAAATAAATCCGTGCGCGCAGGTCATCCAGTTTATTCCTCAGAGACTGGACGTCCCCAAGGAGACAAGTAGGTGGTGCACCTTCCTCCAAATGTTCCGCAGTGCACCTTTATAGTTTTATGTGAGCTGTGGTCTTTACTGCAGCACACAGAACACATTCATAT
The DNA here is from genome assembly GCA_036785185.1 of Paratrypauchen microcephalus. NCBI lineage: Eukaryota > Metazoa > Chordata > Actinopteri > Gobiiformes > Gobiidae > Paratrypauchen > Paratrypauchen microcephalus. Next base: position 458,132 of record JAVJIX010000029.1, read on the forward strand.
AGAAAGATCTTCCTGAAGCTGCTTTCATCTCTCCTGTGGAATACTGTGATGAGACCACAGGGGGCGCTGTAATGAGGTTAGTGCTTTCTATGGCAAAAGGAGAAATTCAATTTGTCAACTGGACAAAAGTTTATTTGGTCAAACTTGGCTAACTACAATGAAATTACTTTGAAACTACTACATCTACTTGTTTTCAGTTTCTGTTAGTTAGGTGGGCCTATTAGATCTGCAGTGGGAGTGAAGTGTGGGGTCTTGATAGCAGTTTACACACTTCTGGACCTGACCTGCTGCCCTATTGTTTTCTTTGTTTTGATTTAGATTTAGGTTTGAGGATAGAGTTAAATGAAAGACAAATTATGTCAAATGACAAATGAGAGTTAGTGCTTTCTCTCAATCACTTCATTTGGGTGCACGCTGTGCTCTCTCTCTCTCTCTCTCTCTCTTCCTTCTCTCTTTCTTTTTCTCTCTTCTCTCTCTTTCTATCGTTCTTTCTCTCTGCCCTCTCCTTCTCACTTTCTTTCTCCCCCCGCCTCTCCCCTTTCTTTCTCTCTTTCTCTCTTTCTCTCTTTCTCTCTCTTTCTGTCAAAATATGAATTTTTAACCCATCCCAGATTTGTTCAGAGAAATATTTAAACACAGATCAGTTCAAAAGGCATCAGATATAACTCACCCTGCACTTACAGAGAACAACAACCTCCTCACTAAAAGGAGGAGACAGGAGGACACAGTGGCGGTTGGTCAATAGATGGCACAAGTGCGCCCGCACTTCCTAACTTGACCTAGATTTAAAAAAAAAAATATATATATATATATATATATATATATATATATATATATATATATATATATATATATATATATATATATATATATATATACCACCAGCTGTTATTGCTCTAACACCTTTTGTATTGTTCAAATATACTCCTCTCCACAGATATGACCTATAACTTAAATATGGTAAATATGTTTAATGCCATACCGTGAAACATTTTAAAGCAATAACATCTCCATGGAGACAGGAAGGGGAGGGGCATGCTTCATCAGGAAAGTTCATAGACCATAAAGAGCTAAGAGTGTCACCCACAGCCTAATGAAGCTCATCAAGGATGTGGCCAAGGATGTTATAGGGCAAATTTTAGGCATCTAAAAATAGGTTAAAATGTCCACAAAATCCAACCTTTCTGAAAGCTGTATGTGCCCTGTCAGCCAAACACGAGCAGTTGTGATTACCTTTGCACTCTATGGGAAAAATCCTTTCTGGGCAGGAAGGATTTTTTTCACTGAGGTTCCAGTGGGTGTCCACTACGCCAACTGAAGACAGCCCTAAGCAGCAATACTTTATCCAGTTATTTAAATAGATCCATGATTCAGACACAACTGAAAATGGCATGAGCCTGAACAGTGCCCCCTTTAGGGACTAGTGTGGACATGCAGATACAGCCCGGGTCTCCTCTCTGTCCTCATCACAGCGTCTCATAACCTCTCCTTTAATCTTCTGTTGGATCGATTTCAGAGAAAAACAGACAGAAAGAAAGGTGATCTTCATTAAAGAGCCATCTCAATGTTTTATCAAGTCCTGGAGTGTGTTTGTGACAAGCTTCAAAGGCTTCATTTAGAACAAAAAAATCAAACGCAATTTCACAGAAAATCACCTCCAAAACACTGAAAAACAAAGAAACTAATGTGTAAATCTACCTCGAACAGAGAAGATAAGTCTGAACCTATGAAGCAACACAGATGTGAGGAGCAGATAATGGTACTTAAGTAATAGTACCAGTACTTCTAAATAATATTACTCAAGTAAAAGTACAAAGTAGTGATTGAAGAAATTACTCAAGTAAGAGTAAAAAAGTGAACTTAAAGGGCTCCTGTTTACTTCACAGTTGTCTTATTCTACAGTCTTATTCTAACACAGAGTGAAATGACCAGGGAGAAGAGAGGCCAAATTACAGGTCAGATCTGTGGAGTAGAGAGTGATAATGCATGGTTAATGGTAATAACGCATGTTTTTTGTGGTAGTTTTGAAACATCCGTAATTAAATAAATACAAGATATATTTGTTTAATGCCATACTGTGGAATATCTCAGGGGAAAGTAATAATGTAACCATGAGGACAAGCTGAAAAGTAGAAAAGTTACTTAGTGCACCTTTAATATAAGTCCCCTCCCTGTGTTACTGTGGCAGAGTGGTTAGCCTGTCTCCTCATTTGAACACCGAGGAGCTGATAATGGTACTTGTATGGTAGTAATAGTGCCAGTACTTCAAAATAATATTATTCAAGCAGAAGTACAAAATAGTGAAATTAGCATTTCCTCAGTCTCAGAGGAGGAGCAGAGTTCAGGGACGCACTCTCACTGATGAGGAATCGATTCTTTAGTTTAAACACGTTTAACCCCTTCCTCTTTCTCTTTTTCTGTATCTCTCTTTTTCCTCTCTCCCCCACACTCTGTCCTCTTTCCTCCCTCCCTCTACCACCCTCTGCCTCTTTCTTTCTCCCTCTCTCTCTTCCTCCCTCTCTTTCCTCCTCCCTCTTTTTATGTGCCTCCCTCTCTTTTTGTCTCTCTGTCCACCCTCCATTCCTCACTCGTCCTTCCTCTCTCTGTTCTCTCTCCCTCTCTCTGTGCCCGTCTTTCTAACTCTCCATCTTCTATGCCCACCCCCTATCTCTCTCCCTCTCTCTCCCTCCTCTCTGCCTCTCTCTCCTACTCCCCACACTCCCTCCCTCTTCTCTTCTTCCTCCTCCCTCTCCCCTCTTCCTCCCTCTCCCTCCGTCCCTCCCTCCCTCAGGTCAGATCTCACTCCTGTATAATCCTGTATGAAAATAATTAAGTTTCTATAATCAGTAGATGTTACTGTTGATGACAACATGGTCCAGCCCTGGTTCCATCCTGGTTTAGTCCTGGTTTAGTCCTGATTTAGTCCTGATTTAGCTCTGGTCCAGCCCTGGTTCCATCCTGGTTGAGTCCTGGGTTAGTCCTGGTTTAGTCCTGGTTCAGCCCTGGTTCAGTCCAGGTTTAGTCCTGGTTCAGTCCTGGTTCAGCCCTGGTTCAGCCCTGGTTTAGCCCTGCTTTAGTCCTGTTTACAGAACACAGCTAACTTATTTTAACCTCAAAAGCTGCTTATACAAAATATCTGTACTGGAGCAATGCAAATTTTACTCAAATACATGTAAGAGTCAGATACAGGCCCTTTAAGATCCTGCCAACATTGATATTAGTTTTTAAAAGTTCAGATCTACCTTTTCCTTGTATCTGTAAACACACATTTGGATTCCTCCTCTGGCCTCATGGATCCAGTGGAAGTGAAGAAATTGAAAAACACATAATTTTAAAAACCTTTATGTCTGATTTTTTTTGCCACAGGATTTGGGAGTTTTGTAAAAGCTGTATCTTATATGGATTCTTTTTGTATCGGCTCAACTCGTCTTTATTGACTGAAAACAGCAAAAAATTTGTTTGTAGACAACTCAATAAAATTATTATCTTCATGGAGACCAAACCAGACCAAGTTACAGGTCAGATCTGTGGAGAGGCGACCCTGCTTACAGTCAGAATGCCTGTTTTTCTAGGTATTTGTGATCTATAAAACCATCTGTAACAGAATAACTGTAAGGTAGAGCTGTTTCAGGTCATACTGTGGAACATTCCAAGGAAAGCAATGACATCTCCATGGAAACAAGCAGGTGACAGACCCTCAACCAAACCGTTACACAGTGCACCTTTATGCAAAATTGACTTTTTTGAGCTTTCTACCATAATGTTGTTGCCTCATCAAAAACGTGCCTGAAGAGGATTTAGATGTCATCCATGCATGTTTGAGTAATCTAGCAATCTCTCCTAGGCCTTTTTTTTCAAACCCTCCTCATGGTTAGCTGTAAGAGTCTGTACAAGGCTCCACGCACAAGACAAAACACATACTACAACTTCACAAACCTGGTGCGATGTGCAGTAGTTTCATTAGAGGGATGCACTAAACTGTGATAATCTGAGGTGAGAGAAATGTCATTTTGTTTGTAAATGACGGTGAGCAATGAGCTCCTTCGTTTCACATGTCTCACTGAAATAAACAAACCTGATTGGAGGATCACGATTCTGATTCAAGATGCGACAGAAGGAGACAGACTGAAATCTCTCGGTAAAACAAATACACAGAGATCTAGAGTCTGGATTTGCCTGGCAACTACTTTGAACCCTAAAACAACTGATACTTTGCAGGGAAGTCACGGTGGGGGTGTTCTTTCTGTATGTCTATGGTGGAATGTTCAGCAGTTACCATGGACTTAGACTTAGACAAATTTTAGTGATACACAAGGGAAATTATTTGGACACAGTAGCTCATTCATCACAATATATTATAATGACAAAAAACAAAAAAGTATAAATGGTAATAATAAAGTCTAAATAAGTAGTAAAAATGATAGCAAGAGACAGGGGTCAAATAAAGGCATAGTTATATGTACATGTCCAAATAAAATTGAAAAATAAGTACCGGTAATAAAAAATCTCAGCTATATAAGCTGCCCACTGCTCCTGAAAAGGATGGGTCAAAGAAATAATTTCCCTATGGGGATAAATAAAGGATATCTTCTTCTTCTTCTTCTTCTTCTTCTTCTTCTTACAAGAGGTCAAAAGGAAAACGGTGCAAAAATGATATGATGACTGACAGGACAGGAGGGTTATTTGTTCCATAAGGGAGGAGACACTATGCACACATTAGGAAACACTGCCAAAAAAGTTTTAAGATGCTCTGAAAACATAAGACAAAATGCAAAATGAATTTAAACAATACAATTGTTCCGCATCTCTATAAATAATGAATTCCTGCTGTTACTGAAACAGGAGATCCTAAGGTCCTTTCCAATAACACAGATGTTTCTTTTTTCACTCATATTACATTTTCCACATTTCATATTATATTTTTCGCCTCAAGTCTCCTCAGGCGGATTTACAACCAACCAGGAAATCTTTGCATCATCCACAGATCTAAGATTCACCAAAGGAAAGTGAGAAAATAATTCAAAGTTTTACAGAACAGAGTCAAAAAGTTCAAACTTCTAAAATCACTTTTCAGATAATATTAGATTAAAGGTTCTATATTACGCTATATGCACTTTTGTGAGTTTTAAAACATGTTATAATGTTGTTCCCTCCTCAAAAACAGACCTGGAGTTGTGTTTTGTTTCATGTTTGAGTAACTTTTTATTACTAGTTTGTTCACGAGTGAGGGGAGGATGGAGCGTGAGATTGACAGGTGGATCGTTGCAGCATCGGCAGTGATGCAATCGCTGTACTGGACCATTGTGGTGAAGAGGGAGCTGAGCCAAAAGGCAAAGCTCTCGATTTACCGGTCAATCTACGTTCCTACTCTCACCTATGGTCATGAGCTCTGGGAATTGACCAAAAGGACAAGATTGTGGATACAAGCGGGTGAAATGAGTTTTCTACACAGAGTAGCTGGGTGCACCCTTAGCAATAGGGTGAGGAGTTCAGTTACATGGGAGGGGCTCGGAGTAGAGCCACTGCTCCTCCATGTCGAAAGGAGCCAGGTGAGGTGGCTCGGGCATCTGTTCCGGATGCCTCCTGGACGCCTCCCTTGGGAGGTGTTCCGGGCATGTCCCACCGGGAGGAGGCCTCGAGGGAAGACCCAGGACATGCTGGAGGGACTATGTCTCTCAGCTGGCTTGGGAACGTCTTGGCGCACCCCGGAGGAGCTGGAGGAAGTGTCCTGGGTGAAAGAAGCCTGGGAGTCCCTGCTTAGACTGCTGCCCCCACGACCCGGCCCCGGATAAGCAGAAGAAAATGGATGGATGGATACATCTTCAAAGCTCAAAATGCTCTCTGCCACTTTGTGATGCCATGAAGCTGTAGTTTTCAAGTGAACAGCTACTTTTACTTTTAGTTCAATCGAGATTGGCAATTCCATAGCTGAAATCATCCAAATTCCAGCTTCTGGGTTTAAAAACATAGTGGAGCACTTTTGTATTATCACCATCCATCCATCCATCTTCTTTGCTTTTCCATTTCTGGGTCGCGGGAGCAGCAGTCCAAGCAGATCAGCTGCCCAGAACACAATGCACCAGCTCCCATGAATCCTCCCACAGGTGGTGAGTCCACGGGAGGACAAACGCTTTCCTATGGAGGTAATTATTCACTGTTCATTCAAACAATCACATCACACCTATTTTAATGTCCTTGTATTGGCTCCCTGTCTCTTATAATAATAATTCATAGCATTTATACAGCACCTTTCATGACACCCAAAGCACTTTACAGTTCATTGTTCATTCACTCCACACTTGGTGGTGGTAAGCTACTTTCTGTAGCCACAGCTGCCCTGGGGCGGACTGATGGAAGCAAGGCTGCCAATCTGCGCCATCGGCCCCTCCAACCACCTCCAACACTCAAGCACACTCCACTTTCATACTAGGCAATGTGGGTGAAGTGTCTTGCCTAAGGACACAATGACAGTTTTTGCGACTGGCGCCCCACTGTGGCACCTGGAATTCCCAGCGGTCTCCCATCCAAGTACTAACCAGGCCCTGCCTTGCTTAGCTTCTGAGATCTGACGGGATCAGGCTTTGACAAACAGGTATGGCCTTATCACTATTGTTTTGTCGCTATCTGTCAGACCTGTCTCAGCCCTATGCCCTTGCAAGCTCACTCAGGTTGGCAGATCATTCTATGCGAGTGGTCCCAAAATCCAAGAGAAAACCTGGGGGAAAGACTGCTCCTTCTCTGTTGTGGGTCCAAAATTGTGGAATGCACTGCCCCAGCACCTTAGACTGAGTCACTTTTGGTTTTTAAATTACCTACTAAAACTCACCTGTTCACTTTAGCGTTTCACTGTGACTAATGTTGACTTTTAGTGTCTGGTGTGTTTTTATGTGTCTTATGCTTTTTGTACTCTGTGTTTATTTTTTCGCCTTTTATAATTATTGTTGTGCAATGCACTTTGGTCAAATGTGTTGTTTTTAAAATGCATTGGAAATAAAGTTGGATTGGACTGGACATGACATCACAATGTGGACCAGTGTTTTCAGTTTGAGAGAAGAAGTCAGCCTAAATCTGCCGAGTTTGCATGTTGCGTGTTAAACATGTGTGAATAAAACAAAACACAACTCCAGGTCTGTTTGTGAAGAGGAAACAACATTAGAACATAGATCAGAAAATAGTGTCATATGATGGGCCCTTTCAAGATGCATTAAATACATTTTTGGTAGAGGGTCCACCATCCGCTTGACTCCATGTAGATGTTCTTGTTGTTTACTGGAATGTTCTACAGTATGGCACTTAATTTCACTATCTCCAAGGATCTCCTGGCTAAATTACAGGTCAGATCTGTGGAGTAGAGGGTCCACTCGTGGTAATAATGCTTGTATTTTGCAGTAGTTTGAGAAATAAAAACATCCATAATTCAATAAATACAAGATATATTTGTTTAATTCCAGACTGTGGAATATCTCAGGGGAAAGTAATAATAACACCATGGAGTCACGCTGAAAATTAGAGCAGTTACCTAATGCACCTTTAATATAAGTGTCCCCTCTGTGTGTTACTGTGGCAGAGTGGTTAGCCTGTCTCCTCATTTGAACATTGGCCTTGGCTCCTTCTTTTTTGTTTGTTGTCTGTTTTAAAGTTCTCAGTTTGATAAGAACTTAAAGAACTCTTTGTATTTTAAACTCACACAAAGTGCTGAGCTCATCTGTTTAAGTCAACAGCAGCGACCTCAGATACACAGATGCCCCACAGCCCCACAGCTGCCCCGCTCAGATAATCATCCAACGAAGACATCACTCCTGCACCCTCTGCCTTTGCAGTGACATCACACTGGGGGTCTTCTACATTTGCCTCTGTGGTGGTATGTTCAGCAGTTATCATGGACACACAGTGCACAGATTAGAATAGCAAACACTGTCAAATAAGTTTTAAGATTGTCTGAAAATTCCACATGGATTTAAAGAGCATTCATCGATTCATCGTCCTGTTTAGGAGTTTGATTTTCAACAAAACGGTGAAAGTGAAAAGTGACTCACAGAAAGTTCCAAGTAAATCAGCTCAGACAGACAGACAGAGCAGTGCCTCCGGTTAGCATCACACTGGTTAGCATATATATATATATCAGGCGATTAAAAAAAAATGAATTAATTACAGGATGTGTAATTAATTAATCTAATTAATCACATTTTAATACATTTTTAGGTGGTTTATTGTGCTCCCACAGTGCAAAAAAAGTGTCAAACGTGTGATTTATAGTGGTACAGTGAAAAGAGTGCAGACTTCCCCTTTAAGTCTTTAAGTTTTTCAGTCTTTGGCTCGCTTTCTTTCTCTTCGTGCGCACAAGACAAGACTGCTGACAGACCCCCATTCCCCCTCCCACATTACATAACATTCATTCAAAAGCTCATTTACACCATTCCACTATTAAATGGCGAATATTTCTGGTGAGCATGTGCAGTAGCTTTCATGCAACGTCAATAAGCAGCTATGCCTTTATTAGTCCCACAGTGGGAAAATTCCAGTTCTGCATTTAACCCATCCTGTTATCAGGAGCAGTGAGCAGCACATTACTGCGCCCGGGGACCATCTCCATGATCTTGCTTCGGCTTGATCAGGACCAAGGACCTTCCTTCACCCTGGACACTTCCTCCAGCTCTTCTGGGGGGACCTCAAGGCATTCCCAGGCCAGCCGAGAGACATGCGGGAGGTTGAGGATTACAGACTAGATATAGTTGTCCTCACTTTCAAGCACAACTTGGGCTCTGAGGCAGCTGACGGGTACCGGCGAGCCTGCAGCCTGGGCGATCAGAGGCAAAAACTCGGGGTTGAGAGGAGTTCAGAGAGGTCATGGAGGGGAACTATCGGACGGCCTCAAAGAAATTCTGACAAATCGTCCAGCGCCTCAGGAGGGTGAAGCAGTGCTTCACCAACACTGTTTACGGTGCGGGTGGAGAGCTGTTGATCTTGACTGGGGATGTTGTCGGACGGTGGAAGGAATACTTTGAGGCTCTCTTCAATTCCGCAGTCAGATCTTCTGAGGAGGAAGCAGAGGCTGGGGACTCTGAGGTGGACTCTTTCATCACCCTGGCTGAAGTCACTGAGGAAGCTCCTCGGTGGCAAGGCTCGGGGGGTGGATGAGATCCATCCTGAGTATCTAATTCTCTGAATGTTGTGGAGCTGTTTTGGCTGACATGTCTCTGCAACATTATGTGGTGGTTGGGGACAGTACCCCTAGACTGGCAGACCGGAGTGGTGGTTCCTCTGTTTAAGAAGGGGTACCGGAGGGTGTGTTCCAACTACCAGGGAATCACACTCCTCAGCCTCCCCGGTAAGGTCTATTCCAGGGTACTTGAGAGAAGAATCGGGCCGATGGTCGATTGACCTTGACCCCCCCCCCCAGAAAAACACGGAAGGGACACACATTTGCCTACAGGTACAATAATATAAACCTAACCTTATTTCTAACCTGAGGAACTACACTGTCTACACTGTCTGTACCATCTGCTCCTGTCTAATCAAACCTGTGTGTGTGTGATTAGTGGATTCTTCGAGCAGGAGGCAGAGAATTGAAGTTCTGTGATTGTGGCACAGATGGAGGCAGACATTTTGTATTCAGATATTCAGACGTCTCACCGCTCATCGACAAAGCTCCTGCTCCTGTCAGCAGAACAATTATAAACATCAAACTCAAAACTCTAATTACATGGAGAAAAGAAACAAGAATATTTGATTTTTAATGTGAAGAGTGAGTGAAACAGGCCTCATTCTGTGGGTTTGTCTGAAGAACATGTGCATTTTCATCATCGGTGGCATTTAGGTGCACCACGTAACTTTTTGTTTGGGGGTCCGTCACCTGCATGTTTCTATGGCTATGTCATTGTTCTGCCTGGAATGTTCCATAGTGTCTTAAACTCTACTTTACATTTATTCAATCACAGGTGGTTTTATTGCTCAAAAATACCTCCACAGATCTGACCTGTAACTTGGTCTGGTTTGGTTTCCATGAAGATAGAATGGTTGAATGCCATATTGTGAAACATTCCAGAAGCATTTGAAAGCAATAACATCTCCATGCTGAAAAGCATTTGACAGACACTCCCCTAGAAAAATTCTTCTTCTTCTCACTATCAGACAGCAGTAACATAGACAGCATCTAGTGGTGATATGTGAGAATACAACATAAAATTACAGATTTAAAGAGCACATGTTCAAGAGCCTATGATCAGTCAGAGCATTTTTAATGGGTATATTTAAAGTTTTGTGAAGAATCGGACACCCCCTACTCCGGCAGGTTGTTCCATAGACGTGGGCCGTAGTACTGAAAAGACCCCTCTCCGTGAGTGTGTGTCCTGACATTGGGAATGACCAGGAGCCTGCTGCCGGAGGAGCGCCGGGCCCATGAAGGTTCGTAAGGTAAAAGCATTTCTGAAAGATAAGAAGGCCTAAGATCATTAAGAGGCACCCTATTGCGACGTCAAAGCGAGCACACGTACATATGGTGCGCTCCGCTGGAGCGGTCCTTGTTTGGTGTTTTTTTTTCGCTTTTTTCTTTGAACTTTTTGAATTATTTTGGCTCCTCTTCTCCTTTCGGTTGCTGTTTCACCTCCTCCCAGCGTCCCGGCTGGGGGGAGACGATTTCTGTTTAACCCGGGAGCTTAGCTCGCCCCCGGGCGGACACCGCAATGTCGGCCCCCACGGGGCCCCAGGCCGCGGCAGAGAAGTTGACTGAGAAGGCGGGTAGTACAACGGAGGATACTACGGAGAAGAATGATGGCGACGTGAGGAAAAATAGGAATGTGGGATACCAAAAAGAGCTGGTGGTCTTTTTGGAGCTGGAGGGTGGAGTGGGTCTGTCCCCTATGGCCTTAATAAAGGCTACGCAGGAGGTGTGTGGGACTGTACTTGGCTGCCGCATGGTGACCAAGGATAAGTACGAGATAGCGGTGGCGTCTCAGGCGGCCAAGGAAAAGCTGCTGGATGGGTTCCGGATCGGCGAGACCAGGGTCCACGGCCGAGACATCAGCAGAGACAGGTCTCTTTCATGGGCCTGCCGCTGACATTTTGCAGAAGCTCCACTCCTGGGGAGTCTCCGCTGTTTCCGAGGTGAGGTGGAGAGTGTGGCTGGGGACTGGCATCACTGACGGCAACCAGGTTTGTCAGGGTGCGTTTCACTGCCGCTGTCAAGTCTCTGCCGTATTCTGCCAGGTTCAACACTACGGAAGGGCCTGCATACTTTAGGGTCATACACGACAGGCAGGTGAAGGTGTGCACGGGGTGTCTCCAGCAGGGCCATGTGTTGCGTGGGTGCCCTGGCTTCCTGTGTTGGAAGTGCGGGAGTCAGGGGCATTACGCGGAGTGCGCGGAGCCTAGGGCTGGGTGCTCGGGCCGCCGTGACTCTGGCTCGGAGGAGCGGAGCGCGGGAGGGGGTGGTGGTGGTGGCGGCCCTGCGGCTGGGGCTGGACCCGCCCCCTCCCCCGCCGCCTCGAGCCTGGACAGTGAGGGTGTCCGGGATGCTGTGATTCAGAGTGCACGAAGGAGGGCGAAGGGCTGCTTTCTCGCGCCTCCTCTTCGCGTGGGAGTGGGGCCGAGGGGGGCCTCCGCCCTGAGGCTGTGGTGGCGGGGGCTGAGCCGGGGAGGGGGAAAGATGCTGCTACGGTCCAGCGTCTCGCCCCCGAGGCGGAGGGAGCGGCGCCGCCTGAGGTCCAGACCCCCAGGCCTTGCGGCTCCGGGACTGCCCGGAGGGCGGCCAGGAAGAAGCTCAAATCTCGGGCCGTGAGGGACGGGTCCCCTCGGGACAGGCGGACCGCTGGGCCGGCCCGGCCCTCGTCCGCTCCGGCCCAGTGTGGTCCGGTCTCCGCGGGCCCATCTGGGCCCGCTACCACGGGTGTGAACGCGGTTGGAGTGCGGATGGACTTCAGCAGTGGCGATATTGAGGCGGACCTTGATGAGGTTACACGACGCGTTAAAAGGCTCCGGGGGCTCCCCGAGACTCCGAGTTGCGTTTGATGAGTCCCTTCCCCTCGTCTTTTCTTTATGACGCTCTCCCTGGTCTCACTTAACGCGTGTGGTCTGAGGAGCAGAGTTCGGATGCAGGGTGCGATCCACGACACCTGGGACGTGCTGTGCATTCAGGAAACTGAATTTCCCACACCTGACACTGCCTCCATCTGGACTCACATATATGATTGGTACACCTCACCCCAAGTCGGTAATTTTGACTTTAAGTTGGAACACAGGATCGTTTGCACCTGCACCAGGTTGCACGCAATACACTCTGACAGGTACGGCTGTGACTGTCCGGTACGCGGTAAGGCACGTGAAGACCTCCTCCATCTGGCCGCGCGGTGTCCTGTCGCGGTTCTGGACTCCACCACTGGACCTTTTCACTCGGTGGCTGGTGTTGAGGCTCCCACCGCTCCGTACGTCCTGTCCCCCCTGGACCCTATCGTCTGGACCTTCCCTGGACACTGCATCGCCCTTGCTCTCCCCCAGGCCCCCTTCCTTCACCTGGGGCAATCCCTTTGATCCTCTACATCCCCCCTGTTTCTCTTAGCCCTTGTGCCCAGTGGTGTTTATTCCCGTGCCCACATTCCCCGATGTGTCTTCTGAGTGCTTTGCGAATGTTATTGTGGTGTTAAAATATGTATTATTATGTACCTGAAGTGTGTATTATTGTGTACCTTGTAATAATAAAATATTTTTTAAAAGACATTTAAAAAAAACAGTAAAACTTTAAAATCGATCCTGAAACTCACAGGGAGCCAATGCAGTGATTTTAAAACCGGTGTAATGTGGTCCCGCCCTCTGGTCCTAGTCAGGACACGTGCTGCTGAGTTTTGTAATAATTGCAAACCTGATACTCTTTTTGGGAAGACCAGAGAGCAGGGCATTACAGTAGTCAAAACAACTGGTGATAAAAGCATGCATCAGTGTCTCCCTATTGGCCTGAGACAGAATGGGATGGACTCTGGCTATGTTTTTTAGGTGATAGAAACCTATTTTTGTGATGTTCTTGATATGTGTTCGATAAAAGTCAGCTCAGAGTCAAAAATGACGCCCATGATTTCACTTGAGGAGATGGGTTAAAAAACTGTGCTTGTAGTTTAGATAAAAGTTTCTCTCTCTGGGCCTCAAGACGGATGACTAAAACCTCAGTTTTGTTCTGGTTAAGCTGGAGAAAAGTTTTCTGCCATCCAGGATTTGATATCTAGAATGCAGTTAAGAAGAGCATCCATTGGCCTGGTGCCATCAGGAGACATGGAGATGTGAAGCTGCGTATCATCTGCATAGCTGTGGAAATTGATTCCATGTGTCCTGATGACGCTGCCAAGGGGGAGCATGTACAAGTTAAAAGTACAGGGCCTAAAATGGAACCCTCAGATCTTGTTGCTAAAAACAATTGAATGATATTCAAAACTTGTAAATTTGTTCAATAAAATAGTAAAATAATAATAAAATAGCCAGAGTGTTTGTACATATACAAGCAGTGCCACCTCCCCTTTTACAATTTCTAGTTGAAAACACAAAGTTAAAAGTGGGTGGTGAGGCTTCTGTGAGAACAACTGGTGTGTTTGCACCCAACCATGTTTCAGTTAAAAAGAAGCAGTCAAGTTTGTGATCTAAAATCAGGTCATTAACAATAAAGGACTTGTTCAGCAGAGAGCAGACATTTAAAAGGGCCATGTTTAAAGTTAGCGGGGACTGAGTAACTAATTGCCTGGTTTACACCAGACCATATCACAAGTGATATATGGTCTGGGAGCCACCTACTGAATATCTCGTAGCGGAGGTGTGGTTTACGATTGCCAATGGCCGTTTATTGGGCGTTTCGAATGTCTATCATTTGGCGTATACGTAGCCCATAGCCAATCATGTCAGTTGTCAGTTCAAACTACAAGCTTCCATTTGTCGCTTAATACGTGTCACCGTCTTTCTACCCCTCCCCGCTCTTTGATTGGCTCCCAAAATCAGGAGAGCTCGCTTAGACTAGTTGCCAGGCTGTCTTTCGAATCGGAACGCACGAAAACAGTCTGGGATTTCCCAGGGTAAGTAACTACAGGAATTTGTGATGAATGTGCTTTTGGAAGTGATCTGAGATTATGGACGTTGGCAGTAAATTTATGAAAAGTTTTATGCTTATGTCGCTCTCTGCTGATCACGGAAATTAACTCTGCTTGGTTATTTTGTCATACTTCTTCTAGAGTGAGTTCGATATTGTCTGAGAGGAGACGGGATCCAAGGATGTTGAGATGTAGGCGGTCCTTTCTAAAAAATTCAGGTCTCTTAAAAAATGTGATGAAATTGTCCACGTAGGGGATTTTGTTGTATTTGTAATATCTTTTGAGCCATATCAAACCAAAAAAACTGCAGCATTAATAGTAGAGTTAGAGGCAGAAAAGGCCTTTGATTCCGTAAGGTGGCTTTCTATATAAAATAATGGGCAAATTTGCTTTCCATTATTCGTTTATCAAAGTGATTCAATTTCTATATTCAAAACCAATTGAACGGATAAAGATCAACGGGGATCTCTCAGGCTCATTCCAGCTGGAAAGGGGAAGTAGACAAGGCTGCCCAAGCTCTCCCCTTTTATTTGCACTATTTATCGAGCTCTTGGTCAGTTAATAAGACTTAGGGCCCGTTTACACGAGGACGCTTACGGGTAAAAACGACAAAATATTTTATCGGAAGTGCCTTTCGTTTAGACGGTGACGGCGTTTTTGGGGCCTAAAAACGCAAAAATCTGAAACCACCCTCCAGAGTGGAAAAGTTAAATACGCTCCGCTGTAGCGTCTCCGTGTAAAGTGCCCAAGACGCAAAACTGGTCAGATCTGCTCACGTCAGTACACGTTTACGTCACATAGATGCGGCAATACAATGAGGAGGACCACCACCGGCCCCTTATCCCGGCTCCAGCGCACCGGTGGCTCCACCGGTCCTGAGAACCGGTGGAGCCGCTGGAGCCGGCCCCTTATCCCGGCTCCAGCGGCTCCACCGGTGCTCAGGACCCGCTGGAGCCGGGATAAGGGGCCGGCTCCAGCGGGTCCTGGAGCGGCGGGAGGCGGGGTAAGGGGCAGGAGCCGGCCCCTTATCCCGGCTCCAGCGGGTCCTGAGCACCGGTGGTGGTATTAGCGGAGGAGGACCACCGGCCCCTTACCCGGCTCCAGCGGGTCCTGAGCACCGGTGGACCACCACTACCGGCTCCAGCGGGTCGTGAGCACCGGTAGTTGCGTGCCGCCGCGCCTCGCGCACGGACCGGACGGGGAAGTTGCCCCGGCTCCGGTATACTTGGTTCGAGACCCCGGGGCGGGGGAAGTCTCTTACGGGCAGCTTTGAGAAATAGTGTCTGACGATAGCCGGCCCCCGCTCGGTCCGTGGGACTAGGGGGTACGGTCGCCTGCCGTACCCCCGCGGAGGGGCTCCGTGATAAGGCCACTGGGAAGGATACGGTTCGTCTCGGTCTCACCTCCGAGGGGTCGAGCGCGAGCGGCCCGCGCCGCACCGAGCTACCGGCACTCGGACCCGCAGTGCCCAGGAGCCGTCTGACGTGGGTAGAACCAGACAGGGGCCCTGAGATGGCGGGTCAAGTATGCCCATCGTTCGAGCTCTTTAAGCGGGCTACATAGTCCGCTAGTGTCATGCGTTAGACTTCCACACTTGTGTAAGGGGAGACCCCGCGGCTTTTCCCCGCTCATGAGGCTCTGTCACCGGCCACCGGAGAACCAGGACTCCAGCCTGTTCAAAAGTGGTGGATATTACCAGAGTTCAATTTTTCAGACTTCCACACTTGTGTAAGGGGAGACCCCACAGCCGGTACAGTCGTGGTTAGAAATGTAACTTGACGCTGTTGTGATGTTTTTTTTTTTGTTTTTTTTGTTTTGTTTTTTTCAGTCCAGCGCCTCCCTTCGCTGGCTTTTGCGTCCACTTTTGCGTCTTCGTATAAACGCGGATAAAAAATTGAAGACGAGACGCCACTTTTGCGTCTTCTGTTTTGATCGTCGCCGTATAAACGTAGCCTTAGTTCCCAGGTTAAAGGTGTGACAATTGCGGGAGTTGAACACAAGGTGGCAATGTTCGCAGATGATGTACTAGTATACATGGAGCAACCTGAGATTTCTTTTAATGGGTTGATGATTATGTTGAGGGAGTTTGGAAATCTGTCAGGTTATAAGCTTAATATTTCTAAAACACAGGTGATGGCCTTAAATTACACTGTCTCCACAAATCTACAGGAAAGATATAATCTGAACTGGGTGGCTCCAGAAATAAAATATCTAGGGGTCACAATTACTAAAGATCTACTTAATTTAATGCAAACAAACTATGAACCATTGTCATTAGTTGGGAGTGGGACAAACAGATATCGCGTTTTATTTGGCAAGGAAAGAAGCCTAGGATAAGGTATAGTACAATGCAATTAAAAAAAGGAGAAAGGAAGGATGGTCCTTCCATGTTTAAGATATTATTTCTATGCTGCTCAATTGGTTCCGCTTCTATATTGGTGTAAGGAGGATTATAAAGCAAAGTGGAAGGAAATGGAGTTTAAAATGATTAAAAACTTACCTTTGCAGGCCATAGTATATGATAAGAATCTGTGGTCACTTATGAGTGAAATGGGTAGGATGAATCTTACTTTAAAGATCCCATGACATGGTACTTCTTGATGCTTTTATATGGCTCCTTAATGGTTCCCTAATACTGTAAATGAATCCTTCTTCAAAAACACTCAGTGCATGAGAAACAGAGATAAGATGAGAAAGAGTAATTTTTCTCCCTCAGAACAGATCATAATGGGAGTTGTTGCTTGAATGCAAATGAGGAGAAAAAAGCTGGCCAATAATAGAGGGTGGGGGCGTGGCCAAAGTCTCCGCTCTCGGCTCTAGCTCTCAGCTGATCCATTTCCTTGTTTTTGCACAGGGGGAGAGATTTCAAGCGTTTCATTGAAAAATAAACACATTTCCACATTAAATAAAATTAAACCACTGGTATTTCAGAGGTCCAGAGGCTCAGATAAAGGACTTCCGAGCCTAGAAACACTCGGACGTGCCTCCAGGAAAATAAAAAAATGCATTTCGCATTGCGTAGCGCATTCACAGTCCAAACTCTATGGGCGGGATATACAGGGACGCTGAGCGGAGACAGAGGGAGGGGCTGGAGCTGCATTTGCCGATCTGAAGTCAATAAGGTGCCTTGTCCGAACTCGCCCGTTTGAACACTGGTTTTGTGTAACGCAGAAAAGGACCGCAAATGCTCAGTTCAGACATTTCGCAACTTTTAGCCATGGGGGGGGGCCTAAACAGGGTAGGGGAGCTCACATTAACGTTCAAAAACCTCAGAAAGTGAAAATTTCATGCCATGGGACCTTTAAAGATCTGGCAGAAAGTGATAAATCTCACCCAAATTCAGAAAATGATAACATTATTCAGATGGTGTGCTTTTGATTCGGAGTTTCCCCCCAACAGAAGTGACTGTGTTTTTAAATCTTGGATAGAAAGGGGTCTGACAACTTACTGGTTATTAACAGAAAGAAAATTTTTCTTAGCTTTCAGGCAATGCAAAATAGATATGACCTGCAGGCAGCTGGCTTTTACAGAAGTCAGACATAACTTCACCTTAAATAGCAAAATATCAAATCGATCGAATCAAATCGAATATCATATCAATCTGAAGAAGCATTTTTTTAAAATATTAACATTGGCATATAGGCTATCTACCCAAAAATTATATCTAAATTATACGACGCTCTTATTTACTACTGACAAGAATAAAACACGTTATGTGAAACAGAAATGGGAAAAGGAGACGGCAATAGAAATTACTGAGGATGAATGGGAGGGCATCTGGTCATTTCAGTGGTCGTCAACTGCCTCCCTGTCCTGGATTGCTGGAAGAATATTATTAGATACTTTAAAACTCCAGCTCAGGGAGCCAACAAGTAACCAAGGCAGTGTGGTTTTGAGGATGGGAATCATTACCACATATTCTGGGCTTGCCCCAAATTAAAAAGGTATTGGAATCCACGCAAGTTTAAAGTTAATTTTTTGAGTAAATTTACCATTTGATTTTGAAACTCTGTATTTAGGTAGGGTTACTTTTCTGGAACGGAGAAGTGATAAGAAGTTGTTCCAAGCCCTCTCTGTGGCAAGCAAAAATAACATAAAAAAAAAATGGCTAACCCCTGTTTCGCCTTCACTAGATGGCTGGATTTACATAATTTCTGACATTTTCGAGATGGAAAAGCTAACTTATTCAATAAACATTCAAAGAGACAAATTTTATAGTCTTTGAAACAAATAGAAAAAGATTTCTTGTAACCTCTCCATTTCTGGTGAAGATTTCGTTTTATTTTATTTCACACTATAATACAATGTCTTTGATTGTATTTCTGTTCCTGTAAGCTCCCCAGTTTCTGTAAATAATTTAGTGTGGGAAATTTGACCCATCCTTTATTCAGGAGCAGTGGGAAGCACATGACTGCGCCCAGGGACCATCTCCATGATCTTGTTGCTTAGGCTTTGGTCAGGACCACAGCTGGAGGATTTTACCTATGGAACATGTTTTGGGTTGATGGGGGAAACCGGAGTGGCCGGAGGAAACCCACCCAGACACGGGGAGAACATGCAAACTCCACACAGAAAGGCTCAGGCGACCCGGGGATTGAACCCGGAACCTTCTTGCTGTGAGGCGTGAGTGCTAGCATTACCTGTGAAGATATGTGAGGGAACCGAATGAAGAGGTCCTTTCCATGTTCCTTAGATTGTGCATGGGATCAAATCTAATTCTGTCAGATTGTCTCAATGTACAATTCACTGCAATGTCTGATTACACAAGATGCCCAATTGCTCACACATGTGGAATGTTCTTGGAGTTATTGGATTGCTATGAAAGTTTCCCTGCCTTTCGTGCGGAGTTCATTGAGGTACTCAAGAGCAATGTCTGGGTGATAGACATAGTGTGATTACAGTTGAGTAAGCTGAATTGAAATTAAATGGTTTCGAAATGAAATTGTGTGTAAACGTTAAAAAGCACTGACAAACTTGACACAAAAATGTAGTGTACTATATTGTTCTTGCACTTCCAAAGCCATTCATTTGCCTTCAGATGTACCGTATTGGCCCGAATATAAGACGATGTTTTTTGCATTGAAATAAGACTGAAAAAGTGGGGGTCGTCTTACATTCGGGGTCTAGACATTGTACCCATTCACAACGCTAGATGGCGCCAGATATCTTTAAAGCGAATGCTGAACTGAACTCCCCAGGCCAAAGCGAACCCCTGTCACGAAGAAGAAAAGAAAGAAAAGAGAAGAAAATAAGAGAAGAGATAACAGAAAATGGAGAAACGTAGCGACAATCTGGAGAAAAGTGGGTCGAAGATCGGCCAGGTTAACCAGCAGCTGACTTCACTTAGACTTCACTTTGATGGTTAATGCAGTTATTGCAATTTTGTTGTTTTATCACAGTAGATTGGTTTATTTACATTTCAAAAACCAGAAGCCATTAATTTACAAATGTGATTGCACTTTAGTTTACATATTTAAATGTTCAGATATTAAGATGTGTTAGACAGTTTTTGCATGATTTGAATGAGGCAAAATAACATGCTTTTTCTCTTGAATATATTGTTATAATCATTTGTTTCAGATGTACTGTAATTATTTTCTGTATAAAAATTAAATTTGGTGTTCAAAAAGTCTTTTTTCAAACTTGAGTCTTGAAAAAGAGGGGGTCGTCTTATAATCAGGGTCGTCTTATATTCGGGCCAATACGGTATTTACAAATAATCAGAATTGTTTAGGTTTTAAGGTTAAAGGTTGTGAGGTGTGATTGTATTGTTGAATGGGCTGAAATGTTGAATTGAATTGAAATGTTCTATTCATAAATGGTTCAAAAGAACACTGACACTTCTTGCACTTTGAAAGAAATTTGATTGATTGTCAAATGTGAATTGTGTTTTCTAAATTGTGTTTTTATAGACATATTAAAGAGATTTGTAGAGTCTCATAGCTGCCTGTAAAAAAGAACTTCTGATGTGATATAATATGAAATAAGATATGTGACCCGCCACGAAAAAAAACATGTTGGGATTCGTGAACTTGAGAACACAAGAAAATCGTGTTAGAAGTTGTTTTTTTTAATTATTTGTGATTTTCGTTTTTTTGCAGAATGTG
The DNA here is from genome assembly GCA_036785185.1 of Paratrypauchen microcephalus. NCBI lineage: Eukaryota > Metazoa > Chordata > Actinopteri > Gobiiformes > Gobiidae > Paratrypauchen > Paratrypauchen microcephalus. Next base: position 478,299 of record JAVJIX010000029.1, read on the forward strand.
CTAGTTGAGATCATGAAGAAGCCGATAACAGCACTGGCTGCTTAAAAAGGATACATTTTTTCTGTGAAATTGGTTTGTTTTTCAGAAAGAATCGGGGTGTGCATAAATTACAGTACTGCTGCTCCGGACCAATCATGTGACATTAGCGGTCTTTTGTTTTCTTTTTCCGCCTATCAGCTGTGAGCAAACCTCGTAAATATGTAGCTGCATTTCAACAGGATAAAGACAGTGAAAACCCGTAACTTTGACTGTAAATGCTACGTAAGAAGGAAGGAGTCTCTCCTCGGGACACAGGACACATTCGGGACACATTTGGGACACGTCCGTTTCTCTGAAGCTTATGTACAGAATGCGATCAGATACTTTAGCTGCCGAAAGACCATGGATATGCAACGAGGCAAGTAAGTGTACCCGATGGTCTTTGCAGGAACACATTTACTTTATAGACTTTAGGACATGTTTAAATACTAATTCAGCTTTCGTGTGGTGATCATATTTCATCATGGCCGCTTTCATGCAGCCTAGCCTATTTTTGCTAGGATTAAACCCGGACTAAAACAGGACTAAACCAGGACTAAACCAGGACTAAACCAGGACTAAACCGGGACTAAAACGGGACTAAACCAGGACTAAAACAGAACTAAAACAGGACTAAAACAGGATTAAACCAGGACTAAAACAGGACTAAACCAGGACTAAAACAGGACTAAACCGGGACTAAAACAGGACTAAACCAGGACTAAACCAGGACTAAAACAGGACTAAAACAGGACTAAACCGGGACTAAAACGGGACTAAACCAGGACTAAACCAGGACTAAATCAGGACTAATACAGGACTAAACCAGGACTAAACCAGGACTAAAACAGGACTAAAACAGGACTAAACCAGGACTAAACCAGGACTAAAACGGGACTAAACCGGGACTAAACCAGGACTAAACCAGGACTAAACCAGGACTAAACCAGGACTAAAACAGGACTAAACCGGGACTAAACCGGGACTAAAACAGGACTAAAACAGGACTAAAACAGGACTAAGGTGTGTGTGTGTGTGTGTGTGTGTGTGTGTGTGTGTGTGTGTGTGTGTGTGTGTGTGTGTAGTGTTCTAAACTATTTTGTATTGTATTAAATTGACAATACAGGTGATTTTGACTTAACATATCCTGTGTATTATTGAATTATTGAATGATTATATGGACTCTTTGTTATAAAAGCATTTCCATTTTAACAAAGTACCTTCTAATTCTGGCCTGCCCTGAAACACCACACCACAATAATGTCAGTGATGGGAGAGGGCTTAGCTTAATGTCATGCAAATGAGTTCTGAAGGCCTGGACTTCAAGAATCTTTAGAGAAGCTCTTCTCAGCCCATTGTTTTCAGAATGTGCTGCTTTCAAATGGCCACAAATTATTCAAATATTCTCAGATTTCCATGTGTAAGGCATTGTTGGAAAGCTTATAATCTACACTTTCACAATGTGTGAATAACTCAAAACGCCTCCGGGACGAAACAATCGGATGCCTGACATTTTTCAACTCTCTTAGGGAATGCCAATTATACAGCCTTTATATATTTTCTTTTCTGTATCCTCTACATGTGCTTAAGGGTTAGGTTTGACATAGATGACAGTGCACCCAGTGGACCTTTTGGGGCCTTATCATCCAACTCTCTAACCACTAGGCCACACAGTAAGTGGTACAAAATGGTTCATAGTGTGCATTATGAGGTGCATTAGATCTATTGGGAAGTGGACAAACTATTGAGAGGTGAATAAACTGCGTGAAAAGTCCCTCAGTCGTCCAGGTAGAATCCATGATAACAGGAGAAGTTCAATTTGTCAACTGGACCAAGTTTGTTTGGTTGAAAACGTTTCGCCGCTCATCCGAGAATATTGGTAAGACACTTGCTTATATCTTGCTGTAGGGAGGAGCTACCTAGCTAACTACTTTCCGGAACTATCTCATTGGTTTCGGTCTTTTGTTTCTCTGGCGTCTAGCTTAACGATCCCTATTCATCCCTACACGCCTGCTTTTTCACACCTCTGGCCCTGACCTGGCTAGCCCTATTGTTTCCCTGTTTGTTTGATCTAGGCTTAATAATGGAATTGTAGATGGGATGCAAATTATATCTTACGCCACCATTTCTGTTCAGAGAAGGATTCTCTTTTTTGACAAAAATAGCCTCTTTAACTCCCCTCTCAAACCAATTCTTTTCCCTGGCTAAGATCTGAACCTCACTGTCCTCAAAAGAATGTCCCGTGGCTTCTAGGTGAAGATATACGGCAGAAGACGGTCCACTCTGGCACGCCCGTCTGTGTTGGTACATCCTCTTGTGAAGTGGCTGCTTGGTTTCTCCAATATAGAGCTCACTGCAGTCTTCACTACACTGAATGGAGTAGACCACATTGCTTTGTTTGTGGCTCGGGAACCTTTTACTGCACATATCAATTCTGTAGATCCTAATATCAAATTCACCCGTGAAGATGCCAAGGATAACACATTGGCGTTCTTAGATTGTGCAGTAACGATAGGAGGAGACCGGGGACTCCAAGTAGAAGTCTTCAGGAAGCCCACACACACAGACCAATACCTGCTTTTTGATTCACACCACCCACTGCAGCACAAACTGGGTGTTATTCGGACATTACAACACAGGGCCCAAGTGGTTCCCACAAGCACAGAGGGTAAGGAAAAAGAAGAACAACATGTGCAGGAAGCCCTCTCTGTTTGTGGTTATCCCAAATGGGCTGTTAACAAAACCAAGAGAGACAAGGGCAAGAAACAAGATAATAGAGAATCCGAACCCAGGAGGAAAGGGGTAGCGATTCCGTATCTGGCCGGCGTGTCGGAAAAACTACAGAGGATTTTCAGACAATATGAAATCCCAGTTTATTTCAAACCCACAAACACTTTAAGACAAAAACTCGTCCACCCAAAGGACAAAACACCGAGCCACAAACAAAGCAATGTGGTCTACTCCATTCAGTGTAGTGAAGACTGCAGTGAGCTCTATATTGGAGAAACCAAGCAGCCACTTCACAAGAGGATGTACCAACACAGACGGGCGTGCCAGAGTGGACCGTCTTCTGCCGTATATCTTCACCTAGAAGCCACGGGACATTCTTTTGAGGACAGTGAGGTTCAGATCTTAGCCAGGGAAAAGAATTGGTTTGAGAGGGGAGTTAAAGAGGCTATTTTTGTCAAAAAAGAGAATCCTTCTCTGAACAGAAATGGTGGCGTAAGATATAATTTGCATCCCATCTACAATTCCATTATTAAGCCTAGATCAAACAAACAGGGAAACAATAGGGCTAGCCAGGTCAGGGCCAGAGGTGTGAAAAAGCAGGCGTGTAGGGATGAATAGGGATCGTTAAGCTAGACGCCAGAGAAACAAAAGACCGAAACCAATGAGATAGTTCCGGAAAGTAGTTAGCTAGGTAGCTCCTCCCTACAGCAAGATATAAGCAAGTGTCTTACCAATATTCTTATTAGAGCTGACGAAGCCTCTCGGATGAGCGGCGAAACGTTTTCAACCAAACAAACTTGGTCCAGTTGACAAATTGAACTTCTCCTGTTATCAGGTGAATAAACTGTTGAGAGATGGATAAACTCTGAATTTCTGAAATGTCAGAGGTGGGTAAACTGTGTTTACTTGCGTTTAGACTCTACTACAGCTCTGAATGCAGGGGGTGGAGGGGAGAAATAGAGGCACTGCAGGTGAGTGTCCAATGGATTGAGGGCACAGCAGGAGCCAAAGAACAAGGGAGACAGGCACAGCAGCCAATGTAGAGGGGATGGACACATCAGCCAAGGCTGTGGCGATGGACACAGCAGCCGTGGCAGAGGAGATGGACACAGCATCTGAGACAGTGGTGATAATCCTCAAAGATCATTTCTTATCTCCTCTATTAAAGGTCCCATGGCATGAAATTTTCACTTTCTGAGGTTTTTGAACGTTAATGTGAGCTCCCCTACCCTGTTTAGCCCCCCCCATGGTTAAAAGTTGCGAAATGTCTAAACTGAGCATTTGCGATCCTTTTCTGCATTAGAAAAAATCGGAGCTCAAACGGGCGATTTTGAACAAGGCACCTTATTGACGTCAGATCGAAAAAAGAAATGCAAATGCAGTTCCACCCCCGTCTGTCTGTACTCAGCGTCTCTGTACATCACGCCCAGAGAGTTTGGACTGCGAATGCGCTAGGCAATGCGAAATGCATTTTTTTAATTTTATTTTTTATTTTATCTGAGCCTCTGGACCTTTGAACAGCAGTGGTTTAATTTTATTTTCTGTGGAAATGTGTTTATTTTTCAATGGAACGCTTCCCATCTCTCCCCCCTGCAAAAACACGGAAATGGATCAGCTGAGAGCTCAGAGCGGAGAGTTTGGCCACGCCCCCACCCTCTACTATAGGCCAGCTCTTTTCTCCTCATTTGCATTCAAGCAACAACGCCCATTATGGCCTGTTCAGAGAGAGAAAAAATACTCTTTCTCATCTTATCTCTGTTTCTCATGCACTGAGTGTTGATTTTGAAGAAGGATTCATTTACAGTATTAGGGAACCATTAAGGAGCCATATAAAAGCATCAAGAAGTACCATGTCATGGGATCTTTAACAATGTTCAGCAGCACCAAACACATCTTTAGGAGTGTCTCACCCTTTTTCCTGCATCAGCAAAATTGACAGATCAAAGACAGTTTCATCATAAAGCAATTGACCCTTAAATCTAGTCATAGTCATAGTTTGCTGTTTTGTATATATATATATATATATATATATATATATATATATATATATATATATATATATATATATATATATATATATATATAGTCGAAAAACCATATGTACATGTACATAGAGTAATTCGAAATTTCGTTTCCCCGCTAGCCAGGCAGGACAGTGAGAGAGCAGCTAGGGGAGGGGCCACGCACATGTGCGCACCGCCGACTCTGAGGTACAGAGTGGAAAAGACGCAATTACACTACAATTATTTACAACATGTAATGACATAAAAACAATTGGACAGGTAACATGTAGTGTTTTTTCTTTGGCGACAAAGGGAAGGGTGGGGCAAGGGAGCAGATCAGAAATCAATGAAATTGATTGAAAACTGAAGTAGAGGGGCAGACATCCTAAAAATAGACAGGGTAGTATTACATAACCATATCAGTGTGAGCCAAATGTGAAGTGCTTTGTTTTGTAGAGTGCTGTGAGATAAGCCGCAGCTGTTGGCCTTGGACGTGTTTGTGCAGAAGATGCAGTCAAAACAAAGTCCAATTGGATCACATTTTTCAGGATAATTGATTACACCAAACGGGAAATTTAACATAATCGATACATTTTAGAACCCAGGCGAACAGACAATTTGCCAGAACCCTGGTTTCTGCAAGACCCCCAACTTCTTGCAGGTCTGTGCGACTCGCAATCCTCCCCCCACATGTATGATAATGAATACGGACTGCGCCGCTGACCCCACAGTTCCATATCCATTTTTCGCAATGTTATCCAGTGCCAGGGGGATTCCCACAGATGGATGGAACCGTTCATGTGTGTTTTCTCCTTCTGATGTTGCCCCCCCCAAGTTCGCAGTTCCCCGTAAAATGACTGTCCAGCAGATCGGGGCTCTTTTATCCGCTCGGCTCCAATTAGCGATGGGTCAGAAAACATCCCCCAGGCCAATCCAGATGTCCTGCTATCAAAATTCCAATAGTAAATCATTTTGCGTCCTCTGGTAACAGCGGTGCCAGGTGCACGACCCTCGTTTATCAGGCAGCACGTTCCCTTAGGACTCTCCAGCTCACCGGACCGGCACTCCTCCGTGAAAAAAATATACCAATTGCGTGGGGGACCAGCTTTATCCAAATCATCATTTGAAAATCTATTCCAACAGGAGAAAAATGATGGGATGAGAGAAATAAAACATCAGACAGAGCAAGGTTTAGGGAGGAAGAGAAAAAATGTGTCTGCTCCTCACGACAGCTAGAAGGAAAAAATCTACACTCCTCCTCACAAAGTTCAACCTCCTCTTGAGCAAACAACTTCAGTCTGTCCTTTCCACCAAAAATCTGTGGGGCTGTATAGAGTAGGACTGGACGACCCCCAGAGTCACCCCTGGATGGAGATGGTCTAATTCGATGTGAATTCCACATCTGTACAACCTCAGCTCTTCCTGCAAGACAATGAAAATAAATAGTACTAAAAAGTACTAAAAAGTACTAAAAAGATCTATCCACGCTTAATTAATTTAGGTTTACTACATGATCATCTGATATTGCCAATGACGATGTAGGCCTACATCTAAATAATTTATTGTGCATTTTTGCAATACGACATGAGCAGTATTTTGATTATGCAATGCATAACCAATGGCCCATATGGCCTTTTGACCATGGCTGCCTGCTGCACTGGCATGGACCTGAACTTAACTTAGATCATTGAATCTGTGTGTGTGTGTGTGTGTGTGTGTGTGTGTGTGTGTGTGTGTGTGTGTGTGTGTGCGTGTGTGCGTGTGTGTGTGTGTGTGATGCCTACCTGAACAAGTTCAAGGAAGCAAAACTGCATAAGACTCTTATCCAAAAAATCACCAGAGAAGTGACCAGCATCTTCAATTGACTTGAAAAGGTTCAACCAAAACTGCATGCTCTGCTCGCGCAGGATATGCCACCTGGACTCAATGTGCTGATTTGCCGTGCTGCGGCCATACAGAAAGCTCTTGTCACCAGCAAATTGCCATGTTCTTTTCTCAGGAACATTTGCATGCCCTCAACGTGACCATTCTCAGTGCCCCTGTCAGATCACAGCCTCTCTGGACAGCCCCCAAGACTCTCAACACACTGAATGTAATAGGACGCATTATTGGTCATTATTGGTCCTGTAATTCTCCATCCATAAGACTTAAGGGCTGTAACCATCGATGCACCCATTGATGCAAATCCCAAATGGCTTCAGTTTGTCATATGAATCCATATGCCAAAGTGCATTAGGACTGCAGGTTGTATACATTCGCCGCCTCAGATGATGAGCCCGTCTCATTTCTACTCCGCGTGGATCAAGTACTTGAAGGATCTGCTTTACTGTTTCTTACGATACCACCAATCCCTTCTGAACTGCTCGAAGGTGCAGCAAACGATACCCCTGCATCTGGCCATTTCCCCTTAGTTCCTCCTGCACGAAGGCTATCACTTGGTCCATGTCTGTCTGATATCACCTCCTGAAAAGTTCACGACAGCGTCTCTTCAAAGTATGTATAGAAATCACAATACTGTGCCAAGACAGCTAGGATCTCCTTGTTATTAAATCCGAAATAACACTTAATTAAGCCTTCCATGTCAGCAGCAAACACAAAGCACTACCACTCTGTTGTCACTCGTAGTCTACTTCAGCTGTTTCTGGTAGATTTCTGTCTTTTTTTTTTTCTCAGAATTTTTTACTTTAATCTCAGAAATTCTGAGATCTATTCTCAGAATACTTATTTATGACGTTAACTGTCATAACTGTCAATAATTGATGTTTTTTTTAAAGTCTACGAAAAAATTTCTTCTGGAACCGGAGCAGATGGTCACTGTTGAGCTCCACAGTAATAGCAGGGCTCTCAAGTTTGCGAATTGCGTGTGTCACACTCTCAAAGCGTGAGACTTGAGAGCCCTGGTAATAGTAGGAGTAGTACTAGTAGTAGTAGTTGGAGTAGTATTTTAGTTAGTATTTGAATTGTATCCTTGGTACCTGAGTAAGAACGCGACTGCTGCACCTCAGGGAGAAGCCAGAGGGCAGCTCTGAGCTCTGACACATTCTCACGATACCACAGAAGAATCCGCACAGGGTCTCGGTGGACCAGAGAAGAAGAACCAGGACAAGAGCCATGATCCAGAACCAGAACTAAATCTGGACTATACCTGGACTATATCAGGATTAAACCAGGACTAAACTAGAGCTAAACCAGGACTACACCAGGGCTAAACAAAGAATACACTAGATCTAAACTAGGGCTAAAACAGGACTAAACCAGGACTAAAACATATCTAAAAAGTTCCAGAACCAGGACAAAAATAGGGTCAAAAAGAGTTCTAAACAAGGACTATACAGATACAGAACCACAAATTGATAACAACTACAGACGCTCCTCCACAAATGAACATTTGATTTGCGAACATTCTGAGTTACGAACAGGGTCGAAAATGTTTTTTTTTTTTTATGTTAAATGTTTGGGTAAAAGTGCTGTACATGTACATAAGTGAGTTTTCGTATTTAGCGCCTATTCCGACTTCCGAGTACAGTACGTAGTGCGTATTTCCGCCGCTGATGCACAAGCAGGGCGCTGCGATCGTGTGCCCAGCATCCCCCAAGCATCACACTCTCTCCTCTGCCCACTCAGTTGAAACTACCCAAGTGTTCAGACGTACTTGCGGTGTTACGAACTTTGTTGTTTTATCTTGCATCCGTAATCCAATATGGTTGGTGAAAAGCGAAAAGCTTCTAGTTAAAGTGGAAATGTGAAAAAGCGGCAAGCCATCTCATTTGAAAAGAAGGTGGCGATAATAAACAAACTTGATGCTGGTGAGAAGATGGTGAATGTGGCACGCGCGTACAACATGAACCGTTCGACGATCGGTACGATCACACATACATTTACACACACGCTCTCTCTCTCTCAGCTGTGTCTACTGCGTCTGCCTCTGTGTCTCTCTCTTCTTTTTATCTCATCAGTTTTCCATATTTTTAAAAAGCATATTGTTTTGTTACTATTTAGTGTTATTTAAATGCAGTACAAATCCATATAGATTACTTATACAAGCCTTAAACATACATTCCCTTCTAAAGAATGCCCTATAACGACTTACGAACAAATTCAGCAAGCGAACGGCCATTCAGAACGTAACTCGTTCGTAGGTTGAGGAGCGTCTGTATATACTAAACCAGGACTAATCTATCAAATCAGAAAATCCAGGTCTAAAATAAGACTAAACCAGGTCCAAAACAGGTCTAAAACAGGTGCAGAACTACAACTAAACCAGGCCTAAATGGGTCCAAATCCAGGACAAATCCAGGTCTGAGGCTAAACCAAGGCTAAACCAAGAATGAATCAGAACTAAAACAGGACTGAACCAGGTCCCAAAACAGGACTAAAACACAGCCTTAACCAGGTCCAGAACCAGGACTAAACCAGGCCAAAAACACGGCTTTACGGGGCTAAATCGGGACTAAACCAGGTCTAAAAGTGTGAACCAAAAGAAAAAAAAGAAAAAACTCCAGATAAGTAAGTGTATCAAATGAAAAGTACTGACAGTAAAAGATCTTACAATGATAAAAAATGATCTGAACTCTGAGCATGCACAGCGGAGTCCCAGATTAAGAGTGAGATTATAAACTCAAACACAGGATTACAACCAGATCTCCTTTGTTTTAAAAAGTGGATCTGGACCAAAATAACCCGGGCATGTTTCAGTGGACTTTACCCACACCTGTCAATCATCCAGAGGGTGGCCAATAGGAGGAGGGGGCGGGACATGTGTTGCTGCACGTAGAGCCAGACGTTTTTTAATCTAAAATTCAATCTAATGTTCAATGGGGGAAGGGGTATGTATGTCTGTGGGGAATTTTGCCATGGCGACGCAATGCACACACTAGTGAAAAAAGTCTAAAGTGGAAGAAAAAATACAAACTGGACTTGAAGAGCACATTTTCAAAAGTGTTCATGGTCGTGTTAGGAGTTTGATTTTCAGCAAAAATGGTGAGAGTGACTGACTGAAAAACTTAAAGCTAATGCTAGCTAGCTTGTGACTGTAATGTTAAACAGCACAAATCAGGTTTCTGGTGTTAAAATCTCATGGTGAGATATTGAGATAAAGAGATAAAGATAAAGAGGAAGAAAATTAATGGATTGATGGCTAGATAAGTGCCATACTGTTAGACATAACAAAGCGCTTGAATTGCGTGAGAAATGCCGTGTGAGCGTCGAATTGCGTGTTGAGAGCCCTGTTTGTCTAAAGAGCAAACTTAAACTACAAAGTAACTAATGACAGTTATATAAAGTTATTACCTGATGGTTCTCAGTTTGTTTTATCATCACCGTTTTGTCTTTCCTCGTATTCAGTCGCTGTCCTTATCACTGACAGAGTGCAGTGCGCGCTTAGACACTCGCTGAGAGGGGCGGGGAGGAGGGACCGGGCGGTGGGGAGCGGGACATTTTTAACGGATTCATGTAAGAGTCTGGTCTCACCGCGTCTCACCGCGGCTCACCGCGTCTCACCGCGGCTCACCACGGCTCACCATGGGCAGTTCGGCTCTGGGCCGCGCGTATTCCGCGCGTAAGCCGTCGTGGGGGACACGTTACGCACAGACGGAGACACCGGGACTGGAGTCGGTGCGTCTCAGAGGAGACGTGGCACTGGGACTGAGGCTCAGGACGTGCCCAGGGGACGGCGCGTCTGCTCCGGCCTCCGCTCGGACCGTGCGCCCGGAGCAGGGGGAGTTTTTTTCACTGAAAACGCGCGGTGCCTGCATAAACTGAGCCACACAGAACGATTTTCTGGGCACAAAAAATAAATAAATAAATAAAAAATCTGCGTGAGAGATGCCATGTGTGGCGTGTGTGCGTGTGAACACTCTCAATGCGTGAGACTTGAGAGCCCTGTAACAAAGCAATGACTTCTCCATAGAAACAACAGGTGGTTACATAATGCACCTTTAATGGCACCTTTCTTTCATTCTGCTTGTATTTAGCGCCGCTCTGGTCTCTGAAACTTGTGAAACATACTGATAAACTCATCATGGTGAATAAGTAGAATGCTCTGAATGCATAAGGTAAGTAAGGAATAACATTGGACCACTGAAGCTCTAGTTTTTCACATTTTTAATACAGTAAAAATCAAGTACAGCATCTTTAAGTCTTATTGTGAACATATTTTGAGCTGTTGCATAATGAGTTTGTGTGTGGTACTGACCTGCTCTGTTCTCGGAGCTCTGTCTCAGCCTGGCCCACTTTTGCAGCTGTCATTAAAACACATTAAACTTTCATCTCGTCTCTGTCTAATTTCAGCGACACGACCAATCACTGTCCCCACCAAATCTGCTTAAGGGTGCGTAGCAACAGGGCTCAGTGACTGGCCAATCACGTGCAACGTCGACCAAAGTCTTTCTTTGTGACTACTCTGGAATTCTTCTATCTGATAATGTTGTGAAGACAGCGGTTCAAAAGAATATTTTTAACAGGGCTCTCAAGTCTCACGCATTAAGAGTGTGACACACGCAATTCGACGTGTTCACATGCTCACACGCCACACATGGTATTTCTCACGCTGATTTCTTTTTTTTCTTTTTTTTTGTGCCCAGAAAATCGGTCTGTGTGGCTTAGTTTATGCAGGCTCCGCGCGTTTTCAGCGGAAAAAACTCCCCCTGCTCCGGGCGCACGGTCCGAGCGGAGGCCGGAGCAGACGCGCCTTCCCCCGGGCACGTCCTGAGCCTCAGTCCCGGTGCCACGTCTCCTCTGAGATGCACCGACTCCGGTCCCGGTGTCTCCGTCTGTGCGTAACATGTCCCCCCCGACGGCTTACGCGCGGAATACGCGAGGCCCAGAGCCGAACTGCCCATGGTGAGCCGCGGTGAGACGCGGGCCCGGTGCATTAACCAGACTCTTACATGAATCCGTTAAAAATGTCCCGCTCCCCCCCGCCCCGGTCCCTCCTCCCCGCCCCTCTCAGCGCGCACTGACAAAGTGCAGTGATGATAAAACAAACTGAGAATCATCAGGTAATAACTTCATTTATATAACTCTCATTAGTTGCTTTGTAATTTAAGTTTGCTCTTTAGACAAACAGGGCTCTCAACACGCAATTCGACGTGTTCACACGCTCACACGGCATTTCTCACGGAATTCAAGCGCCCCCACCCCCCGCTCCTCGGGAATAATTGTTGAAATTACAGTCTCACGCACGACCCCGCTCAAGACTTGAGAGCCCTGTTTTTAAATTACTGGAAATGTGTCAAAACTGACCAAGAACATAAGGTAACTTTTTTTTTTGCTGATATTGTTTTCGGGCAACACAGATAGTCATGCGGGAGGTGTACGGAACTGTTTTTTGACACTGTGTTTACTTCCGGTACATATTCTCTGTGACACGGCCTGTTTAAGCCTCCTCTTTAGCCTGCCCCGGACCAGGCTAGCTCCGACGACTGTGTTGCTGCAGTAACTCAGCGGGGACTAAGGTTAGCGAGAGTCATGGAACCGAACTCTCCCTAAAACTAGTGCGGACTGTCGAATAAAGCCGGGCTTTGCACTTAGCCACATTGTCTCTCTCTGTGTCTTCTCCTCGTGGCCTTTTGCTGCCCCCTGCTGTAAGGCTCCAGTATGTGAGGATAAAAGTAGAGAAGTAGAAAATCACATTTGTTTCATGATATTATAAAAGGCTAGCAATAATTCACAACCAGTTGATAACACCTTGTTTTCATTCTTCTTTTTTATTTCCTCTCATAAAAATGCTCAGTAATATAATGAATAACAATGCATAATGTAAATGATTAGACAGGAGCACTTGTGTCTGTTCCATTATTTAGATATAAATTAAATTAACTGATTAATTGATGTTGCCTTTTTCCCCTAAACCTCACCTGTGTGAACCATAGTTCTTATTTTTACATTTAGCAATCATCCAGACTTTACAGTTGGTATCTCTTAAAATATAAAATTGTATAACTTTTAAAAAATTGTAAAATAGTTGGTTCCAGCCCCAGAACACAGATCCAGAATCATCCCCACACCTCGGGCAGGTCAGCGCTTTTGCCTCTGTGGGCCGCCCTGGACAGAGACTCCAGATAAAGAGGGGGAAAGGGATGGAAGGTTTTGATGTGAAGACTTAAAATTTAACAATTTTAAAAAGTTGAGATTTTGATGTTTGAGTTGACTCTTTCACAGAGTTAACCAATAACATTTCTTGTTGTTAGCATTCTCAAAAGTAAAATGTCAACATTTTAGTTTTACTTTAGCTAGTTACACTAGTTAACAGTACATGTTTAATTATTTCAACAGGGTCTTTCTTGCACATATCCGTTGCTCTTATATGGACAACACAGATGGAAAAAAAACTAAATATAATAAATAAACCGAATAAAATAAATTGAAATATCCATCTTCACACAGCAGGTGACACCAGGTGCAGTAGGGCTACTTTTTTACACTGAATGTTTTTCAGACTGGTGCTGCGTTCAGGTGCATTTTTCATCGGAAAAACGTTTTCCTGAGTTCCCGAGGAGCAGATGAACACAGCATCAGCTGCAGGTTGTTTTTAGCAATTAGGGGGTTAGCATACGCCTTTGATTAAACGTGTGAAGCCTTGAGGGCCACACTGGCGCAGTGTTAGCGGTTCACATCAGAACAGGCCCGTGTGACACAGTCACAGTCTCCCCACGACAACGTTTTTTTGAGGAAACTGAGAAGTTTGTGTGCGTTTGGGCCTGTCGTCCAGACGGCGCCGGCGTTTTTGGGGGTGAGAACGGTGTTTTTCAAAAACGGGTTCCAGAGTGGAGAAGTCGGAGAACACCGGGGGTCGTGTTGCCGTGTGGGCAGCGAAAAACGCGACAGTTGGGAAAATGATGACGTCGCGCTGCCGTAATCATCACGTGACCGGTGATCAGAAGGTAACCCTGCACCTTCCGCAGGTAACGACCAGATAACAACAGCCATGGCGGACAATGGACTTGACTATATTTTACAGACATTTGGAAGTTTATTTGCACTGCTGCATCAAACTCTGTTTATCTGCAATGCATTGCAACAACAGCAGAGATACATGCACAATTACGCACGTCGGATTCTTTTCACCCCGCTGCAGCTAAACACGTATTTTAAAACTGGAAAAATCCCGTCAATGAAAAGGCAGATAGTGGACAATGAGGAGCCCATACCAATTTGAGTGTGTTGTGTGCTGTAAATAAAGAAAAAGAGCAACCATTTCTTGTGTTTTTTTTATTGAATGAAAATGCATCTTTTACAAACAGGCACATGCAGTATCACACACAAACATATATAAAAGCATTTCTGTTTTCGCTTGTCTGAGGGGAATCCGGGGAAGGTGAAGAACACAGCGATCTCGTAGACGTGGAGCCGTCCTCTAACAAATCCCAGGTTTCCACTCCAGCTGTAATGGCTGTAGTAGCTGGCGATCCACCCCAGATTTGTTCGCACAGCTCAAAATATAACAGGACCACACATCACTGCGACGCCCAGTGTCAAAGGCATGTTTGTATTTGTTCCTTACTGCCTACAGTTTTGTTGTTAGCTGCACTTTGGTGATGGTATGGGGATCGTGAGAAAAATCTTTCCCTTCGGCCGTGTCCCCGGTAGTATATTCACGCCGAAAAGCCAACATAATGTCCGAGTATTTGCTTGGGCAGGACTCCTAGTCGACGTTCTGCTGATACTGTTGTGTTTTGTAATCCAGCGTAACGCGCAAGGTTAACGAGAGTTCTACTTGTTAATGTCTATCTAATAAAACGATAGCAAGTAATACTAACTATCGATTTATAGGCAAAAACTCTGCTCACGCAGCGCAAATCTTCGTTATGTGGCGTCTGTCTATGTTAGGGACCGTCAACATTTTCACATTACCGGAGGGAGTCGCTGCTACATTGGTGGAGCAGGGGGACAAAATAAATTTGCGTTTGTTGACGGTCCCTAAAGTCAGGCCTGGACTGGCCATCTGGCATACCGGGCATTTTCCCGGTGGGCCGACAGTCCTTGGGGGCCGGTATCGGTGCTGTTTTCTTTTTTTAAACTTAGAGCCCGGTCACCGGCCCACAATTTAAAGGAGGCGGCCCATTGGTCCATCTTCAATATAGACAGTGGACTAAACCAATCAGGATATAGAGAGCGGTCCCACCCCTCTCTCTGCGCTGAGCCCCGCCAGTTTCATAATCATACTGTTGAGCGAATGAGCAAACAAGGAAACGCGCAAGAAAGGATGTGCGGAGAATTAGCGGACTGCACCGGCTATGGATCCTACACACTGGCCGTGACTTTCATCTATCCATCTTTATATAACACAATGCACAAGAGGAATAAAACAGCAACACAATCAACAACACTGTCAACAGGACTTATTATCGCCATATGTTTGATGTTATCCGGGGACATCCACCCGGGCCCACACCACTTCAAAACGCCGGGAGAGGCTCACCCACTCGCGGAGGAGACACGCGTCACTCCTACCTTACAGGTATGCTCTTTAGGTACTCCTCCGTGTTCCTCTGCTTACTCTGTGCCCGTCGCCAAACGCGACTGAGCTGTCGACCGCGATGTTGTGGATGGCGCGGTACCGGGGCGGTCTGTCGGTGAGCTGCACGGGGAACGGCTGGGCCCGCGGGTGTGTGGCGGCGCATCGGATAGTAGCTTCCGTCGGGAGTCCGTGGGAAAGCTGCGTGCTGTAGCCTCTGCATCAGCGGCTGACAGCAGACCAGCGGCACCAGGCGCCAGGCACCAGGCGGGGTCGTGCCGACGGTAAACCCCAGAAACCCAGTTTTTAAAAAACACCGCATGTTCAAGTTTTTTCAAACACTCAACCAGTCCAAAATGATCTGGGACCCCAGTGCCAAGCCAAAGGGATTATTATGTGGACATCTAAATGTTAGAAGTATATGTAACAAACGTGAACAGGTTGAACATCTCTTATTCGAATCTAATATCGACTGTTTTGGTATGTCTGAATCTTGGTTAAAACAAACATCTGCAGAAGCTTTAGTAAATATGCCGGGATATCAAGTCTTTAGAAAAGACAGAGAGAGGGGCAATGGTGGGGGAGTCCTCCTGTACATTAAGAACACCCTAAAATGTAAACAGTTAGACTGGCCAAATAATACTCAATTTGATTCCATTGGTGTGGAAGTCACACTATCCAATGAAATGTATGTGAATGTAGATTCAATGAGGAAAAACACTTCGTTTCCGCAGGATGAAATCCAAGTTCTCGGCGAATTTCGCCTGGGGGTGTGGTCGCAAAAAAGGCATGAATAATAAATGAATGTTGCTATCCTGTGGTAGCAAGTGGTTGCGATGCAGTAGCTGGTCAGCTAGCGCTAAAGTTTGAGTGCTCAAAATATCTGCAGTGGGGTACTAGCCCGGACTATGTTGTATCAGCTCTAGTGATTATTTGCCTCTACTAAGAACATAATTCATATTAACAAGAATCCATGTTCATGGTTACAACAAGGTCACCCTAAATCATTTAATCATTTATTGTTTCCCTCATGATATTAGCCCACTTCAGCACACAGTAAATGGATTGGAGACGTAGTTAACTAGCTAGTGGGCAGCAAAAAAAAAAGGTTTAGATGGCAATCTACAGTGGTCTATTTGCTTGATTATATTTACATCGAGTCTAAACAAACCATGTTGATTGAATAGATAATACTCCCTACAACTGTATACAGCTGGTACTGTACATCATATTTGATACTGTATTTTATGTTTGACTACTACTTTTCTATTTAAATCTGATTTTACGTATATATTATCATTATCTTATGTATATAATTGTGTTTCATCTGACACAGGTCTATTGCTCTTTGGTTGCTTTTACATCTATTTTTCTTTTTGTTCTTTTACCCTCTGTTATATATCATATATCATATATTACATTTTGAGTGAGCTACTGTACCCAAAACAATTTCCCTTGTGGATCAATAAAGTCTAAGAATTCACTTTAGGTTAACAAGAAACCTTTTAATCATGTAAATGTTTCCACACTACTGACTCCACTGGGGGGCATCCACATTGGTCAGACTTTTTTTAATAAACAACAAATTCCACACACATCAGATATTGAATAGGCCGATTTAAGAGCATCGTTACTTCCGGTCAGACATCTTGTCTTGCCTCGCGCTGCCTTAGTATGAGATTAATCTGATCATTATCAAAAGTAAAAATGTAACCTAAAGATACTAAATGTTTTGATGGTTTAGATAGTTCCACAGTTTTTCCAGGTAGTTCCCAATATTTTTATTTTTAATTTAGGTTTTCTATTTATCACTTAATAAACTGTAATAATCTGTCCCTCTTCCTGTCTGGTCGAGCCAAGCTGTTGAGGAGAGAGAAGAGACTAGACTACTTTTCCCGTCCAGAACCTGCTAGAATGTAAGAATTTTTAAATCACCACCCAAAGCAAGACGCTACAAACCCTGTAGTGAAGAAGGTGTTTCCCCTCGGCCAAGATGTAACAATAGTAAAATACATTACTTTGGGGAACACAAACATAAATTAGTCTGTTGTGCTCTACTAATTATGAGGGGCCGTTCTGAGCCAAAAATGCCAGGGCCGTTTTTTTGTCCCAGTCCAGCCCTGCCTAAAGTACACGTGTTTGCTTGTTTATGAAAGAGAAGGACTATATGCGCATGTGCTCTTTGTAGTCTCGCGCTTCCGGCGGCTCTGGCTCTTTCCGGTTTACAGCGCCACTTATCGGTGTGACATATGTACTACATCGTTTTCACTCAGCGCTCCGTGCTCATCTTGACACGAATGTTTTCTGATCCAACACGTGTGTGGACGACACTTTTTTTCACCCCGGGTAAAAAAAAAAACAGGAACGTTGTCGTGGGGACAGGGCCTCAGGATGGTAATGTGCCACACACAGGTCCCTGTTCACACGTTTCCCTGACGCTCTGGGGACTGTGATTAAAGGGTATTCACACCATGGGCCACTGCTGTGTAAATGTGATGTCAATAAATTAAAGGGGGCACATGTTCTCTTAAAAAAAAATAAAACAGAAGTCATGAAAAGTGTAAAAAATCATCACACTAACATGAGAAAACAGCCACCTGTGAGAGAGCTGACACCTATGTGTATCTGGGCTCTCTGAGGAACAAAGACACTGTGCAGACAGAAGAGCCCCCCATTCTCAAACCGAAATCAAAACAAACAAAGGAAACAAGGGGGCTAGCCAGGTCAGGTCCAGAGGTGTGAAAACAGCCATTAGGGTTTTGAATGGGTATGCTAAAACTAGACGCCAGAGAGAAACTGAAAAACAAAAGACAGAAAGCTGAAAACAAAGAGGTGGGATAGTTTCAGAATAATTTCAGTGTAGTTAGCTCCTCCCTGCAGCTAGATATAAGCAGTGTCCTTCAGCACTCTAACCAGAACTGACGAAGCAACTCGGATGAGTTGCGAAACGTTTTCGACCAAATAAACTTTGTCCAGTTGACAAATTGAATTTCTCCTTTTACCATGGATTCTACCTGGACGACTGAGGGATTCTTCACACAAAAAGGTAAGAGTGACTGACTGAAAAACTGTTGGCTAATGCTAGCTAGCTCATGACTGTAATTTCATTTGAGAGAGGCTTGTTTAACAGCACAAATCATCGTTGTAGTTCCAGATAAATCTGTTCTTGTTTTAAAACAAAGCTCAGATTAAAGTCTAACAGAGCCTCAGTCAGAGCAGTGCTTACAGTTATCCTCAAACCCATGGGGAATATTGATGAGATAGGGGGTAGGTGAAAACAGAAACTTTCTGAGCACTTAAGCCTTCGGGGAGAAGGTACCGGAGTCTCCGGGCCCACTCCACCAGATTGTCAAACAGCTTCATCCACCAGGCTGTCACTGCTGCTAAGGACTACTGTTGCACAATTACTGGAATTTTACTACTGTTGTTTACTATTGTTATTGCACATCCACTACTGGAATTTTACTACTGTTGTTTACTACTGTTATTGCACTGGAATTACTACTGCACAGTTATCTTTATCTTTACTTTCAATGCACATTCTATTGCACATTACCATTTCTGTATCTTCCATTGCACATTTTTGATGCACACTGCACATTTTTTGGACATCTGTAAATCTGTAAAGGTATTTATTTATTCTGTTGCACTGCTTTCAGATTTTAGATCTTAGATTTTAGTTTCACTTTGGTCACTCAAGGTGACCAAAGTGCTTCACATTCAAATCAACACAATGTAAAAACATGGAAAACATTAAACAATGAAATAAAACATACTGTGCAAAGTGCGACTGCATTTTTTTGGCTCCTCTTCCAACCTTTGCACCTGAAATCTGCATACTGGCCTGTTGTTATTGTGGTGTAGCTGGCCCCTCCCCTCTCATGAATATGTAAATTTCTTCAGTGTTAAATTTAACCAGGCCAGCCCTATTTACTCTACTACTTTCTCTCTTTCCACACAACCAAACCTTCACCTACGAGACTATTCTAACCAAAACAAATCCAGCCAAAGAATGGATAACGTTTCACATTCCAACGCCACAGTGGAGATCTGCTACATGAGGGAAGAGTCGTTTCTGTTGGCGATCTGCATCAGTCTGGCCATCGTAATTTTGCTAACTGTGCAGAAATCTTCTTGTAATCCTTTCCATCGCTTATTTCCAGCAACTCCACACTTTAGCTAGCTATCTGATCCTCTCCCTGGCTGTGTCCAATCTGCTCATTGGCGTCATGGTTTTACCCTTTGTCTTTTTTATTTGTGACGCCCTGTTCTCTTGTTCTCATGACGTTCTCTGCAGAGAGCACGGGTTTTTCGATATCTTGCTTTGCTTGGCGTCCATTTTGAATTTGTATTGCATCTGTATCGAGCGCTATTATGCTGTTTGCCAGCCTACCAAACCAAAATCAACTCCCGTTTTATCTCGGGTATGATTTTCAATACGCTCCGTATTGATCGTGTTAGCTTTTTTGCTAACTTTTGGCGGTAAGAAGTTAAAAGAACATTGCTCTTTTGTCCAGATTTTGAAGTTGTCTGTTGTGGTGGCTGTTATAGCTTTTTACATCCCCTTTGTGGTCATGCTAATGCTGTACATGAAGATTCTGCTGTTGGTGCAGAGGCAAGCACGTACCATCCAGACTGCTAACTTTTCAAAGGGGGTTAACAAAATGGAGAGGAAGGCTACGCTGATGCTAGCAATGCTGATTTGTGTGTTTTTTATTTGCTGGGCCCAGTTTTCCATTTGCGTCACATAACTGTCCTTTAACCACTTCTCTCTGCCTCTTGTGGTGATAGAGATCTTTAAGTTCTTGGGTTGGTTAAACTCCATGTTGAATCCTTTCATCTACGCGTACTCCCACAGCTCGTTCAGATTCGCCTTCAGATTCATCCTGGTGGGGAAGATCTTCACTGGGACTGGTCCTAACGCTAGACTTTACTGATTTAAACACACACTGTGGAACTTTTCTCGTGGATGTAAATACAGAGCAGCAGATGTGCTACTATACAGAGGAAATGGAATTACCTCTGTATACTTCACATCCGCAGATGTTTAATGAAGTGTTTTTAATGAAAAGTGTATCTAACCTGTCATACGCACTAAACATGAAAAATAAAAATAAAATGCATTTTGATGTAACCATTGCACATTTTTATGATTTATTGTGCCACCGTCACCTCAAGCCTTTCCTGGCCGACCCAGAGCTGGTCGCAGCACAATGCCGCGGAGGAAGTGCGCTCGGCAGGGCCGGCGACGCCCAAATCCAAGAAAACCGGACCCCGGTGCGACTGGGGCCGTTACCAGCCATGGGCTGAGCCTCTATCAGAAGGACTCAGGCCCCCGATCGGCACAAGGCAAGGGGACTTCCATACGCCACATTTTCCGCGCCTGCCCGTCGGACGGGCATTCGGTGCTGGGCTCTTCCCTCTTCGCTCGCTGCTACTGAGGGAATCCTGGTTAGTTTCTTTTCCTCTGCTTAGTAATATGCTTAAATTCAGCGGGTAGTCTCGCCTGATCTGAGGGCGTAGTCGGATGGAATGGGGACACAGGTTCCCCGGACGTGGCAGAGGCGGGCTCACGGTGCTCCGGTGTCTGCGGCTGTGTGAATGAGGCTGCTTTTATTTTAGGAAAAATATTTTGAGTGGCGATTTTTTTGTTTTAATTTTCAAATCTAGGCCCAGGCCTACATGAAATTCTGTATCTATTGAACAATTTATTATTATTATTATTATTATTATTATTATTATATTTATTTATTTTTTTATGTTTTTATTTTATTTTTTCGACTCGGAAGGGCAACGTCAGTCCAGGAGGGCACAGGGGCAGTTGCCCGGGCAACCTGGACTGGACTCATAACGCAGATGCACTGTACAGGAAGGGCCAGAGTCGGCTCTATTTCCTGAGGAGACTGCGGTCCTGTGGAGTGAGAGGACCACTCCTGAGGACCTTCTATGACTCTGTGGTGGCATCAGCCATCCTGTACGGTGTGGTCTGCTGGAGCAGCAGCATCACAGAGAGAGAGAAGAAGAAACTGGACAAGGTCATCAGGAAGTCCAGCTCAGTCCTGGGCTGTCCTCTGGACTCGGTGCAGCAGGTGGGGGACAAGAGGGTCCTGGCTAAACTCATGTCTATGCTGGACCATGAGTGTCACCCCCTGCAGGACGCTCTGTCGGCTCTGGAGAGCAGCTTCAGTGGCAGACTGATTCACCCTCACTGTGTTAAAGAGAGATTTCGCAGGTCTTTCCTTCCTGCTGCTGTCAGACTGTACAATGATCAATGCTAGTCATGTTCATCTCCATAGCAACCATGTGTCATCTCCATAGTAATAATAACAATGTGCAATATTATTTAAAGTCACTTTACCTGCTACTTATTTGTGTAACAACCACTGTCCATCACTGCACTGTTCACAATCATCTGAGTCACTTTATTGTAGTGATATTATATATTACTATTACTGGAGTCACTTTACCTGCTGTTTGTTCACTGCTCAGAATCAAAGACATTTATTGTGCAGCGTTCCTGTGCCTTTTAACCTTACAGTGTTGTGTTTTTTAGTTGATTGTACATACTTATTATTATTTATCTTAATTTTGATGCATGCTCATTTTCCTACTGTTTCTGAAACTTGCGTTGTGGCACTGCAATTTCCCCATTGTGGGACAAATAGAGGATTATCTTATCTTATCTTATCTTATCTTATCTTATCTTAACCCCCCCGTGCACATCCCTGTTCCAGGCAAATCAATAACGTATCTATGGAGACAAGCAGTTGGCAGAAAAGTTACAGAGTGCTACTTTAATCTATGGGTAGTTTAGAATGTTGATGTCACGTGACCCCTCTCTCTCCTCAGCTGTCCTCTATTTTTAACCCAGACCAGGATTAGACCAGGACCAGAGAGCAGTTTGAGACCACAAGACAAAGACCAAATATTGGACTGAAACCAAACAGGACTAAGAACCAAAGGATCTGCAGCAGAACTGGGACCGGACTAGACCAGGACTAGACCAGGACTAGACCAGGACTAGACCAGGACTGGAGACTAAAGTGGAATCTGACTACAGGATTTATCACCAAAGACAGGACTAAGATCGAGGACTAAAACCAGCACTAAACACGAATTTGTCCGGATTGAGACATATGGACTAAAATAAGTTCAGAAGTTCCAGAATCAGGATTAAGACCAGGACTTAAACCAGGCCTTGAGAAAACTGTTCAGGTAAGTCTGCAAAAAAGTAAAAGTAAAAAATGACTAGAATTTAGAATATTTAAAGCCACACTATCTAACTTTTCAGGAGTAGGGTCTTCCACCAGCTTGTCTCCATGGCCAGTTTTGCCAGGAATTTTCCACAGTACAGCATTAAACTTCTATCTTGCATTATTCACTTACACACGTTTTAGTTAGTAGCTTAAAAACATGGGATTTGTGTCGTGAATGGCTCACCTCTCCACAGCCGATATGATACCAATACAACAGGAGTTGAAGGTGCCGATAGCTCATATAATTACCGGTATATTTAGTGATGTAAAAATTCACTGTAAATCTTACATTATTATAAAACTTAGGTTTGGCTCTATTGAATTTTAAAATACTATTATTTTGCCTCTTTATGGTCTTATTTAAAGACAGTGGGTAAGCCTAATGGCATTAGCGGTAAATGTGGTAATTAATCATATGCATAAATTCAGATCAAACAAGTGTCCTTTTAATCCTGACTCAAACCGATCGTCCATAAAAAGAATAGAACACGTCGACTATCAGGCCATATCGGCAAGATATTGGCCCATATTGGCCGATAATATCAGCCAACCAATATATACTGTATATATGAAGTCTATGTTGGTCAGTCAGGTTTGCAGTCTGTTTGAAAGTGAAAGAACCATGGGCCTGCAGCTGTTCAGTCCTGTGTGACATTCAAGGACCTGAGAAAAGTGTGTTCATGAAAGGGTCTAAAAATACAGCTCTGGACAGCTGCAAGGACGAAGACAAATGAGACAGTCTGTTAGTACCACTGTTTACACAAGTTTACAGTGGGGAAAGTAAAGCGGTGCGCACCGGAACGCAGCATCGGTATAAAATTCACAGCCGGTACGCAGCACCGCTAAGAGAATATGGTTAATGGTGGCCAAAACCCACATTTGAAAAAAAAAAGTAAGGTGTGCTATTTAAGTAGAAAACACAAACAACCACACTATGCCATTCGAGAATAACTGAAAGCTACCCGAAACTCTCATGCAGAGATATCTGCAGTCTGTTAAGCAAGGATTGACAAAACTTATCTGACTGTAGCCGTGAAAGTCGCCTAAACCATTGCGAGGCGGTGCTGCGCACTGGTAGAAGATTTAAGGCCGGCGCGCTGCCTGCACCTGTAAGAGAGGGTTTATGCTGACTAAAAAATATGAAATAATTAAGTGTATTAAAAAAGTTTTATCTATGAAAAAGGTGTAAAACAGGTAAAACGAGTGTTTTTTCAGTGATGCACTGGACATTATAGCACCTGTAAGAAATGAAAACTTACTTTCACCACTGCAAGTTTACAACTGTTTTTTTATCTTAACAAATAAAAGAGTACATAGAGTACAATAGAGTACAGACCGTAAAATGTGCTGGAGTCTCAGATGGGTCCTGTAATTCCTGTATCCAAGAAAAGTTTAATTTCCATGTATCCATGTTTTGTTTTTTTGTTTGTTTTTTACATTTTTAAGCCAGTAAAATCTATGGAGATTTGTTAGTGTCTTTATTTTCAAATAAATTAAAACACCATAAAAACATAAAACACCATTCAAAAATACATTTGTTGGTCCAGAAAAAAATATGACATTCACAAATATAATTTATGACTTACAAATAAATGTACAGTGGTCCCTCGCTCTATCGTGGTTCACTTTTCGCGGCCTCGCTGTTTCGCAAATTTTATTTATTTTTTTCATTTTTTTTTTTTTTTTATAGTGTATCAACATTGTGTTCTGCGTCCTGATTGGCTTCTCCTCCATGCCGTGTCTCCTGTACAGTACAGAATGTGTTCAGTTTGCCAGATTTATATAAATGTTATAGAGGGGGGACCCGGGGGGGTGGGGGGGGCAGCTTCGGGATTCCTGCTGGATGCACGGGGAGCGGAGACATGAGTCACTGGATCCGTAGGAAGTCCAGACCAGGACTAAGACATGAGGACCAAACTGGGACCAGACCGGGACCAGACCGGGACTAGACCAGGACTAGACCGGAACTAAATGGGGACTAAACCAGGACTAAACCAGGTCTAAACCAGGACTAAACCAGGTCTAAACATGGACTAAACCAGGACTAGACCAGGTCTAAACCAGGATTAAACCACTGCATCTTTGCCTTGTTTGTGCGTGTTCGCTTCGACTGCGTCGTTGGACGCGGTCCCGAGGGGGAGGCACGGTCTCGTGCTCGCAGCCCCGGGTGGGACGCACGGCCTTGTGCCGGTCATGCTGCTCATGGATTTGACCACGATGAGCGGGTGCACGTGTCCGCGCGCACACTTCTCTGGTCCCAGGACTAGACCAGGTCTAAACCTGGACTAAACCAGGACTAGACCAGGTCTAAACCAGGATTAAACCACCGCATGCGGCTCTTTGCCTTGTTTCGTGGGTGCCCCCCCCACACACACACACACACACACACACACACACTTCACTATTAATATATTTTGTTGAAAATCTAAGAAAGTTTGAGTGCTTAAACAAGAGAGAAATGTGAGAAAATGTTAATACCAATTCTGAGAAAAGTGTATAATGTGTGTGGTGAGGTGTTTACAGCCTTAAAACATGTATAATAATTGTAAAATATAAAGTTTTCCTACTTCGCGGATTTCACTTATTAGGGGTTATTTCTGGAACCTAACTCACACGATAAATGAGGGACCACTGTAACAACATTCACAAAAGCATGTCTCGACTCAAAAGAAAATGTTAATAAAGACAAAATCAGGTACAGCATCTTTAAGCTTTCTATGCTAATTCCACTAGGTTGTTGTAATAGTTTGGACTTCTGAAATTGTTTTAAATTATTCCATCTGACATTTCTGTTCTTGTTGCAGAATTGTGAAAAAGTTAGTTACAAAAGTAAAGATGGAGCCCAATGTCACAGAGCCACAAACCTGGGTAAAAACACATGTGATCATTGTCCATCAAACTCATGTAACGTGTAAAAAGAACACACTTCAAATGGGAATATGTGACGGCTGATTCGAGAAGTTACACCTGTTTAAACACTCAAATCAGCTGTAGGTATATCCCACTTTAAGTTCTTTCACTAACACCAGCCCTCCTTTTTACATTGTAGCTATAACAACACTGATCCTTCATCAATCTGAACAAGACAGTCTTGTCTGGTCTATGGGCTTAACCTGACTTCAGGTATTTTCCTCATTTAAACCATACCTGGAGTTATGATCTTTGTTTCATTCATATCTGAGTATTTCTGCTGCATGTTGAGGCCTTCACCTTAAACTCTCTGTTGTGAGTCCTTTTATGATCAGAAGTTTGGAGGTTCTGATCTGAGTCAGCTCTTTGGACTGGGGGATGGTGGGTGAGGGTGACAGGAGACAGTCTGTGATTGGTTAAAGACAGAAGGTTCACTTCAGGACAGTCAGGACATTTGTATATCTGCTAAAGAGTCAACAGCCTCTGGCATCACCAGCACTATGTTAATTTTGTATTTGTGAAGTCACAAATATTCTGATATTCACTGACAGTTTCCATCAGTCTGCCCCAGGGCAGCTGTGGCTGCAGTGTGCAGAGAGAATCATGATTCCCCAACACTAAACATTTGTGATGTTTATCTCTACTTCTCTTCTACTTCTACTTCTTTTCTCTTTAGGCTCTGTTTTCAGGGATGGAGTGGTTGTGGAGCACCACAGTGTTGCTGGTGCCCGCTGTGGTGGTCCTTACGGCGGGGTTCTTCTACCTGTACGGCCTGGTCCTGGGGCTGCTCTCCAAAACATCTGTGAGGAACAAGGTGGTTCTGCTGAGCGATGCACTCACAGGGCTGGGGAAAGGTGAGAGAACAAGACAGGACCAGAGCTCTGCTGTTTGGGCGGGGAGGAGGGAGAGGGGTAAGACTAACCATGACGGGGCTGTGAAAAGGTCAGAGAATAAAACCAGACCAGAGCTTTGCTGTTTGGGCAGGGAGGAGGAAAGGGGGTTAAGAAGCTGGGGAAAGGTGAGACTAGACCAGAGTCTAGCCAGGCCTTTCTGTGTGGAGTTTGCATGTTCTCCCTGTGTCTGGTGGGTTTCCTCCAGACACTTCTGTTTCCCTCATCTATATAAAACCTGCAGAATAGCATAATAGGTAGTCCTGACCAAGATCCTGACAGGTGCCCCACTGGTATTGAAGTATGGGTCAAATGCAGAGCACATTATAGGCTAACCCTAACCTGATTTCCAGAGTGTGCAAGTCTGTTCCACCGTGGGGGATCTCGTCTGGTGCTCTGTGGGAGAGACTGGGACCAACTGGAGGAGCTGTCTGAAGAACTGAGCCGTAACTCAGACCCTGCTGTGGTGAGACAGAGACCATCAAAAAATCATAAAATAACAGTGTATATGCTCTATTAACACCTGTAAGATGTGGACCTCTTCACACGTGTCCGTGCTCTCCGCAGACATTCCCGGTGAAGTTGGTTCTTCTGGACTTTGGGGACATAGATTCTCTTCCTGAGGCTGTGGAGGAGGTCCTGGAGTGTTACGGGTGTTTGGACATTCTGATCCTCAACAGCTCCATCAAGGTATCCCTCAGTCTGTGCTTCATGTGTCAATGTGAAGGAGTCTTCTTACAAATCTGATATTGCTGCTGCTCAGGTGAAGGCTCCAGCTCACAGCGTGTCTCTGGAAATGGACAAACTGCTCATGGACAACAACTACTTTGGCCCTGTCACTCTGACCAAAGGTACATGAGCCTCATATAACCTAATATGACTGAGAGGCAATCAAGTTTCACAGCAAGAGGGTTCACAGTTGATTATCTTTTTGTGTGGAGTTTGCATGTTCTCAGTGACACCCACATTGAATTTGGAGCCAGTTCCATATTAAGAATAGGAGTTGATTATGGACAAAATAGTGAAATAAAAAACAAGGATCATGTAGACCTAATATGAACATTTTAAGACCAAAATGAGGAGCCTGGCAGCTACAGTTACAAAGAGAGAGGTATTGGTTTTTCCAATATAAAGTGAATTGGAGCTAGAGTCAGATGGAGTCAGAAGCTCCCCCATGATCACTTTCTATTTGGAATGCTGCCACTAGCAGGTTAGCTGTGTCCATTTCTATGTACAGGCCTGTATACCAGCAACCTTAGGATTCAAATGAGTGTGGTGTATCTGCTCTAGTGCTCACACGGAAGACCCCTGTGGTGCTGAAGCTGCTGGTTTAACACTTTTACAGGTGTGTTTGTTTAACTCTGTCCTATGTTATTTCCACAGCCGTGCTCCCGACCATGATCTCCAGAAGAACCGGACACATTCTGCTCATCAACAGCATCCAGGCCAAGCTCCCGGTGCCCTTTCGCTCCACCTGTGAGTCTGCAATAAACTCACATTTAAATCCTAATCCTCTTTTAACCCACTTCTGAGATTTTAAACTGTGGATCTAAAATAATAAGGATGTTAAAGGGTTTGTTTCACACTCCAAATGTAAGATTCAATGACAGCAAAACCAAAACCATGGTCCCTTTGATCACTCACATTAAATTTGGGACAATTTAAATCATTTTAAAGGTCTGGAAATCAGATAAAATTTGATTTTGCTGCAGTGAGAACATCAAGAATAAACATCTTGACCTATTTCCAGACGCGGCGTCGAAACACGCGGTGCAGGCATTCTTCGACTGTGTCAGAGCTGAGGTGGAGGAATACGGCATCACTGTGAGCTCCATCAACCACACCTTCATAAGCCCCACTGCCACACCGGCGCAAGAACGCTCCCTGTGGTCATGTGAGTACTGCCTCAAACTCTTCTAATGCTAATTTATTCTTCACTAAAACCACTAAAATTCTTTACTAAAACATTGGACTTGATGAGCCTCACATGACTCTCATTTGCGTTGCGTTGCTGCTGTTCTGTGCCAGCATTATCAATCCTTTTGTTCGTCTCCAGGGCTGTACTCCAGGAAGCCACTGGGGGTCACTGTGGACGAGGCTGCCACTGAGATCGTAAAGACGCTGAACAATAGAAAAAGAGAGGTGCTCATGGTGCCGTCTCTCCCCAAAATGGCCGTCTACGCGAGATCCTTTTTCCCAAATATCTTCTTCTCTGTGATGGCGGCCGGAGTCAAGGACACCGCCATCGACAATCTGCAATAGATGCAATAACCAAGGCGTGATTGTCATGAAAAGGACATTAAAGCTGCACTACGTAACTTTCTAGATGCAATACTGGGGAACATTCTAGTGATAACAGAACAAAATATAATCTATAATATATAATATAGTCTCTGGAGGCAGTTGTAGATGACCCTCTATTATGACCACCAACAAGAATAAGGGAAGTAACAAAAACCAAGACAGAACATGGTATAAATAAAGTGATAATTTAATGAACAGGAATGTAAAAGGTAAATTTAACAGAGGGAATCAAAAGGTAAAATACACACACAATAACCTAAAATAAGAAACAAAATAACAGGATTTACAAATAATTTTGTTTAAAAAACAGGTCATGTATAAAATCGAGAGACAAACTAAGGGACACATAACACAAAACCACAAATGTCCCTAAACAAAAATCACATAAACCCACAAACAGAATCAAGTGACAACAAAAAAGACCCAAAACAGAACTAAACTAAACTAGTGTCTCTCACACACAGTTAGACTAACAACACAAATGAGCCAGATCCGAAACAGCATACTGGCCACAAAGACCAGAGGGGTGTTCCATCAACGCTGCTAAGCGCAAAGCCTGGCTAATTTCGATAAGCCACACTAGTTTTATTGAGAGTTCAGTTCCATGACTCTCGCTAACATTAATCTCTGCTGACTTACTGGGGGCAACATAGGCCTCTGAGCTAGCCTGGTCCCGGGCAGGCTAACTATCAGGCTTAATCAGGTGGTGTTGCAAAGAATACGTACCTGAAGTAAACAGTGTCAAAAACAGTTCCACACACTTCCCGCCTGACTATCTGTGTTGTCCAAAAACAAGGGTGACAATATCAGCAAAACAAAATTTACCTTACGTTCTTGGTTTTGGCAAATTTCCAGTAATTTAAAATATTCTTTTGAAGCACTGTCGTTACGATATTTTTAGGTAAAAGAATTCCATAGTTGTCATGGTGAATGCCTTTGGCCGAGTGGTTATGTGCTGCGTATGTCACGTGGGAGTCCTGGATTCAATTCTTATTACTGACGGTATACATGCGCAAGTCATATTTGTTATATTTTCACCAACTTACATTTTCCACAAATGTGAATGAATGCCATTTAATCTACAATTATTCATATCATAGAACTTATATCAGTTGGGCCTAACATCACTCTCACTTGACGACATTGACACTTTATATTTTATGTGACATCTCTATCAAAGAATACAGTTACAGGTAAACCTTTACTTTTAAAACAAAATGTAGCCAAATAACAGGCACACTCCATGATGCAACATTAGAGATGCTGTGCAAGCCTCTTTAATGTTGCACATGTGCTCAGCCCCTCCCCTGGCCATCTCTATCACTGTCCTGCTTGGTCAGGGGGAAATGAAATTTCGCTCTTCTATGTACTTGTAGATATGGTTTTTCAACAATAAAGCAAACCATGAACTATGAACTTTAATGAAATCCTATTTATCAATTTCCATCAATAGGCATAAAACAATAAAAGACATTAGGTATGACATTCTGGTGTGAGGCCACTGCTGGAGGACTGCTGAGGAGGGTCCAGCAAGTGTATGCCATCTTCAAAAATACAAATGCTTGGATCACAACTGAGGCAAGCAGTAGCCTAGAGAATACCTTGAATATACTCCTCACGAGAACTCGCAGGAAGGATCTTTGATGGGGTCCCTCCTTCAATTACCTCCACCAGTGGGCGACCCCGGTTTAGGGCCAGTGCCAGCTCCTCTGCAAGTGAAAGATTTTGAGGGGGGCTCCCACCTCCTGTGACTTGGTAGCTACTGTTCATTTTAAATTAAATTAAGGTACCATTTCAACAGTATTACTAATTTCACTGAATAATAATATTAATATTAGCCTACTTACCACTTTTGCTTTGCCTGCAAAACAGTCCTCTTCACATTATTCCTGCTCAAAGACAAGATAACACAATTTAACATATTAGTTGGTGCAAATACTTTTACACAATAAAAAGAAATTACAACTGACAAGACTGCTCTACAAATATGAATATAAACATTTTATGACATCAACTGCTCTCCTTGAGAATCGAACTCGGGTTTCCCATGTGACAAACCGTAGTGAGCCCTCTCCCTCACGGACTTGTCTTGATACTGATGGTGAAAATATACTCAACCTTCAGCACTGTTATAAAATTTATCTTACACATTTTAGCAGTTGGCGATCTTCTGCCACGCCATGTCTCTCGCCTTGGTTAATGTAAGTGTGTTGCAGAGCTCCAAAAGCAACTTCGGTTCTGATGCGCTGAAATAATCAGCCCGAATCTTTGACATGATCACGTTTTCGACACTCACTTGTTCTGTCCCCCATGCACGCGCCTAGTCCAAGACTGGATAGGCCTGGCTGAAGTTAGCGCCGCTGAGGCGCAGCTAAACTGCGTTAGTAGAACAAAGGCTTAAGTCTAAGGTGACACTTCTTCAGGTGAGACTTAACCACTTAAGCGCTGCTATGTTTAGCGACGTTGATGGAATACCCCCCAGCAGCCCCGCAATGTTTGGATGATCAACATAAATCCAACTCTCACCTGGCCACACCTACAGTCACCTGACTGTAGAGCCAGTATGGAGCAGCCAGTTCACAGTGAGGGCTCACACAGCCAGGAGTGCTGGGGAAAGGGGACAGGAATCAACCACACACAAAAGGAAAATCTACAAGGGGACGAGTTGAAGGCCTGGGGCCATAACATCCTCCACCAGAAAAGTTACACAGTGTATCTTTACATTCATATGGGGTTTTGCTGTATTTGTCCCTGATAAATAATAAGTTATTTGTGGAATTTATATGATGTATATTTATTTCAAAAAGAATGTTGTGAATGCAAGCAGGAAACAACAGTGTTTTGAGTATAAACTGTGGAGCTTAGACTTGGCAGGTAGAGGTTTGTCTGTGAAAATGTTTCTGTCCATAAATGGCCTGTAGACTCTGGTGGAGGTGAAGAAGAGGGGATAGAGAGGATGGAGGATGAGGAGGCTGGTGGTTCTGCTGCTGTGGTAGAGATAGACCAGAAGAAGAGAGGTTGGAGCTTGAACATGATCATGAGAGGGGGAAGAGACAGGCTGTGATTGGCTGAATGTGACAGATGGATTGAGAATGTGAAAAGAGAGAGAGTCTGTGGCTGGATTTTTAGATGTTCTTGTTTTTTTTTTTTTTTAATGTGGACATGTAGAAATTAGAAACAAGTTTGCTAATAATTATAAATGATTTTATTTATTAGCAAGGCAATAAATATGACTGGAAATAAGCTAATAATTATACATATGTTTAACATTATCAGTGAACCAATATGTATTTTGTGTATTACATTTGTTAGATCTGTAAAATGTAAGATTGTCATTTAAAGTGAGAAAACGTATTTTACTGGTGAAGTGTGTGCAATAAAAATGTGTGCACCACTACAAGGATTTCATAATATTAAAATGATTTATATTTTACATTCAGTTCTATTTTATCAAATTACAATAAAGTAGGAAACATGATTATGATAACAATAAATAAGATAACATGAAGTTAAGCATGTATATCATAAGCTACATAAAGCTCAGTCATGGTTAAATTATAATGACTAGACCTATGCAAAACTTTAAATATATATATATAATTATTGAGTGTAAATATGCAGATTGCTGGTAAAGGGTCCATATTACACTATTTTCTGATCTCAGAATCAGAATCAGAAAGACTTTTATTGCCATTGTCAAGTGAACAGAGTTCACAAAACTAGGAACTTGTCTCAGTGATAAGTTGCAAACATAAAACACTAAATAATAATAGTAATAACTAGAGTATAAACACTAAATAATAGTAACTAAAATATAGCTATAATATAGTAAAAAACAATAAGCAATCCAAATAACAAAAAGGTCCAGATGAGCAGCATCAGAACAGTAGTACAAACATGATGTAATTAAAGTGACTCGTGATATAAAGTGTTCTTTATATCTGTTCTTTAAATCTATGTTATCATGTAGTTTCCTCATCACAAACAGAACCTGGAGTTGTGTTTTGTTTCATTCACACGTTTAACACACAAACCCTGCAGATTTAGCACGATGTCTTGTCCTTCCATCTTGCATCTGTGTTTTAAACCTTCACTTGAGTCATTTGGATCATTTTAATGCTAGAATTCCTAAACTCTGAACTAAAGGTAAAAAGGAGCTGTTAACTTGAAAACCACCATTTCATAACATCACAAGGTCGAACAGAGCATTTTGAGCTTTGGCTAAATAATAAAGACTAATAAAGGGTGACTCAGACATGTGTGAATGAAACAAAAACAGAAGTCGGAGTGTGTTTTTGAGGAGGGAACAGTATTTGAACATGGCTTAAAGCTCACAAGAGTCCATTTTGCTTAATGTAGGACTTTTAAAGGTCCATGGCATGAAATTTTCATGTTTAAGGGCCCTCTCATGGCTGAAAGTTTCGAAATTTGGAAACCGAGCAATTGCAATCCTTTTCCAAGACCGCCCAAACGGGTGAGTTTGAGCAAGCTCCTCTTATGACACCATAAGGGGAAAAAGTCCACCCCCTGTCTCTGGAAATCCCGCCCAGAGAATTTGGACTGGCCCTTGCACAAAAGAGCTACGAGCTATTAGCTGCTAGCTCCAGTTTGTTTTTTCGGGAGAGACGTCAGGGCTCCGAAACAAGTGAAGCACAGCAACTGCTCTGTCCCTGGATGGGATGATGAAGAAAAGAGTTGTTTTAGCTCCTTCATCCAAGCCTCTGAAACAGCAGTGGTTAATTTTATTTTCTGTGGAAATGTGCCGACTCGTAAACCTAAAACATCGTATGTGTGCGCCAAACACGGACAATTGTTGTTTTTTTTTGTTGTTTTTTTTTTAATATCTTTTATTATTACAAGGTACATATTTTAACATCACAATAACATTCACAAAACACTTAACACCATAATGACATTCGTAAAACACTCAGGAGACCCATCGTGGGATGGGGAGTGCAGAGGACCAAAGGGCTCGTTCCAGGTGAAGAAAGGGGGTCTGGGGGGGAGCAAGGGCGATGCAACGTCCAGGGAAGGTCCAGACAACAGGGTCCAGGGGGGACAGCGGAGGGGGGCAGGGGTCAGAAGTCCAGCCGCGGGGAACCGGTTAGGGAGATGGGGAAAAGCGTATTGTCTGGGGTGAAGGTGTTGCAAAACTCAGTTTCTCTTGCGGAGTGAAGGTGGTGAACGTGGGCACGAAGGAGCGCTGTGAAGAGGGGCCAGTGCTCTGCTGCGCGGCTGTCATGGAGGTGGTGGTGTCGTGCCACGAAGATAGAATATCTAGCCATGGACAGGACGAGGCGGGCGGCGTCCCATTTGACCATTGCAGCATCCGGACCCCGAGGTCGCTGTTGGACAGGTCCGAAGAGGCAGAACCAGAGTCCGGGGTCATCGATTCCATGGGCTGCCGGCGGCGGGAGCCTCAACGCCAGCCTCCAAGTGAGAAGGTCCAGTAGTCAGGTCCAGAACCACCGCACGACAGGACACTGGGCGGCCAGATGGAGCAGGTCTTCAGGCGCCTCACCGCATACCGGACAGTCACAGCCGTACCTGTCAGGGTGTACTGCGTGCAACCTGGTGCAGGTGTAAATGATGCTGTGTCTCAATTTAAAGTCAAAATTACTGACTTGGGGTGGGGTGTACCAATTATATACGTGAGCCTAGATGGAGGTAGTGTCATGTGTGGGAAACGTCTGTGACCATCTGTGTTCTGCCGAAGGGCGCCGAGCGACCCCGGCCACCAACAACCGGTAGAAGGTGTGCATCTTCGTCTCGACATCCTCTCCCCCCATACAATATCAAAATCCAAAGAACACTCGCCTTCCTCTTCCCCATTTACCTCCCCCGGGTCAGGGGGGCCTGTCTCAAACAGGTCACCCCACTTCGCCTGGACAGAGGACTGGATCACACTTGCCTTCCTGAGAATTTCGGCTCTCCGGAACCCAACCCTAGCTCTCATAAACCTGCCCCTGATTTCCTCTATGTCAAACCTGCCTCAGACATCTATAAGCTGTCCTACCTGTTTAATCCGCACCCTCTCCAGAACCCCACTGGACATGCTCTCCCTCCTCCCTGGAGGGTCGGAGAGCATGTCAGGGTTGAAATGCAGAGGCATCTGCTCCAGCTGTCACAGGGAACGCGGTGCCGCCACAGTGCACAGCCTCAGCGCAGCCCAGGCCTCAAACACCTCCCTCTCGAAAGGGGGTGTGAGTGCGGCGAACCGACTCACTAGCCTCTGCCTCTTTTGAAGTTTCTTTCCAACGCGTCACGTAACACAAATAAAGAGTCTTGAATCAAAAGTTTGTCTTTTTTATCTTTACTAAAGTGAAGGTCATACAGAGTTGATAAAAAAGGATAAAGAAGGAAACGGAAGAAGGAATTTCTGAGACTTGTGGTTTTCTTATGCGTGGTTTTCCTAGGCTCTGTATGTGTTGTGACCTCCTTCTTGCCGTCCTTACGTATCGTTTAGTGGTGAGTTCCTACCTGTCACTGGGAGACCGGGCTTTCTTGTACTTCTTGGCTCCCGACAGGAATCACCCTATGTTTCGATGTCGACAGTGCTACTTGACGTCCGTACGTGCCTTGTAGTGATGCGTATTCCCGTTTGTCGCTCAGGAGAAATTTTTTAACTGTAGATGCTCTGAGATGCAATCTGGGGTCATTTCAGCCACTTTGCACTAACTTCTCACAAAATGTGACTTGCACTAGATGGAATCAGCTCCGGATTCATAGTCTGGACAGGAGCTGCTGACAGACAGACTCAAGCACATTTCTAAATGATCATCAGTCATAGTGGAACAGTACTTAATGATCTTAATGACTCACATAAATAAGTTTTCATAAATCTATCTCCATTTTATCTGATAAATGTTAATTTTAATCTTAAAATAAGCTAAGCAAACTGTACTGCACTTAAACACTCTGTGCGCCGTTTTTGGACCGCACGGCACCGGTAAAAGTTTATTGCTAACGGCAGCAGCTATAATGAAATATGATTGCACTCATCTCGAGACCAAGACCGGTGTCGTAGTATTTGACACTAGTTGACTGGTAGATCAACGTATTGGGCCCCTGTTTTAGATACTATTTTTGATTCACACGGTAATACGGGACAAAGTGCGTCCCTTTTCAGCTCAATACGGGACGCGGAATTTTGTTTCTGAATACGGGACGATTCCGTTTTTTCTGGGCATTGAAGCGCTGCGCGCTGCGCTTGAATTGCGTAACTAAATTTCAGCGTGAGAAATACCATGTGTAGCGTGTGAGCATGTGAACACGTTGAATTGCGTGTGTCACACTCTCAAAGCGTGAGACTTGAGAGCCCTGCGTTATTACGTGACGGTCAAAAGACTGTGTAGCTTCTGTGGTCCGAGGCTTCCTAACACCCCGCCAACTCTTGGCTCGAGGTAACCTGGCCACCAGGCCGCGGCTTTTATCCACCCTACCTACGTAGCGTGGTCGCGTTCTTCTTGTGTGTGTATGTGTATCTTCGTGTGTAGCGTTTTTTCCTGCCTGTGTGTCCTGTGTCTCACGTGAATATATAGTAAACTGGATCAAAGATGAATGATCAATGATCAAAGTGGGGCTTCGGCCAATCAAAAGCCGCGAAACACATCAAAGCGGGCAAGCAGCCATTTTGAAAACAGAATATTTAGAAAACATACCAAAATGGCTCCCACACATACAGAATGTACAAAATGGCTCTAAGCGCTCAAGGGTGACTCACCGGGGGAGCATGCACAGGTTAAATAAACCGTGCTCACCCAGATGATCTACCTGAACTGCAAAGAAGTCCTTCCACGCGGCCGTAAAGCCGGTGTCAAGGAACTTCTTGATTACTTTGAGACGCAACGAGCGCTTCTTAACAACCAAATCAATGAGTTTAAGTACCCCTTGGTTATACTCACCTATCATAACATTGTGTGCAATCAGCCCACGCTCTCTTCTCCAAATAAACCTATTCATCGCAATGCTAATTTTGTTTGCCACTGCGCCCGGCAAGTCGTACACGGTGACGGCATGTACGAGCTTGGACAGGCACAAGGCATTGACAACTAAAACCTTGCCCTTGATTTTTAAATCACGAAGCCGCCATAAATTCATGCAAGCGTTAACGCTATTGTACAACCCTGTCCACAAATTGTCTCTACAGGCCACTTCATTTCTCCCCAGTGGGACATCGAGGACCCTGTAAAGGTCCGCCGTGTTCCTGAGGCCCCAGGTGTTCTGGGCGGTTGCGAGGCTTCCACAGAAAGCCACGGAGGACTTATCGAGATTGACTTTGGCGCCTGAAGCCAGGCAGTAGACATTGAGCACGTCTCGAAGGATAAGATTAGTGTCATCCGTGAATTGAAAAATGTTGTATTTCCTACCCGAGGGGCTCGTGAGTCCACGCATGGCCCTGTCTTTGGGACAATACAGAGCTGGACTTGCAAATCGACTGAAATTGAAGCCTGGGTCAGTACCAACTCTCCAAGCTGCATCAGCTACAGTAAGTCAACTATAAAACTACATAATTTTGTCTGTGCTGTATACCTTTGCCAACATAACAGTAACATGTTAACAGTAACATGCCTTTGGCTTGTTACTGGTAGAATGTGTTGGATTAGCTGTGCAGCTAACAGCTATCAGCTCGGTTAGCAGGCTAGTCTGCCCTACAAAGCCAAAAGCAATAACTGCATACTCTGTCAAACTGAGTTCAGACTGGAAATTGACTTTATACCACCTTTGTCTTGAGACTAAATTTCTTGCCTCTACATAAAAGCATCACCACTATTATAGTGTAGCAAGCCTGTTTTCGGCAACATGCCTATAGAGCGTTTTCACGAACCCGGAAAAACAGGACAATTACCCGGATGTGGGGCCATTTTAAGGGGT
Organism: Paratrypauchen microcephalus; assembly: GCA_036785185.1. Taxonomy (NCBI): domain Eukaryota; kingdom Metazoa; phylum Chordata; class Actinopteri; order Gobiiformes; family Gobiidae; genus Paratrypauchen; species Paratrypauchen microcephalus. Next base: position 515,740 of record JAVJIX010000029.1, read on the forward strand.
TTACACACTCAAAATTAAACATGTTTATATAGCAACCATGCAGAAAAAATCAATATTTCACGATCAACCTTCCGCATCAGAATCCAGAACTTCTGACACAGTTGACCAGCTGTATAGTTGGATGCCAAAAAAAAAGGATTGTTATCTGAAAAACCTCAAATTAATTGGGCAAGAAGATCCGTATGAGATGGATTCAAGTTTGTTCAATGGCTGTGGCGTTTTGTCGATTCTGCTGCTGTAAGCGATCCCGATATTGTCAACTACCTGGTTTTCTCCCCAAGCCCTTATACAGCACAAGACCTTAAATGGGGTTAATGTGATTAACTGAAATTCAGGAGCAGGACCACGCCTCAACCACCTTCTCCTCACCAGCGAATCATACTTCACCGTAACCACACCTCTAATTTCCTGGAAGCTATTTATAGCCTCTCATCCCTTCATTCCAGTTCGTCTCGGTTAACTCGACCCCTCCGTCCCACCCCTATCTCGTTTATCTTTCAGCCATAAGACATCTCCAAAAGAGGGGGTCCCGTTTTGCTGGGCCAATCAAAGATTGAGACTGAGCCCCCACCCATTGTCTCAACCCAGCCATCACTGCCCATTCACCCAGACATCCACCATCATTCAATAATAAATATCATCACTGCATTATGTGCTCCTTGCTAGTGAAAAGCTATAAAGGTCTGGAGGCAGCAACCAGTTTGTTTGTGGTTGGGTACGAGAGCGGAGTGGAGAAAATTGGAGACAAGCGTATTGTGATGGAAAAGGTAGGCAAACTTGTATTACATGTGTAACATGTTTAAGTACTAGTATATTGCTTTATATTATTCACGTTTTGTGAAGATTAAAATATTAACATTGTAATACAATATCAGTGTTTAGGGGCTAGTGTTAGTCAGTATTTGTTTATGTAAACATATTTGCTACAAATTGGTTCAAAATTAGCAATCACAATGCACAGTATGAAATACCTACCGACTGTGAAATGAGCTGAGCATATGCGAATGTTGTCGTGATTTTTTCCATCCAAGTTCTGTTTGAGACTGGCAATCCACAATCTCCTCCTTTCCTTTGATAAATGCTCTGTCAGTTTACCCTGGCTGGTCACTACTTTAGGTAAACAATAGAACTGCAGGTGTTTTTCTCTGTCCGTTCTTTTGTGACAGCCTAGGATCCCACAATAGTTGACCATTTTGCTTTTTTTTTTAAACTTTGTGGCATAAATGGTGCTTCGAATCCCCCCAAAATGGCTGGCGTCTGGATTATGACGTCACGTGGAAAATGCTCCATTGTCAGCCATGTCTGTAGCTGTTGCACTTAAAATGAGACTTTACCTGGTGACAAATTCATCTTTTGTAACCCTTTGGTTTTAGTACTTGAACTTATAACATTTTATTTTGAATATTATGCAGTAGTTGTAGCATTTTACTGATGAGATGTTCATGTTAATTCTTCCTAAATCTGCATAGGCACACTAATGTTTCCCCCTCACACCTGATTCAAATCCATGAGCTGTTAGCAGGTGACTGCAGGGCTTGTTGCATTTGGAATGAGATTAATAATAAGAGTTTTTGAGGTGTGTAAAATATACAATGTGTAAACAAATAAATGATGTAATTTCATAACGGGTATATTGAATTATTAATGTTGTTCACTACACATACTTGTCTTCTGTCTTCTTACAACTTGCACCTGGAGTATATACAAAGTAATAAATGGAGTACTAATTTGTCATTGTTGTTTCTACACAGACCAGGACATCAACTCCAGATGCGTAGGTCCACACAAGCCGGAATAACGACCCAGATTCTGGATCCCAGGAAGCCCTAGCACCAGCTCACAAGAGTAATGGGAGAGATGCCTGTAGCGGCTGGACAATCAAAATGATATTTAGTTTTGCAAAGATTATCATTGGTTTGTATTATTGTTCTGCAAATATTCCTACGCTCCTAGGGAATCATCTTCAATGCTTGTGTTGTAACATTTTTCAAAGTTTTTTCCCCTGTGATGTAAATAAATCTTTCCATTATCTTTACACTGTCTACACCATTGAATGAAAAGGCACAATGCTCTAGATTTGTGGGTAGAATTAACTGTCAACAGTTTATGTGTGAAGAATCCCTCAGTCGTCCAGGTAGAATCCATGATAAAAGGAGAAATTCAATTTGTCAACTGGACAAAGTTTATTTGGTCGAAAACGTTTCGCAACTCATCCGAGTTGCTTCGTCAGTTCTGGTCAGAGTGCTGATGGACACTGCTTATATCTAGCTGCAGGGAGGAGCTAACTATACTGAAATTATTCTGAAACTATCCCACCTCTTTGTTTTGAGTTTCTGTCTTTTGTATTTTCTCTCTGGCGTCTAGTTTAGCATACCCATTCAAACCCTAATGGCTGTTTTCACACCTCAACCGTTTAGTTATTCTTTTATTAACTTCTGTTTTAAAAAAAAAAAAGTAATGGTGTATTCCTCTCAATAGTAAAGGACCATAGTCAGCTCTGTATATTTGGCCAGCATTTTGCAGAGGGTACACACTGAGGCAGACAGGCTCCAATCCAGGATGGTCCACGATACATGTGAGCTGTTCCTCGACCTGTCGTAGTCTTCTAGTAACCTAATTAGGATTAGGTAAATGTCAATTTTAGGCATAAGTAGTTGTCAAATGAAGATACAAAGTTGTTTTCAATTTAGAGTGTTACTGTGCCTTAGGTATCCAAGCAGCAAATGTTCTCAGCTTCTGAGGGCATGGTAGCACAATTTCCACAGTGGCACCTATCCAAAAAATATAGGTACAACAGTGGTAAATCTTCAGGTAAATATAAGGTAATACAGACAGGTGTGATGATGGTAAATCTTCAGAAGTCATGGGTTAACATGACGGCAATATACGTATGTGAGCATAGAGAACTTCATCATAGTATAGTCAGAATAGAATAGAATCACTTCTATTATTACTGTACATATGTACAATGAGATTAAAAGCACCCCATTCTCCAGTGCAGACATGTATGTAGATTATTTACATACATTTATAACATAGTGCAAGAAAAGATAACAAAAGGGGTTAAGTGCACATTTCTGAGGTCCAACATACATAATATGTATTATATGTAAATATTATTTACATGCACTTAAGTATCCTGGCTTTGTATTAGGCACGTGTTAGAACATTGTTGTTGGTAAACAGGTTACACAAATGTACAGAGAATGCTTTAATGGAACACATCGGTGTACTAGTGTTTTTCATGTAAACCTGGATATCAAAACACTGCATCCCAAATTTGACCAAAACCGGGATAAACCTTATATTCGGGATATTAAGTGCATGTAAACATAGGCTACGTTCACACTGCAGCCTGAAACAACCCAAATCCGATTTTTTCGCCTCTATGCGACCTGTATCTGATCTTCTAATGGCAGTCTGAACAACACAGATCCGATTTTTTTCAAATGCGATGCAGGCCACTTGGATATGTGGTCCTAAATACGATACATATCCGATCTTTTGACATGCGACTTCAGTCTGAACGGCCAGGTCGCATTCATCCCATTCAGCCGACCTACACGTCATCAACAAGTGACACAAACGTCTTCATTCTGCTCTGAAATAGGCGTAAGCAGGAAAAAACAATGGCGGATGATAACAATAACAGTAATCAGTACTTTAATTCATGTTTGGGGGGATAACTGTAATCAGGCCAAGCTGGAGGGATGCTATCGAAACCGGGCGGTTTTTGAAATTATTTCAAAAGAAATGGCCGAGTGCGGCTACAGGCGGTCCTGGCTCCAATGCCAAAGAAAAATAAAGAGCCTGCGAGCCAAATACAAAGAGGCTAAAGACTTGAACAAGCGAAGCGGCCGTGAACGTGCTACCTGTCCATTTTACAAAGAGCTGGACCATATTTTGGGAGCCAGCGTTGACCCTATAGAATTGCTGGATAGCTGCGTTACTGAAGAGGAGCCCTGCTCCGAGGAGAAGAGCCCAGTTCCCGCAGCTAGCCCAGCTAGCAGTACAAACGGTGATACAGGTGGGCTATTTACATACTGGTCGAGGTACTGGATTATACTGCATTTCGAAGAATGACCGCATTATTTTGTTCAATGCATGCACAGGTGATGGGACCCTTGCATCACCCTCTCCTGCCTCTTCCACAGAAGGAAGCTCTGCTCAAAGTGAAGATACATCTATAAACAGCAGTGCATCCTTTGCACCCACTGGCTGTAAGGAATTAACTGTGATCTTTTGCCAAATGAACTTAAGATAAATGTTTAAGCAACACTGTACCTGAAATGTCTATATAGAAATACTTTGCAGCACTTGGCGATGAAAGTTGAACTTGTCTTCTCCTAAAAATACTATATTTAAAATGGTCAAAACTTATCTTTCTGGTATTTATAACTGTATGTTAACTGTTTTTTGTTATGCCATATCTATTACAAACATAACAACAAAAGGGCATTCAATTTAATGTTATCCAACTAATCTATTGTTCTTTTTCAGCTACATCTGCAAAGACCAGGAAAAGAAAATCTAAAATGGAGGCAACTCTGGAGGTCTTTGTTGACAAGATCACCAGTGCCTTCAGAAACGAAGACAGCGACCTCCTGTTGAAAATGCAAGCAGCTCAGCATGAGCATGATCGCAAAATGTTCTTGATGTTCTCACAGTTCATGGAGAGATCAAGACATCCTCCACAGCCACCCCACTACCAGGCACCAATGCAGTCCGCTCAGCTGTACAACCAAAGACACCCTCCTTCTCATCATTCCTCACTGTTTCCTATGGCTTCAGCTCCATCTCCCACCCAGCCTCTGTCCTTTCTCCAAGATTTAGGTCAGTCACTGCCCTTCAACAATGCCCATCCACATCAGTCGCTCACTCAGCCTTTTTTCCAAACACCGGCAAAGACAGATCAGGATGCTTTCCTCCAGGATCATCCTACACCCTTTCAGCCTAAAGATAAAGATAAAATCTAGACCAGATTAGTTCTAAAGTGTTCACTGACTTATGCACTTTTGCACAATGTTTACTTGAAAGTGATTGCTATGCAAAGTTATATTTGTTACTGTATAGTTGTATTTTTTAGTAGTATTTCATTTTCTAATACCCTGTGAAGCATTTTGTACTGTTGGAAAAAGTTGTCTGTTTATGGGGAAGTTGTTGTGTACTGTTACTTTTGCTACATTACTGTTATAAATAAAAGCAACACAAAAAGAATAGGACTGACCTTTTATTTTATAAATGTTTAAAGCAACAGTGGTAACAACTAAACAATAAACAACAAAAATAATATGTTGATTTATGCATGAAAAGTCCCTCAGTCGTCCAGGTAGAATCCATGATAAAAGGAGAAGTTCAATTTGTCATCTGGACAAAGTTTGTTTGGTTGAAAACGTGACAAATTGGACTTCTCCTTTTATCATGTTGATTTATGGTTCATCTTTAGCTCTTAAAAAGTTGAGTCAGTGCTTCTCTGACTCTTGTTGGCTGCACATCTGCCAAGGCCACGACTTCAGCTTCTCTCTCAACATGAGGAACAGCTCCAGCAGTTTCTTCATAGGCCTCACCATGCATTTCACACACGTTGTGGAGTGTGCAGCATGCACTTATAATCGTGGGGACGATGGAGATGTCCACATCCAAGTGTTTACCAAGGCACCGCCACCGGCCTTTCAGCCGTCCGAAAGCACACTCAACAGTCATCCTGGCTCTGCTGTGGCGCTCATTGAAGTACCTCTGCTCAGCTGTCAGCTGTCCTGTGTCAGAATATCCTTTTAAGAGCCAGCTTCGGAGAGGATAAGCAGGGTCACCAAGCAGCAGATTTTTTTTACAGTGCATTATACAGCTTTTCCTGCTTGGCTGGCATGGCTCCGTCACTGTGGCCTTCATTGTTAACGGCACCTAGCATGCGATTATCATCATGGGGCCTTTTGGTGGCCACTAGTTTAACAGAAGCGTGCGCCGTCGAGAGATGCTTCATTAAATTCGAGTTGCTTACATTGGACATGGACAAAGTCTTTGGTCTTTGACACAGTGTGCACGTAACATGTACGTTTTTACCTTTTACCTCGACGAGGTTAAAATACTACCTATACTTCCACCTTGAAAACGATGTCTACGACTCGGGACTCGCCATCTGACACGGGGTGTGTGTATTGTATGTGCGCGCTACTACTGTGTGCTGGGATTGTGTGTAGATACCCGCCCACCGCCCACCGTTATTCCCATCACTGTCACCCTGCAGGATAACAGAGTGCCATCCTTTGCGGTTGAAATAGTCAGCATGGTTTTCTTCTGGAGCAATAATGGGAATATGGCTCCCATCGACTGCGCCTCCGCACTGTGGGAAGCCCCATCTCTGTTTGAAGCCTTCTACGACCTCTTGCAGTTCATCTCCCTGAGGCAGCTTTATGTACTCAGGCAAACTGCGAACTGCCCTGCAAAACTCGTGTACAATGAAGCAAACGGTGGACTTGGCTATGCCAAACAAGTTGGCTATTGTGCGGTAACAAGCTCCTGTTGCAAGCCAATACAGCCTAATGCCAACGCGTTTGTCCACTGAAATACGCCGCCGAAGACGTGTTACCTCCTGCAAGAGTGGCAAAAGTAGGCGCTTACAAATGTACCTATATGTTCGTCTTGTCATACGAAAATTTTGTATGAATTCCATGTCTGTGAAACGGCTCACAAAATCCCACCACTCTTGGCTACGATTACGCACCCACAAGTTCCTTTCTATGGAGGTTGCTGCCACTGCCCCACAAAACGCCAACAACCAACAACCTTGCTCTTCTCCTTCTTAATCTCCTAATTAAAACAAATGTATTGTACATGTGCTGGCTCCGGTAGGACAGAAACTTTAATAAAGCCAGACGCTCACTCATAGCATCCATGTTTACTTCCGTAAACACTGAGCACCAGGGCTCTCAAGTCTCACGCTTTGAGAGTGTGACACACGCAATTCGACATGTTCACACGCCACACATGGTATTTCTCACGCTGAAATTTTGTTAAGCAATTCAAAATTCTTGCGACAGTTCACAGCGCTTCTGTGCCCTACCCATCTTCAAAACTTGAGAGGTCTGCTGAGCACGCTCGCTGCGTGTGACGTCATCATGTCCTCCAATGTGCATGCGGGACACTTTTGGGGCGTTTAACGTTCACACTGGAGATCACATACAAATCAGATTTAATTGGAAATGTGAACGGCCTCGCAAAAAATTCGGATTTCACAAAAAAATTGAAATTGAGCATTAAGCCCTGCAGTGTGAACTGAATAGTCACATAGTCAAGTCATTAGGCTCTGGGAAGTTATTACCCCGCCAGCGTTGATAAATTCTGTATTTAATAGCATGATGGGTGTTCTTCCTCAGAGCAACATGAAAAGCTAACAGAGGCTGTGCTGGCTACATGCTAACTGTAAAAGTATACATAAACAAGCTAACGAAAGTATTGTTTCCAGACATAACATTTCAAACTAACCATTTGGAGACATCCTGTTGAAGCCGCTGAGTTGCAACTTCTTGGCCTTCGGGATCAGACTGAAAAGTTTTTTACGATCGCTTCTCCACTTGCTGTCACTACACACACGCAAACAATAGCTGTGTCTCAATTCGCAGTGTGCACAGTTCGGAGTGTGGTTTTAAGGGTACTCAGTGCACTACCCACGCCCCTATTTCCATGGAAACGACTGCGGTTTTCAGACCGCATTTTGACTGCGCATGGGACAAAAACGAAATGGGACAGCAGTTGTAGCACCGGAAGTGACGTATGCGCCGTTAAAACCACACTCTGAACTGTGCACACTGCGAATTGAGACATGGCTAATACCAGCGCTAAACACGGAAACAAGACGTGTCTCAATTCACATTGTGCATAGTTCGGAGCGTGATTTTAAGGGTACTCAGACTGCACACTGCACACTGAGGTTTGAGAGACGGCTACAGTGACCGTATTTGGCCACACCTCCACCCGCCTACACTGGCCTGTCTCCATCCTCCGCATTCAAGCGGCACGTCCAGAATGGATCGTTTAAAGCCAAGGTTTGAAGATTGGTAGGAGTGAGTTTTCCGAGGAGCGGGGGGGTTTTCGCTGAAAACGCGCAGTGCCTGCATTAACTTACCGATTTTCTGGGCACAGAAGCGCTGTGAACAGTGGCTACAGTTTTGAATTGCTTAAAGGGACAGTGTGTAAGATTTTTACCAGTTAATTACTGAAATTGAAGATACCCATTCAAAAATACATTGTTTTCCAAGCCTTTTCACTTCCATCATGAAATCAAAGTATTCTTTTGAACTTAGATATAGTCACATAAAAGGGGGATCTTCCCCATGCAGAGGCAGCCATTTTGAATACGAGAGCCGCAGAAGGACATTTGGGCTCCGCCTTCGGCAAGGCTCGTGGTTTTGGGTAAACAACACAAGCATGCTGCCGGATCAGACGTCGTAATGGATCTAACACGTGTTTTGGACTAAATTGTTTTACTGGATTTTATTCGCTGGATCCTTACGGACAAATTAAGAGCAAGTTTATGGTGAAATACAGAGTTTGACCTGTGCAAAGCATTCCAGGGATGGGCGATACCAGTTATTTTTGTTTCGATACGATACCAAGTAATACCAGGGTTAGAATTGTGATATCGATACCGATACCGATACTTTCATACATTTTTTAATACTACAGAAAAACACTAACCTGGCTCTAACTAGATACCTTGGCTTCGCAAAGCTCCACCAGGGGGCTTAGCTCCACACATTCTAACACCAGATATCTGAAAAAAAATCTTTGATGAAATGAAAATGGCAATGCAGACATCAAATGTGACCACTAGACTTTTGTTTGTGCTGCTTGTATTGCACGTTGTATTTTTATGTATTTGCCTGCCGAGGGACTGCAGATGAAAACTAGCTTTGTAGCTAAAATTCGGCATATTAACATTTGTTTTATACTTATGTTCATTAATGTGCATTGTCCCTGTCAAATAAATAAATAAAATAAAACTATTGTAAGTTGGACACTGGCAGCCTATGAAAAAAGACAGCAAATGAAGTATCACTATTCTCACTCTCACATACATACATTCTCCTCTCACATACACTACTCTTAGTCTTCTACATGCTTGATGGTTCCCTGGATTCTCCCTCTCTCAAACGCCTCGGCAGCTGACCTCTGTTGTACTGCTGTTGCTGCTGTGCTGGAGGGAGCTGCCTGACTAGCCTCCTGTTGTCGTTTGGTCAGTAGCATTTCGTCATGCTGAGGTTTATGATTTATGATCAAGAGTTTATTTAAAATTTGTGGTATTGCCACAATATCGGATCATTTTTTGGCACACACTGCACTTCGCAACATTATCGTCCACGGTGTGGAAGTAACTCCACACCACGTCTCCCATGGCTCCCGCGCCGCTTTGACTGAAATCTCACAGCAATGAGTCTATCGCGGGATGACGTACTACCCCACGTTTGGTGAGAACGCGGAAGGAAAAGTAGTGCCTGACAAGTGGCAATGGTTGAATAATGAACAAAACACATGAATTTGAACTAAATAAACTGAAAGTTAAGTCAGTAAGAAAACATGACTTGGTATCGATATTTTAATACCAGGATCGATGCATATTCAATACTCCATCAGGATCGATATATCGATACTTTGGTATCGATCCGCCCATCACTAAAGCATTCTAAGGTAAGCTAACCTCGTTTTGTGCTTTTCCGTATAAAAGCCCCATGTGCTCGGGGAGTGTTTGTTGTGCAGGGAAATGAATTGCATAGTCAAAAAGAGGAGACTGTAAGGTTTCATTTGATGTGTAGAGTGTCATGGTACATGATCGGGAATGTGTGTTTTCATGAGAAAAGAAAAATAAATAAATAACCAGGACCGCGCGGCTTGTGCGCGCGCCCGGGTGACCCTCGAGGTCTGCCGTAGCTAAAACAGAAAGTGCAATAGCACCAATAGCACCTATGCGCCACGAATCCTACACACTGGGGCTTTAAAAAAATTTCAGCATGAGAAATACCATGAGTGGCGTGTGCCTTCATGCACCAAGGCTTGATTTGGAGAAGGCTTCACATACAATATTAGGGAACCACTAAGGAGCCATATAAAAGCATCATGGGATCTTTAAAAACAACTTAATTCAGCATTCTGCAGTTTCATTAGTCAAGTTTTGTATAAAATGTATAAAATAACATTAAAATTTAGTACTGTTAATAGTATTTTTCTTGCATACTTTTTGCTTTTACTTATGAATTTGTTAATTAAGTATTCTTTTAATCATGTAACTGTACTTTTGAGTACTCATGCTAAGGAAGCTAGTTTCTCCACCATTGCAGCTGTAATCAATTAATAATTTTTGAATCCGTATCAACTGTTAATTTATTCTTTAGTTTTTATGTCGATGTTTTTGGGGACGTTTGTCACTGTGGGTCAAACGGGGCACGTCATTCCCCGGGTTAGTGCGCTCTCTAATGGCGCTGCTCTGTCACTACAACAACACTTCCAGTCTGCACAGAGCTCACATCTTTTTCAGAGTTTCCTTATCAAAATGTCTTTTAAACTACTCTCCGCACTCACACGCCTCAGCCTGGGGTTTAAGACACGCCCTGCGGCCTTCTGTAGCACTGCCTCCGGGGAAATGAGCCGCATGGAGGTGCGACACGACCGGGAGAACCAGCGCTTCATCGTGGCTCCAGACAGCGAGGAGGGTAAGCAGCTCCGCCCATGGACAGCGCTCTGTGGCCGTGGAGGGGCAGCAGGAAACCCCGGGGTCTGACTGCGGCCTCTTTTGTGTGGTTTATGCATGGGTCTGGGTTTATGTTGTTGAATGAATGAATGAATGAATGAATATCGGGGAAATACGCTTTTGTTTTAATTTTGAAAGCAAATTGCAGTAGCTTTAATCTAATACAGTCCATTTTTTACTAATTAACTGTTGCAGTAATTTTATATTGTTAATCATTTGAATACACAGCCTATTTAGGTCATGTTTTAAACCTGATTGTTTCTCTTGTATTCTTAATCTAGTGCTTGTTTAATGATTTTTAATTCACTTGGTGAAATCCATGTTTAGACCTGGTTTAGTCCATTCTGTGCTGACTTGGTCCAGACTTAGGCTTAATTTAATCCTCCTGGGCAAGTCCTGGTTTGCATGTAATTTAATCCTGGTTTAAACCTATGTATCATGATGGAGACAAGCAGGTTACAGCATTACGCTACATTACAGCTCAGATCTGTGGAGAGTTGCCCCTATTCACCAAAGGAAATGTGTTTTTGAGCAACAGAAACACCCTTAAAGGTACAGTGTGTAGCATTCGTGGCGCATAGGTGGATAGTCGCTATTCCACTTCCTCTTTTGGCTACGGCAGACCTCGAGGGTCACCCGGGCGCGCCGTACCGCAGACAGCTCGCGTTGTTGCGCGCACCCGGCGCTGTGCGAACTACGGTATAAATAAGCGGTCACATTTTTTTTTCTTTTCGCATGAAAACACACATTCCTGATCGTCTACCTGTACCATGACACTCTACACATCAAATTAAACCTTACAGTCTCCTCTTTTTGACTATGCAATTCATTTCCCTGCACAACAATCACTCCCCGAGCACATGGGGCTTTTATACAGAAAAGCACAAAACGAGGTTTGTTACTTAGCTTACCTTTGAAGGCTCTGGACAGGTCAAACTCTGTATTTCACCATAAACTTGGTCTCAGTCTGTCCGTAAGGATCCAGCGAATAAAATCCAGTAAAACAATTTAGTCCAAAACATGTGTTAGATCCATTACGACGTGTGATACAGCAGCATGCTTTTCAAAACCACGAGGCTCCCCCCTTCCCCCCTCCCCTTCTCTCCTCTCCTCTCCTCCGCTCCCTCAGGCGCGCTGCCTGAGGGAGCGGGAGCCGCTGCTAGGCTCCTGCTAGCAGCGGCTGAGCAGCTGCTAGCAGGAGCCTAGGCGAAGGATGAGCCCAAATGTCCTTCTGCGGCTCTCGTATTCAAAATGGCTGCCTCTATATGGGAAAGATCCCCCTTTTATGTGACTATATCTAAGTCCAAAATAATATTTTGATTTCATGATGGAAGTGAAAAGGCTTAGAAAACAATGTATTTTTGAATGGGTATCTTCAATTTCAGTAATTAATTGGTAAAAATCTTACACACTGTCCCTTTAATGAATAAACCCTAGACATGTTTAATGTCATACTGTGGAATATGCCAGGCAAAGCAATAACATCTCCATGGAGATGAGCAGGAACGGACTCACCACCAGAAAAGATGTGCAGTACATTTTACAAGTTTGACAGCAGTACTTGTGTACATTGGGCTTGTAACTGTATTTTTACTTCTTTTTTTTTTGTCTGTACACTTTCCACCGCTGGTTAAAAATGCCCTCCTTGTTTAGTCTTGATACAGACCTGAGGTAGTCCTGGTTTAGGTCTTGTTTAAACCTTACATTCTCCATTCTCAGCTCAAACAAACAGTCGCGTGATTATATTAAACATAACACTACAGTTATTAGTGATTGTGAATGTATCTTTTGCTTTGTGACTACAGTTAAAGAGTGATAAATTTGCCGTCTCTCATATTTTGTGTCCAGGGGAGGAAGCGGTGTTGTTCTACAGATTCACCAGTGACCAGCAGGTGGAGCTCATGTCCACATTTGTCCCAGAGGCGTTCAGAGGGAGGGGCCTGGCCGCTCTGCTCTCCAAGGTACTGTAACCATAGCCGTGTCTCAATTCTCAGAGTGCACAGTTCGGAGCATGGTTTTAAGGGCATGTACAGGGCTCTCAAGTCTCACGCATTGAGAGTGTGGCACACGCAATTCGACGTGTTCACACGCTCACACGCCACACATGGCATTTCTCACGCTGAAATTTAGTTACGCAATTCAAGCGCAGCACACAGCGCTTCTGTGCCCAGAAAATCGGTTAGATAATGCAGGCACCGCGCGCACCCCCCGCTCCTCGGAAATTACGCAGTCTCACGCACGCCCCCGCTCAAAACTTGAGAGCCCTGGGCATGTACGTCACATCCGGCGCAACGACTGCTGTCCCATTTCTTTTTTGTCCCATGCACAGTTAACGCAGTCGTTTCCTTGGAAATCGGGGCGTGGACCAACTACGTGAAAAAGCACACTTCGCGCACTCATATATCCCAGCATGCACCGCGCGCTACTTCTACGGGAGAAAATGGAATCGGCAGCTGCATCTTGTAGTTGCGAGACCTGTCACATTTCGCCAATGCCCATGTGGTCCGCGGACTGCACTCAGGGTCTTGACTGCAGTCTGAACCCCCTTAAAACCACGCTCCGAACTGTGCACTCTGAGAATTGAGACACGGCTCAGGTGTTCATTAAAAGACTATACACTCACCTTAAATCACTGATACATAAGTTAAGATATCTTGGTGATTTACTGTAGTTTTCTGTATATCTCTTTCTTCTGTTTTTGTTGACTTTTGTGTGAAGCACTTTGGTCAGCTGAAATTGTTTTAAATGTGCCATATAAATAAACTATTATGGGCTCTATTCAGGCTTACATCACAAAACCGGAAGAAGATTGGAAACATGCAGAGATGACAACTTCCTTTGGGCTCTGTTGGTAACACTTACAAAATCTGGGAAAACTGAGAAAATGCCCCTTCTTTCATCTATTTTATTTCCTTAACTTAATAATAAATAAAAAAGATGTCATTGTAGCTTTCCATTATGTTTGGCAGATCAACAGTTACGACCAGCCTGTAATTGACATCGAAGACACGATTAGAGTCCCGTCCTCCATGGAAAGCTTTAGCAGGTTGTGAAGACGCTGCTGCTGAGTCCATGGTTTTATCACATGCCCAGTGTCTCTAACTACACCGGAAGTCATTATCCGTGTATGTTTCCAAACATCTTCCGGTAAACGTAAATAGAGCCTATTGAAAAACGTGGGGAGGAATGTGTAAAGCATTGTGATGTCATGTCAAATTTTGATGGGTCATATGCTGCTGAAAAGAAAAAAAAAAAAAAAACTAGCTCCATGGAATGAATTAATGAAATGCTTTAGTTTGTATGTATTAGAACTTATTTATTCAACCTCAAATCATAGTACAGAAAAATGGTTCTCCACAAGTAAAAAGTACCCCTGAAATATTAACTGCAAAAAATTATTGTTCTTATTTTGAATTTGAAAGTCGATATTGTAAGTATCATGGCTACACTACTGACGAAAAGCACTAAAAAAAATCCAGAATTAGTCCAAAATGCCCAATACAGAACTTGTCTTGTCTATTGTTGTACTTTAACCTAAACTGAATCTGTCAAGTAATCTGCCAAGCCATTGACCACGCAGTGGTGATTGAACCCATATTACACTCAACAAAAATATAAACGCAACACTTTTGTTTTTGCTCCCATTTTTCATGAGATGGACTTAAAGATCTAAAATTAATTCCAGATACACAATTACCATTTCTCTCAAACATTGTTCACAAATCTGTCTAAATGTGTGATAGTGAGCACTTCTGCTTTGCTGAGACAATCCATCCCACCTCACAGGTGTGCCACATCAAGATGCTGATCTGACATCATGATTAGTGCACAGGTGTACCTTATACTGCCCACAATAAAAGGCCACCCTGAAATGTGTTTTTTTTTTTTTTTTGCTTTATTGGGGGTCTGGGGACTCAGAACCAGTCAGTATCTGGTGTGACCACCATTTGCCTCATGCAGTGCAACACATCTTCTTCGCATAGAGTTTATCAGATTGTCAATTGTGGCCTGTGGAATGTTGATCCACTCCTCTTCAATGGCTGTGCAAAGTTGCTGGATATTAGTGGGAGCTGGTACATGCTGTCGTATACGCCGGTCAAGCACATCCCAAACATGCTCAATGGGTGATATGTCCGGTGAGTATGCTGGCCATAAAAGAACTGGGACATTTTCAGCTTGAATTGTGTACAGAATTGTGTACAGATCCTTGCAACATGGGGCCGTGCATTATCTTGCTGAAACATGAAGTGATGTTCATGGCACAACAATGGGCCTCAGGATCTCATCACGGTATCTCTGTGCATTCAAAATGCCATCAATAAAATGCACCTGTGTTCTTCGTCCATAACAGATGCCTGCCCATACCATAACCCCACCACCATGGGCCACTCGACGCCACACACGCTGTCTGCCATCTGCCCTGAACAATGTAAACCGAGATTCATCTGTGAAGAGAACACCTCTCCAACGTGCCAGACGCCATCGAATGTGAGCATTTGCCCACTCAAGTCTGTTACGGCGACAATCTGGAGTCAGGTTAAGACCCCGATGAGGACGACGAGCATGCAGTTGAGCTTCCCTGAGATGGTTTCTGACAGTTTGTGCAGAAATTGTTTGGTTATGCAAACCAATTGCTTCAGCAGCTGTCCGAGTGGCTGGTCTCAGACGATCTTGGAGGTGAACCTGCTGGATGTGGAGGTCCTGGGCTGGTGTGGTTACATGTGGTCTGCGGTTGTGAGGCCGGTTGAATGTACTGCCATATTCTCTGAAACACCTTTGGAGACGGCTTATGGTGGAGAAATGAACATTCATTTCACGAGCAACAGATCTGGTTGACATTCCTGCTGTCAGCATGCCAATTGCATGCTCCCTCAATGCTTGTAACATCTGTGGCATTTTGCTGTGAGACAAAACTGCACATTTCAGAGTGGCCTTTTATTGTGGGCAGTATAAGGTACACCTGTGCACTAATCATGATGTCAGATCAGCATCTTGATGTGACACACCTGTGAGGTGGGATGGATTATCTCAGCAAAGCAGAAGTGCTCACTATCACACATTTAGACAGATTTGTGAACAATGAGAGAAACATTGAGAGAAATGGTAATATTGTGTATCTGGAATGAATTTTAGATCTTTAAGTCTCATGAAAAATGGGAACAAAAACAAAAGTGTTGCATTTATATTTTTGTTGAGTGTATATAAGCTTGTTCAGCTTCTTTGGGTGTCCCACGTTTTTTTTTTTTTTTCGTTTTTCACAGTTTTCACATATTGGCATACGTAATATGCTAAATGAATGTACAGTGGTCCCTCGCTATATCGCGGTTCACTTTTAGCGCCCTCGCTGTTTCGCAGATTTTTTTTTATTAAAATATTTTTTTATCGACATTGTGTTCTGCGTCCTGATTAGGGACTGTAGATTTGTCAGTCCTTCTCCTCCGTGCCATTTCTCCTGAACAGTACAGAATGTGTTCAGTTTGCCAGATTTATATAGATGTTATAGATGGAGCCGTGCCCCCCTGCGTCCCCCGGGAGTCCTGCTGGATGCACGAGGGGCGGAGACATGAGTCTCTGGTCCCTGGTCTTCGCATCCGTCCTCATGCTCCACGGCTTGCAGAGAAGGATGCACTGGGGCTGAAAGCCAAGCAGTCCGAGCCTGGTCCGGCTCGGCTTCTCATTCAAACACAGTGTGAGCACAGAGGGACGACCAGGGTGCACTGTGCTCATTCAGCAGCACTCCCATGTCTTGGGACACGCAGGTTCTGAACTGTAGTGAGAACGACCAAATACCTAGCGGGTAGGCTGCATTGCCGCGGCCCACCCGCTAGGTATTCGGTGCAGACTCTGCACGGTCTCGTACTCGTGGCCCAAGGTGTGTGGCATGTGCTCAAATGCCAGACCGCTCAGTCCGTCACTGGTGGCATGTCTGTTTATAAGAATCTTCTTACACTTCTTCAAGACGCTTGCACCAAGGCAGAGCGGCGCCAGGACAAAGAGGCGCGGTCAGAGGAACTATGAAATACACGTGTCACTATTAATACATTTTTTTGTTGAAAATCTACTAAAGTTTGAGTGTTTAAACGAGAGTATTGTGAGAAAACGTTAATTCCAGTCTGAGAAAGGTGTAGAATGTCTGTGGTGAGGCGTTTACAGCCTTAAAACATGGAGAATAAATGTAAAATATAAAGTTGTCCTACTTTGCGGATTTCGCTTATCGCGGGTTATTTTTAGAACGTAACCCCCGCGATAAACGCGGGACCACTGTACATAATTACTTACATTATATACTTATAAGTGTGCCTATTGTGGGATTATAATTTAAAATTGTGAAAAAATTGAATTAAAATTGAATTGAATGAAAATTGAACTCGTGGTAGGTTTTTGATTTGGCGGTTAGGTTCAAAACATGGTCAATTGAAATCTATGTGGGATCAAAAGCTTCATTTAAGACATACTGTCAATTTATGTTGTAAAAGAAGCTCAGGTCAGCTAGGTTCAAATGTGCTGTCTGCCTCGAATTATTAAACATAATTATCCTCAAACCAGGAAGTATTTTTTTAGCATGCTAGTTGTTAACGTGACATCCAAACTTCACACTGGTCTATATACTCGTCATGGTGAATGATGAGCAGTGGTGAAAGTAGTTTTCATTTCTTACAGGTGCTATAATGTCCGGTGCATCACTTTACCGTTTAAAAAAAAAAAAACACTTGTTTTACCTGGGGTTTTTTTTACGTTTTACACCTTAAAATATAACTACAGTGCTGACTCAGCATAAACCCTCTCTTGCCAGGGGGGATTCGAACTCACAACCCCCGGGGGGAAAAATCAATGACTTACCAGTTGAGCTAACCAGCCGATAACCAATCATGCTAACCAGCCGGTAGCTTTCAGTTATTCGCGAAAGGCATAGTGCGGTCGGTTGTGTTTTTTACTTAAATAGCGCACCTTACTTTTTTTTCAAATGTGGGTTTTGGCCACCATTAACCATATTCTCTTAGCGGTGCTGCATACCGGCTGTGAATTTTATACCGGTGCTGCGTTCCGGTGCGCACCGCTTTACTTTCACCACTGATGAGTGTTAGACAAGTGAGGAATAACTTTGGACCACTGCAAACTGCATCTGTTTTTCACATTTTTTTAAAGAACGTAAACATCAGGTATAGCTCCTTTAACCTGTCTTTGCGTGTCGTCTGTAGGCAGCTCTGGACTTCGTGGTGGAGAAGCAGTTGACAGCTCAAGTCTCGTGTTGGTACATCCACAAATATCTGCAGGAAAACCCAAAGAAGAAGTACACAGAGCTCATACGGCCATGACGAGGGCAGCTGTAGGACGACTGAAACCAAAACTCTTCCACTACCTCATTACTTTAATGTAATTTATTAATTTATGCAGCGATTTTGTAATTCTTCCACATTGGAACAAAATAAACCAATCTTTATCATAAGTGAATGTGTCCTGTGCAGTGGGTGATGAAGTACTCAGTTTTGTTACTTAAGAAAAAGTACAGATACAAAGTAGGGGTGTAAAGATTAACCGATTTGGATCGGTTATCAGTCTGTGACCTCTGCAATCCGAGTGTACCGATCAGCGGAGCCTGGATCGGTAAAAATGCACTACGAACGGTCCGATGGCCCGGATATACAGTGGTACCTCACCTTACGAAATTAATTCGTTCCAATAGTGGTTTCGTAACGTGAATTTTTCGTAAGTTGAGTAGCTATTTCAATGGAAAAGGCCTGATCCGTTCCAAGGTTTTTTTTTTATAGTGTAACATTGTGTTCTGCTTCCTGATTGGCTAAGAGACTGTAGAGCCATGACTAAACTGGAATAAACCAGGTCTAGACCAGAACTAAACCAGGTCTAGACCAGGTCTAAACCTGGACTGGACCTGGACTAAACCAGGACCGGACCAGGTCCAGACCCGGACCAAACCGGGACCAGACCAGGATTAAATCACCCCGTGCGGCTTTCCGCTGGCCTCGCGCGGCTCCTGCGCTCACCCGCACGTGCTCGGCCCCGAGGGAGAGGCACGGCCCGGGCACGGCGGCTCCATCCCGCGGCCTTGCGCCGTGAAGACGTCGCTTTTTTGATCCTTCGATGTCGGCTCTTCCTATCATTGTGAAGCAGAATTCACCAAGCGTTGGATTGTTCACTCACTAAGGGAACGTGAACTGGGTTTAGACCGTCGTGAGACAGGTTAGTTTTACCCTACTGATGATGTGTTGTTGTGTCTCCGCTCCCCTCGCACGTTCGGCGAGCCGTGTCTCCCCCACGCTTCACTATCAACACATTCCATTGAAAATCTATGAAAGTTCGAGTGTTCAAACGAGAGAGAAATGCGAGGAAAGCCCAACTCCAGTCTGAGAAAAGTGTAGAATGTGTGTGGTGAGGCATTTACAGCCCTAAAACATGTAGAACAATTGCAAAATACAAAGTTGTCCTACCTCGCGGACCTCTCCCACCGCGGGCCACCTCTGGAACCTAACCCCGTGTGTGTTGATAAAGTGTATTTACATTTCGGGGCGTGCATCATTGATAGAATTTTTTAGATTTCGCGTTTCGTAACTTGAATTTTCTTTTGTATCTAGCGTGAACGTGAAGGCATTTCGTAACTTGGATTTTTCATGTGTAGAGTCTTTCATAAGGTGAGGTACCACTGTACGGCCGCAAATCGGTTTCCTAGCTCCTGTGACCATGAGCGGTCTCTCTCATAGACAGTAGAAGCGGCCCTGTGTGTGTGCCTGTGTGTTTGAACGCTCACGAGGCTACAGTGTTGACCTTTTACCTGTGACGTCGACTGATGTTGTTGGAGCGCAGCGCGGGATACTTTCTTCAACTTTGCTATAATAGAACTGACTAATCATGTCAGACAACGCGGATGCAATTTACAAGGCCTCTCACCTAACATCCAAGGTTTGGAAATCACACACACCCGAACCCACTCGGGCGCGCACACACACACACCCGAGCTCACTCTGGCACACACACACACACACACACACACTGAAGCATTGATGATTTTTGTCTCAAAGGAGAGGAAATGTTATGAGATGGAAAGTATTAGTTATTCAGTGTTAAGAGCGTTCTCTGATTTTCTTTTTTGTTAATTACAGGCATAAAAAAGACATGTTGATTTTGTGATTTTGATTCAGTTGATTTCTTTATTTTTCTAGCCATTTTTGTGTATTTGGTTTGCTCAAAGTTGGGATTAAAAACATGATTTAAAAAAAAGACATTTCAGCAGGTCTCAAACCATAAAGAAAAGTACTTTTTACTTTTCAGTCCAGTTAAAAAATGTAGTGGAGTAGAAAGTACAGATACACATTCTCAAATGTAGAGAAGTAAAATTAAAAAGTATAAGTAAAATTTATAACTAAAATTTGTACTGAACTATTGTACTTTTACTTTTGTACAATATTACTTTACACCATTGGCCGTGTGTTTCAGCGTTTAAGGATTCATTCACACTCGTACATACAAAACCCAGAGCTAAACCAGGATTAGACCGGGATGAAACCAGGACTAGAACAGGTTCAAACCAGTTTTACTAAAGAATTTAACTGGGACCAAACCAGGACTAGTTCGCGCGTGCTGTAAGTTTACTTATTAATAGGGGTGTGACAATTTCCACAGGACAAGACAAGACACGAGACTGGATCTACAAGAACGAGACAAGACGAGATTTTGACATTATTTAGGCTATAATATTGCACTGTGCATTTCAGTTCCCAGTTGGGTTAAGCCAAGTCTGAAACGGGTCTAAACCAGATCTAGAGCAGGACTAAACCAAGTCTAAAACTGGTCTAAAACAGGTCTAAAATAGGACTAAACCAGGTCTAGAACAGAACTAAACCAAGTCTAAAACAGGACTAAACCAGGTCTAAAACAGGTCTCAACCAGTTGTAAAACTGACCTGTAAATCAGGTCTAAAACAAGACAATACAATAGGGCTAGCCAGGTCAGGGCCAGAGGTGTGAAAAACAGTCGTGTAGGGATGAATAGGCATGCTAATCTAGTCGCCAGAGAAACAAAAGACAGAAACCAACAGGCGAGATAGTTTCGGAAAGTAGTTAGCTAGTTAGCTCCTCCCTGCAGCGAGATATAAGCAAGTGTCTTACCAGCACTCTAACCAGAACTGACGAAGCCTCTCGGATGAGCGGCGAAACGTTTTCGACCAAACAAACTTTGTCCAGTTGACAAATTGAATTTCTTCTTTTATCACGTCTAAAACAAGACTTAACAAAGTCTATAGAACAGGACTAAACCAAGTCTAAATCTGTTCTAAACTGGGACCAAACCAGGATTAAACCAGAACCAACCCAGGACACGACTAAATCAGAACTAAAGTAGAACTAAAACTCACTATTTACTCCGTCATTGTAGCTCTGCTTTTTGGGACTACACATTCTCAAAAAATGTAATTCTTCAGTTCTCTATTTTTTCAATGCAAATGTAAAAACATGAGGAAAAAATCTCATGAGATCATTTATAGTATGTGTGCACAATCCTGTGGCAAGTTTGTCTCACGAGATCATCTTTACTCATTAACCATTCTCAGATCTTGATGTTCATGGTCAGGAGTAGTTAGCTGGTTGCCTGTCAAATCCAGACTGACTTCTCTGTATTTTTTCATACGGAGAGATTTCAGTCTGGTCCACACTCCCTCTGTTGCATCTCCAGACAGAACAAGATGATTGTCTAATCAGATTTGTTTATTTGAGTGACACATGTGAAACAAAGCAGCTCATTTATCGCCATAATTTACAAATAAAATCTAATTTGATGTGGGTAAAATGAGGGAGTGTTTGGCGCTTGGCTTTTTTGTCTTTCAGTACATCTATTTCCATGCTTTTTGGGGACATTACGTTGCTTTGTATTCAGTTATTATACTGATACATAATTCATACTGTGGAACATTCTAGACAAATCACTAACATCTCCATGGAGACAAATTCTCTATTAGAAATGTTACATAATATTTTTAAGTTGACTCTTTGGTGAGCTATAAAGCTGTCTGGCAATGTCTGTCTGTATCACTGGGCAACACACTTCACTCACATTGTCACCTCCAGTCACTGTAATGTGCCTGGTTGTGATTGGAAGGGCATCTGGCATAAAATAGAGCTGCCAAATCAACTGGTCCACTGTGGAAGTTGTAGGTGGACAACAGTGCCGCCCTGAGACCAGAAGGTTTCAGGTTCAAATTTGCTCAAGCTGTGCATTATTGTAGTTGTATCCTTGAGCAAGATACTTCTCTTGCATTGCCCACTCCAGTCTCTGTAATGTGAGTGGATACTCCAGGTAGGGCATCTGGCATAACAAATCTGCCACATATCACCAGGCTTGGGGAGTAACGGATTACATGGAACGGCGTTAAGTAAAAGGATACAAAAAAAAGGTAACTGTATTCCCCTACAGTTACAAAGAAAAAGACGTACTCAGATTACAGGTACATTTAGTGAAATTGGGGATTACTTAGCAGGATTACAATTTGAAAGCATTTTATGTTATTTCATTTTTTCATTTAAAGCCGGAGGTCATATGTAGGGAAAACAGAACGTACAGACTTGCAGCGCGCGCTCTGTGAAACAAACTTGCAGCGGCTCGCACTGAACTTCACGCAGCGGGCATGGTTTCAAAAAACGCATTTAGCGGGTGGAAATTTAGGGAGAATTTTATTTTTAAAGAAGACAAAGGGAACAACATCACAGTGCAGTGCAAATTGTGCCTTCCAGCGGTTAAACACCTGTCAATGTCCAAGGATTCTACCAATCTCAAGAAACATTTCCAGGTAAGATCGCTAATATTAACGCTTTGATACTGACAGGCCCTAAATGTCCTGCTTCAGTCATGTTATGTGTGAATATGAGTCATTTCTTTGTCTTGATTCATTGGTAGGAGCCAGTTTCGAGTTGGCTATCGACTAGCAAACTATTAGCAAGCTAGCTAACGTTTGCGGTCACAAGTACACTTTGTGCATTTGTAGAACGATATTACAATATTTAAACATTATCTAGGCAACATAGTCATGTTAACTGATCCATGAAGACCCTTTAGACAATTCCGAGCAAAGCTGTCGTTAGATGTAGGCCAGCACGCAAGCTGGACGAACATCCTGTCCAGCTGCGGAGATCGGGCAAGTTGACTGTCCCGGTAAAACTAAAACTTGACTGAAAATATAATTTCGTTGAAGTCATAGGTGTTTAGGTGTTTGGTTTAGTGAGTGACCTTGTTTACTAGTGACTTGGCTTATAGTGATAACAGTTGTTAAAACTACACATAGAACTGTACTTGTCCTCCTAAAAACTTTTAATTGTATTGTACTTATTTATATTTACAACTATCACTAATGCCACTAATGATAACTTTTATGATGATGGGTATTGTTATTGTTGTTATTTATAATGCACAAAAGTAAGTAATTTTCTTGTTTTCTTGTTGTTATAGGATATTTGGTGTTAAAGTAATCCAAAAGTAACTGAAAGTAATCAAGTTACATTACTTTAATATTATAGTACCGGGATTACGTTACTGAATACATATTTTAAGGAGTAACTAGTAACTGTACCGGATTACATTTCTAAAGTAACCCTCCCAACCCTGCATATCACCTTTCACCTCATTCATTTGGACAGCAGACTCCATAATGGTCAGTTCACTCGCACTTCCTGAAGGGGTGGAGGTCGCAGCTCGCCACGGGGTTGCTGGGGTCATAGGTCACGTCGGGGTCACAGGTCACCTTAAGGTTACAACTTAAGGTCACTTCGGCGTCACAGGGGTCATAGGTCATCTTTGGGTCATAGGGGTCACAGCTCCAGTAGTTTCTACTTGAGGACCAGGCTTATGGCGATGTTTCTCATTTGTACTTAAACTCCACAATGGTTTTAGTGTAACAGTCCAGAGACGTGACTTCAGACCCCATACAGATCCCAAAGGAGCCCCAGGCCATACTGTGAAGAGATCAAACCAGGATCAAGACCAAGACTAGGACCAGAATCAAGGTCAGGGTCAGGACCAGGATCAGGGTTAGAACCAGGATTAAAAGACTAGACCAGGACTGACAAAGGATGACAAGGTGATTGAATAAGACCAATCAAGACTAAAACAGGACTAGCCTACACTAGTATTAAACAAGGTGCAAGAGGTAACAAAACCAGAACTAATCCAGGACTAAACCAGGTGTAGCACATCTCTATAGTGTTTGTTATATTTATGTGAAAGAGTGGTTACACCTTTTAGTACAGTATTATGGCTAGTAAAATGCACTGTATACATGAACTATTTCTTATTGATATAATGTGACTAAACTCTTAAACAAACTACTTTTGTACGGGATGTCTTGTGTGTAATATAACACTTTACCTCACCTTGTGTTCAAATGATAAACCTCAAACACACATGACACTCAATGACCACAACAAAGTTATAAGTAAATATGAACTATATTACAGAGAATGAAAAAACTTGCTTTCAAGCATTTAGATGAACGTCTCAATTGTAAACACACAAAATGTTTAACAGTCAAAATATTCTAATAGGCCCAAATAAGCAATTTATCCTATAGCCGGCAATACACTCCAATAAAGCAAATTCTCCAAACCCCAGTTCTACCGTTGCAGGCCTGATTCGTAGCTTGGGTACGGTGTAGCCTTAAACAAACTGGCTCCTTCACCACAATGGCAAACAACAGGAAAAAGGCTACATTCGTGGCTCCTCAGTCACTCGCATGTTGAGAAGTCGTAGGCAGCGGCAGTGAAATCCAGTTAGCGTCTTCAGACAGAAAATTTAACTTATTTGGCAATAAGGCATCAAATTCACCTTCAGTTTAATTATTAAAACTTAGGACAAGCTGAATGTGTGACTTCTTCCAAACTGTATGTCCCGAATCTGACCTACGTTCATGCTCCGCATTACTTCCTCCCCTCTCAACCTGCTCGTGATTGGCTTATCACAGATGGCACAGAAAACAAATAAATTCAAAACAATAATACAGACGTCCTTTCACATACTTCCAGGTGAAATTATAACATGGTAACAAATAATAATAACAGGAGAAATTCAATTTGTCAACTGGACAAAGTTTATTTGGTCGAAAACGTTTCGCCGCTCATCCGAGAGGCTTCGTCAGTTCTGGTTAGAGTGCTGGTTAGACACTGCTTATATCTCGCTGCAGGGAGGAGCTAACTATACTGCAATTTTTCCGAAACTATCTCACCTATTTGTTTCTGTTTTTTGTTTCTCTGGCGTCTAGTTTAGCATACCTATTCACCCCTACACGACTAGGCTGTGACGGGCAGCAAAGAAGGGTGAACAAGAACATGGAACAGATGCAAGACAGTTTGTTGAGAGACATTTTTATGATGATGATGGGCTCACATCTATAGCCACTTCAAACCAAGCAGTTGACCTGTTTACAAGAACAACATGTTAGCAGAATCTAACCTGCGACTCCACACGGTGGCATCTAATTGTAGCCTTGTCATGGAAGCGTTTCTTGTAGAGAACCGGGCCAAAGACCTAGGGGTAGACACTCTTCCAGTTTAGAGGAGTCTAGGACTCTGCTGGAACTTACAAACTGTTTCACTTACCTTGTATCCAGTGAGACAAAACCATTCACACGCAGGGGAGTACTGTCAACAGTTAACAGCCTGTATGACCCTTTGGGTTTTGCTGCTCCCGTAATCATGCAGGGCAAAGCACTACTCAGAACTGTCATCCGAAGAGAGAGACTGGGATGCACCTCTTCCCCCAGAAAAGGAAGAGGCGTGGGTCTCATGGAAGGACTCATTGAAAGCCCTTGAAGATCTACAGATTGAAAGATGCTACAGTCCAAGTTCATTAAATGCAATGAAAAGTAATGAACTGTGCATTTTCTGTGATGCGTCTACCGTAGCAATAGGAGCAGTAGCGTACTTGCGCTCCTTAGACAGTCAAGGTCAATACCACGTAGGTTTTGTGATGGGGAAATCTAAGCTCACCACCCCCCGTCCTGCACACACTGTCCCATGGCTAGAACTTTGTGCAGCCGTACTCGCAGTAGAAATGTATGATTTAATCAGAGACGAATTAGACATTAAAATCAATAGTGTTAAGTTTTTCACTGACAGTCGTATTGTGTTAGGGTACATACACAGCTCCTCAAAACGATTCTACATGTATGTAGCTAA
Organism: Paratrypauchen microcephalus; assembly: GCA_036785185.1. Taxonomy (NCBI): domain Eukaryota; kingdom Metazoa; phylum Chordata; class Actinopteri; order Gobiiformes; family Gobiidae; genus Paratrypauchen; species Paratrypauchen microcephalus. The sequence goes on from JAVJIX010000029.1 coordinate 541,651, forward strand.
CCATGTCACACGCATTAGGTTATCTACACAACCTGACCAATGGCGTTATGTGCCAACTGAGTTAAACCCAGCTGACCAGTCATCCCAGCCACTGAACTCAAAAACAGTAACTGGTACACAGGCCAAAGTTTCCTGTGTTCAGACAAATTCTGTGAGTCAAACAAAGACAATCAATTCTCACTTGTTGATCCTGAAAATGACAAAGAAATACGTCCAAAAGTAAAAACACTAATAAACAGCAGTATAAGGGTGTTTTCACACTTGGTCCCTTTCAGCGTTTAAAGCAAACTCAGATCGCTAACTGAGCATTATAGGTTTATATGTGAACACTCTAAGCGCACTCAGACCCCTTTAAAACGAACCGAACTGAGACCATCTCGGGAGGTGGTCTCAGTACTGTTCGCTAAAAGGTCCGCGGTACGGTTCGCCTAACCTGCGCAGTGTGTACACATAACGCTCCGGGTTCACTTCGCCTTTTGTGCAGTTTAATTACCTTCTAAGCTTCCCGTAGACAGCAACACGGGGAGGTAGTGACGAAAAATAACAATACAGGACTCTTTCGAGGCCCTGTAATTGGAATGAGTACACTTTAAATCCTTTAACGAGGATCCATTGGAGGGCAAGTCTGGTGCCAGCAACCGCGGTAATTCCAGCTCCAATAGCGTATATTAAAGTTGCTGCAGTTAAAAAGCTCGTAGTTGGATCTCGGGTCCGAGCTGACGGTCCGCTGCGAGGCGGGCCCCCGTCTGTCCCAGCCCCTGGCTCTTGGCGCCCCCTCGATGCTCTTGGCCCGCGGGTCCGAATCGTTTATTTTGAAAAAAATAGAGTGTTCAAGGCAGGCACGGTCACCTGAATTCTGCAGCTAGGAATAATGAAATAGGACCCCGGTTCTATTTTGTGGGGTTTCTCTGAACTGGGGCCATGATTAAGAGGGATGGCCGTCACAGAGAATGCCAAGGAGTGAAGGTCTCAGAGCTCTAGAGAAGCTACAGTGTGAACAGAAAGAGGACTGAGGCTCCATCAGAGCTTACGTGGACCAGAAAGAGAACTCGGTCCTCTTTCACAATGTGAACACAAACAGAACTGAGTTTGTGTTCTCTTGGTCCCCTTGTTGGTCCACTTTTAGGGGACTGAGTTTGGTTCGCTTAAAGGGGACTATATGTGAAAACACCCTCAGAGTCACAGCTAGGCTCAGAACGCTTCAAAAGATTCTCCACTTGGACAACAGCATGCAAAGGGGGTGAATGAAAAGGGGTGCTCATGGACATTCAACCCTCCACATGCGTCTCATATGGGAGGGTTCTGGGAACGTCTCATAGGGGTAGTTAGACGTATCTTAGATGCAATGTTGTTAAAAAATGCTCAAACATGTCTTACACATGAGGTTTTAAGTACATGTATGGCATTTATGGCTATCATGAATGCAAGACTTCTTGTCCCAGTATCAACTGACCCGGACTGCCCAACTATATTCACACCAGCAATGTTACTAACACAAAAATCAAGTACAGTTTCTGCTCCATCTGGAAACTTTTCCTGTGGACAGTTGTATGGAAAACAATGGAAACATGTACAACAACTCGCAGACACATTTTGGAAAAGGTGGAAAGGAGAATATTTGTTTACCTAGCAGCAATGTACAAAATGGACTGAAAATCAGCCAAATGTCAAAGAAGGAGATGTAGTCCTGTTAAAGGATGCTCAAGCACACAGGAATGAATGGCCCATGGGACTAATAGTAAAGACTTTACCCAGCAGCGACAAAAAGGTCCGTAAATTGGAAGTGCAGATCGTTAAAGAAGGGACTCCAAAAGTGTTTCTAAGACCTGTCTCAGAGATGATTTTGCTTTCAGAGTGAATACATGCCATGTATCACTTGTAATGTTTTCATGTATTTTGTGGTATTGTGGTGATATAATGTGATTATATCAAGCAGGGAGTGTCATGTCTTTGTGTTAAGACATCAATATTTCATAAGGTCATTAAGTTCATTGAAAATTATAAATAAGTTCATTTCATATTTGTAAATTGTTGAGGGGATTTAGGTGGAATCGGAGTGGGAAATCTTCACTTTTGAGAATCGTTCTGTTTTGAGTGAAGAGTGAGTGTTCCTGTGTCGGACATGATCTTTGACGTTTTTTCTATTCAGCGAGGGTCCGGTGTGTTTCATTGCGAGTTGAGCATGAGGATGGCTCGTGTTCACGCCGAACGTGTTCTTGAGCGTTTAAACCTTGGCAAACTTTTGCCTTTGCAAGTATTTGTGTTGACAAGCAGTTTGATTGGGGTTATGTGTATGTTGCATTTGGACGGGTGGGACCTGAACTTGAGGTTTCGTGGAGCTAACTGTTTGGGCTAACTACTGGTGTTTTGTTCATCGCATGTGCTGTGAAATTGGTAATGTGCCTTCTTTGTTCTGTGTTTCAGTTACTAAAATATATGAGAAATCTTCATAAAACAAGAAAAGTACGCCTTGTGTATGGAGTTTTTCCTTTTATTAGTTCGCTGGCTGTCTAGCCGCACATAGTCACGTGTCGTGAGGACAGCACATTGACCATCTCAACTTGAAATCTACCGATGACATCACAAGGTGGAACAGAGCGATTTGAGCTTTGGAGATGTAGACAGACTCATATTAAAGGATTACTCAAACATATGTGAATGAAACAAAACACAACTCCAGGCCTGTTTTAGTTTTGATAGCAACATTATAACATGGCTTAAAGCTCACAAGAGTTCATTTTGTGTAATATAGGACCTTTAAAGATTGCTTGTTTCCCTGGAGATGTTATTGCTTTGTCTGAAATGTTTCACAGTATGGCATTAAACCTTTCTATCTTCATGGAGACCAAAGTAGACAAAGTTACAGGTCAGATCTGTGGAGAGGCAACCCCATTCACAGTCAGAATGTCTGTTTTTCTAGATAATTTTGAGCTATAAAACCACCTGTAATTGAATAAATGTAAAGTAGAGGTGTTTAATGTCACACTGTGGATCATTCCAGGCAAAGCAATGACATCGCCGTAGAAATTTATTTTATTTATTTATTTATTTATAGCGGACAGTGCAAGTTGACCAACAGTAACTGTTTAACATGCCAGAATTAGCCAAGAGGCTAGTTTTCATCTGTTGTCCGTTGCCATGGTGTACAGATGGCTCCCTGTAAAAACATTTGCAGGCATGGTTAAAAAGTAGAAAAGCATTACGTCTAAAATAAATTAAAAACTTAAAATCTTACAAATAATTAAAACAGACAGGTAAGAACAGCTTGCAATTAACGACAGTAAAAGATTATGTTTAAAAAAAGGCACAAGAAAATAAACAAAGGGGCAATAAAAGATTTGTTAAAACAGAATTACAAAGAAGCACATGCAAAGGACAAACACTAGAAATAAGCAGGTGACGGACCCTCCACCAGAAAAGTTACACAATGTACCTTTAAAGAGCATGTAAATACACTGCCATATTTCAGAAATGGAGGAGACACAGGTTAACCACTCTGCCACAGTAAGACAGGGAGAATATGCAAACTTAACTCAGATCAGATCAGGAATCTACCCCACAACCTTCTGAGAATAAGATTATCCATTCTGCAACTGTGCTTCAAATTTGCCTCAACCTAAAACATGCACAGAGGCTAATCCTTCAGTGAGATGCTGCTGACCGGATGCTGGAATTAGATCTGAGACGAGTGCAAAGTTTTGCTAACAACTAGCATGCTAATGTGCACTGCTACTCAATTAAATGCTTTATAATTAGACAGTACACAGCAGACTTATTTTCACCTCAAGAGCTGCTTACATAGTAATATATCTGTACTGGGGCAAGACACATTTTGCTCAAATACATGCTTTATCTTGCTTTATACCAACTTTAAATTGCTGACTGTTTATTGTGATGATGTTTACGGTACCACAGTTTTTTAATGTTGAAGTTAGGAAACTTGATTTGTTTATTAAGTCATTTTAGATTAATATTGCAATTCAAAATGTGCAAATTATAACAAATGTGGCAGAAGACCTTCAGAGAAAATACTTTGAGGGAATGAACACAAGTAAATGTTGGAAAGAGGCTAAGTATGGATATTTGAGATGCTACAGGCTTTTTACACCATATGTGGCAGCAAATGTGGCAGAAGACCTTCCAGGGGAACTACTTTGAGGGAATGAACCATTTCATCACCAACTGAAACACCAGAGCAGAGTAAGAACAAGGCCTTTCCTGTTGTGTTCACCTGGCACCCCCTGGAGGCTTCTGTGATGCTGCAAGACACAGAGGAGGGATACTTTTGGCTCTTCCTCTCCTCAAACTGCTCTGATACAGGATCTGCTGACCCTACCTGACTAGTCCTCCTCTTAAACTGCACTGAGACCTTTGGCTGAGACACAAAGGAAGAGCAGTGTAAATGTTGCTGCGCTAAAACTTGAATTTCCCATATGATCAATAAAATGTCTCTCTCTCATAACAGGGCTCTCAAGTTTTGAGCGGGGTGTTGCGTGAGACTGCGTAATTTCAGGGGAGCGGGGGGGGGGTCACAGATTATATAGACCCTCCAGGAATTCGCGATGTTGCGATTTGCAACTTCAACGCAACTTCAGCCAATCCCCGTGAATTCAGGGCGGTGTTTTGACCAATCACCGCAACTTTCCCACAATTTTTACCAATTTTGACCAGTCATCGGCGACGTATTGAACTCATGTCGACCAACTTCCTTCTGCCTTACTTCCGTGTGACGAAACGAAACTGCGGCCGTGTCCCCAGTTCGGAGCGTGGTTTGAAGGGGGCTCAGACTGCAGTCAAGGCGGTGCACACTTGCTCAGCCCTGAGTGCAGTCCGCGGACGCACATGCCCTTCAAATCACGCTCCGAACTGTGCACTCTGGGAATTGGGACACGGCTTCTAATGGCAAAGAAACATGTCTGCGGCGCCATTTGCCCACTAAAATAACAGCAAAAGACCGGGAGAAACAGTTCCCCTCCTAGTAGTCATTTATTTTCGATATTGGTAAGGTTGTTTTAGGACCATATCTGTGATCTCTCTGTCCTTGTATTATTCTTTGTCAGTAATAACTCAGTATTCAAAATATTACTCAATTTTAATTACAAAAAGGGAAAATCACAACTATTTATCGCAACTTTGACTTCCTCCCGCAACAAAACTGCAACAAAAACCTTAAAAACCTTAAAAGCTCACAGGACACGGTCAGCGATAAGTCAGTGTTAATGGACGACACTGCTGAAGGGGATGGCATACAGATTCACATCAAAAAACCCTAACTATCCCTTTAATACAATTAAAGACAGGTGAATTACAGTGGTCCCTCGCTATATGTGGTTCACTTTTCGCGGCCTCACTGTTTTGCAGATTTTTTTTTTTTTAATTTATAGTGTAACTTTTTTTTTATTATAGTGTAACATTGTGTTCTGCGTCTTGCTAAAGGATTGTAGACCTTTGCCGATTGATGTTATAGATGGGGGACCGGGACCAGACTGGAACTAGACCAGGACCAGACCGGGACTAGACCAGGACTAAACACGGACTAAACCAGGTCTAGACCAGGACTAAACACGGACTAAACCAGGTCTAGACCAGGTCTAAACCAGGTCTAAACCTGGACTGGACCATGACTAAACCTGGACTAAACCAGGACTGGACCAGGTCTAGACCTGGACTAAACCAGGACTAGACAAGGTCTAAACCAGGATTAAACTACCGCGTGCAGCTCTTTGCCTGGTTTCGTGCGGCTCTTGCATTCGTGTCGAGGCTTGTGCGTGTTTGTTTTGTGGCTCGGGCTGCGTGGACGCGGTCCCGAGGGGGAGGCACGGTCCGGGCGCCGCGGTTTGGTCTCGTGCTCGCAGCCCCAGGTGGGACATGCGGCCTCACGCCGGTCATGCTGCTCTATCACGGATTTGACCACAATGAGCGGGTGCACGTGTCCGCGCGGGGGTTGGTGCGCGTCACGTCCTTCGACGTGGCGGTGCCGTTGGATGAGCGCGGTGCTTCCTGCGGATCCAGTGACTCATGTCTCCGCTCCCCTCGCGAGTCCGGTGGGGCTCCCGGAGCCGTGTCTCCCCCCCACGCTTCACTATTAATATATTTTGTTGTAAATCTACGAAAATTTGAGTGTTTAAACGAGAGAGAAATGTGAGAAAATGTTAATTCCAGTCTGAGAAAAGTGTATAATGTGTGTGGTGAGGTGTTTACAGCCTTAAAACATGTGGAATAATTGTAAAATATAAAGTTGTCCTACTTCGCGGATTTTGCTTATTTTTAGAACCTAACCCCGCTATAAACGAGGGATTACTGTATACATTTTAACCTTTTTAAAAAGAAACTCTTTATGCATAACAGAACAGTGTCTCTATCCGCACACACAGTCTTATAAAGCCTGGTTCAGATGCACTATTGTCCGGGAAGTTTTTATGAAGCCAGGTCTGCATGAAACACATGATACTGCTGACAGCGTACTCCCTCTGGGTCCGAACGAACGCACACAGTTTGTCCATCTTATTTCCCAGTGACCTTACGTTCCCCATCAGGACTGATGGAATCGCAGGCTTGTATTTCCTTCTTTGCTGTTTCACTTTCACTTTCACTCCTGCGCGACATCCTCTGTGTGTCCTCCTCCTTAGTTCTACAGGAATGTCAGGCTTTAGCTCCAAACAGCACTGTGGACTTGGACAGTGAAAGAAGGTGTTCTCTGGAATACACAATAGGCTGTCTGGACTGTTGGGCCATACAGTAAAAAAGACGCTCAAAAAACATGATGAGTTTTTAATTGGATGGATAAAGTAAATAAAAATAAAATAAAATCTTAAAGTGCAAACAAGAATAACTTAAAAAGGTAGAGGTTTTTAGGCATTTTCCAGGAGCTACTGTGACCATGTGGACACTATCTCAAGTGCTCAGGGTGATGGGTTTTGCTGCATTATTTTCACTCAGCAATCTCCAGATCAACTTGCATCATTAAAATGGCGGCATTAAGTCTTCGCAGGTGTTGATGTTTCTGGTTGGCACCTGTGGCGGCTAATCCTCAGACGGCTCATACCTCAGTGACGTGTGGATCCTCTTATCTCTGCACCAGTTCAATAACTTTAGCGACTGATCACTTTAATCCCATAGAATAGAGCTGCGTAGAGGTGTCCCCCATATACACGCTATATATACAAGACGCTAACTCTGATTTAGTTTTCTGTTTGTGCTTGAGCATTGATACGTAACAAAAAATGGGAAATACCAAGAGTAGCGCACTGTCTAAGGGACTTTTAGAGGAGTTAAAATGTAATACAAAATACTCAGAGGGAGAGCTGTGCAGTTGGTACCAGACATTTTTGAAAGAATGTCCTGGTGGTAAGATTAGCAAGGAGCGGTTTGAAGGGATATACGCCAGCTTCTTTCCAAACGCAGATCCAACGGCGTATGCAAGGCACGTTTTCCGTAGTTTTGACACAAACGCCGACGGGACGCTAGATTTTAAGGAGTACATCGTGGCTCTGCACCTCACGTCTGGAGGAAAGACTCTGCAGAAGCTGGAGTGGGCCTTCGCTCTGTATGACGTCGATGGAAATGGGACCATCAGCAAGAACGAGATACAAGAGATCCTGAGGGTAGGACTGAGTTTATAAACTTTTCTTCAAGTCGTTTTAACATCATTTCTCACCAAGATTAGCTCAAGATCTGGAGCTGGGTCCCACTGCTCAGGTTTAACCCAGAGACATATTGGCAAATACTAGTTAATCTTGAGGACCCAATGATCAGTAAACTTTGTTGATATTTTGATGTGTGTTTTGTTTATTGTTGTTTTTTATATAATATGCCCCCCAATCAACTTTGCATAAGATATTTGTTTATATTTCTTTATATTAGTATTAAGCCCATGTATTGTCATAAAAACAGGGTTTTATTTGTGCAGTCTTTGTTCTCTCTGCAGGTTGGATGCTTGTTACACTCATGTTGTAAAGCTGTATAATTTGTTTATTTTTCCAGTCGATTTTCAACATGATCCCGGAGGAGGACCAGAAGAACCTGCCTGAGGACGAGAACACACCAGAGAAGAGAGCAGAGAAGATCTGGAACTACTTTGGCAAAAAAGACAATGGTAATTAACACACATGACATTTAGATGGGCTGTGTGCATGAAAGTGAATATGATGACATTTTTCTAATTCTGACTTGGCTTGGTGGATAGTACCTGTGGTCAATATTCAACATTTACATCAGTTAAGTGACAGTTTGTGGAAAAAAAATTGAGAAGGAAATACAGTACAAAGTACAAAAATACAGGAAGTGTCACTAAGTTTTAAAACAGAATCTCTCTGCCTATGTCATCAACACAGAAAACTCCATCCACAATGCAGAGACGACTTAGGCACAATGAATTAATATTGATTTAATTTGAATTTAGACAACCGATGGCCCCTGTTGACATTATGGTTGCTAGGTAACAGTTATAGAATGACCTCTGTGTATTTCACATCTGCTGCCCGTGTCCAACCAGGAAGTAAGATTATAAACTTAAAAAAAATGAAGATTTTTAATTCATCTTAAATATGTTAATGAAATGAGAAGTCTCTGTGATTTGTGTGAGTCAGAATGTGTGTTTGTGTGTGAGCTGGACATGTGTGTGTTGAATGCCTGGGGGTGGAAGAGATGCTCTTCTGCCTACCTTGGTTGTAACGGGTGGTTATTTGAGTCACTGTTGCCTTTCTATCAGCTCGAACCAGTCTGGCCATTCTCCTCTGACCTCTGGCATCAACAAGGCATTTCCGCCCACAGAACTGCCGCTCACTGGATATTTTTCTTTTTCGGACCATTCTCTGTAAACCCTAGAGATGGTTGTACGTGAAAATCCCAGTAGATCAGCAGTTTCTGAAATACTCAGACCAGCCCTTCTGGCACCAACAACCATGCCATGTTCAAAGTCACTCAAATCACCTTTCTTCCCCATACTGATGCTCGGTTTGAACTGCAGGACCATGTCTACATGCCTAAATGCACTGAGTTGCCGCCATGTGATTGGCTGATTAGAAATTAAGTGTTAACGAGCAGTTGGACAGGTGTACCTAATAAAGTGGCCGGTGAGTGTATATACAGAGGTATGTACATAGCTCCACTTGCAGCATGTTGCTGTGGACTGTCAGCTGTAGAAAACAGCAGTGGTCAAGTCAAGTCAGTTTTATTTCTATAGCACATTTACAGACAGACAAATACAGATTAGCCTTGATCAGTGACGGATTGGGATAAAAAAAAAAACGCGAAAAACTGCGGCTACTTCCCGATGCGCATTAACCTCCCGGAGAAGTGTGTGCGCGGACACGGTGCACCTGCTCACCGTACTGGAGCGAGGCCGCGCGTCTCACCTGGGGCTTCGAGTATGAGACCTCGGGACCACGTCCACGGCTAACGACCGCGGCAATGCAAGATCTCCTTACTGCAGTAGCATTAGTCAAGGATTCCTCCGTTCAATAACGCAAATGTTCGCGCCGTTTAGATACTTCACTACCGAGCATCAACCGGTTTCATTTCAGCCTTTCAGTCTTGCTAGATAGAAAGTGTAAGATAGACTCCAAACTAGCATTCATTATTAGCTATGTGTTGTTATCGCTATGACGGTCCACAAATTAAATTAGCTTACATTGGTTGTATGCTCATAAAAAGCGTGACTGATGACTCTGGACTTACCTTCTGAATCGTTGTTCCTTGCTATCTTAAAACAGAAGTTCCTTAGGTCCAGCTGTCCACTCCGCCATGATGCTGTTCCATTCATCTGGCGCGAGCGCGAGGTTATGAATAAAACTCCTCGCGGCACACGCGGCTCCAGCGCGCGCCGTCCCGACTGAACAGCCTCGCTCACGGTAACCTACTATCACATAGGTAATAGGCTGATTATCACAAAGCCCCTAAATGTCGAATGGTATTTCTATTTCCAGTGTTAAATAGAAGTCATTTTCCACATGCACTGATAAAATGCCACAAGGGATGGAAGAAGGGATGATCGTTTTATAAGAGGGATGATTTTGACTACTTTTACCACCAGGGGGGATGCCACCACCCCCCCCCCCATCCCCCCTCAACTCGAGTACTGGGTGTTTCTGATACAGACTGGCTGCAGTGGCGTTAGTATAGATATCTGTTAGACCAATCACACAGTTCCTTATACCTCCAGACCCCTCCCCCCCCCTCACTTTCCCCTTTAGTTCTCCATATCCCGCCCCTCCTACTCTTTCACTTTCCCCTTTAGTTCTCCATATCCCGCCCCTCCTCCCTTGACACTCTCAGAGTTTTGGTGTTTAGTCCAACTTTAAACCTGGCTGTTTTCTTGTTACAGATAAGATCTCTGAGGGGGAATTCATTCAGGGTGTGATGGATAACAAAGAAATCCTGCGTCTGATCCAATACGATGAGCCACAGAAAATCAAGGACAAACTGAAGGAGAAGCACTGATTCAGACTGTCCACTGGGGGCGCCCTCACACGTTCCAGATGTGAAAATGTTCTGTTTATTCTTTTACCCAGAGGTACATCAGGACAAAAACATGAGCCAAGTCCCAATTCCCAGTGTGCACAGTTCGGAGTGTGGTTTTAACAGCGCATACGTCACGTCCAGCGCAACAACTGCTGTCCCATTTCATTTTTGTCCCATGCGCAGTTAAAATGTGGTCTGAAAACCACAGTGGTTTCCATGGCGTGGACCAACTGCGTGAAGATGCACACTTCGCGCAGTCATATATCCAAGCATGCCATGCGCTACTTCTTCTATGGGAGAAAATCGACGGCTGCATCTGGTAGTTGCGAGACCTGTCCCATTTCGCCGACGCCCATGCGGTCCACGGACTGTGCAAGTATGCACAGTCCTGAGTGCAGTCTGAGTACCCTTAAAACCACACTCCGAATTGTGCACACTGCGAATTGAGACACGGCTATGGAACACACCAAAAGTTCAACTGTCAAAAACACCACATGCTGCCATTCTCTGTTGCTAATGTAAACAAACATCAAACTAGGAACTGCATTGAATATTTTGTTTTGTAAATTTCATAAATTGAATGTATCCGTGTCCCCAGATAGAAGTTAAACAAATGTTCAGATCAAAGTTTTTTTTAGATTTTTGTTGTGATGTTGCTTTCATTTTAATTAGAAAAACATTGATGATGGACAAGTAGTTATAGTTAATTTTGTTTTTGACTCTCTCATTTGGGTTGCCAAGTTCAGTGCTGAAATCCAGTTGATTTAAACCTAAAATGCCTCTCTCTGATCTGAATGGTCACTACCTAAACCCCAGCATTTGCAGCCAGTCATGAATCAGTGCTAGTGCAGCCTCTGCAGCTCAGGGAGGGAATTCTGGAGGTTCTGAGCTTTCACATGAGACATGGCCTGTCTATATACTGAGAATGAAACAAACTTGGATGTGTCTCTATCTGCAGGTTGAGGCTCTGGGGACACAGGTTCAGTTGTGATGGTGGAACCTTTATTAAAACTGTAAGAGAGCAGGATACATACAGCTCTTTTAAAGTGCGAGTCCGTTTTTTTATGTTAATCTGTATGGGTTTCCTTCTAAAAGTTTTGTGCGGTAACACTAACTTACCCATGACAGCGTGCTCTGGTCCCGGTTCTCCTCCGGTAATGTAGCTTGTGAACGTAGTTCCGGTAAGTTAGCCAGGACAGTTAATAAAGCTTGTTTTTCTTCTCAAAACAAAACATTTGTCCGAAAGGTGATATATTTGCGTCCCAAACAGTTGTCCACGAAAAATCCAGCATCGTATTTCGCATTCACATATTTTCTCTCTAAGTTCATATCAATGCGCCCACGTTAGCTCTATTGCCTGTTCACTTGTAAACTTTCGCTTACAGCGGACCGCATCCGTTGTTTACTTCCGCTAAAGGTTAACAGGCTAATAATAAGCAATAGGCGCGTAGTGATATGAATCGAGACGAAATATGCGAATACGAAAATACGCTGCTGGATTTTTCGTGGACAACTGTTTGGGACGCAAATATATCACCTTTCAGACAAATGTTTTGTTTTGAGAAGAAAAACAAGCTTTATTAACTGTCCTGGCTAACTTACCAGAACTATGTTCACGAGCTACATTACCGGAGGAGAACCGGGACCAGAGCACGCTGTCATGGGTAAGTCAGTGTTAATCTCACAACACTGTTGAAGGGGAAGCCATACAGATTAACATTTTAAAAAATTAAAAAAAAACACACACTATCCTTTTAAGTTCACCTGTCTGGCCCCTGTCTCCTCTGTATTGTCCTGGTGCAGTCTTGAGTGCTTCATTAGGCTGAGAGGCAGAGCTCCTTTATCTGAATTAGTTTGAAAACAATCCGCTCGATCCTCTTAAGATGAAGGTCAGTGAAAACAGCTCTGTATGAGGGGCCGTTCAAGACATTATTCATTCTGGTCCTCTCACATACATATATTCTCACTCTCACATACATACATTCTCCTCTCACATACATACATTCTCCTCTCACATACATACATTCTCCTCTCACATACATATATTCTCACTCTCACATACATACATTCTCCTCTCACATACATATATTCTCACTCTCACATACATACATTCTCACTCGCACATACATATATTCTCACTCGCACATACATATATTCTCCTCGCACATACATATATTCTCACTTTCACATACATTCTCACTCGCACATACATATATTCTCCTCTCACATACATATATTCTCAGGGTGAGAATATATGTATGTGAGAGAGAGAGAATATATGTATGTGAGAGTGAGTATATATGTATGTGAAAGTGAGAATATATGTATGTGCGAGGAGAATATATGTATGTGCGAGGAGAATATATGTATGTGAGAGTGAGTATATATGTATGTGCGAGGAGAATATATGTATGTGCGAGGAGAATGTATGTATGTGAGAGTGAGTATATATGTATGTGCGAGGAGAATATATGTATGTGCGAGGAGAATGTATGTATGTGCGAGGAGAATGTATGTATGTGAGAGGAGAATGTATGTATGTGCGAGGAGAATGTATGTATGTGCGAGGAGAATGTATGTATGTGCGAGGAGAATGTATGTATGTGAGAGGTAAAGTATGGTTGAAACGGAAGCTAGTTTGGTGGAAACGGAAGCCAAGGCATTTATCAGGCTGTGATTGGCTGAAAAGATTCAGTTTCAAATGGGACCGGAGAATCGTAACTCATATGGTATTATGGAGGAACGCGAGGCGGGTGCACTAAAGCCGTGTCCCAGTTCGAGGGCTGCAGCCTCCGTTGGCTCCATTTTTGGCCGCACGACGGCATGACACGGCCTGTCCCATTTCATACAGCCCAAAACACGGAGCGAAAACACGGAGCGAAAAGCCCGTCCGGAGAGCGGAGAAAACATGTGAGTATACGCTTTTAACTTTAGGAAATCATTACTAACGCAACCGTAAATGTAAAATACGGCCACACACCACAAAACTGTCAAATAAGTGTGTTTTTTTAACTGCGTGAACCTCGGACCTTTGAGGGAAAGGTTTAGCTAGTCATCTGCTAACTCGATGGAAAGTCAGTTCAAACTTTCTTATTTGGACAGATGTCCATCAAACACTTTTTATATTTTTACTGTCAGGGGAAAAAGACTACAGAGGCATTAATGAAGCTACGAGGAGGAAACTCGTTTTCACGGACAGGGGACTAAACACTTGGCCAGTGTAGCTCGTATGATAAAACCCACATTATTTCATGCAGTAAACTTAAAAGACACAGTTTGACTATATCAAAGTTTATTTTTTACTTGTAAATAACGTAATATAAGCCTCCATTGTATGCATTTAATTCTGGGAATGCATTACTTGTTTTTTTACAATCTGTGCATGTTTGTAAAGTGAAGAGTAAATACCACTGCCTGGACAGGTCAGTTTTAAGATGGACATTAGGCTCATTTAACAGGTGCAGACACTGGTGTAGATACTAGACACCTGTGTCTGTTATGTTCATCACATCTAATATAACAATGAGAAAACAGTTTGAAATGTTTTGTATGAATTTTCTTTTCTCATCTGCAGCCTCCTATATGAGGACACAACACTGCTGGGGCCACAGAACTGTTGGCTGAGGAGATGCTCATGGGTCATGAAATGGGTCAAATGCAGAAGACAAGGTAAAGCTACTAAACTGCCCTGGAGGTGTGCTGACCCAGACGTCATGCTCATATTGAAACCATTATTTAAATAGTAAAAATACACATTACTCATATTTGTGGGATTCCTCTATTAATTTAGCTGTTTTGATTATTTAAACTAGCTTTGGATCTTGATGTACATGTACTGTGAACCTAATTTTCCTGTAATAGTTTTCTTAATGTGTAATTTGTAATATGTTTTTACATTGCAGGACAGGACTTTGAACCAATCAGACATAAGACACATTCTGCTCTTCCTCCTCCAGAAGACAAGAGATGCAGCTTAGTGGCCCAAGTTTGGTTGGGCCATGGACATGGTTTCTTATACACTCAAAAGAACTTCTGGAAATCCTCTCATAATGTGAATAGTCAAACATTGAACCCATTACACACATACAATGCTTTAATAAATTAGTACAAACAGCTGTATGTCAGTGTACTCTCAAATATTTTCATTTTTGCTGAAGCAGGTGACAATCCAAAATGAACAAAATTATCTTTGCAAAATATAATCAGGTGGATTACCACTGCTTAATTGCAGTACAGTAGTACATTCTTATAGTGCATGTAATTAGTTACTATCAAAAGAGACATCAAATAAATATAACATTTCACCATGGATCAAATGTCAGTACAGACTGAAGAACTTAAACCTCTTATAGGGAAATTTTGTTTTCAGTTTTGTCTCACACACTTGTTAAGGTCATATAAGGCCACAGCGATTAAGATGTTTAGGTGATCCTCAGCTAAGATGAAAAGAAACTACCATTTTACTATATTACTTCTGCAGGAAATTAGAAGTTAAACATTATGGACACATCTCCGTTAGGACACATTATGCACAGCAACAGACCAAATGTGCAGGAGGCAGGCCTGATGCAAACATCATATTTGCTATGGGTATATGTGATGTTTTAGTCATTGTGTTTGTCGTCTTGTCTTGTTTGTTATTGTCTTGTTTATAAGATGATTTATGTTCACCGTGGGCCTAGGGAGTGCTGCAATTTCAAATCCTGTGTGTGCAACCTTTACATATGTTTTTTTTTTACAATAAAGCTGACTTTGAACTCTGATGCAATCACAGACTCTAATGAAGTCTGGACCTCCTCCTCAGTGAGTCTGGACACAAAACAGTGGAGACATGATCCAATGTACTTGGGCCACTAAGCTGCATCTCTTGTCTTCTGGAGGAGGAAGAGCAGAATGTGTCTTATGTCTGATTGGTTCAAAGCTCTGTCCTGCAATGTAAAAACATAATTACACATTAAGAAAACTATTACAGGAAAATTAGGTTCACAGTACATGTACATCAAGATCCAAAGCTAGTTTAATCAAAACGGCTAAATTAATAGAGGAATCCCACAAATGAGTAATGTGTATTTTTACTATTTAAATAATGGTTTCAATATGAGCATGACGTCTGGGTCAGCACACCTCCAGGGCAGTTAAGTAGCTTTACCTTGTCTTCTGCATTTGACCCATTTCATGACCCATGAGCATCTCCTCAGCCAACAGTTCTGTGGCCCCAGCAGTGTTGTGTCCTCATATAGGAGGCTGCAGATGAGAAAAGAAAATTCATACAAAACATTTCAAACAGTTTTCTCATTGTTACATTAGATGTGATGAACATAACAGACACAGGTGTCTAGTATCTACACCAGTGTCTGCACCTGTTAAATGAGCCTAATGTCCATCTTAAAACTGACCTGTCCAGGCAGTGGTATTTACTCTTCACTTTACAAACATGCACAGATTGTAAAAAAACAAGTAATGCATTCCCAGAATTAAATGCATACAATGGAGGCTTATATTACGTTATTTACAAGTAAAAAATAAACTTTGATATAGTCAAACTGTGTCTTTTAAGTTTACTGCATGAAATAATGTGGGTTTTATCATACGAGCTACACTGGCCAAGTGTTTAGTCCCCTGTCCGTGAAAACGAGTTTCCTCCTCGTAGCTTCATTAATGCCCCTGTAGTCTTTTTCCCCTGACAGTAAAAATATAAAAAGTGTTTGATGGACATCTGTCCAAATAAGAAAGTTTGAACTGACTTTCCATCGAGTTAGCAGATGACTAGCTAAACCTTTCCCTCAAAGGTCCGAGGTTCACGCAGTTAAAAAAAACACACTTATTTGACAGTTTTGTGGTGTGTGGCCGTATTTTACATTTACGGTTGCGTTAGTAATGATTTCCTAAAGTTAAAAGCGTATACTCACATGTTTTCTCCGCTCTCCGGACGGGCTTTTCGCTCCGTGTTTTCGCTCCGTGTTTTGGGCTGTATGAAATGGGACAGGCCGTGTCATGCCGTCGTGCGGCCAAAAATGGAGCCAACGGAGGCTGCAGCCCTCGAACTGGGACACGGCTTTAGTGCACCCGCCTCGCGTTCCTCCATAATACCATATGAGTTACGATTCTCCGGTCCCATTTGAAACAGAATCTTTTCAGCCAATCACAGCCTGATAAATGCCTTGGCTTCCGTTTCCACCAAACTAGCTTCCGTTTCAACCATACTTTACCTCTCACATACATACATTCTCCTCGCACATACATACATTCTCCTCGCACATACATACATTCTCCTCGCACATACATACATTCTCCTCGCACATACATACATTCTCCTCGCACATACATATATTCTCCTCGCACATACATATATTCTCACTTTCACATACATATATACTCACTCTCACATACATATATTCTCACCCTGAGAATATATGTATGTGAGAGGAGAATATATGTATGTGCGAGTGAGAATGTATGTATGTGCGAGTGAGAATATATGTATGTGCGAGTGAGAATGTATGTATGTGCGAGTGAGAATATATGTATGTGCGAGTGAGAATATATGTATGTGCGAGTGAGAATGTATGTATGTGCGAGTGAGAATGTATGTATGTGAGAGGAGAATGTATGTATGTGAGAGTGAGAATATATGTATGTGCGAGTGAGAATGTATGTATGTGTGAGTGAGAATGTATGTATGTGAGAGTGAGAATATATGTATGTGCGAGTGAGAATATATGTATGTGCGAGTGAGAATGTATGTATGTGTGAGTGAGAATATATGTATGTGCGAGTGAGAATGTATGTATGTGAGAGGAGAATATATGTATGTGAGAGGAGAATGTATGTATGTGAGAGGACCAGAATGAATAATGTCTTGAACGGCCCCTCATAGCTCTGCTCCTGTGTGTACATGCACACAGAGGAGATACACACACACAGAGACACACACACAGGAGATACATACTCACAGAGGAGGTACAGATAATAATGTTATAATAGACAAAACTGCATCATTACATGCACAATCAACACGTGTTAAAGGTAACTTTTCTGTTGGGGCTCTGTCACCTGCTTGTTTCTATGGATATGTTATTCCTCTGCCTGGACTGTTCCACTGTATGACATTAAACATTTGTTCAGTTACAGGTGGTTTTAAAACTCAAAAATACCTAGAAAAACATGCATTCTGAATGTGAACGGGGTCGCTTCTCCACAGATCTGATCTGTAACTTGGTCTGGTTTGGTCTCCATCTCCATGCAGAAAAGCATTTGATGGCTCCACCAGAAAAGTTACACAGTGCACCTCTCATAAAGCTGCACAATGTAACATTTCTAATAATGATATATTTGATGTAAAAGTGCCTTCCAAAACACCCAATGCACAGGCTGGTTTCTGCTGGGTACGTTATTGCTTTTCTTAGATCGGTCCACAATTTGGCATTACACCTACCCATAAAACATCAACATAAAAACCACTGTAACTGAAAGAATGTAAGATAGATCTGTTTAAAGCCAGTGTCTTATGCAAAATCGTATATATTGCATGTTTGATTGTTCTGTACAAGGCTCCGCCCACAAGCCTACATCACCCATGCTCCCACATGACAATTCTCCATAAATTTACAAAAACATGATACAAAACTACAACTTCGCAAACCTGATGCAATGTGCAGTACAGTAGTTTCATTGCTTGCAGGATGCAGGCCGATTGTGTAGTGATAGCGCTCTGAAGGGGGAGTGACTTAGCTCAGGAGCAAAGGGAGGGAAGACTTCTAGCATCAAAACAAAAGTGTGTTTTTTGGGGGGAGTCAGGGGGGGTATGAGTCCAAGTGTTCTTTGGGGAGTTCTGTTCTTGGGGAGATGCAGATTTCTAGCTTCTTGGCAGCCTGGTGGGTAGAGAGGGGATAGAGTTCAGCATCCTATCAGCCTGGTTGATGAAGCTGTTAGTGAGTCTGGTGGTGTGGGAATGGAGGCTCCTGTACCTCCTTCCAGAGGGCAGGAGGCTGAACAGATTCTGTGCGAGGTGGCTTGCATCACTCACAGTTGTGATCGCTTTGCGGGTGAGGCGGGTGGTGTATATGTCTTGCAGGGAGGGGAGTGGTGCACCAGTGATCTTCTTGGCTGTGTTCACTATGCGCTCCTCCTGTTGTGGTCAGTGCAGCTTCCGCAGCACACAGTGATGCAGCTGGATATGATGCTCTCAGCGGTTCCTCTGTCATGATGGAACTTGCACTTGCCCGCTTGGGTTTTGCAAGAAGTAGAGGCATTGCTGGCCTTTCTTCACCAATGATGAAGTGTTGGTGGTCCAAGAGAGGTCCACACTGATGTGCACCCTCAGGAATTCTGTGCTGCTCACTATCTCTACAGCAGCACTGTTGATGGTCAGTGGTGGATGTTGTGTGTGGCCTCTCTGGAAGTTGACAACAATCTCCTTAGTCGTGCTGACATTCACCTGGAGGTTATTGTCTCTGCACCACATGGTCAGACGGTCTACCTCATTCCTGTAGTGAGTCTCGTCACCTTTGATGATGAGACCCAACAGAGTTGTGTCATCCGTGAAATTCACAAGGTGGTTGGTGCTGTAGGTTGTTGTGCAGTCATGTGTCAGCAGGGTGAAGAGCAGAGGACTGAGCATGCAGCCTTGGAGAGCCCCTGTGCTCAGAGTGATGGTGCTTGAGATATTGTTGCCAACACATACTGCTTGTGGTCTCTGGCTGAGGAAGTCTAGTATCCAGTTGCAGCGGGAGGTGCTGAGACCCAGCTTGTCAAATTTGCAGATGAGTTGTTGTGGTATTATGGTGTTGAATGCTGAACTGAAGTCTGTGAACAGCATTCTCACATTAGTCTTTATTGTCCAGATAGGGCTGGGTGGAGGGCAGAGCAGATTGCATCCTCTGTGGAATGTTTGGCTCGATATGTGTATGGAAGGGGTCTAGGGTGGGGGGCAGATGGATTTGATGTGAGACATGACTAGCCGTTCAAAGCACTTCATGATGATGGGCGTCAGTTCCACAGGACCGTAGTCATTGAAGCAGGATGGGGATGGTTTCTTTGGCACAGGTATGATGGTGGCGGCTTTGGAACAAAATGGGACAATGGCTTGCTCCAAAGAGGTGTTGAAGATGTCTTTAAAGACATCCTTGGTTCAAGATGGCGCCACGTATGGCAGCCATGGTGTTTGGTGCTGTGTGTTTTTGTCTGTTTTTGTGCGTTAATCGTGCGTCTGCGTGCTCTTACACCATTGAAGAGCTTCTCAACCTCAGAACAACCACTCCTGCTGATCTACTGCCAGTTTTTTTAGTGCCTGCAGTAGATCTAGTTCACTTTTTGGCCAAAAGAGTGAGGCGACATAGACGGGTGTTCTCGTGCTCTCGTGCGTCTGAGGAGATGCGGCCTTACCTGGGATATTCCTCTCCAACGTCCGGTCACTCAGCAACAAAATGGACGAGCTGGCGCTGCTGATAAGAAGAAACAGAGACTTTTCTTCCTCCTGCATCTTGTGCTTCACGGAGACGTGGCTCAATGAACGAATCCCGGACTGCTCGCTTAACCTGGCGGGATTCCAACTCTACCGCACGGACAGGCAGCGGGCTAACGCGGGAGGAAAGGCAAAAGGTGGAGGGGCCGTTTCTTTATCAATAATGCATGGTGCTCGGACGTAACTGTGATTTCCCAACACTGCTCTCCTGCTCTGGAATATCTTTTCATTAACTGTAAACCATTCTATTCTCCATGTGAGTTTGCTTCATTCATTCTGGCTGCTGTTTAGATTCTGCCATGTGCGGACGCCATGTGCGGACGTGCTCAGCGCGTGCTCGTGGACTAGGTACTGATGATAGAGCGGACCTTCACGGACTCTTTATTGATCATCCTGGGGGATTTTAATAAAGGGAATCTGAGCCACGAACTGCCAAAGTACACACGATTTATAAATTGCCCCACGAGAGAGCAGAACACGCTGGATCATTGTTACACAACAGTCTGCGGTGCGTATTGTGCAGTGCCCCGCGCAGCTCTCGGCTTCTCAGACCACGTGATGATTCATCTCATCCCTGCTTACAAACAACGGCTGAAGCTCTCCAAGCCAACAGTGAGGACTTCTAAGAAGTGGACCAGTGAGGCTGTGGAGGAGCTTCAGACGTGTTTATATTTTACTGACTGGAATGTGTTTAAAACTGCAACGAACAGCTGAGTACACAGACACTGTGACATCATACATTCAGTTCTGCAAGGATAGCATCAGTCCATCATGTACCAGAGTAACCTTCAACAACGACAAATCCTGGTTCACACCCAGACTGAGGCAGCTTAGGAGGGAAGTCGAAACAGCATACAGATCTGCAGAACGAGAAAGCTACAGACGCAGCAGGTACTCATTTAGCAGAGAGGTGGAGAAAGCTAAGTCAAAGTACAATACACATCTGAAGCACCATTTCTCGTCAAATGACTCTGGCTCTGTCTGGAGAGGGCTTAGGCAAATTACAAACTACAAGCCCAGAGCCCCTCCCACTGTGGACAACAAACGACTGGCAGAAGAGTTCGACTTTTATGCCAGCTTTGACACACACCCCTCCCCCACCCCCCACACCACCATGGACATTCCAGCCATGCCCAACCTGGACCCCTCCTCCTCCCCCACTGCTCTCACCGTTTTGGAGCAGGACGTGGCTAAACTCTTTAGTAAGCAGAACACCCGCAAGGCCCCAGGCCCGGACGGTGGCTCTCCTTCCACCCTGAGACACTGCGCTAAAGAACTGGCTCCTGTGTTCACGGACATCTTTAACACCTCCCTGGAGTCATGCCATGTCATTGCCTGCTTCAAGCAGTCCACCATTGTCCCCGTCCCCAAGAAGACAAGGATCACTGGACTTAATGACTACAGACCTGTGGTGCTGGCGTCTGTAGTCATGAAGTCATTTGAGCGCCTGGTCTTGACCCACCTCAAGTCCTTCACCTTTCCCCTCCTGGACCTCCTGCAGTTCGCCTACAGAACTAATTGGTCTGTGGACGATGCCATTAACCTGGCCCTCCACTTCATCCTCCAGCATCTGGACTCCCTGGGAACCTATGCCAGGATCCTGTTTGTGGACTTCAGCTCTGCTTTCAACACCATCCTCCCTGTTCTGCTCCAGGACAAGCTCGCTCAGCTTAACGTGCCTGACTCCACCTGCAGGTGGATCACTGACTTCCTGACGGATCGGAGGCAATGCGTGTGGCTGGGGAAGAATGTCTCAGACTCCCAGACCATCGGCACACGATCTCCACAGGGCTGTGTACTTTCTCCTCTGCTCTTCTCCCTGTACACAAACTGCTGCACCTTCGGCCACGACTCCGTCAAACTGGTTAAGTTTGCGGATGACACCACCCTCATTGGGCTCATCTCTGATGGCGATGAGTCTGCCTACAGGATGGAGGTGGACCGGCTGGTGTCCTGGTGCAGCAGCAACAACCTGGATCTCATCACCCAGAAGACAGTGGAGATGATCATGGACTTCAGGAAAGTCACAGCCCCCCCTGCCCTCCCTGACAGACTCTGCCATCACCACAGTGGACTCCTTCCGGTTCCTGGGCACCGGCATCACACAGGACCTCAGGTGGGAGCCGACCATCAACTTCCTCATCAAGAAAGTGCAGCAGAGGTTGTACTTCCTGCGGCAGCTAAGGAAAGCCAAGCTGCCAGTCCAGATGATGGTGCGGTTCTACACGGCCATCATTGAGTCCATCCTCAACCTCTTCCATCACTGTGTGGTATGCTGGAGCCACTGCCAGAGACAAACAGAGATTGCAGCGGATTGTGCGCTCTGCTGAGAAGGTGATTGGCTGCAGCCTTCCATCTATCCAGGACCTGTACGTCTCCAGGACGAGCAGGCCGGATAGCAGCTGACACTTCTCACCCTGGACATGGACTATTTGAGCCACTTCCCTCTGGCAGGAGGCTACGGTCCATCGGGACCAGAACCTCTCATCACAAGAACAGTTTCTTTCCCTCTGCTGTTGGACTCATGAACAATTCATAACATCTGCACAAAGCTGGACACTTTATATCACTAGTCACTTTAATTAAGTCATGTTTGCACTACTGTTCTGATTCTGCTCATCTGAACCTTTTTGTTATTTGGATTGTTTATTATTTTTTACTATATTATAGCTATATTTTAATTATTATTATTATTATTATTATTATTATTATTATTATTTAGTGTCTATACTCTAGTTATTACTATTATTATTTAGTGTTTTATGTCTGCACCTTATCACCGAGACAAGTTCCTAGTTTTGTGAATTCTGTTCACTAGAGAATGGCAATAAAAGTCTTTCTGATTCTGATTCTTTAGCTCCTCTGCGCAGTCCTTCAGCACACAACCTGGACCTGCTGTTTTGTGTGGGTTGATGGTGGTGGGACTGCGGATGGAAATGAGCTTTGTAGCTATACTCTGGTGCAGAACATCTCTGTCTTTGTACATAATGGCTCTGTACATTGTCCCTTCAAATAAAGACTAAACTAAACTAAAACTAGTGTTCTTTTCACACTGGCGGTAGACAGGCATAGAGAGGTCATGGAGTGGGAGTGTGGTTTTCTGTGGGTGGGTGTTATTTTGTGCTTCAAAGCGTGCAAAGGCGTTCAGGCCATTGAGCAGAGAAGTGTTGTTCTCGCAGCTCTGTGGCACGGGCTTGTATTCTGGGATGGCCTGGATGTATGTATGTATGTCACAATGTGCACATGGTAGCCGTGTCCCAATTCCCAGAGTGCACGGTTTGGAGCGTGGTTTGAAGGGAGCTCAGACTGCAGTCAAGGCTGTGCATACTTGCTCAGCCCTGAGTGCAGTCCGCGGACCTCATGAACATCGGCGAAGAAGTAGCGCGCGGTGCATGCCGGGATATATGAGTGCGCGAAGCGTGCTTTTTCACGTGCTTGGTCCACACCCCGATTTCCATGGAAACGAGTTAGCCATGATAGGGGAGATCGGTGAGACCATCGCACAGCCGTGGATTTGCCTGTAGAAGTTCCCTCTGAATCAGCCGTCTCAATTATGAGATTTATAACTTAAAATTTGAAATAGACAGCTTATTAAACAAAATAACATGTCTAGTTCCAAAAGAAATGTTTCAAAGGATCAATATCTTCATAGCTGCGGGTCAGTTGAGACAACACAACAAAACCAAAGAGCGGCACATTAGGAAGTTTGCGCAACTCCAAAATCAACATCAAAATAACCTCAAGGATCGGAGTAACAAAAGGAAGGAGGATAAACCTAGCCAATCGGTGCACAAAGAACGCTGGGTGAAAAATCTGTCCAACCGAGTACAGTGGTCCCTCGTTTATTGCGGTTCCAGAAATAACCCGTAATAAGTGAAATCCGCGAAGTAGGACAATTTTATATTTTACAATTATTATACATGTTTTAAGGCTGTTATCGCCTCAGCACACACATTATACACTTTTCTCAGACTGGCATTAACATTTTCTCACATTTCTCTCTTGTTTAAACACTCAAACTTTTGTAGATTTTCAACAAAATGTATTAATAGTGAAGCGGGGGGGGGTGCGCGCAGACATGTGCACCCTTGGTCACGAAACAAGGCAAAGTTTAATCCTGGTTTAGACCTGGTCTAGTCCTGGTTTAGACCTGGTTTAGACCTGGTCTAGTCCTGGTTTAGTCCTGGTTTAGTCCATGTTTAGTCCTGGTCTAGTCCTGGTCTAGTTCCGGTCTAGTCCCGGTTTGGTCCCAGTCTGGTCCTCATGTCTTAGTCCCGGCCTGGACTTCCTACGGATCCAGTGACTCCGCTCCTCGTGCATCCGGCCCCGGAGCCTGGTGCGGCTCGGACTGCTTCAGTCATTCAAACACAGTGTGAGCACAGAGGGACGAGCAGGGCGCACCGCGCTCATCCCACCGCACTGCCACGTCTTGGGACGCGCAGGTTCTGAACTGTAGTGAGAATGCATCCTTGCACTCTCAGGACTGGTTCCGCCGCCTAGACTCCAGGTTCTACCAGTTCGTTCTGCGGAAACACTGCCGATACTTCCCGCATTGACCACCCGGAGAAGTGTACGCTCAGACACGTGGGCCTCACCTGGGGCTGCAAATATGAGACCAAGGCTGCGGTCCCGAGAAAAAACACGGTCTGGTGGAACTTGGAGTCCAGGCGGCGGAACCAGTCCTGAGAGCGCACGGAAGCGTTCTCACTACAGTTCAGAACCTGCGCGTCCCAAGACGTGGCAGTGCCAGAACACAATGTTGATACACTATAAAAATAAAAATTGAAATAATTTTTTTTTTTTTTTAAATCAGCGAAACAGCGAGGCTGCGAAAGGTGAACCGCAATAGAGTGAGGGACCACTGTACTCACTCAGACAGAGAAAGAAGTACTGTGCAAAGAACTGAATTTCTCTGTAACTCCTAACCACATCCCCATGGTGGACTACATCACGGCAGCGGAAACCGCCATTAGAAACAACAAGCTCACAGAGACAGAAGCTGGAGACCTTAGACTGAAATTAACAGGTGCACTGAGCAATGCCAAACTTCCACCCTCCAATGTAACACCAGCGGAAAGGAAGGCCATCTTTCCTGTAGAGAGGGACCAGAGCATCAACATCCTGCCAGCGGACAAAGGGAGATGCACAGTTGATTATGAGGCTAAGGTGAACAGCTTACTCAGTGACACGGCAACCTACGAATTACTGAAACGAGACCCCACCAATGGGTACAAAAAGAAGATAATTGATTGCTTGCAGAAGCTGGTGAAGGAAGAAGTCATTGATCGACAGCTGTATTACAGACTGGACCCTGGTGACGCCATCCCTTGTATCTATGGCCTCCCTAAGATTCACAAACAACGAGTACCACTCAGACCCATTGTATGTAGCGTTGACTCCATCACATACAATGTGGCCAAACACCTAAAAACCATCTTGGCTCCTTTGGTTGGTAACACAGAGCACCATATTGAGAATACAGCTGAATTTGTTAACAAAGTTAAGTTTCTCCAGTTTGATCGGGATGAGACAATGGTTTCCTTTGATGTAACCTCTCTTTTCACTTGTATCCCCACAGCTGTAGCGGTCGAAGCAGCGAGAAAGAGACTACTGCAGGATACCAAGCTAGAAGAGAGAACAAACTTTCACCTGATCAAATCTGCCAACTGCTGGAAATTTGTTTGATCTCCCCGATCATAGCTAACTTGTACATGGAACAATTTGAACAGAGTGCTTTGGCCTCATATCCAGGTACTCCACCCACACATTGGTATCGTTATGTTGATGATAATTTTTTCAAAAATTTAAATTCAAGATTTGGAACTTTTTACTCCACATATCAATTCTGTAGATCTGAACATCAAATTCACCCCTGAAGATGCCAAGGACAACACAAGGAGAAGACCAGGGACTCCAAGTATACTCAACAAAAATATAAACGCAACACCAAAGATCCAAAATTCACTCCAGATACACAACACTAGCATTTCTCTCAAACATTGTTCACAAATCTGTCCAAATGTGTGACAGCGAGCACCTCTGCCCCGCCGAGACAATCCACCCCACCTCACAGGTGCGCCACATCAAGATGCCAGTAGTATTACATTCTACTGGAGGGATTATTGGGTAAGAATTAGGGCGATACCAGTTATTTTTGTTTCGATACGATACCAAGTAATACCAGGGTTAGAATCCCGATACCGATATCGATACTTTCATACATTTTTTTTTAATACTGCAGAAAAACATGGTTGATGGTTCCCTGGATTCTCCCTCTCTCAAACGCCTCGGCAACTGACCTCAGTCATACTGCCGTTGCTGCTGTGCTGGAGGGAGCTGCCTGACTAGCCTCCTGTCGTCGTTTGGTCAGTAGCATTTTGTCATGCTGAGGTTTATGATTTATTATCAAGTGTTTATTTAAATTTGCGGTATTGCCACAATATCGGATCATTTTTTGGCACACACTGCACTTTGCAACATTGTCGTCCACGGTGTGGAAGTAACTCCACACCACACTTCGCTTGCGGTCTCCCATGGCTCCCGCAGCCCCGCGCCGCTTTGACTGAAATCTCACAGCAGTGAGTCTATCGCGGGATGACGTACTACCCCACGTTTGGTGAGAACGCGGAAGGAAAAGTAGTGCCTGACAACTGGCAATGGTTGAATAATGAACAAAACACATATGAATTTGAACTAAATAAACTGAAAGTTAAGTCAGTAAGAAAACATGACTTGGTATCGATATTTTAATACGAGGATCGATCCATATTAAATACCCCATCAGGATCGAAATATCGATACTTTGGTATCGATCCGCCCATCCCTAGTAAGAATATTGTGAATGAAGTCTGCCTAAGTGCTTATGCAACTTGTAGTCAAAGGGAGAGGTAACATATTGTTTTTGTAACAGAAAGTGTAGGGCTAATGCTTTAGATTTTTATTCAGGAAAATCAGGAAAGAATCAGGAAAGAATCATATCCACAGTATTTGGCTTTAGCCTACTCCTCTTCTGTCACACTACCTCTCCAGCTTTAAAGAAGACCCGCTCACATGGTACGGAAGTGGCTGGCATGTGGAGGTAGTCTTTTGCCATTCTATGGAGATTTGAATAAATGTCTTTTCTGCTTTTACAGTATTTGAGCGGGTCTTCTCTTGACAGGTAGGCCCCTGAGAGGAAGCACTGAACCTCTACTGTGGCATCAGCCGTAGTGCTATTTGTCGGCATGTGGCGGCATGGTGGCTGAATGGCTAGCTCTCACGCTTCACAGCAAGAAGGTTCTGGATTCAATCCCCGGGTCGCCCAGGCCTTTCTGTGTGTGTTCTGTGTGGAGTTTGCATGCATGGTCTGGGTTCGATCCCCGGGTTGCCCGAGCCTTTCTGTGTGGAGTTTGCATGTTCTCCCCGTGTCTGAGTGGGTTTCCTGTGGGTACTCCGGTTTCCCCCATCAACCCAAAACATACACCATACCATTAGGTCCTGACCAAAAGAAGATCAAGAAGATCATGGAGATAGTCCCCGTAATGTGCTGCCCACTGCTCCTAATAACAGGATGGGATAAATGCAGAGAAGAATTTCTCCAGTGTGAGATCAATAAAGTCACTTCTTCTATTTGTTCCTTGGGTTGTACCTAAAGGTAAAAATACAAGTTAACGAGAATACAGCTTAAGTTTATATATATATTTAAAGCTAATAAAGTGAAATACAAACCAACTCGACAGTCTAGAAAGTCCCACAGACTTTTACCTTCCTCTGCTTTTGCAAGTCCTGCTTCTTTCTGTAATGGTCCCTAGAATTTATGAATGAAATGGTATAAACTATGCTGTCAGACATGATTATAAAAAATAAAGCTTACCTGGTATGTTACTGGTGTAGCCCTTTCTGCCCCAATAATTTTGGAGCATTCAGCTGTGAGCCTCTTCACTGCTTCTCGTGCACGTGTCTGGTTCCCAAAAGCCAGTGTTTTAAATCTTGGGTCCAGCAAGGTGGCCATTGCCAGAATGCTCACATTCTCTCCATTGCACTTGACGCTTATAGCTTGTTGCAGGTTCTGACAGAGTGTAACTGCTGCTGGTTGCACTAATGTGACTGCTCGCTGGGCCAGTTTGTGTTGAATCATTCTTGTTATTGGAATGATTTTTGATGCTGACAGTTTTCTCTGCAGACAGTTCATTTGATGCCAGATTAATTGGGCCATGTACACCGATGCTCTCTTGAATGATCTCATAATCCATGGTTGAGAGAGGGGGGTCTCAGACGAGACGGACGCCAGTGCTGCTACAACAGGTTCGCACTGTTCAAACAATCGTTCCAGCATTAAAAAGGTGGAATTCCATCAGGTGTCGACCTCTTGGAGGAGTTTGTTTTGTGGCTTATTTAGTTGTTCTTGGACTTTTGTTAGTCTCTCCTTGGCTTTGACACTGGGTTTGAAAAATGTAACAATTTTTCTGGCTTTTGTTCTTATGTCTGCCAGTGGTGGTGTTTGGTCCAGTGCCTTTTTTACAAGTAGGTTTAAAATGTGCGCATAGCAAGGTACATTTGCAACACCA
Organism: Paratrypauchen microcephalus; assembly: GCA_036785185.1. Taxonomy (NCBI): domain Eukaryota; kingdom Metazoa; phylum Chordata; class Actinopteri; order Gobiiformes; family Gobiidae; genus Paratrypauchen; species Paratrypauchen microcephalus. Next base: position 570,121 of record JAVJIX010000029.1, read on the forward strand.
AGGAGTTTGGCAGAGAGGAGCATGTTTGACGCACTCTCAAACCCCATTTTTCCAACTGCACCACCATAGCATCTTTAATGTTTTCAGCTGTGTGTGATACACCAAAATGCCCCACACCAAGGAGTACATTTTCTAAGTTCATGTTATTTACAAAGTGGCAGTTTACTCCGAGATATCCATCCATATTCATGGAGGTCCACATGTCTGCTGTGAGGCTGTCTCAACATTCTCAAGACATTTTTTGTTTGCTCCTGCACTTCTGCATATTTATCCTCCAGCATAGATTTGACCACCTGGCGTGTCAGTAGAAAATAATCTGGATTCAGCTTCTGCACAGATTTTCTGAACCCTGGACTTTCCACAATTTTAAATGCTTGTAGGTCCATGACGATCATGTCCAAGAGCACCTCATCCAGCTCAGTTTGGCGGCCTTAAAAATAATGAATAAATTGATAAATGTAAATGAATGAATGAATGAATAAATAAATAAATATAAACTTACAGTTATGAGTGAGTGTTTAAATATCCCATGACATGGTACTTCTTGATGCTTTTATATGGCACCTTAATGGCTCCCCAACACTGCAAATGAATCCCTCTTTAAAATCAAGACTCAGTCCATGAGAAAGCCTCGTGAACACAGCCAGATCCAAAAATATCCCTCTCAAACACTCCATTATGGGCGTTGTTGCTTGAATGAAAATGAGGAGGACAGAGACAAGCCAGAGCAGGAGGGGGGGGGGCTCTCCGCTCTTTCCTCTTCAGCAGCGCGATGCGCGCCGGCCCCACTTCCGCGTTTATGTGCGAAGGAAAATATGAGACAATTTCCACTGAAAAATAAACAAATTTCCACAGAAAATAAAATTAAACCACTGCTGTTTCAGAGGTTCAGAGGCTTAGATAAAGGACATCCGAGCCTGGAAACACTCTCACGTGCCTCCAGGCAAATAAAAAAACGCACCTTGCATTGCGTTGCTCGTTTACGGTCCAAACTCTCTGGCCGTGAATTACAGAGACGTGGGTAGACATCCAGAGGGGGGTGGAGCTGCATTTTCATTTTTTCTTGAATGTGACGTCAGAAACTTACCTTGTTCAGAATCACCCGTTTGGGCTTTCTTTTTTTCAAATGCGGAAAAGGATCACAAATGCTCACTTTTAGCCATGGGGGGGGGGGGCTAAACAGGGTAGGGGAGCTCACATTAACGTTCAAAAACCTCAGAAAGTGAAAATTTCATGCCATGGGACCTTTAACCAATTCTTTCCGTAGCCTTGTCTACGTGGGCTACATACCTTGCTGACTTGCTACACCAGAAGCACATGCAGCAGCCACTGCTTCTGGATTTGTTTCAGGATGCTTCGTGCGTAAATAGCGAACCATTGAGGGCGTATTGTTGCAATATGTTGCAATATGAGCACTTGACTTGTGTGGGGGGGTTCTTCAAGTCTAAGTGCTCCCATACATAAGAGCGAACTCTTTTGCTGACTGTTCTCGACCCTCCGTAGCCCTTCCTGTCTTACCTGTCCTAAACTTTCACACAAACTATCACTCTTACACAATACTCACAGTTAAGCAGGCCTGCAATAACTGAAACCCTGAACGCTTACTCTCATTTACCTTTCTATAACACTGCCACTTTCCTACTCGATTGGCTACTACTAGCCTCTCACTATCACTTAACTGAAACTGCCAATACAAAATGACTTTGTAAATGAATGCATATAGCCTAGACTTAGGCTATATGCCTAGGCTAATATTAGCCTAGGCTGTCTCTTGTAGGCCAAAGCCTAGACTATAGACAATGTACAAAGCCTATTACCGTATTGGCCCGAATATAAGACGACCCTGATTATAAGACGACCCCCTCTTTTTCAAGACTCAAGTTTGAAAAAAGACTTTTTGAACACCAAATTTAATTTTTGTACAGAAAATAATTACAGTACATCTGAAACAAATGATTATAACAATATATTCGAGAGAAAAAGCATGTTATTTTGCCTCATTCAAATCATGCAAAAACTGTCTATCACATCTTAATATCTGAACATTTAAATATGTAAACTAAAGTGCAATCACATTTGTAAATGAATGGCTTCTGGTTTTTGAAATGTAAATAAACCAATCTACTGTGATAAAACAACAAAATTGCAATAACTGCATTAACCATCAAAGTGAAGTCTAACTGTAACTGTAGTCTTGAAACAAATCTGAATAAGGAAAAACATTGCAATAAAATAATGCAAACTGGTTTAAACTTGAGAGTAGCTGAGTTCTGAGTTCTGTCATGTCAGAACATTACTCCTCACAAACACCCTCTGCCTCGCTGTGCTCAGTGTCACTGTCCTCACTCCCATCCTCTGGCTCCGCTGGCTCCTCTCATAGCACGTCATCCTCACTGCCGTCCAGGGTATTTGATATGCAACATTTTTTAAACCCGTGGATTTAAAGATATCTGGCGCCATCTAGCGTTGTGAATGGGTATAATGTCTAGACCACGAACGTAAGACGACCCCCACTTTTTCAGTCTTATTTCAATGCAAAAAACATCGTCTTATATTCGGGCCAATATGGTATATATATCAATATTACACTTTTCTTACCTTTTTTACATTACCACTTGTCTATATCTTACCTGTTATTACCTGAAATTTTATCTCAACAAACTTTCCCTTTCTCAAACAACAATAAACAGTGGCGTCAGCAATCCTCCTCTCAAGACCCACAATATCAGAATCAGAATCAGAAAGACTTTTATTGACATTGTCAAGTGAACACAATTCACAGACTATGAAAAGAATTCTGAACTCTTTTATAGCTATGACATAATTACAAGCCAATCCCCTTCAACCTTCCCACAAAGCAGCTCACAATCAGAGCTTACAACGTAGCGTTGACGTAATGAAGCCCAGTTTGTCATGGTCACGTGATTTTTAGCCAGGTGATTCACGTGTCTAAAAGGTGCTTCGAAACACTTGGTTCGAAACACTGGTTCATAGGCTTGATACTGCTCTGAGATCACAGACTCGAGTGTAACATCTCTACTGCCCACGTGCCAACTATCTGAGCTCCAACTCCCTGCCTGCCTGTCTAGTTTGTGCACCGCTCCTTCTCTGCCGGTCCCCCGTCGATCTCCAGACCTCCAGCTCCATTCTGCCCTCTGATTTAAAGAAATGTGTGGTTTTTTTTCAAACTTTCAGTGGTTGGTCAGCTTTTGGGTCCTTTTCCTCTCCATGACAATGTATGTATGTATCTATGTATCTATGTGTGTATTTGTGGATGGATGGATGGATAAAACATGCTAATACCTTTTTTGGTGAATATAGCATTTTCAAAACAATAAAAGGTAACATGATAAGCAAATTATGTTATATGTTAGCAGTTAATACCCCATAGAAGTAAAATAGCCTCATTAATGTCATGCTGTGGAACATTCCAGTCAAAGCATTAACATCTCCATGAGGCAAGCAGGTGGCAGACCTTTCACAAGAAAAGTTACATAGTGCAGCTTTGAAATGAGCTGATATTAATGAGTGACACATACTCTAATATATTCCAATTCCAATGTCTAACTGCGCTGCTATAATACTACATAACGCACAAGATTCAAGATTGTTTATTTGTCATATGGAGGATCAACACAAGGTCAACAATGCAATGAAATGCTTAGGATCAGAAGAACCATTGACTCACTATAGTCCAGAAGTACTAATAGCATGCAGTAATAGTACATGGTAAAAAGTGTTGCAAAAAGTGCAGGGGAAAAAGTAAACAATACAATAAAAAAATATGTAATATAATAAAATACAAAGGTACAAGTACGATTAAATAAGGTGTAAGTAGAGTATTTCACAGACTGCACATAATATAGTATAATATAAGTACTGCACTTGGGTTATTGCACAGGTAACAGTAGCATTTACAGTGAGGTAGTGACAAACATGATACATTCATACAGAGCAGCAGCAGTAAACATATTATGCATAATGAAAGGTAGTTTAGTGCAGTATTATTGAGAGTTCAGTATAATTTAGAGTATTATCCAGAGTTCAGTAGTCTGACAGCTTGGGGGTAATAGCTGTCTTTGAGTCTTTTTGTGCGTGCTGGCAGGCTCCTGTATCGTCTGTCAGAGGGTAGCAGACGGAAAAGTCCTTGTGCTGGATGAGTATGGTCCTTAGTGATGCTGTTTACGCAGACCCCTGCTGTAGTAAATGTCCTGGATGGAGGGGAGACTGCTGCCAGTGATGTCCTCTGCCGCTCGCACCACCCTCTGTAGTGCTTTGCGGCTCTGAGCGGTGCAGTTCCCATACCACACTGTGATGCAGCCCGTCAGCAGGCTCTCGATGGTGCACCTGTAGAAGTTTGTGAGGATGCTGCTGTTCATACCAAACTTCCTCAGCTTCCTCAGGTCTTTGTCGGGCTTTCTTAACCACAGTGACTGTATGTAGTGTCCAGGACAAATCCTCAGTGATGTGTACCCCAAGGAACTTGAAGCTGCTGACCTGCTCCACCTCTGCGTTGTTGATGAAGGTGGGGGGACGCTGGTGTGCACGCTGTGTCCAGAAGTCCACCATCATTTCCTTAGTTTTGCTCTGACAACAGCCAAAATCACTCTTCTATATCACTGCTCTGCGGCCATCACCATGACATCACCATAGCAATGCATAAACACATCCTCAATTGCTCTGAGTAGAATGTAGGGACTAGCTTCTTTTAAACATTGAAATAACTTATATTTGAAACATTTACAGACAGAGAACAGGCTTTTTAGCTTCACAGGTGAAACATTTCAGTTTATAGCCGTGGTATAAGCGTATTAAACACCTTGGAGTCATGCGTTCTTTAGTTTTAATGACTCCACGGCGTACATTAAAACTGCATAATGCATGGCTCCTCGTTGTTCAATGCTTACATATATTTCTTCATATTTGAATTTAGTTTATTTGTAAATGCTTTTTTTTTTAGGGCGGCAGTAGCTCAGTTGGTAGCTCTAGTGATCCAGGGGTTGGCGGTTCGAATCCCGCTGTTGATGGGTTGACCGCGTGTGATCCCAGCTCCCACAGATGAGCGCTGCCGTTGTGTCCTTGGGCAAGACACTTAACCCCACCTCGCCCCCAGTGTCTGTGGACACTGATAGCCCCCATGGCAGAAGATACATCAAGGCCCGTTGTGACGTGAGCCGTCCTCCTGTGGACCCACAACCTGCGGGAGGATTCATGGGGGCCGGTGCATTGTGTTCTGGGCAGCAGAACACTGCTTGGACTGCTGCCCCCGTGATCCAGAAAATGGAAAAAGTGGAAGATGAATGTAAATGCTTTTGTGCGTAAATAAGGTCATACTTCTCTTCAGATTTGATTTAAGCATTATTTGTCACGTTTAACAATGTAAATGTGCTGATGTGAAACTGTCATATTTTTAAATGTCTTATAATAAAGGTTAAATATCTGTTTAAAAGTTTTCTTCACTGTTTTGCCTCATTTTCTTGTGTGGAACGCCCCCTACATGTAAAACTGAATTCCAACCATAAATACTCACTATGGTTTCCCACTTAACTTGCTTTGCTGCATGTATCCACAGAGAGATGATTGCTTTGTCTAGAATGTTACAGAATTTGCACTATGTAACATTTTGGTTGGGGGTCTGTTACCTTCTTGTTTCTATGGAGATGTCATTGCGCTGCCTGGAATGTTCCACAGTATGAGATTAAACAGCTCTACCTTACATTTATAAATTACACGTGTTTTGTTTTGGGGGGTTTTTTTTAGCTCAAAATACCAAGAAAAACAGACATTCTGGCTGTGAGCGGGGTCATCTCCACAGATCCGACCTGTACGTTCACACTGCAGGGCTTAATGTTCAATTCCCATTTTTTTGTGAAATCCGATTTTTTTGCCAGGCCGTTCACATTTCCAGTTAAATGCGCATTGTATGTGATCTCCAGTGTGAACGCTAAACTCCCCAAAAGTGTCCCGCATGCGCCTTGGAGGACACGATGACGTCACACGCACCGAACACGCTCAATGTTTAGAAGAAGAAGTGAACTTTATTGATCTCACACTGGAGAAATTCTTCTCTGCATTTTAACCCATCATATATATATATATATATATATATATATATATATATATATATATATAAGCTGGAGGCACCCAGACACGGGGAGAACATGCAAACTCCACACAGAAAGGCTCGGGCGACCCGGGGATCGAACCCAGACCATGCATGCAAACTCCACACAGAACACACACAGAAAGGCCCGGGCGACCCGGGGATCAAACCCGGAACCTTCTTGCTGTGAAGCAAGAGCGCTAGCCACTCAGCTACCGTGCCGTTTATGGAAGTAGCCTAAAGTTGCTTTCGTACCGGAGCCAAAACATGTACAGCTTATTTGTTTTAAGGAGGAGACGGAGAAGGACAAGGTTTTTGGCCACAACGTTTTGTGGGGCAGTGGCAGCAACGTCTGCAGAAAGGAACATGTGGGTGCGGAGTCACAGGCAGGAGGGGTGGGATTGCTACGTGCTTCGCCACTTCACTGATACGGAGTTTATATACTATTTTCGCATGACGAGAAGAACGTTTGTGCACATTTGTGAACGCCTACTTGAACCACTCTCATTGGAGGAAACACACTCAGGTCGGATGAATGCGACCTGGCCGTTCAGACTGAAGTCGCATGCCAAATATCGGATATGTATCGGATTTAGGACCACATATCCAAGTGGCCTGGATCGCATTTGAAAAAATCGGATCTGTGTCGTTCAGACTGTCATTAGAAGATCAGATACAGGTCGCATAGAGGCGAAAAAATCGGATTTGGGTCACTTCAGGCTGCAGTGTGAACTTAGGTCAGCTTGGTCTCCATGAAGATAGAAAGGTTTAATGCCATACTGTGAAACATTCCAGACAAAGCATAACATCTCCATGGAAAAAAGCATTTGATGGACCAGAAAAGTTATGCAATCTACATCACATTTGTGACTGACTGCAACAAAAAAGGACACAAGTCATCCCGGGGGCATTTTGAGTTATTCACAGATTCTGAAAGTGTAGATTCTAAGCTTTCCCATGATGCCTTACAAATGGAAATCTGACAACATTTGAAGAGGTTGTGGCCATTTGAAAGCATGCACATGGGATTTTGCTAAGGGGTGAAAACAGCTCGAAAAGTTTCCTCACTCTAGCCCTTCTTGCCTCATTAGCATGACATTAAGCTAAGCTCTCCCCCTGCAGATCATCACTGACGTTACTGTGGTGTGGTGTTTCAGGACAGGGCAGAATTAGAAGGTAACTTTGTTAAAATGGAAATGCTTTTATAACAAAACGCCCACATAATTATATAATCATTCAATAATTCAATAATACACAGGATGATATGTTGAGTTAAAAATCACCTGTATTGTCATTTTAATACAATACAAAATATAGTATAGGACACCACACAGACACACACACTCTGGACACACACACACCTTTGTCCTGTTTTAGCCCTGGTTTAGTCCTGTTTTAGTCCTGCTTTAGTCCTGGTTTAGTCCTGCTTTAGTCCTGGTTTAGTCTTGCTTGGTTTACACCAGACCATATCACAAGTGATATATGGTCTGGGAGCCACCTACTGAATATCTTGTAGTGGAGGTGTGGTTTACGATTGCCATGGGCCGTTTATTGGGCGTTACGAATGTCTATCATCTGGCGTATACGTAGCCCATAGCCAATCATGTTAGTTGTCAGTTCAAACTACAAGCTTCCGTTTGTTGCGTAATACGCGTCACGGTTTTTCCACCCCTCCCCACTCTCTGATTGGCTCCCCAAATCAGGAGCCCTTGCTTAGCCTAGATGCCAGGCTGTCTTTCAGATCGTAACGATCGTGCAAAGCAGCCTGGGATTTCCCAGGTTAGGTTTAGTTCTGCTTTAGTCCTGGTTTAGTCCCGGTTTAGTCCCGGTTTAGTCCCGGTTTAGTCCCGGTTTAGTCCCAGTTTATTCCTGGTTTAGTCCCGGTTTAGTCCTGCTTTAGTCCTGGTTTAGTCCCGGTTTATTCCTGGTTTAGTCCCAGTTACAGTATTAGGGAACCATTAAGGCGCCATATAAAAGCATCAAGAAGTACCATGTCATGGGATCTTTAAACATGTCCTAAAGTGTATCCACAGTCTTTCGGCAGTAAAGTATCCGATCACATTCTGTACATAAGCAAACGTGTCCCATGTCCCGAGGAGAGAGTCCTTCCTTCTTAGGTAGCATTTACAGTCAAAGTTATGGATTTTTAAGTTAAGGATCCTGTTGAACTACAGTTACATATTCACAAGCTGCTCACAGCTGGTAGGCGGAAAAAGAAAACAAAAGATTGCTAATGTCACGTGATTGGTCTGCAGCGGTAGGATGGTAATTTAGACATGCCTTGATCCTTTCCGAAAAACAAGCCAATTTCAGAGACAAAATGAATGCTTTTTAAGCAGAAGATGCTGTTATCTGAAACATGGAGTGGGTTCTTCATGATCTCAACTAGCACATTCTGCAAAAAAACAAAAATCACAAATTTTGAAAAAAATTACTAAAAACTCGATTATCTGGGTTTCACTAATGCCGAGTTGCGGCCTATTTCCGCTTGTTCAGTCACATTTATTAACTTCAGAATTATTATATCAGTAAACCCAATGTAAGATTTGAACTTGACTTTACATCTGAGGACATAAATGGACAATGTTTCTGAAATACACCAAATCCAGCTACATAACTGATGACGTAATGAGGTGATTTGGGTTGAATACGAGACTGGATGAAAGCAGAACATGTTTCAGTGGATTACATTTGTTTAAAGAAAGAGGATTTATTTGTATAGCGCTTCTTACCAACACAACGTCTCCAACGAGCAGAGTAAGCACAATACGAATTAACATATTAAATATTATAAAGTATAAAATAAATCAATAGTCAATAAAAATTATTTAAAAAACAAACAAACTTAAATTAGCAAATAAAATCAGTAGTCCTCTGAAGACAGTCAGAGGACCACAATTCTCATGGCGTGTTAAAAGTCAGTGAGTAAAAGTGTGTTTTAGGTTTTTAAACAAGAATTAAAAGAATCGACTGAAGGGACGGTCTTAATGTGAAAGGGGAGAGCATACCAAAGTTTGGGGCCAACCACAGAAAACACCCGGTCACCCAAGGGTCGCCCCAGCTTTTGAGTCTCGTTTTTGGAACGACAAGTTGGAGCTGGCCCTCGGACCTTAGAACACACAAAGGAGTGTAGGGAACAATGAGGTCAGAATTGTACGTTGGGGCCAGTTATCTGTAAGATTCTGTACAAGGCTCCACTCACAAGCATACATCACCCATGCTCCCACACGACAATTCTCCATAAATATACAAAAACATGATACAAAACTGTACACTACAGCTTCACAAACCTGATGCGATGTGCAGTTGTTTCATTAGTGGAATGGACGCTGATTGTGTTGTGACTGATAGTGCTCTGAAGGAGAACGGGAGGGGACACCCACAGTGTCCAAAACAAATACAACATGAATGAAACCTACAGTATGTTAATGTGTATTTTACTTTAGTGTGGTGATGTCTGTGAAAATATATTTGAAAACCTCCACATTTTGAAATCTTTAGTTTTATTGTTTTGGACATTTGCATTCCACAGAACCAAAAGTTGAACTAAAGGAACACGATCTGACTTTAGGCCACAACATCGACAAACACCGAAAAACTCTGAAAAACTCCAAAATCCAACAAAGAATCAACAGCAGACGGTTTGCAGCAGGTCTCAAAGTGTGGGTGTGTACTACAGGTGCTGCACAGGGACAAGTACAGTCATGTTAAAGGTTATTTTTATTCCTGGTTTATTCCTGGTTTGGTCCTGGTCCTGGTTTAGTCCTGTTTTGGTCCAAGTTTAGTCCAGGTATAGACCTGGTTTAGTCCCGGTTTGCTCCTGATTCAGTCCTGGTTTATTCCTTGTTCAGACCTGGTTTAGTACTGGTTTAGACCCAGTTTAGGCCTGGTTTAGTCCTGGATTATTCCTGCTTCAGTCCTGCTGGTTTAGTCCTGGTTTGGTCCTGCTTTAGTCCTGGTTTAATCTTGGTTTAGTCCTGTTTTACTCCTGCTTTGGTCCTACTTTAGTCCTAATCTTGCTTTACTCCTGCTGGTTTAGTCCTGGTTTCTTCCTGTAGTTTGAGATCTCCTGCTTTAAATGAATGAGACACAGATTTAAGACAGAGACAGATGTGACACATACAAAACCCGGCAGAGAGCACTCTCCTCTGGTCATCGAGTGAAGTACAAATCATAATTATTTTCCCCCACTGACTTTTTAAAGGCACACAGGAAAACACAACCTCCCACTAAGCGGAGGAGACAGGCTCACCACTATGCCAGTCTCACAAGAGGAGACTGTACCACACACTGACCACAGGGGGCGCTCTCTGCTGAACTCTTATGAACATGCAGTTTTGTTTTTGCGCAACACGACTACCATCAGTAACAGCACAAAGGATCCTCCAGAGCTGCTCCCAAAGTCTGAAATCTTTTGTTCCTAACCTACACTCATTTATGTGTGTTTTATTTTGAAAGGAATAAAAACATGTGCTTTACCAAGTGTTCTGTTTCCATAGAGGTGTTATTCTTTTGCTCAAAATGTTCCACAGTATAAACTTATCGATCACAAAGTTTAGGAAGTAGCTCACAGTAAGAGTGCATGTTTGAGGTGTTTTTAAGCCAAAAAACAAAACAAAACAAAACATATAATCAGATCATTTATAATGGCAAAGTATATTTAGCTGTGGAACATTCCTGGCAAAACAATATCTCCATGGGGACAAGCAGGTGTCAGACCCCACAGCAGAAAGTTACATAATCCACCTTTTAACATCTTCATTATTTAATCAGAACGAAGCTTTACTTCAATTAGCGATCAGATTTTCAAATATTGCACTATTATTAAGGAAATGCAGTTCTGGGCTTCTCCTCCATTGCATTGTGCTCTTGTAACCTGCTGCAGTTTAATACCCTTATAATTATTGTACAACATAGCAAAAGGAGAAATTCAATTTGTCAACTGGACAAAGTTTATTTGGTCGAATACGTTTCTTCAGTTCATGAAGAACTGAAGAAGTAGCTTGGATGAGCTGCGAAACATATTCGACCAAATAAACTTTGTCCAGTTGACAAATTGGCCATGGATGACTGAGGGATTCTTCACGCATATTGTACAACATAATTATATTTAAATATCTATCTATATATCTGTTCTTTGTGCTATTGTCATTAGCTGCAGTTGCTTATACAATACAATACAATACAATCTAATTTAATAACAATGAAAGACTTGCGCGTACTACAGGGACAAGTACTGTTGGGTTAAAGGTTCATTTTAATCCTGGTTTAGTCCTAGTTTGGTCCGAGTTTAGTCCAGGTATAGTCCTGGTTTAGTCCAGGTTTAGTCCAGGTATAGTCCTGGTTTAGTCTTGGTTTAGTCCTGGTTTGCTCCTGGTTCAGTCCTGGTTTAATCCAGGTTCAGACCTGATTTAGTTCTGATTTAGTCCTGGTTTAATATTGGTTTAGACTTGGTTTAGTCCTGGGTTGGACTTGGTTTAGACCAGGTTTAGGCCCATTTACAATAAGATCTAATTTAATGTGCTCATAGAACTAGCTAGAGTGTTAGCCAAGGTCTAATGTTGTGTTTCAGTCATCCTCGGAGATCAGAACTCCGATTGAACACGGAATGATGTAATCTCATGAAATTAAACATTGGATGCACGTTCTAGTTCTAAGTTGGAAAAACAATGACCAGAATATTACTGTAAAGCCAAGTATTAATAATAAAAACTAGGACCTTGCAATAAGGTTACTTTAGTTACCCAGACATTTCTACTACATTAACAGTTAATGAAGCAGTGTTTGAGAGTGAATTCCTACATTTGATGACTCCATGTTCACATTAGCAACATTAGCATAAAGGAGCATAACAGAGTGTTTATAACTGAGTTTGTGCAGGAGCAGGATTGCAGGCAGCAGGGGGCAGTAGGGAGCAACTAAAGGCAGAATAACCCAAGTACAATCACTATTTTAGCTGTTGGGGTTTTAATTGTCACCAAACGCAGGGAACACCTATGGTGGAATGTTGAAATGGTGCATTTCATCCGCGAGGTCTAAGTACCACAGTTTTTTCATTCTATAAACTATTGATATTTTACAGCTGAAGTCATCAACATTCCCTGGAGGTGTGAAGCTATCCGAAGCACTGCTCTGTCTGAAGCTCTGTTACTCATTGTAGACATAATCTGATCTTTATTTTAACACAATCTGACCATAAAGAGCTGTCCGAGTTAGAACCGAGCTGGAACACATGAGCTGATTTGTGCTGTTAAACCTGAAAATGTGTTTAAATCCATTTGATATTTTCTTGAGTTTTCAGACCATTTTAAACTGTTGGCTAATGTGTGCATTGTGTAACCATGGTAATTGGGAGCAGCCCTGTCAGAACCATGACATCATACTCTTCCATCTTAAAATGTTTTGTTGACATTTTGTACACCTCCATAAAGATACTCTGTACAGTTCCCAAAAATAAACAACAGCTCTGTACACACCCCACGGAAATCTGTCTGAAAATGTCCCAGAATGTCCCACTGTTTTCGCGATGACCGTGATATTTAGTGTGGAGCGATAGGCACTGTGAGGTCTTCTCCGGACGCCATCTTGTTTTGAGGTTCTGGGTCAGGACTGGTCTCATCAGCCAGGCTTCCTTCCTTTCTATTCATGATTTTTCTGGCTTATACGTGCCATTTTGAGGACTTTTCACCATTTAAACAACGTAATATTCTGTTTTGAATTGTTAATCATTATGGCAGCGGTGCTATTTATTCAGACAAGTGAGTCCTATGTTCCTATGTTTCATGTCGTTTCAAGTACATGGAAGATTGACAGGCGGAGGAGCCAATCAGAGACAGGAGGAGCATTACAGTCCCACCCAAATCTCAGGTTATGGAAGTTTAATTTACATTCATTTTCCCATTGAAACAGAAAATAGCCCAGTTTTGAACGCTTGCTGGGGTTAATCAGCAATATGGTAACTAATATAAGACACGTCATTTATTTATATATAATTGTTAAACTTCAAAAACGCAAATTACTAGTTTTCACGTAGTGGATAAACCTAAACTCTATATACTAGCATTTTTAGTCTATATGGCAAAATTGAATGGGAAATTTTCTTTACAATTTGAGAATATGGGGAATACAATATGGTCGCTGTTGTTTTCAGTTTTTTGTAACAGATAATAAATGGGTGATGGGTGATTGATAGATAAATAAATAAAAAATAAATAGAAAGCTAGCTGACCAGGCTATGTCCAGACTGGGATCTACACTGTAAAACATTTCACTGCATGATTTAAAATGACTTTAAACCAGAATATTCATGACTTTTCAGTAGTTTTTAGTCATTTGAATTCATGTGGTTTTTAAGTTTATTCATTTTGATTTGATTTGATTTGATTTATCATTTGTTTATAGATAGTTGTACAGGTTCCAATATTTCTGTCATTGTATTTTCTGACTTTTTTGTTTTGTTTCTGATATATCAGCCTAGCAATACAAAATAATACATTTTCTTGAATAATTTGACGACTGGTCTATTGCTCTTGGTTGCTATTCCATCTATTTTTTGTTAACCTTTGTTATTTATTAGATATTATATTTGATGTGTGAGCTACTGTACCCAAACAATTTCCCTTGTGGATCAATAAAGTTTGTCTAAGTCTAAGTCTAAAATTGACAGTTGTCTTTTGCGTATTTTTCATTCTTGTCCCGGGCCTCAAACAGTCTGTGAACAGCCCTGGTTTTACTCACAAAATGAATCAAAATGAGTCAAAACTACTCAAAATTTCACTACAGATATTCTGAATTCACCTCACTGAACCCCATGCAGATGTTTTTACAGAGCAGTGAGACTTTGTGGCTTTTGAACAGGCAGCACCACGACTCCACCAAATGAGTCCAAATGTGCTTTACACAAACATGCACGTACCTCCCACCAAAAAACAGCAAATTATCAAAATATATTATCCCACATTTACCCAAAAATACGAAAATAAATCTGGCACCAAAAGAAAAGTACAGCTAAGTCTTTACACAGATCACTATAGCCGACCCCAGCTACACAGACTTCACCCGGAGGAGAGTGGACGCGTCTTTTTCACATTCTACATGTATTTTCAAGTGCGTATGACATATATTACGTATATATATATTTTTTACACATTTTTTTTGTTTTTGTTTTTATTTTATTTTGGTGGGATGATACTTGCTGTAAAAATAAATTGCAGTTTTACCATAGTGGGAAGTACATTTACTTGAGTATCTTTTGTAAGAAATTTCCAGCAGAATACTTTTACTCCTACTTAAGCAATATTTTATTGAAGTACTCTCACTTGAGAAAAAGTTGTATGATTTCCAAAAATATACTGGTCTGTGTTTTAGTAAATGAGTAGCGTAACCTCTCGTATGCACATTAACTGACCAGGTTAAAGTTGCACTGTAACTTTTCCAGAGGAGGGACTGCCACCTGTTTTATCTCTTATTCTGGACCCCCATTAGTTATTACCACAAATAGACTGTATAAAAAAGTGGAATAAGGGAGTGTGACACAGCATTTGGCTCCAGTCAAATGAAGCTCAATGAGGCCAGCAGTTATAGGATAGTGGAGCAGAGTTCAATATTAGGAATAGGAATTTATTTATGGACAAACCCCAGGATCATGTAGAGCTTTTTAAGACCAAAATAAGGAGTCTGGCAGCAGCAGTTACAGAGAGAGGGGTGACAGTTTTTCAATAGAAAGTGAAGTCGATGGAGCCAGAAGTGCGCCCATGCTCACTTCCTGTTTGGAACATGTCATCTAGCGGGTTAACTATGTCCATTTATATAAACAGTCTATGTTATCACAGCAATAACTACACTTCCTTGGGTCTGTTTAAAACCTGCCTGTCTCTGTGGAGTTGCTGTGACTTTGCCTGGAATGTTCCACAGTATCACATTATCTATCTCCATGGAGACAACCAGGTAATGCCTACAGAGCAGACAGGCCAAGTTACAAGTTAGATCTGTGGAGAGGCGACCTCGCTCAGAGTACGAATGCAATTTTTTCAAGGCATTTTTGAGCTATAAAAACATCTGTAATTGAATAAAGGCAACAACAAAAAAATGTTCCAAGTGAGAGACAATAAAAGGACTGTGGAAGATTCAATCCAAAGCAATGACATCTCCATGGAGACAAGCAGGCCCAGGCCCCTCATCTGAAAAGTCACACAGTGCATCTTTAAAGGTATTTATTTGATTTTTAATGGTGCAAATCTAGTTATTATAATGTCCAGTCTCTCCAAGGGTAACCAGTGAAACACTCCCAAACCTGATTCCCATAATAATGCATGATGACACTGTAAGTTCAAGCCATTCGCCTGGTGGTGTTTTTTGCAGTGTGGTGAAGCGTGGGTGTGGGGGTGTCATGCTGGTGCGGCACTGGGACAGTCCTGTAGGGGGCAGCAGAGGGTTAAATGTCCAGGTCCACAGGTCGGACCTCGCCCGTCTTGTTCTCTTGCACCCAGAGCTCGCGGTCTTTGGCTGGGTCCACGGCCTGAAGCAGCTGGTCCACTGGCTCCACCGTCTACACACGCACAAGAGTTAGAATACACTATGAAGATCTACGCTCAGTTTAAAGGGCTAATACTACACTATTTTCTGTTGTAACGCTGTCTCCTTTTCACATACAGACCTGTAGTTGTGTTTTGTTTCATTCACACATGTTTAACACACAAACCCTGCAGATTTAGACTGAGTTCTCCTCTCAAACAGAAAACACTCTGTTCCACCTTGTGATGTCCTGTGGTAATACAGAAAGTGCTCCACTGTGTTATTAAACTCCATACACCTTCACTAGAATCATTTGGATGATTTCAACCCTGGAATTGCCAATCTCAACTAGGGGTGGGTATTGGCAAAGAAGTCACGATTCAGTTCGAATCACGATTCATATGCCACGATGCGATACTATCACGATGCATCACGATACTTGAATTATTGCGATGCATTGCAATATATTTAACATACTTCAGTGAAAATGTACCCAAAAAAAAATAGGATAACTTAAATATCAGTGGCTGTGTATCTGGGTAGTGTCTTCAATTGATACATAACTCTGAGCAACTCAATTCATAACTGAATTTATTGAATAACAAAAACAAATAAACCAAACCAATAACAAAAAAAGTGCATAGGATTTTTTCTAAAACAAAAAATGACATCGTAACAAACAATACCCTTTCACAAAGAAAAAAACGCATAGGATTTATATTTTTTTTAAAACCTAATAATTTATTTATTTATTTATTAATATTAAATATTACATTATTGAATATTAAATTATGAATTAATAATAATCGATTTTTGGCATCAAGATTCGATGCAGTATATTGTAAAAGTTAGTATCGCGATGCATTGTCATGACGATTATTTTGCACACCACTAATCTCAACTAAACTAAATATATATAGCCTACTTGAAAACTACCACTTCATGATGTCACAAGGTGGAACAGAGCAATTTGAGCTTTGGAGATGTAGACAGACTAATAATAAAGAGTTACTGAAACGTGTGAAGGAAACAAAACACAACTCTAGGTCTGTTTGAGGAGGTAAATACATGATAACATGAATATAGAAGTTTTAAAGTAGAACTAAACACTAAGTCCACTTTTTTCACGACTGAACTGTGTATTATATGGTGTTTTAAAATCATTCTTTTCTGGCAATTTTAGTGGCAACTAGGTCAATTTGCAGCTTTCTAGTCAAAAACACCTAAACCTAAAGCCGTGTCCCAATTCCCAGAGTGCACGGTTCAGAGTGTGGTTTGAAGAGGGGTCAGACTGCAGTCAAGGCGGTGCACACTTGCTCAGCCCTGACTGCAGTCTGCGGACCGCATGGCCATCTGTGAAATGGGACAGGTCTCGCAACTACGGGAAGCAGCCGCCGACTCCATATTCTCCCGTAGAAGAAGTAGCGCGCGGTGCATGCTGGGATATATGACTGTGTGAAGTGTGCATTTTCGCACACTTGGTCCACGCCCCGATTTCCATGGAAATGACTGCGGTCTTCGGACCGCATGTTAACTGTTCATGGGACAAAAAAGAAATGGGACAGCAGTCGTTGCGCCGAATGTGACGCACATGCCCTTCAAACCACGCTCCGAACTGTGCACTCTGGGAATTGGGACACGGCATTAGTTTGCTGTGACACACAGCTCTGCCCTGATTACAGACAGGTGTTTCTGATACAAACTCCTGGCTGCAGGGCTGGAGTTTGAAGTGTGGACACCTGTTTGACCAACACTGTTACAGGAGACTGGCTCTGGTGGTTTTCCTGGACTAGCTAAGTGGATGATAGTATTAGCATTGAACACTGCATCTACTAATTATGTCTATGGTCTCAACGTTAATGTTAACTTTTAAATAAAAAATATAAAATCAGTTAAAATGAAAAGGATTTAAAGGTACCCAATTGTTTTTTTAAAAGGTAGATGACTTCAGTTTGTGGTGCAGCTCCGGGTCCACTACCAGTTTATTCATTTCACTGTGACTCAGCAAAACCACACACATACAACTGGCTCTGTGCTCCACGGCAGCAGCTACAGTCAGAGAAACAGTCGGGTCAACCATTTCTGCTATAATGTAATGTCTATGAGGTTTTTGTCGAGTCACTAAAAGCACTGAATCCTGTCAGAGGAGACAGTGACAGGGAGCCATGTGTGGATGTCACGGACAACGTGTTAAACACAAATGAGAAGAAAAATTCACTGAAGGACTCTTTTAGAAAGGTACGTCTTTGTGTGATGATAACTTGATTAAAATGTTAACATAACAGGCATCAAATCAAGGGACTCGGAAAATAACATCATAAACATTACATTACAGTGGAAATGGGTGAGCATTTCTCTGATTGGAACTAACCACTGCCATTGTGCACAGAGCCAACTGGACAGGAAGTAGTGACGCTGACAGTGAGGTTGCCGAGCACTTTTGTACACAGAACCAACTGACTTAAGTTATCTCACCTGACACACTGTTTTCACTGCAAAAAAACCTTAGGCAAAATTTAAGAGATAAACATTTAAATGTATCAGAAAATGATTGAAAGTAGTGAAATTAGCTATCCATGCAGCAAGATCATTTTACTTATAATAAACTCCCTCTAGACTAGAATCAAGCTCAGAACTATTAAGTAGATCAGGGGTGCCCAACCAGTCGATCGCAAGGTCATTCACATTTCCAATTAAATGCGACTTGTATGTGATCTCCAGTGTGAACTTTAAACACCCCAAAAGCATGCGCCTTGGAGGATACGACTTCATGCGCAGCGAGCGTGCTCAATGTTTACGGAAGTAGTCTAAAGTTGCTGTCGTACCGGAGCTAAAACATGTACAGCTTATTTGTTTTAAGGAGGAAAACAAATAAGTAGATAATAAACCTGAAAATAACATTAATAACCTGATATAAATTTTAAAATCCAGATCAGAGAAATTTGCACTGTTGGAAAATGATCCTGCCACATCCATAGGTGCTCTGTCTTTGGATAGATGACCATTCCAATATTGATCCCAATTATTACTATCACTATTACTATTGTGACTGCAGTACGTACGCTCTGGTTGAACATGTCCGTCTCGTGTCTCAGGGTGGTGTACTGTCTCAGGTGAGTCTGAATGAACTCGATCCTCTCCACCTCCAACTTTTCCAGCTCCTGAAATACACAAAACACACAGAGGTAGAAAATTGAGTACTAAGGACCCTGTACTACTACTACTACTAATAATAATAATAATAATAATAATAATAATTTGACCCATCCTTCAACGCTGCTGGTGCATCTTCTCAGGAGCAGCGGGTGCACAGTCCCACGCCTATGGACCCATCTCCAGATCTTGAGTTGGTCTTAGTCAGGACTCTCTTACCTGGAGGATTTGACCTGTTGTGCATGTTTTGGGTTGATCCAGGAAAGGGGAGTTCCCAGAGGAAACCCACCAGATACAGGGAGAACATGCAAACTCCACACAGAAAGACCTAAGTGGCCTGGAGATCAAACCCAGAACCTTCTTGATGCTTACCATGCTGCTAGTGACCATCTCCTCAAACCATTTGCACTGAGTCTGATTGTACAGGTCCAGAGAGCGCATCAGGTCATCCCCTAAACACACACACAAACACACATGCACACACAAACGTTTATTACACAAGAATCATTAAATGTTTGATTTCAGAAAGTAGATGTGCAGACAAAATTACAATACTTAACACACTTCCACCGTGCTGCAGAACCCCCCCTCCCTCATAGTTCATCGTCACGACTCAACTTCCTGTAACATTACAGTTGACCAGCAGAGAGTGCCCTCACCTCACTGTTGTCTGATTTATCCTGGATCAGTGAGTTGGACCATAACATGTGCTTTACTTGTGAACAGAGCTTTTGGTGCGCATTCATCAGAGAGACTTTTGTCCTTTTCACTTGCAGGTTTGGTGAAGGCAGAAGAATGAGAAGGTGAGTTTTTTGGCTCCTAGTTTAGCCCTGTAGAGTCCAAATTTAGACTTGGTTTGGTCTCTGTGCCTTGTGTCTTGTTATACACCATACTCAAAGGCCATTTTAAGCACAATATGTTGCTACAGAGATCCATGCATCCATCCTTTTTCTTCCGCTTATCCAGGGCCGTGTCATGGGGGTAACAGTCTAGGGCAGGGGTCGGCAACCTTTACCACTCAAAGAGCTATCTGGACCCGTTTCAGACAGTAAAGAAAACTGGACTGGACTGTAGACCTTTGCCGATTCGTCAGTCATTCTCCTCCGTGTCTGCTGTACAGTAGGCTACAGAATGCGTTCAGTTTGCCAAATTTATTTAAACGTGATCACGAACAGTGTGACTCTGAAGTAGTGAGGACTGAGCGTTCTGGCATTTCAGCACATGCAGAAGGGCCGCGGTCGTGCGTCTCACCTGGGGCTGGTCGCACCGGTCATGCTGTTCTATTACGGATTTGACCACGAGTGCAGGTGCACATGTCCGAGCGCACACTTCTCTGGGTGGTCAATGCGCGTCGGGAAGTAGCGGCGGTGTTTCCGCAGAATGAACTGGTGGAACCTGGAGTCCAGGCAGTGGAACCAGTCCTGAGAGCGCACGTAAGCGTTCTCACTACAACAAAACCCGCAACAGCGCAGCGGCGCCAGGCGCCTCGGTCAGAGGAACTGTGAAATACCCGCATATTTATACACGCAATATAAAGCTGACTACTTCACGGATTTAGCCTATCGCAGGTTAATCTTACAATGTAACCCTCGCGTTAAATGAGGAACCAAAGTACTGAGCCGCATCACAGGGATCAAAGAGCCACATGCGGCTCTGGAGCCGCGGGTTGCCGACCCCTGGTCTAGGGACTCCCAGACTTCCTTTACCCCGGACACTTCCTCCAGCTCCTCCGGGGGGACCCCAAGGAGTTCCCAGGCCAGCCGAGAAACATAGTCCCTCCAGCATGTGCTGGGTCTTCCCCGAGGCCTCCTCCCGGTGGGACATGCCCGGTACACCTCCCGAGGGAGGCGTCCAGGAGGCATCCAGAACAGATGCCTGAGCCACATCACCTAGCTCCTCTCGATGTGGAGGAGTAGCGGCTCTACTCTGAGCCCCTCCCATGTGACTGAGCTCCTCACCCTATCTCTAAGGGTGCACCCAGCCAATGAGGAAACTCATTGTATCCATGTAATTTCAGTCATTACCCAGAGCTCATGACCATAGGTGAGGGTAAGAACATAGATTGACCGGTAAATTGACAGCTTTGCCTTTTGTCTCAGCTCCCTCTTCACCACAACGGTACAGCAACCACTGCCAATGCTGCACCGATCCGTCTGTCAATCTCACGGTCCATCCTCCCCTCACTCATGAACAAGACCCCGAGATACTTGAACTCCTCCACTTGAGGCAACGACTCTCCACCCACCCGGAGCAGGCAAGACACCTTTTTCTGGTCGAGAGCCATAGCCTTGGATTTGGAGGAGCTGATCCTCATCCCAACCGCTTTACACTCTGTTGGTGGTCCCAGTTCAATGAAGTTCAATGAAAGTTCAATGAAGATGATGTTGTCTGGGACAACATCATCTGTCAGGCTGAAGACTCCTTCTTCAGCCTGACAGCATCCCTTACTTCCAGTGTACACCACCGGGTTCGGGGATTGCCGCCGCGACAGGCACCACAGACCTTATGACCACAGCTACAAGCGGCTGCATCACCAACAGGTCGAGAACAAAGCCCACTCAGACTCTATGTCCCTGACCTCCCCCGGAAGTGTGAGTTGAAGGCCATCCTGACAGAGGTTTCTGACAGACCTTCACTATACGCTTGGGCCTGCCAGGTCTTCCTGGCTTCCTCTCCCGCCAGTGGACCCAACTCACAACCAGGTGGTGATCAGTTGACAGCTCTGCCCCTCTCTTCACCCAAGTGTCCAAGACATGCGGCCGGAGATCAGACGAGATGACAGCAAAGTTGATCAACGACCTCTGGCCTAGGGTGTCCTGGTACCAGGTGCACTGGTGGACACCCTTGTGCTCGAACATGGTGTTTGTTATGGACAAACCATGGCTAGAACAGAAGTACAATAACAGGACACCACTCAGGTTCAGATCAGGAAGGCTGTTCCTCCCAATCACGCCTCTCCAGGTGTCACTGTCACTGCCCATGTGGGTATTGATTTCCTTCCCCCTTGTAGAACAATGGAGTCACTGGTCAGTGCACTGTCCAATACCTCTCCCAGAGATTCCAACAAGACCGGGTACTCTGCACTGCTGTTTGGCCCGTAGGCCGCCACAACAGTAAGAGACCTGTCCCCGATCTGAAGGCGCAGGGACCGAGGTGAACTCCAACACACGGCGGCTGAGCTGTGGGGCAATGAGTAGGCCCACACCAGCCTGCCACTGCTCCCCTCCAGCCCTCCTCAAGGTGTTGGGTTCCAGAGCCCAAGCTGTGCGTGGAGGCGAGGAAGACTATATCATCGGTAACACTCAACCTCCCACACAAGCTTAGCCCCCCCCCCTTCCCAGCGACGTGACATTCCATGTCCCCAGAGCTAGTGTCCATGTCTGGAGATCCGGTCAACGAAGCCCCTACCTTTGACTGCTGCCCAAATCTCCCTGCACTGGCCCCCTATGGTTCCTCCTGCAGGTGGTGGGTCCACGGGAGGACGGCCCTACGTCGCTCCTTCGGGCTGTGCCCAGCCAGGCCCCGTGAGGGAAGGCCCGGCCACCAGACGCTCGCTGTCGAGCATCCACCCCAGGCCTGGCTCCAGGGTGGGGCCCTGGTAACGCCAATCTGTGCAACGTAATTGGCCTTGCTCTATTACTCATTATAAGGGCTTCTGAACTGCTTTTAGTCTGACCCATCCACCAGTACTTGTTTGCCTTGGGTGACCCTACCAGAGGCATGAAGCTCCTGACAACATAGCTCCCGGGATCATTCAGGCACTCAAACCCCTCCACCACTTTAAGGTGGCAGTTCAAGAAGGGGTGCTACAGAGATATTACGATAAATGATCATACTGAAAGTACTTTATACCACTGACACAATTAAAGTACAGCAGAAGAATCTCAGTTAACAAATGTTTAAATATACAAATGTTTAAATATTCTTAAATATAAATAATACTTTTTTCAGCCCTCTACATCTTAAATCTTATTGTAATGCCAAAAATCTCCCCATTATTGCAAAGAAACTATACACACAATTAATACTGAGCCCCAAAATAAATGCTTCAGCTTTCATATAATGAATGATAAGACGATATAGTAATTATAGTGATGGCCTACATACCCCATAGTACTTCTGTGCCCTCCCTTATATCCTTATACCCTATCCTCATACCCCGTAGTACCCTGGCATACTCGTACCTGCCTGTGTGGATTTCCTGCGCGCCTTCTTGATGTCTTCTTCTGTTTTGTTGCTGAGTTTGACTTCGAGCTGCTGTGTTTTTACCTCCAGGTCCTTCTGACGATCGGCCAGAGCTTTACGCGCCTGCAGCAACATCAGACTCATGAAAGAATCAGGAGGAATGCAAAAAGTCATTATATTTAAGATTTAACTGAAAATCTAGCCCTTTTCTTCCTTTCTTTCTTTTATTTTGGTCAAGTTTATCATCGCACTTCCTGTTTGGACATGGGCAGCAGATGTGACAAATGTAGAGGTAATTCTATAACAGTTACACACATAGCAACCATAATTAAAGGTGCATTGTAACTTTTCTGGTGGAAATGCATGTCAAATGCTTTTCTGAATGGAGATGCTATGGCTTTGTCTGGAATGTTCCACAAGTATGGCATTAAACGTTTCTGTCATCATGGTGACCAAACCAGACCAAGTTACAGGTCAGACCTGTGGAGAGGCGACCCTGCTCACAGTCAGAATGCCTGTTTTTGTAGGTATTTTTGAGCTATAAAACCACCTGTAACTGAATAAATGAGCTGTTTAATGTCATACTGTGGAACATTCCAGGCAGAGAAATGACATATCCATAGAAACAAGCAGGTGATGGACCCTGCACTAGAAAGGTTACACAAGGCACCTTTAACAATGGCCAAAATGTGGCTAAATGACACAATATTTCTGATTAGACTAATAAAAATAATGGACAACAAATTTATTTTGTTAAATGAAGGTTTAAACTGTCAGAAAAGTGACAAGTATGCCGGGGTAATTCCTCTCTGCATTTTGGATGTGTTATGTGTTCATGACATAGATAGAAGCTCACAGCTACTTTCTGTATTTTTGTACTTTTCCTTCAGCTTTTTCTCCACCAACTGCCACTTAACTGATGTAAAACTATGACAAACATAGACTACAGGTTCTATCCCACCAAACCAAGTCAGAATTAGAAAAACGTGAAAAGCTCGTCTGTACCTTCTCAACTCCTGCGTACTTGGAGGCCAGCTGTTTCCTCAGGTCTGAGATGTGATGGTCGTACTTCTTCAAATCCTTCTTAAAGTGTTCTCCTCTGAATGCCAGCAACGGCTTCTCTACCTCACTGTGTAACTGCAAATACAGGTACAAGTACTACTATTACTACTACTACTATTACTACTACTACTACTACTACTACTACTACTACTACTACTACAGAATCAGGAAGGGCTTCTCCACCTCACTGTGTAACTGCAAGTACAGATACAAGTACAGTTACTACTACTACTACTACTACTACTACTACTACTTCTACTGCTACTTTTACTGCTACAGTAAGGGTTTCTCCATCACATAATACAGCTGCATGTACATGAAATACTACAAATACACTACTATTCCTACTTCAACTGCTGATACTGCTATTACTACTACTCCAACTCCAATTCCTGAGACTACTACTACTACTACTACTACTACTACTACTACTACTACTACTACTACTACTACTACTACTTATTGTCTGTTACCTTGTTGGAGAACTTAAGGTGGACCTCTGCTTCATCGTGTAAACTCTTCTTCAGCTGTGTCCAGGCCTCACCCAGAGTCCTGCAGGTGTAAAATAAGACAAGAAGATTAAAAGAGACATACTGTTGTACTGTTGACAAATCATTTTAGGGGAATATTGTGCTTTCAGATGTCCAAATTAAAACGGGTGTCAGAGATTATATATAGTAGAGTAGAGAAAAGCACAATATGTCTTTGGTCTTGAGTAGGTATGAGCTGGTTTATCTGCAGGTTTAAGGTTGAATTTTCTGGCATTGTATAAAGGTGCACTGTGCTGGATACCTCTGCCACCACTTCACAGTGTTATTATTTCATTTCATTTACATTTTCATTAAGTTAATTACAAAACACATAGTTTAATTTAATTCCTTTATTTAGACTTATATTTTCTAAGTTGGGTGCACAGGATTTAGTTTGAATTATTTCCTCTTTTCTTCCTGAGTTGCCAGACGAAGGACCAATAAGGAGCCAACCCTTGGAAGAGACCATCTACGCCGAACCAACAGGGGGAGCTCTATTTAGTTAGTTAGTTTAGTTAGTTAGTTTTCCTAAGTTAGTTTGTGTCTAGTGTCTAGTCTGTTTAAGGTTACTTTATCACTGTTAATATTTTCTGTATTACTCTTATTACTTTGATTAAGTTGGTAGTTTTAGTTAATTATTTAGTGTAATTCTCCCTCTTGTGTTCAGGTTAGTTCTTCGTCTGTATTTAAACACCCCTGTTCTTGATCTGGTTGGGTTAGTTTTGTTCTGTTCAGTTTGGTTTAAGTTAACCCCAGTTGGGCCCAGCTTTTTGTTAAATATTATTTGCCTTATTTGAGCTTTTGTTAATTTACCTTTTTTGACTTTATTAAATTTAAACTTATTTTTATACCCTTGCCTTGTCTTTATGTAACTTTTCTGGTGGAGGGTCCCTCAAATGCTTTTCAAAGATCAAACTCAGCTTTATTGTCAATTCTGCCATATGTGTTCAACATACAGTGAATCGAAATTTCGTTTCTCTCTGGCCAAGTAGTGCAAAAAGACAGTGTACAAAATACAATATAAAGACAAAACAAAAACTTTTAAGACAAAATCTAAAATCTAAAGCAGTGCAAAAGAATAAATAAATACCTATTTACAGATGTCCAAGATGTGCAGTGTGCATCAAAAATGTGCAATGGAAGATGCAGCAGTGAAATGTGCAGTAATATGCAACAGAATATGCATTGAAAATAAAGATAAAAATAAATGTGCAGCAGTAGTAATTCCAGTACAACAACAGTAGTAAACAACAGTACAACAGTAGTAAATTCCAGTAGTAAATGTGCAACAGTGCAACAGTAGTCCTTAGCAGCATGGAGATGTTATTGCTTTGTCTGGAATGTTTCACAGTACAGCATTAACCAAACCAGAAACAAACCAGTTTAAAAGGTGCAGTGTCATCATGGATGGTGTAGAATACAGTAACACCTGAACATGGTTCTAACCCAATCAGGACCAATCAGAACCAATCAAGACCAATTTGGACAAATCAGAATCAAATTTGAGACTCTCTGGGTTCAGATTTGAAGCTGATTTAATTTAAACCAGGAACTGTCAGAACATTACACTTTCAACTCTGGGAAAATGCTTTGGATCGACTCTGAAATCAATCCGGCTTCGATCTCCTCCATTTAAAGCATGTCCATGGAAACAAGCAGGAAAAGGCTCTTCTCCAGAACAAATAAGCGTCAGGTTTGTGGAGATGCAAGCCTGCTCACCGTAAGGACGCATGTATTTCTGTTTTTCAGGGTAATAAACACAATCAATATATTTGAGAATGGTACATACTGTGGCTTTAAAGGAGAATTAACGTTTTTTTTTACAATCGGAGCCTCATTTTGGTAATAAAACAAGTTGTTTTACTCACCCATAGCACTTTGGTGTCATTTGGAGCAGTTTCGTAGATGTTGTGTTGTAGCGGTATCCGTGAACGCGAGTGCTCAGGGCAAATGTTTGCGGTCTCCAAATAACACAAACTTTAGCACTTTTCTAATCACAGAAGCTTGCTGTGTCAGCGTAGACTTTAATTGGAGTCCAAAGCGGCCTGAAACCCGATATCCAGCTATAGTTTCATTTGATGACGTCATCATAGAGGACAGCGCGCATGTGCGAATTCCCAGCTGTCAGATCCCGGGTACAGTCCGAAAGAAGCTAAGAAGACGAAAACATCTCCGCTTGAGAAAATGGTGCGAACATGCATTTATCCCGGTTGCAAAAACAAAATGACATCTTGGACGAAGTTGAGCTTTCACAGGCTTCCGCATCAAAATCCTGATCTATTGAAAATGTGGCTACTTGCTTTGAGAATGGACCCAAACATGACAGGGAAAGCTGTAAGACGTCTGGACCATCGTGTTTGCAGTACTCACTTCCAGTGGTGTAGTGGGTGTACGCGATTTGTGACGTCATGGATGTGAATTACACACACCCCCGGAAAATTTTAAATTTCTGAAATTTTGATTTATATATGCTATATGTTAGCAATAAAGTAAAACTGTACATAAAAGGAAAAAAAAAAAACACATTTTATTAACAGGTAAGCCTACTAGTAGTATATATTGGATTTGTTTCTGCTTTGCACTTCATCTAATCAGAGCGCATTGAGGAGGAGCTTATGCGCGCTAAAAGGCGCAGGTGAAAAAGCGAGGAGCGACGCGTTAAGTGAGGCACTTGCAGGTAGGATGAGGTATAGGATGTTTTATAAAGTTTAACCTGTGTACACGCAATGGTACACGCTGTTGTGAGAGCTGCACTCGCTCGCTCGGTTCGGTCCGCGGCTCCAGACACGGGCTCGCGTGGCCTGCAGTTTAATACAAAGTTTAATACGAGATACACATACTTATGTTCTGAATACGGGACGATTCTGTTTTTCAAGGGACGGTTGGCAACCCTAAACACATATACATATATATACACCCAAAATCTTTCTCAACGAATTTGCACAGATGTAAAAAAAAAATAATAATAATAGGCTACCCCGCGGCTGAAAAAAAAGCGGAGATCCACTAAAAAACGGAACTCTTTCATCCCTGAATTTATATTTGTTATTTTTTTATATCTCACGTCGGGAGAAGTGGGTGGACGGCGTACCCCCGCGTACCACCCCTGCTCACTTCAGTCCGGACGATTTTTTCCAGCAAAGGAAAAGAAAGAAGGCCAGCGGTTTCAGCACACGGCTCTGAGAAGTAATACGAAACCGATGGCTGTTTTCTGCGCTGCTCCTAAAACTCTCTGCGCTTCATTCTTTCCATATCCATTCTGTCTCCTCATCCGTATACTCAGGCACAAAACGATAGGGACGGCCATCATACTCAAATAAGTCCTCTTCAGTCTCAAAGTCCGAATCATCTGCCATGTCTCGCAACAGAAAAGTAAAGTTCAGAGTTAGCTAAAGTTATCTTCTTTCAAACTAGCGGTGTTTACCTGCTAAACAGCTGAGTTCACGCATGCGTGCTGTCCTCTATGATGACGTCATCAAATGAAACTATAGCTGGATATTGGGTTTCAGGCCGCTTTGGACTCCACTTAAAGTCTACGCTGACACAGCGATCTTCTGTGAATTGAAAAGTGCTAAAGTTTGTGTTATTTGGAGACCACAAACATTTGCCCCGAGAACTCACGTTCACGGATACCGCTACACCACAACATCTACGAAATTGCTCCAAATGACACCAAAGTGCTATGGGTGAGTAAAACAACTTGTTTTATTACCGAAATAAGGCTCAGATTGTAAAAAAAAAAAAAAAAAAACGTTAATTCTCCTTTAAAGAACAATAAAACTAAACCAGGACTGAACCAGGACTAAACCCAGACTAAACCAGGACTCACCCTTCTTCTTGAGCTGCCAGAGGACTGAGGGACAGCTTGGACAGGTTCTTGGCGTATTCCTCTTCGATCTTTATCCTGCAACAAAAAAAAAAGAAAAAGAAAATGATGCTTCTCTGTGTTTTCAAAGTCCATACAAACCAGGTCTAAAGTAGGGTTAAATCAGATCTAAACCAGGACAAAACTAGCATAATACCAGGTCTAACCCAGGACTAACCCCAGCCTTAACCGGGACTAAGCCAAGTCTAACCCAAAACTAAACCAGCACTAAATCAGGTCTAAATCAGATCTAAGATCTAACCCAGGACTAAACCAAGATTAAACAAGCTTTAAATCAGGACTAAACCAGGTCTAACTGAGGTCTAATCCAGGACTAAACCAGATCAAAACCAGGTCTAACCTCTCGTGGAAGAACTCAGCCATCTCCTTCTGCAGTGTTTTTCCTTTGAGCTGTTTTTGGATGAGCACTTCTATCCCCGGCACACAGGGGGCGCCCTGGGGGTCCTTCTTATCCGCCTGAAACAACAAACATTCAGATTAAACACTAAACACGCAGCAGGGGCAAAGTGACAGGATATAACAATATAATATATAATATATATAATGTTTAAGGTGCACTGCGGAACCTTTCTGCTAGTCTCTATGGAGAGGAGTTTGTTCTACAGAATGCATTAAATGTATCTATCTCATATTCTATTATGGTTTTCAAGTGAGCAGGCTCTCTTCTCCACAGATCTGACCTCTGACTTGACTTGATGGCATCATCTTTGTTTCCATGGAGTTAGATATTGTTAATATATAGACTGCATATAAATGGACATACTGTAGCTACTGCTAGCTGCAGCGTTCCAAGTAAGCATAGGGCTACTTCCGGCTCCATCAACTCACTTTCTATTGAAATACCATCTCCCCTCTCTCTGTAACCGCAACTGTCAAGCTCCTCATTTTCATCTTTAATGTTCCTACAAACCCACAATACATGATCCTGGGGGTTTTAAATCACTATCTGAACCAGCTGCTCTCCTCATCCTCCATCGATCCTTCTATTAATACTCCACTATCAATCACTATACAGCAGTGGCAGAATGGTTAGTCTCTCCTCCCCTCATTGAGGAGGTTGTGGGTTAGACTCCTGATCTCTCTGAGTGCATCTTCTCCCTGTTACAAGTTCAGTCCTGGTTTAGTCCTGTTTTAGTTCTGATCCAGTTTTGGTTCAGTCCTAGTTTGGTACTGATTTAGTCCTGATTCACTTTTGGCTCAGTCCTGGTTTAGTCCTGGTTTAGTCCTGATTTGGTCCAGTTTTTGTCCTGTTTTAGTCCTATTCAGGTCCTCATAGTAAATACTGTAACTGTGATGACCCTGTGTTACTGTGGCAGAGTGGTTAGCCTGTCTCCTCCTCTGAGTTGGAGGTTGTGGGTTTGATTCCTTCACTGACCCAGAAGTAGTCGCAGTAGCTCCAGTCTCCAGGTTTGAGCAGCTGTTGTTCAGGTCCTTCTCCAGGAAGAGGGAACGTCACACAGTTCACCTGAAAACACAAGAGAACAGACTGAGTATTGTGGAAATGAATTATTCTAGCTCTATTTATTTTATTTTTTGAGGAACTGAGTTTTTGATTTTAAAGGTGCACTATGCAACTTTCCAGTGTTCCCCGGCCGGGACGAAAACCACACTGCTCCTCCTGAATCCGAGGTTCGACTATCGGTCGAATTCTCCTCTCCAGCACCCTGGAATAGACCTTACCGGGAAGGCTGAGGAGTGTGATTCCCCGATAGTTGGAACACACCCTCCGGTCCCCCTTCTTAAACAGAGGGATCACCACCCCGGTCTGCCACTCCAGAGGTACTGTCCCCGACCGCCCCGACCCTTAGAGATAGGGTGAGGAGCTTGGTCACACGGGAGGGGCTCGGAGTAGAGCCGCTGCTTCTCCACGTGGAGAGGAGCCAGCTGAGGTGGCTCGGGCATCTGTTCCGGATGCCTCCGGACGCCTCCCTCGGGAGGTGTTCCGGGCATGTCCCACCGGGAGGAGGCCCCGGGGAAGACCCAGGACCCGCTGGAGGGACTATGTCTCCCGGCTGGCCTGGGAACGCCTTGGGGTCCCCCCGGAGGAGCTGGAGGAAGTGTCCGGGGTGAAGGAAGTCTGGAGGTCCCTGCTTAGACTGTTGCCCCCGCGACCCGGCCCCGGATAAGCGGAAGAAAATGGATGGATGGATGGATATGCAACTTTTGGGGTGGAGGTCCCTCTCCTGCTTGTTTCTGTGGATATGCCATTGCTCTGTCTAGAATGTTCCACAGTGTGACATTAAACAGCGCTACTTTACATTTATTCAATTACAGGTGGTTTCATAGCTCAAAAATCCCTAGAAAAACAGGCATTCTGACTGTGAGCGGGGTCGCCTCTCCACAGATCTGACCTGTAACTTAGTCTGGTTTGGTCTCCATGGAGGTAGAAAGGTTTAAAACCATACTGTGGAACATTCCAGACAAGGTAATAACATCTCCTTGTAAAAAAGCATTTTACCGACCCTCCAGTTACACCATGCACCTTTAAAGTGTTTTTTTTTTTTTGTTTGTTTTTTTGATGAATATGTTTTTTCTAATGCTGACTGGTTTGGTGGGTAAATGTGGTAAATATGTATTATAGTTTTACATCAGTGAAAACACGAAGTGGAGCTGAGCGGCCTTTGTCATCAACTCCATCCATATGTGCACACAAGGAATGCACATTTATTCTTAATCATAACAACAATCGGGCATGATTGCCAAGCTGTTTATGCTAGAATTTGGTGTTTTTGTTCACAAGATCTAATCAGAAAGCAGAATGAGCCTCACATGACTCTCTCATTTGGGTTGCCATGCAGTTTCAATGCTGAAAACCAGTTGGTTTAAACCTAAAAGTCCTCTCTCTGACTCTCTAAACCCCAGCACCTGCACCAATCCTGAATCAGTGCTAGTGCCTCTGCAGCTCAGGGAGGGAATTCTGGAGGTTCTGAGCTTCACATGAGGCCTGTCCATAAACTGTGGATGAGACAGACTTGTGTGTGTTCTCTATCTGCAGGTTAAAGCTCTTCTGGAGAGACAGGTTCAGTTGTGATTTAACCTTTTTAAAACAAACAGAGCAGGCCGCACATTCCCTGCATAAATTGTAAAACTAATCAATTATTCATGTCAGAGGTGGAAGGAATAAAAACAGAATATCATTTTTCTTTAGCTCTAGATCCTGCCTGGACACAAACACAGAACTAAAGATTATTATCCCAGTGAATTTCACACAGATTTCAACAGGTCATTTTTTTGAATATGAGATGTTTTGTTTTTTATGACAAATGTTTAAGGAGAAAAAGACTGGGTTTGTCTGGAGCTCAGGGCAGTGCAGGAGGTCGGGATGTGTGGATATATTTTTCTTTGGTTCATGTTGTTTCTTCTAAGCGCTAAAGGTCGAGGCATAAGCAAGAGGAGGAGCCTGAGGACATAAGAAACACATGAATAGGAGCAGCCGCCATCTTGGACTGAGCTCTTGAGGTCTGACCATAAGCTGTTCACTACATACGGCTGTTCACTATATACAGCTGTTCACTATATACAGCTGTTCACTTGTTCGCTACATACGGCTGCTTACTACATACAGCTGTTTGCTACACATGGCTGTTCAGACATGGTGCTTTCAGAGGACATATAACATAAACAGTAAATATGTCCAGACCATAGACTATACATATGTAAATGGACATAGCTAACATGCAAGTCACCGTGTTCCAAAGAGGAAGTTCTCATGCAGCTCTTGTGGCTCCCATTGACTTACACTGGAATATTGCGGCCCTCTCTCTGTAACTGCTGCTGTGAGCCTCGTCATTTTAGTTTTAAAATGTTCGCATTAACCCGCTCTACATGATCCTGGGGTTTTTATTTCACTATTGTGTCCTCTAAAAGCCCTATTCATAATCTATGGCCTGGGTCCATATTCGCACTGTAACCGCTAGCATCCTGCGCTTCATTATAGTGGAGCAGAGCGCTATGGTAGATGTGATTCTACTGAAGGTGTATGGAGTTTAAAAACACAGTGGAGCGCTTCCTGTATTGCCACATGATATCACAGTGTTTTCTGTTTGAGAGAAGAATTCAGCCTAAACAGGCAGGGTTTGTGTGAAACAAAACACAACTCCAGGTCTGTTTGTGATGAGGAAACAACATTAGGACAGATCAGAAAATGGTGTAATAAGGGCCCTTTAAAGATGTGCTATGACATGCATAAAGAGCCCACCCTCCAAAAGGTTACCACGCCATTCTACATTGTGCATTGTTTTGAAGTTATTGATGATCAATACTTACAAACTCATTCCAGTTTATACACAGTGACCTAACGGAATCTGTCAATGTTAAATCTCATGAGAGCGGATAAGGAAACAAAGCTTTAAAGAAGACATGTTGGAGTTATCTTAATTCTCCTGTATTCAACACGTCATCGCTACAACCGTTTCACCTCCACCAGTAAACGTCCATGGTGACATATCTCCAGTTTTGTTTTCTTAATCTGTGACACACGTAGGATTCAGCAGCCTGTAGTCATTTTTTGCACAACTTTTAAAAAATGCTCTGCTCTAGTGTGATGTGCAGTTATCCATAGGAGGGGCCCACAGCTGCACGTCTTTTTGTCATGATATTGTGTCATAGATTAAAACTATGATTAAGATTAAGCCTTTATTTGGCCTCACACACAATGACACACAGTGACACATGAGAGAAATCTGACTTCTGCATGTGACCCATCCTTTTCAGGAGCAGTGAGCAGCCATCTTTCGGCGCCCGGGGGGCAGTACCATGAAGTGCCTTGCCCAAGGACCCACACTGGCTTGCTCATGAAGGGATTTGAACTCAGGTCCCCCTGGGGAAAGTCAGTGACTTACCAGTTGAGCTAACCAGCCAGTACAGTAGAAACAAGCACAATATGTCTTCTTTAAAGGTGCATTGTGTAACTTTTCTGGTGGAGGTTCCATCAGATTCTTTGTTATTGCTTTGTCTGGAATGTTTCACAGTATGGAATGATGTGTGAAGAATCCCTCAGTCGTCCAGGTAGAATCCATGGCAAAAGGTGAAATTAAATTTGTCAACTGGACAAAGTTTCGCAGCAGCGAAACGTATTCGACCAAATAAACTTTGTCCAGTTGACAAATTGAATTTCTCCTTTTGCCACAGTATGGAATGGTTTAATGCCATACTGTGAAACATCTATCGTTATGGAGGCCAAACCAGACCAAGTTACAGGTCAGATCTGTGGAGAGGCGACCCCGCTCACAGTCAGAATGCCTGTTTTTCTAGGGGTTTTTTGAGCTATAAAACCACCTGTTATTGAATAAATGTAAAGTAGAGCTGTTTAATATCACACTGTGGAACATTCCAGGCAGAACATTGACATATCCACAAGCAGGTGACGGATCCCCAACCAAAAATGTACATGAGGCATATTATACAAAATCTATATTTTGTTTTTGTTTTTTAATAAAAGTGATCCCTCACCATTACCTTAGTCAGAGTTACAAATCATTAATTCTTGCATGTTTGAGGAGCCTTGTATTGTCCTTCATTCAAGGCTTGAGTGCCAAGAAAAAAAGCTAGGTTCACCTACCCCTATCTCCACTCACTTCTCTGTAGTTACTACCTTTGGAGGCATACAAATATGTTCAAAAATATAGCCAATTAAATCACTCCAAAAGGTTCCATCATGCCATTCTTTTCATGCATTGTTTTTAAGATACTGAAAACAGAAAGTCAATTGATAATCAATACTTACAAACAGTGTACAAACCCTAATGGGGGTTTTGTTACTGGTCTATCTTAAATTGTCAACAGGCACAAATACGGATGTCAGAAATATCAAAATCAGATACTAATCCATACAAAAACTAGTATCAAAATTAGATACTAATTTAAGTCTCATTGACAGAACAGAAATGAGCCTTTCCTGAATAGTTTTGCGCTGATCAGAACAAGTATAAGAGCACATAGACAAGTATATGCCCATGGAGCACTGTGGAACCTACAGTACCACTGAGGGAGTACACAGATATAAGTACTGTCTAAAGAAAGAGTGCTTTTATTATCATAGTGGTATCAGAATCATAGTGGTATCAGAATTCAGTATCAGGCCTATTCCTTAATATTGTGACACTACTCCATATGAATGTGTTTTATACTGTGTATATAATATATTTCTGATTAGAGTCACTGGTGCAGGGCTCAGGTGTTCCTCAGAATCTGCTGTAGCGGCGTTTGTCACTGCTCCACTCACCCGGAAAACTCATTACAATGCACTCCTGATTTAGCTTTAGCCCCTGTCTTCTCCTGCCTGCTCCTGTCTCCTCCTGTCGGCTTCTCTGATCTCCCTAAGTATGTGAGTATGCATGTTACCAGCTCAGTTCTGCTTTAGTCCTGCTTTAGTCCTGCTTTAGTCCTGCTTTAGTCCTGCTTTAGCCCCCTGCCTGCTCTTGTCTGCTCCTGTCTGCACTTGTCTGCTTCTCTGGCTCTGCTCCTGTCTGCTCCTGCTATAAAACAGTGACTAATGCCTAATATGTTATATAAGCACATTATGTCCAGGCCAAATAATAAAATTACAATCTGCTGTTTGAAAGTGACAAAAAACAATATTATAGAGGCTAACCCCTCTGCCACTAACCAGGACTAAAGCTGGACTAAGCCTGTCTATATCAGGACTAAAACAGAGCCTAACAAGGACTAAAGCAGGACTAAATCAAGACTAAACCAGGACTAAACCAGGACTAAATCAAGACTAAACCAAGACTAAACCAGGTCTAAACCAGGACTAAACCAGGACTAAACCAGGACTAAATCAAGACTAAACCAGGACTAAACCAGGACTAAACCATGACTAAAGTGGTACCACAGGGAGGACATGCACATTTCATTTAGGAGTCGAACCCACAACCTCTTTGCTGAGAGGGCGAGTGGGTAAGTGGAGGAGCCAGAGAAGCCAGAGGAGCAGGCAGGAGCAGACAGGTGCAGAGCCACATGAGCAGGCAAAAATAATAATAAGCTATTTGAAAGTGACTAAAAACAGCTGAAAAATCTATGGAGGCTAACCACTCTGCCACAGTCCCATAAGCAGGACATGTACACTTCACAAAGACAGATTGGGAGTCCAACCCACAACCTCCAGCTGAGAGGGTGAGCGGGCGAGTGGAGAGAGAGGACAGAGGGAAAATCGATTCTAATAAAACCTCAAGACGAGACTCATGTTTCAAAATAAGTGGTTCTTACAGTCATCACATTTATTTACTATGAGGACCCGAAGAGGCCTGAAACTGAGTCAGGACTAAAACTGGACTAAAGCAGGACTAAAACAGCTCTAAAGTAGGACTGAACCAGGACTGAACCAGTAGGAAAGTAGGACTAAAAGCAGGACCAAACCAGGACTGAACCAGAATAAAACTGGCTAAAACTGGACTAAACCATGACTAAACCAGGACTAAACCAGGACTAAAACAGGACTAGAGCAGGTCTAAACAAGGACTAATCCAGGACTGAACCAGGATTAATGCAGATCTAAATTAGGACTAAACCACAACTAAACCACGACAAAAGCAGGAATAAAGCAGGTCCAAACCAGGACTAAACCAGGACTATATAAGGACTAAACCGAGACTAAACCAGAACTAAAGCAGATATAAAGCAGGTCTGAACCAGGACTGAGCCAGAATTGAACCAGTGCTAAACTAGGACCAAACCAGACCTGAACTAGGACTAGGATTAATCCAGAACTAAACTGGGACTAAACCAAGACTAAACCAGGTTTGAATCAGGTTTAAAACAAGACTAAACCAGGTTCAAATGAGAACTAAATAAAGACTAAATCAAGTCTAAACCAGGATTAAACATGTTCATACCAGAGCTAACAGGACAGGTGCTCTTTCTGATCAGGTTTGAAAACTGACCAATCAGATGGCTCCGTTCACACCTGTTGTTAATGAGCAGACTGGAGCACCTGGCTGTCACCGTGGCAACAGGTCACACATTTCCATGGTAACCAGCTGGTTGCTGTGACTGTGTGAAGGTGAGCCAGAGGTCGAGTTTTTCATGAATTCTGAATAATTTTGTAAAGACAAAAGGACTAAACCAGGACTAAACCAGGAATGAACCAGGACTAAACTGGGACTAAACAAGGACTAAACCAGGACTGAATCAGGACTGGGGAATATGTATCCTGTAGCAATGGTGAGTGTGCGCTGATGTCTGTGGGAGTGACAGAAACTAAACAATGACTAAACCAGGACTCAATCTGGACTAAACCAGAACTCAGACAGGATTATATCAGAACTAAAGCAGAACTCAACCAGGAATAAATCTGGACTAAACATGGACTAAACCAGATTTGGAAAAAAAGGATTTCCAAACCAGTATTTTCTCTAGACTAAACCTTGAAACAAACAAGTTTGATTAAACCAGTAGCAAACCAGGACTAACGCAGATCTAAACCAGGACCAAAGAAGGACTAAAACAGAACTACACCAGGACTAAATCAGAGTCATATAGTTATCCCCCATCTGACAGTATGATATCCTCACATTTGAATCTGAAAACTACCAGTAGCTGAAGGGACTGAAATGGAATGAAGACTAATCCAGGACTATGACTTCTAAACCAGGTCTAAACCAAGACTTTACCTGAACCAGGACTAAACTGGGAGTAAACTGGGACTAAACTGGGAGTAACCCGAGACCTGATGTGGGAGTGAGGTGGTGGTGCTGAGGCAGGG
Source organism: Paratrypauchen microcephalus (assembly GCA_036785185.1). NCBI lineage: Eukaryota > Metazoa > Chordata > Actinopteri > Gobiiformes > Gobiidae > Paratrypauchen > Paratrypauchen microcephalus. Next base: position 607,257 of record JAVJIX010000029.1, read on the forward strand.
TTGCCGGCGGTGATGGTATGCGTTTCCACAACGACCGAAGGGATGGGGGAGGGGCGCGTGAGTAACGTGACAAAAACAAAAACACACAGAGCTGCCAGCTGAACCTGGACTAAACCTGGACTAAACCTGGACTAAACCTGGACTAAACCAGAACTAAAGCAGCACTAAAATGGGACCAAAACATGAATAAACCAGGAATAAACCTGAACTAAACCAGGGCTAAACCAGCACTACAACAGGGACTGAAACTGGACTGAACCCAGACTAAATCTAGACTAAACCAAGACTAGACCAGGCCTGAAAAAGGACAAAACCAGGCTTAAACTAAAAGCAAGGACTAAAGCCAGACTAAACCCTAACCCTAAATCAGGATTAAAACAGGGGCAAGAACAAAAACAAGTACCAGACAGTTCTCATGTATGTGAGAGCACTGGGAGATCGTAGTGGGGGAGTCCTGGAATGTCACCTGATATAACCTGGGTCTAAACCTGGATTGAACCAGGACTAAACCAGGTCTAAACCAGGACTAAACCAGGTCTAAACCAGGACTAATCCACGTCTCAGCTAGGTCTAAACCAGCGTCATATTATCTCCTGCAGTTGTGGATGTCCCTCGCTTTCATTGTGTTTTTTTTTCAGCGGCCATTACTCCTGTCGCCATGGAAACTGGAGCTGCAGCATCCCTCCCAACCCTCCCCCGTCCTCTCCCTCCTCCCCCGCCTCCCCCTTCCCTCCTTTCCTGCGTCTGATCCTATGTTTAGCCTCCTCTCCACACAACTACGAGGTCTCCGGTTGTATTCCAGGACAGTGTCTTTCCTTCATTCATCTAAATAAAACATAAAACCGGCTAATGATGATTCATAAACAGAAATCCGGACCCTGACTTGGACTCAGACTTAGACTCAGATCTGGTCCACTGATCCGGAAAGGTTTAGCCCCAGAGGCATTGATCAAAGTGTCAAATGTGTCACAAGATTTACCTCAAGGGACAAAAAAGCATTCAACTAGACCTAAACCAGACATAAACCAGGACTAAACCAGAACTAAACGAGGAGTGAACTATATCTAAGTCTTAGACAAACTTTATTGATCCACATAATTATTAAATAATTTCCCTTGTGGATCAATAAAATTAGTCTATGCCAGGACTAAACCAGAGCTAAACCAGAACTAAACTAGGAACAAATCAGGACCAAACCAGGACTTAACCAGGACTAGGTCAGAACTAAGTCAGGACAAAAGGAGGACCAAACAACAGGTGCATTTACAAATCAAAATTGGGGCTAAACTCAGAACTAAATCAGGACTTGACCTGGACTAGAACAGAACACAACCAAACCAAGTCTAAATGTGGCTCAAACCAGGTCCAAAGCAGGAGTTTCTGTGATTGCAACCCAGGACTAAACCAAGACTAGCAAACATCTAAACCAGGTCTAGTCCTGGTTTAGTCTTATACTCTATCTGAACTAGACCAGGACTAAACCAGACCAGTTCTGGTCTAGTTCAGATCGAGTTCCAGATGTGGTCTCAGATTGGAACCAATTTAAATGGTGTGATTGTTGATAGTGTGAGCACACCCTAAATCATCCAGGAGCTAACCAAGTCAAAGCTTCTAAACCAAAACTAAACCAGGACTAAGGCAGGTCTAAACCAGGACTAAACCAAACAAAGACAAACTATAAAGCAGGTCTAAACCCGGTCTCTCTCTGATGTAATTTGGCTCACTTTACTCCACATCCCAGAATAACCATCGACCTGGAGCCACAGTAAACAGGAAGACACACACAAACACACGCGCACACGCACACACACACACACACACACACACACACACACAAACACACACACAGACACACACACAGGCACACACACGGGCGCGCACACATATACACACACACAGGCACACACACGTACATATACACACACACAGGCACGCACTCACAAAAAAGAAATGTAGATCCAGATTTCAGGTGTAAATGGTAATCCAGGAAGTGCTCCTCTGTGTTTTTACAGTCCACCTTTTTTTATTTATTTTTTTCATCTGTGATACACCTGCGGCGAGCCTTTTCCAATGTCATTATATTTTTACCTGACATAATGACAATAAAGATTATTCTATTCCATCTTTTCATTTGGAAATGTAATTTTTAAATGTCAACACTTAAATGTAAAGTCTGTAACTTTGGATTTAAGTGAAAAAATGACAAAATGTTTGTCAGAAATGTTTGGCAGAAATGTTTGGCTATAATAATCCACGGTATGACATAAAACTTATGCTTGAAGAATGTTCTGAAGTATGGCTTTAACAATTTTATTTCCATGGAATCATACTGGTGACATGCCCCCTTCAGAAAGTTATAGCTTATAGCTTTAAATGAAACACTAAAGATGAAGCTATTGTTTGTAGCCTTGTTTACACAGCCTTTACACATGTCACAGAAAGAAGACAACGGGGAGAGGGGGAGGATTAATGCTTTGACTTAGAAAATGAGCATAAACCTGATTGTGGCATTTACAACTGCAGCCATGCAAACACCTGTGTTTCCCTTTAAAGCTGTACTGTGGAACATTTCAGAGCCTCTGGTCTTGACAAACAGATGATCTCAGAAAACAACAGAAATCTGAACAGACAAGAAGAGCTGGACCCAAAGAGCAGATGGAGCCAGAGACAGGGACTAAAGCAAGACTAAACCAGGATTAAACTAGGACTAAACCGGGCCTAACCCAGGACTAAAGCAGGACTTAAGTAGAATTAAGCAGGACTAAATCAGGAATAAACCAGGACTAAAGCAGGACTAAAGTAGAATTAAGCAGGACTAAATCAGGAATAAATCAGGACTAAAGTAGAATCAAACAGGACTAAATTAGGAATAAACCAGGACTAAACTGGGCCTAAACCAGGACTAAAGTAGAATTAAGCAGGAGTAAATTAGGAATAAACCAAGACTAAACCAGGACTAAAGCAGGACTAAAGTAGAATTGAACAGGACTAAATCAGGAATAAACCAGCACTAAACTGGGACTAAACCAGGACTAATCAAGGTCTAAACCAGGACTCAACCAGGACTACAGCAGGACTAAACCAGGGCTAAACCAATTCCATAGACAGGTGGTTTCTTACCCATTTGTAAGATATCCGCACACATATTTTGCAGACCTAACTAGATTTAAACCAGGCCTAAACCAGGACTAAATCATGTCTTATCCAAGTCTAAATAAGATCTAAATCAGGACTAAACCACGTCCTTCTCTTGCAGGTGTTTTCTAACCCTGGTTTCATCTCTCATCACCAGCATTTTGGACTTTACATGACTAAACCAGAACTAGAACAGCCAGGAATAAACCGGGTCTAAACCAGGTGTAAACTGGGTCTAAACCAGGTGTAAATTGGGTCTAAACCAGGTCTAAATCGGGTCTAAACCATGACTAAACCCTGTCTAAACCAGGATTAAACCCTGTCTAAACTCGGTCTAAACAAGAGCTAAACCCAGTCTAAACCCGGTCTAAACCAGGACTAAACCCAGTCTAAACCCGGTCTAAACCAGGACTAAACCCAGTCTACACACAGGTGTTTCTTACCGTGGTCTTGGTCTCCTTCACCTCCTTTACATTCTGTCGTTTCGCTGGAGAAACAGGAGGCTGTGGAGCCAGACATGAAGGATCATCAAAGCTCTCCTCTGTGTCAAAACTCGCCTCCATTTTAATTACTACAATTATTACAAGTACTACTGAAAATACTACAAATACTACAAGTACTATGAATACTACAAGTACTACTACTACTGCTGCTGCTGCTGCTGCTCCTGCTGCAGCGTTTGAGGAAACAGAGAGATGCAACGATGAGTGAGAGAGACGGGGCACTGAGGGAGGGAGAAGAAGGAGGAGAGAGAGGGAGGAGATGAGAGGGAGGAGATGAGAGGGAGGAGGGAGAGAGGAGGAGAGAGAGAGAGAGAGAGAGAGAGAGAGAGAGAAGAGAGAGAAGAGATAGGAGAGGGAAGAAACAGAGGGGAGGGGAGAGAGAGGGGATGAGTTATGGGAGAGAGCGAGGAGAAGGAGAAGAAAGAGAGGGCAGGATGAAGGGAGAGGAGAGAGGGAGACACCAGGGAGGGTGAGAGAGTGAGAGAGAGAGAGAGAGAGAGAGAGAGAGAAAATAGAGGAGGGAGCAGGGATGGGGGAGAGAGAAGGAAGAGGAGAGAAGGAGGCGACAGAAGGGAGGGGGAAGCAATGAGAGGAGAGAGAGAGAGAGAGAGAGAGAGATGAGAAAGAGAGAGGAAGAGAGGAGGAAATAAGGGAGAGGAGGGAGGGGAGAGGAAGAGAATAAATGGAGAGGATAGGGAGGGGATGGTGTATTTAAAAGAAAGGGGTGGGGTGGGGGGGTACAATAATAGAATCCCTTTATTATTTACTATCATTGTATTACTAGAGGCTAAAACTAAACCAGGACTACACTAGGACTAAACCAGGTCTAGGACTAAAGCAGGACTTGATCTGGACCATCATAAACCAGAGGGACACAATCATATACACAGTAGTAACATCTGATCACATGGTTCATTTCATTTCAGTCTCACGTTCCAGCTGCAAAATATCTGTGTTCACAGCAAAATGGAGGAAAGAAATATATTAACCACGAGAGAGAGAGAGAGAGAGAGAGGGGGGGGGGGTGAAGAGAAAGAGGCAGGAGACAGAGAGGGGGAGAGGTGTAAAGATAGAGGGAGGTCAAGAGAGAGAAGAATAGAGACAGGAGGGAGTGACAGAGGGAGAAAGAGTTGAAAGACGTCAGAGAGACATGGTGACGAAGGGGTTGATGGAGAAAGAAAAAGGAGAACAAAAGAGAAGGAGGAGAAGAAGAAGGAAAGACAGAGTGGGAGAGAGAGAAAGATGAACAGGAGGGTGGGATGGAGGGAGGAGAGAAAGGAGTTGAAGGGTGGGTGGGTGTGATGTGATGCCTCTGGGTGATGCTCTGTCAAAGTGAACCAATGTAAAGACCAGAGACCAGTCAGTTTTAGTCCTGTTTTAGTCCAGGTTTAGTCCTGATTTAGTTCAAGTCTGGTCCTGTTTTAGTCCAGGTTGAGTCCTGGTCTAGTTCTGGTTCGGTCCTGGTTTGGGCCTGGTTCGGTCCAATGTTTAAATCTGTGACTTTAGAGTTTTCCTCTGGTGAAATATCAGAGCTCAGGTTCCAGGACTAAACCAGGACTAAACCAGGATTGAACCAGGACTAAACCAGGATTAAGCCAAGATTCAACCAGACCTTTTTACAGTGTGCAAACAGAATCCTACTTTTTTAAACAGATCTCACAAATCAAATCCCATTCTAACCACATAAAAAATACATGACATTTTTGTGCTGCTCTTATTTTTTACAACATGACGGTGAGATCTGAGAGATATGAGCAAGATACTGTATATGAGACAAAGAGAGAGGTATGAGAGAAAGAGATATATGAGATATGAGAAAGAGAGAGATCTCTGAGAGAGAGATATGAGAGAGAGAGAGAGATATTAGAGAGATAGATGAGATATATGAGAAAGAGAGAGATATGAGAGAGATACTGTATATGAGACAAAGAGAGAGAGAGAGAGAGGTATGAGAGAAAGAGATATATGAGATATGAGAAAGAGATCTCGGAGAGAGAGATATGAGAGAGAAAGAGAGATATTAGAGGGATAGATGAGAGAGATATATGAGAAAGAGAGATATGAGAAAGATAGATATTAGAGAGATATATGAGAGATAGGAGAAAGAGAGAGAGATCTGAGAGAAGCCGTGTCTCAATTCACAGTGTGCACTGTGCATATTTGCACAGTCCTGAGTGCAGTCCGCGGACCGCATGGGTGTTGGCGAAATGGGACAGGTCTCGCAACTACCAGATGTAGCCGCCGACTCCATTTTCTCCCGTAGAAGAAATAGCGCGCGGTGCATGCTGGGATATATGACTGCGCGAAGTGTGCATCGATCCACAGTTGGTCCACGCCCCGATTTCCATGGAAACGACTCTGGTTTTCAGACCGCATTTTAACTGTGCATGGGAAAAAAACGAAATGGGATAGCAGTTGTCGCGCCGGAAGTGACATATGCACCATTAAAACCACACTCCGAACTGTGCACACTGCAAACTGAGACACGGCCAGAGATATATGAGAGAGAGACAGAGATGAGAGAGATATTAGAGAGGTATAGGAGAGATATGAGAAAGAGAGAGAAATCTGAGCGATATGAGAGATATATGAGAAACAGAGAAACAGAGATGAGAGACAGATCTGAGAGATCTGATCTGACTGTAATGCATCAGTTGATGGGTTAAAAAGGAGAGAGAGGAACAAGCTGTTGGAGGTGTGGGAGGAACAGAAGAAGAGAGAGGGAGAGAGGGAGAGAGGGAGAGAGGAGTTTAATGCATATTACATCAGACAGAAGGAGGGTGAGGTAGGGGGAAGAGGCATGAAGTATTCAATGCAGAGAGGTGGAGGAAGCATGGGAATCAGAGAGAGACAGAAGGAGGAGAGAGAGAAAGAGAGATGGGGCATGACAATGTTCAATGTGCATTACATCAGAAAGAGCGAGAGAGAGACAGAGAGAGAGAAGGAAAGAAGAATATGGGCTCAAACCTCTGCAGTGTTTGATGCTTTAAACGTAATTTTGTTTTTTCTGTAACACTAAATCTGGAAGAAAATGGAGAGAGAGAGGAAGCAGAGAGATAGATAGATGAAAGAGAGTGAGAAAAAAAGACAAAAGAAAAATTAAGTGGCGAGATGGACAGAGTGGGATGAAGAGAGAAAGAAAAGAAGAGAGTGGGGAGATTGAGAGAGAAAGAAAAAGTGCGAGGAAAGACAGAGCAGTGGGAGAGACAAAGATAGAGAAAAGTAGGGAGGGGAGGCATGGAGGGATGGAGAAAGGCAGAGATCAGAGAGAGAGAGAAAAGGACAGAAGGGAGAAATGGAGGGATGGATGGATGGATGGAGAGAGCTGTTGTGAGAACAGTGTCATGTTGTTGTTTATCTCCGAGGTGAGACTCAAACTGCTCTAACTCAGTCCTCATCTCACCTCTCTCGTCTGTCTCTCGCTGTCTGTGTGTCTCTCTCTCTGTCTATTTATCGCTATCTATGTTTATATTTCTCTGTATCTCTTTCTCTCTTGCTGTCTGTCTCTATCTGTCTCTCTCATTGTCTGTCTGTCTGTCTTTCTCTTTGCTTGTCTGTCTGTCTCTGTCTGTCAGCACTGATAGAAGTTTGAAGTGCAGAGCTTGTGGTGAGGGGGCAAACTGAACCAAGCCCAAACGTATTTATCATAACACAAAGTTTGTAAACACTGAACACAGTGAAGTCTCCTAATAAGAAAGCAAAAGACTCACCTTGGCTGGAGGGAACATGGCTCAGATCCTGCTCGTCCTGGTTTAGTCCTGGTTTAGTATTGGTTTAGTCCTGGTTTATATCCAGTATAGTCTTGGTTCAGTCTAGGTTCAGTTCCAATACCAGTACAGTTGTGGTATAGACCCTGATTCAGTCTTAGTTGAGTCCTAGTTTAAATCCTGGCTCAGTCCTGGATTAGACCTCACTTCAGTTCTGGTTTAGATCTTGGTTTAGTCCTAGTTCAGTCCTGGTTTAATCCTCATTCATTCCTGTTTTAGTCCTGGTTTAGATCTTGCTTCAGTCCTGGTTTAAGCCTGGTTTTGACCCGGTTCAGTTCTGGATGAGTTCTGGTTGAGCCCTGGTTCAGTCCTGGTTCAGTCTAGATTCAGATCTGGTTTAATCCCAGTTTAGTCCTGATTCAGTTCAGCTTCAGTCCTGGTTTAGATCTGGTTTAGTCTCTGTCCCATATGTCGTCCCTCTGTCCGCTCTGGGGGTGGATCATGTGACCAGGTCTGGAGCTAGTCCCGGATTAGAGCTGCAGGACCATACTAGAACTGGACCAGGATCAAACCAAACCAGGCCAAAAGATGTGTATCATAAAGCAGACTACAAGGGGCGCTGTGGAGAAAAGCCAGAGAGAAACAAAGAGGTCAGAGAACAGCAGGACTCACCTGTTTAATCATTATGACCTGAAATGAACCCAAACTAAACCAAGTCTCAAACAGGACTAAACCACGACTGAACCAGGATTGAACCAGGATCTAAACAAGGGCTAAACCAAGACTAAGCCAGGACTGAACCAGGACTAAACCAGGACTAAACAAGGACTAAACCAGGACTAAAGATACAGCATGAATCCGTGTATCATTCGTTCTTTCGTTTTTCAATATAAAACCAAAAATAAGAAAACGAAAAAACAAGTTTTTTTTTCATTATTTGTCTCCAAAACCAAAATGAAAAAACGGATAACGATTCGTTTTTTCAGTTTTCGATTTTGTGTTTAAATGAAAAATGGAAAAAACGGATAACAGCTGTTTCCCGTTTTGTCCAATTTTGATTTTTGCGCAAGTTGGGTAAACCCGAAGTGAATCTTTAGTTGCGCAAAGATCAAAATTGGACAAAACGGGAAACAGCTGTTATCCGTTTTTCCATGTTTCATTTAAACACAAAATCGAAAACTGAAAAAACGAATCGTTATCCGTTTTTTCATTTTGGTTTTGGAGACAAATAATGAAAAAAAGTGTTGTTTTTTCATTTTATTTTTGGTTTTATATTGAAAGAACGAATGATACACGGATTAGCATGCTATGGTTTTGCCTGGAATGTTCCACTGTATGACATTAAACTTCATCTGTATCTATCTATCTATCTATCTCAGTGAAGGTGTAGAACATCTCAAGGATGATCAGAACAAATGGACACCACCTGAGTTAAATATGAGTGTCACAGCAAAGAGATGCTGTGTGTACATTAATGAGAAAAAAACCCAAACTTAAATGATTTTAGCAAATGGCTGCAATATAACAAAGAGTGAAAACATTTAAGGGGTTTGAATACCCCGTCCCCACTGTAGGTAGATTAGATGGATAGATGAAAATGAAGGCAGTCTGAAAAATGAACATGTAAATACTTTTAAACATGTCAGAACACCCAAAACACAAGCAGTAGTCTCATCATAAAACAATAATTTAACTTTATTTACAATAAAGTCCAAAAATGATCACAACAAAAAATAGTTATAAACGAAGTGCTGTTTCGTTCTGAATTTCTTCTCAGTCCACATGCTCCTAAATACCCTTTTTGAGCTTGTAACCTTTAAATGTTCTATCAAAAATATATCTTGGTTTTATTACATTTGAGAAATCCTGTATTATCCTGTGAGCTCAGAAAATGTGTTTTCACTTACCACCTATACCACTGCTCTGTTTTTACTTACGTTTCTTGAAGTTATTTAAGACTTCTCATTTATCTATTTTTGAACAGAGGTCAATGGACCCGTTTCTATTATGAATTTGTTTTAAATGAATATTACAATTTACCAGAAATATAATGATCACAAAATCCAGTGTCACGTTTGAGGGAACTGTTATGTTAGTTGAAACCTAAAAGGAATGAATGGTCACTACTTAAACCCAGTCCCAGTCAGTGCTAGTGCATCCTCTGCAGCTCAGGGAGGGAATTCTGAAGGTTCTGAGCTTCACATGAGACAAGGCCTGTTCATATACTGAGAAAGAGACAAACTTGTGTGTCCTCCATCTGCAGATTAAGGCTCTTCTGGAGACACAGGTTCAGTTGTAATTTTTTTTAACTGTAAAACTGTGTAGATACAGTTCATTTAAATTACAAAAGAAATACAAAATATTCCAAGTAATTTAAAGCTAGAATAAAGCACAATATGGGAACTTTCTCTCAAGCTTCATTAGCTTACAGAATCAACTTTTTCTTTTCATGTCAACTCAAATCCACTCAGCTGATAGGAGTCTGTGTGTGAGCAGTGCAGTGAGCACAGTGTCCATCAGTGTCCAGCAGAGGTCACTGTTTGTTCTTGTACTTCCTCATGTGTGACGCGATGGAGCTGCTGATCTCGGCTCTTCGCTTGTTTTGGCCGTAATACTCCAGAAACTGTCCATCAGGTCCAACCAGATACATGATGATGGTGTGGTCCACCTGAAGAGAGCAGAGGGATAGAGAAGAACATGTAGTTTAACCTGAGCTGGGCACAGGTCAGAACTCTTTGGTGGAGTTTGCTGTGTAACTGTCAGTTTTTAGATTTGTTGACCTGGTTTATGGTTCATATCTCTGTAATTATTGGACCTATCCACATGAAACAAAAACTGGCATAAAGTGTCCTGTCTTCTTAAGAATTAAAGCATCAGAAAATGGTGCCATTATTCAACCACAAAAACATGATGCTTGTCAGTTGAAAGGACTTTGAGACATCAGATGAATGATATTTGTGAAGCTAACACAGCATTTAGCAATGGAAAAAACATGCTTTTTAAAATTTCTATTCTTCTATTTCTTGGCAAAAAAAAAAAAATGGCTTTAACTGCACACAAGCAGTTTTTATGTCCAATTAAAAAATATATAAAAATACAAAGTTGTTATTAGATTTCTATTTCCTGTTTTGTTTATTTTATTATTTTGTTGTAGTGTAAAGGTGCACTCACTATGTAGTCGTTGTCTTCGTCTTTGGGGCCCTGACTGTAGTAAACTCTGTATGAGCGAGAAACCTGCTCCACCTGAGCCACAGAGCCCGTCAGACCCACCAGCTTTGGAGAGAACTCTGGGAAACAGAATAAATATATAATATGAGGAGTCTGGAGGAGTCTGGAGGAGTCTGGAGGAGTCTGGAGGAGTCTGGAGGAGTCTGGAGGAGTCTGGAGGAGTCTGGAGTCAGTACCTTTGACATAAGAGGCCATGGCCTCTGGAGTGTCTCTCTCCGGGTCAATGGTGATGAGTATCGGGGTGAGGTTTGGAAGAGAGCGGATTCCATCTGAAACAACAAACAAAATAATGGGCCTAATTTATATTTTGTTTTCAAATTTAAAATGATTTGAACCTAAATAATCTCAACTTTGGCTCAAACCACACATGGAGCTTTGGGCAGAAGCCAGAGGTGAAGCCAAAACAACTAAAACACCAGAGGACGTAGTACGTTTTCAGATTCTAGAATGATATTCGCAGATGGGAACAAGAGACATATTTCCCTCTTGATTAAACTGTATTTCATAACAAAACGTAAATACACAAATGTTGAAAGTGATCATTTCTATTAATGACTAGACCAGGCATGGGCAAACTACGGCCCGTTAAGATTCTTAATCTGGCCCGCCGAACTTGAAGAAATTATATTAATAAACCTTGTTAATGTTTTAATTTCCCTGCAATTCTGGCGTTTTCCTAACCTGGGAAATCCCAGGCTGCTTTCGTTCGTTCCGATCAAAGAAAGCCTGGCAACTATGGCAAGCGAGCTCTCCCGATTCTGGGAGCCAATCAGAGAGCGGGGAGGGGTGGCAAGACGGTGATGCGTACTACGTGACAAACGGAAGCTTGTAGTTTGAACTGACAACTGACATGATTGGCTATGGGCTACCAGGGATGAAAGTGGCCAATTATGAAAAAAGCGGAAAGTCTCCCCCCCCCCCCCTCCCCCCTCCGCGGGAAAGTTTTAAATTTCTGAAATTTGGATTTCTATATGCTATATGTTAGCAATAAAGTAAAACTGTACATAAAAGTACAAAAAAAAAACCCACATTTTATTAACAGGTAGGCCTACTAGTAGTATATATTGGATTTGTTTTTGCTTTGCACTTCGTCTAATCAGAGCGCATTGAGGAGGAGCTTATGCGCACTAAAAGGCGCAGGTGAAAAAGCGAGGAGCGACGCGTTAAGTGAGGCACGGGCAGGTAGGATGAGGTATAGGATGTTTTATAAAGTTTAACCTGTGTACACGCAATGGTACAGGCTGTTATGAAAGAGCTGCGCTCACTCGCTCGGTCCGCGGCTCCAGACACGGGCTCACGCGGCCCGCAGTTTAATACAAAGTTTAATACGAGATACACGATACACGTACTTTTGTTCTGAATACGGGACGATTTTGTTTTTCAAGGGACGGTTGGCGACCCTAAACACAACTATACATTATATATACACCCAAAATCTTTCTCAACGAATTTGCACAGATATTTAAAAAAAAAAAAAAAAAATTACCCCATGGCTGAAAAAAAAAAAAGCGGAGATCCGCTAAAAAAACGGAACTCTTTCATCCCTGGGCTACGTATACGCCAAATGATAGACATTTGTAACGCCCAATAAACGGCCGTTGGTGATCGTAAACCACACCTCCGCTACGAGATATTTCGACGGTGGCTCCCAGACCATGTATCACTTGTGATATGGTCAGGTGTAAAACAGGCAAGCGTTTTCCAATAGCTGGCGCACTAAATACATTGACCTTTGTTGAGGTGCAGCGTTTTGCTCCACGTTTGTGCTTTACTCTTTGACCCCTCAACCCTCCTGTAATAATGAGCGGAGCTAAGAAAAGAAAAGTGGACAGAGAATGTTGAGTGTTTAATAAGGAGTGGACAAGTAAATATTTTTTCACCGAATACTTAGCTGCTGTATGCCTGATATGCCAAGAGGCTGTAGCGTTTTTTAAAGAATATAATATCAGCCGTCACGTTGCCACAAAACATGCTAACAAGCAGCAACGAAAGAATAAAAGAACCTGAAGGAGAACAGAACTTTCAGTGCTTTAAAATAGTAACTGTTAGTAATAAAAAAGCTGTATTTTATTAATAAAATTTCCTGTGTTTTAAGAGTCATTTCAATAATAGCTAAATACCGTGGACCTTGAAAGATGGACTTTTTGTTGTAATGCTTTTGTTAATTTTTAATTGAAATAAAGCACATGTTTTCTACATATCCCATGTTATTTTTTAGTGTTTTTACCAAAACACTAAATCCACCTGATCCTGGTCCGGCCCTTCTGTTAAATTTTAGAACCCTTTGTGGCCCACGAGTCAAAACGTTTGCCCACCCCTGGACTAGACCCAACAACCTTCTATAGTACTACACTTCTGCGTTTCAACAATATTAATTTTAGCTGTCCCCAGCTGTGTTTAATATTATTGTCTCATAGAATATTGTGACATCATCTGCAATAGGACTATTTTAGCAGAAATGTGGATTATTGTGTTTTTCAGATGGAAGTATTCAAGAACCATCCTCAACCATGACCATAACAACTGATAAACGAAACTGATCATGTGTAGTACTTCACTCAGGTATGTGTAAAATGAAATATGCTTTTATCTATATTTATGTAACTTGTAACTCATTTAGGCTTTTAAACCATTTAAATTGTAAGCTATGTTAAAGGTGCATTGTGTAACCTTTCATGTAGAAATGCTTTTCTCCATGGAGATGTTATTGCTTCATCTGGAATGTTTCACAATATGGCCTTAAACTTCTCTATCTTCATGGAGACCAAACCAAATCCAAGTTACAGGTCAGATCTGTGGAGAGGCGACCCCACTCAGTCAGAATGCCTGTTTTTCTAGGGATTTTTGAGCTATAAAACCACCTGTAATTGAATAAATGTAAAGTAGAGCTGTTTAATGTCATACTGTGGAACATTCCAGACAGAGCAATGACATATCCATAGAAACAAGCAGGTGACAAAACCCCCAACCAAAAAGTTGCACAGTGTAACTTTAATGAACTTCTATTACTGGATTGTAACTGTAATCAGATTTCTATCTAGGTTACATATGGTAAAAGGAGAAATTCAATTTGTCAACTGGACAAAGTTTATCTGGTCAAAAACGTTTCGCAGCTCATCTGAGTTGCTTCATCAGTTCTGGTTAGAGTGCTGATGGACACTGCTTATATCTAGCTGCAGGGAGGAGCTAACTACACTGAAATTATTCTGAAACTATCCCACCTCTTTGTTTTCAGCTGTCTGTCTTTTGTTTTTCAGTTTCTCTCTGGCGTCTAGTTTAGCATATCCATTCAAAACCCTAATGGCTGTTTTCACACCTCTGGACCTGACCTGGCTAGCCCCCTTGTTTCCTTTGTTTGTTTTGATTTCAGTTTGAGAATGGAATTATATATGGGAGACAAACTGTGTCTGACTCCCCCATTCCTGTTCAAAGAAGGATTCTCTTTTTTGACAAAAATAGCCTCTTTAACTCCCCTCTCAAACCAGTTCTTTTCCCTGGCTAAGATCTGAACCTCACTGTCCTCAAAGGAGTGGCCCGTGGCTTCTAGGTGGAGATGTACGGCAGATGATGGTCCACTCTGGCACGTGTGTTGGTAAATCCTCTTGTGAAGTGGCTGTTTTGTTTCTCCAATGTAGCGCTCACTGCAGTCTTCACTACACTGAATGGAGTAGACCACATTGCTTTGTTTGTGGCTCGGTGTTTTGTCCTTTGGGTGGACGAGTTTTTGTCTTAAAGTGTTTGTGGGATTGAAATAAACTGGGATTTCATATTGTCTGAAAATCCTCTGTAGTTTTTCAGAAACGCCGGCCAGGTAAGGAATCGCTACCCCTTTCCTCCTGGGTTTGGATTCTCTGTTGTCTTGTTTCTTGTCCTGGTCTCTCTTGGTTTTGTTGACAGCCCATTTAGGATATCCACAAACAGAGGGCTTCCTGCACATGTTGTTCTTCTTTCTCCTTACCCTCTGTGCTTGTAGGAACCACTTGGGTCCTGTGGTGTAATGTCTGAATAACCCCCAGTTTGTGCTGCAGTGGGTGGTGTGAATCAAAAAGCAGGTATTGGTCTGTGTGTGTGTGCTTCCTGAAGACTTCTACTTGGAGTCGCCGGTCTCCCATATATAATTCTATTCTCAAACCTAAATCAAAGCAAACAAAGGAAACAAGGGGGCTAGCCAGGTCAGGTCCAGAGGTGTGAAAACAGCCATTAGGGTTTTGAACGGGTATGCTAAACTAGACGCCAGAGAGAAACTGAAAAACAAAAGACAGAAACTCAAAACAAAGAGGTGGGATAGTTTCAGAGTAATTTCAGTGTAGTTAGCTCCTCCCTGCAGCTAGATATAAGCAGTGTCCATCAGCACTCTAACCAGAACTGACGAAGCAGCTCGGATGAGCTGCGAAACGTTTTCGACCAAATCAACTTTGTCCAGTTGACAAATTGAATTTCTCCTTTTGCCATGGATTCTACCTGGACGACTGAGGGATTCTTCACACATCTTAGGTTACATATGCTACACAAATAACTTAGCAGAAGCTAGATTGATCAGACAAAAAGAGCACATGTAAACTTCACAGACTGGGACCCTCTTGCTGTGAGGCTGTGAAATACCCATCCCCCTCTCTTCTTAAGTAAATGATTTTTGTCTCACCAATTTCATCCACCACCTCAATCATCTTCTCCAACTCGTCGGGGCAGATGTCAGGGCAGTGCGTGAAGCCAAAGTAGATCAGGATCCACTGTCCCAGGAAGTCCTCGCTCCGTACTGGTTTGTTGTGATGGTCCACCAGAGAAAAGGGTCCCCCCAGCAACGGACGTCCGATAGATTTGTTCCTCTCCTTCTCAATCACTAAACAACAGTGAAAATATATCAGGATAGGGTTAAAGATCGAGTTGACTTTCCCCCTCTCGAGTAATAATAATAATAATTCATTGCATTTATATAGCGCCTTTCATGACACCCAAAGCGCTTTACAGTTCATTGTTCATTCACTCCACACTTGGTGGTGGTAAGCTACTTTCTGTAGCCACAGCTGCCCTGGGGCAGACTGAGTACCTTTATCAATTTCAATATGGGAACAGTTAAAGGTCAGATATGAGCTCTGACTGATTATGTGGTTTATTTTACTCACTTTCTTCCTTTTCTTTTTTGAAGAGCTTCATTCCTCCGAGTAGAGCACCCCCTATCGCAAATGTAATGGCCAGAGATTTCCATGTTACCGGCTTCAGGAACAAGAAACAAAAATGAAAAGAATGACATTTCCTTCACCAAGGTGTAAATGTAGGACAGAAAAATGCAATTAATACTTTGCAGTGACATCATGCTTGGAGGTACTGTATCTACGTCTATGGCGGAATGTTCAGCAGGTGACATGGTGACACAATGCACACATTAGCAACCGCAGATAAAAAAGTTTTAAGATCCAAGAAAACTCAAGAAAAAAATACTAAATGGATTCAAACAGACATTTTCAGGAGCCTGTAATCAATACACGAGTTCATGATTCTGTTTTGTAGTTTGATTTTCAACAAAAAAGTGAGAGTGAAACTGTAAATGGTAGTGCTTTCTTTTCTATTCCCATATGTCCTTATATGTGTGTAATCCCTCAGTGGTCCTGTAGGTTCCATGGTGGTCCATACTAGTCTATGTGTTCTTATACTTGTTCTGATGCAGCTCAAGATCATTCTAAAGACATTCAGGAAAGCTTAATTTCTGTCCTGTCAATGGAACTTTTTTAGTATCAATACCTGTTCAAATTGGGATTGATTAGAATCTGATTTTTGATACTTTTGACAACCTTAATACTGTTATTGTGTCCTGGGGCAAGATATACAGTCGTTTGGCTCCAGTGTCTGTGTGTCCAGTATGAATGGGTGAGTGGGAATTTGATCTGATGAGCTTTGAGGGCCCACTGAAGGGACAAAAGCTCTGTAAAAACATGAGCTCGCTAACCAAACTAAATGTGGGAAAAGTAGAAAAAATAAAATAAACAATGCTGCTGGACTCACCCCTGACCTCTTGGGCGTGTCTGAGGACGGAGGAGGCAGTCGTGCATAGTGTCTGTAAAAGTGTCGCCACAAACTTTCATTTGACTGAAAGAAAAACATTTGGTTAATATTTTAAATTAATTCTAAATAATATCTAATTGCATTTTGTTTTTAAAGTCCCATATTACATAAAATGGACTCTTGTGAGCTTTAAGACGTGTTCTAATGTTGTTCCCTCCTCAAAAACAGACCTGGAGTTGTGCTTTGTTTCATTCACATGTTTGAGTAACTCTTTTATTATTCGTCTGTCTACATCTCCAAAGCTCCAAATGCTCTGTTCCACCTTGTGAGGTCATGAAGTAGCTTTCAAGTGAACAGCTCCTTTTACTTTTAGTTCAATTGAGATTGGGCTGAAATTATCCAAATGACTCTATTGAAGGTGGGTGGAGTTTAAAAACACATTCGAGCACTTCCTGTATGACCAGATGACATCACAAAGTGGAAGTATTTTCTGTTTGAGAGAAGACTACAATCATTTGGATGATTTCAGCCCTGGTGGTAAAGGGTAGCTGTTAATTATACACAACATGACATCACAGGGTGGAACAGAGCATTTTGAGTTTTGGAGATGTAGACAGACCAATAATAAAGGGTTACTCATCCATGAAACAAAACACAACTCCAATGATGTTTTTAATGAGGTAACAATAAAAGATCAGAAGAGGCCATTTTGTTTAATATAAGACCTTTAGAATGTGTTTGTTATTTTTCTAATATCTCAGCCATACTCATCCTCTGATTCTGGTGCCAGTTTGTCCTCACATCACATTTACCTCCAAAAGAAGCAACAACCCTAACAAGGAGACATTTAACTACTAGAGTTAAAATCCACTCAAAACTAAAACAGAAATAACGTGTCTAACCTGTTCTGCCATGATGACGGTGTAATATCAGTTTATAATCAATAATTCAGTCTGATCCCAGGGTTTGTGAGTCTTACCGGGCAGCGGTGCTCTCCAGCGGGCTGCATCCTCGCCTGTGCCCGGGTCAAGCCGCTCAGAGTCCGGACAGGGGGACTCCGGAGACATTGGTGTATACTCGCCCCGTGGAAGTGGTTAAACCGGAGGAGTACGACACTGATGGACATGACGGGACCTTCACGGGGCTCCTGTGACCGGGAAGAAGCGTCTCCTTTCCGTGTTTATAAAACGTGAGTGCGGGGCGCTGCTGGAGCTGATCCTGGATCAGATCTATCCGTCCGTCAGAGGGACGTGACAGTGAGCGCGTCGCGTAGTGACGCCATTGCACTTGTCATAAGTCAGCCGGAAGTGAGCGTGGGCAGTCTTCTTCTAACGCTTTTTCTGAGCGTGCTTAGGGGCAGAGAGGGCTTTTCTGTCTCCTGTTGGAGACAGGTGGAAGTGCTCTTGTGATAAATAGGTTCATAAAAGAAAAACAGAAATGCACTTGAGAGGGGGGTTAAAGAGGCTATTTTTGTCAAAAAAGAGAATCCGTCATTAAACAGAAATGGGGGAGTTAGACATAACTTGTCTCCCATCTATAATTCCACTCTTAAACCACGTCAAAACAGACAAAGAAACATTAGGGCAGACGAGCCAGGGCAGAGGGGTGGAGAGGGTCGTTAGACTTTGAATAAGGGGTCGTAACTAGTCGCCAGAGTAATTTGGAAAACAAAGAGACAGATTAGGGGGGTTCGTTTTCAGAGCTTTTTCAGTGTAGGACGCGCCTCCTGGCAACGAGATATAAGCAGTGTCTAACCAGCACAATAACCAGAGCTGACGAAGCCTCTCGGATGAGCGGCGAAACGTTTTCTACCAAACAAACTTTGTCCAGTTGACAAATTGAACTTCTCCTTTTATCTCAGAAATGCACTTCTGAAAAGCCATTGTTTACCAACTTGTAAACTCTTTTTTAGCTAACTATGGTACAAATATTACACACTGCTGCATTTTTATGAGAGAATTACAACCAAAAATAGGCATTATCAAAATATTTTTTTTTTTCATGTAAAAAGTGCAGTGGAATGAAAAAAACAAGTACTGACACAATATTCTGTATTCCCTTTTCTGGTGGTGGTATTTGTGTAATTGTTTTGCCAGCATAATTACACACTGTGGCATTAAACGCAGCTATCTCCATAGAAACAAGCAGTTAAAGGTAAATTCTGTGGTAAGGCCACCTCACTCACAGTAAGAATGCATGTTTTTATGTATTTTTTAGAAAGACAAACACGGGTAGTGAAATAAATGCTAGACAGATGCAGTATGTTTGCCATACTATGGAATCTTTTACACAAAGCAAATAACAAACCCTCCACCAGAAAAGTTTCAAAGTGCAGCTTTAACTCAGCAGTTCATGTTTCAATCTTCTCTCCGATGTAGATGTTCCTGGAGGGGTTAAAAGACATGTTAAATGGCAGTTTTGCAGTGCGAGGGCCAGTGTGCTCTCAGCTCTTTGTTCACATAATAATAAACCCAGGACACGAAGGGGAACACAGCAATGGCGGCTGCAGTGGAGACTCGGAGGATGCCCACAGGACTCCTGAAGGAAGAAAAATACTGATCAATACTAGAAGAGTTGAATAGATACAAATCACAAAATAGTACCAAAATTTCCTCTACAAACAGCAAAATCTTGTGTCTTAAGCTTAGACAAACTTCATTGATCCACAAGGGAAATTATTTGGATACAGTAGCTCACTCATCACAATCAAGAGACAGGTGTCAAATGAGACACAATTATAAAAATAAATGTATTTGTACAAATCAAAATAAAATTACAGCTATATATAGGAGACAAGAATGGGAGTGCAATAATGTACTGATTGACAGAGCATAAGATTACCCGTTACTTCAGACTGAGTTGTTGTACAGTTTTATGGAGTATAGTATGAATGTAGTCCTGTATCTTTCGAGTGGAGCTGTAGGAGCCTGTTGTTGTACAGTTGTTGTGAGTATTAACTGTCCCTCTGGTGCAGTGGGTGAGCAGGAGTGTCCATGATGGAGAGCAGTTTGTCCAGTGTCCTCCTGTCCCTTACTATGACAAATGTCTCCAGCTTACAGCCGATCACGTAATCAGCTTTACGGATCAGTTTGTCAATCCGTCCAATGTCCCTTTTACTGGTGCTGCTCCCCCAGCAGAACACAGCAAAGTACAGGGCGCTGGCAACCACAGACTGGTAGAAGATCTCCAGTAACTTACTGCACACATTGAAAGACCTGAGCTTTCTTAGGAAGTAGAGTCTGCTCATGCTCTTCTTGTAGACAGGATTACATGGATGTCAAGGTACTTGTAGCATTAAAATAAATCAGTAAAGTTTGTCTAAGTCTTACTCTGCATAAAAACTGCTGAGTTTTGAATTTTACCTCCCAGAGTGACGACAAAGGAGCAGCCAAAACACAGTCAACAGCAGTCCAGAAAACTCCCTGGAAAATTAGACAACACTATTATTATTACATTATTATTACATTACTAAATGTCCCCCTGTCTAACTGCTAGCCCTGTAGTTTAGAGGTCTGCAAACATGTTCTGAAATGCATGGGAGACTTGTATTAGTTCTCAATATCTGCTCTCAAATATGTAAGGGCCCTACTTGTGCAATAATCAAAATTCTTTTAACGTTTGGACACCTAGCCTCTGTTAAGTTTGATGAAGCAAAAATGAAAAGAATCACATTTACTTAATTGTGTTATGATTAAGGTGTAAATGTAAGACTTTCCTTAAATTGAAGAGAAAAAATGCAATTAATACTTTGCAGTGACATCATGCTGAGAGGTACTGCATCTACGTCTATGGCGGAATGTTCAGCAGGTGCCATGGTGACACAATGCACACATTAGCAACCACAGATAAAAAAGTTTTAAGATCCAAGAAAACTCAAGAAAAAAATACAAAATGATTTCAAACAGACATTTTCAGGAGCTTGTGATCAATGCAAGCATTCATGGTTCTGTTTAGTAGTTTGATTTTCAACAAAAAAGTTAGCGTGAATAACTGAAACTGTAAATGGTCCATGCTCCATTCTTCAGTAGCTCAGTTGGTAGAGCGTTTGCCCACTGATCCAAAGGTTGGCACTACCTTAACCCATCTCGCCCCCAATGTCTGCATACACTGGTGTGTGAATGTGTGTGTGAATGGGTGAGTGGTTCCTTGTTGTAAAGCTCTTTGGGTGCCTTGAAGGTGGAAAAGCGCTATATAAAGATGTGATCATTTACCATATGTGTGACACCTACCTCCCCTCCTCACGCTGGAAGATGTCTGTGACCTGCTCTTTGACCAGTGTCCAGCCCAGAATCGAGACCACAGCAGAGGAGAGGAGAACGTGTAGGTCTGCCACTCTCCTCCAAGGGGTGCTCTCTGGGAGAACACATGGAGATAAATTACTTAATTCAAATGTAAAGGTCCTAGTAGACATTATCCATTTTAGAGCAACAGTAACTAACTTTTTAGTCTTCGTCCATTCGCTCATACTTAGAGCATGCTTGCATCTCCACAAACCTGACTCTTATTTGGCTTGTTTCTATGAAAATGCTGTTCCTTTGGCTTTCAGATCAGTATGCCATAAAACTATCTATATCCATTAGAATCTTGCATATAGTAGCTTTAAATACCTAAATATTTCAAACATATTACAGTGCCAAAATTAATTAAAAAAATAACCCACTCCCAAGCGCCTGAGAGAGTGGCAGCTGGGTACAGTAGCTCCTGCCTAACTACCTTTAAGCTTGTTTGTTTGCACTTTTAGATTTTATTCTATTTTTCTTTTTTCTTACTTTACTCACTTTATCCAATTAGCACTAGCTATGTTTTTTGGGCATTTTTGGCATTTTTTCTAGATTTCAGCTTGCCTCTTTGTGCTGTCTGTATGGCTCAGCAGAGCAGTCTCCCCAATGTGTATTCAAGGGAACAGCTCCTGTCTCTTTCCAAGGGTCACGAGGTGGAGATCATGGACTGCTACAAGTACCCAACAGGCTGGAGTAGAGAGACAACTGTAATGCTGTGTACAAGAAGGGCATGAGCAGACTCGACTTCCTGAGGAAGCTCAGGTCTTTCAATGTGTGCAGTAAGTTACTGGAGATCTTCTACCAGTCTGTGGTTGCCAGTGCCCTGTACTCTGCTGTAGTTTGCTGGGGGAGCAGCACCAGTAAAAGAGACATCGGACGGATTGACAAACTGATCCGCAAAGCTTGTCAAGTGATTGGCTGTGAGCTGGAGACATTTGTCACAGGGAGGGACAGGAGGCATTGGACAAACTGCTCTCCATTATCATCACTCCTTCTCACCCACTGTACCAGACCATAGAGGGACAGAGGAGCTCATTCTCCAACAGGCTCCTACAGCTCCGCTCAAACAGTGAGAGATACAGGACTACATTCATACCATACTCCATACAACTGTACAACAACTCACCCTTATGTAACAGATAATTCTCCCTACAACTGTACAACTCAACCTTATGTAACATATACAACAGATACAATACAATACAACTGTATACAGCTGGTACTGAATATTTGATACTGTGTTTTGTATTTGACTACTATGTTTCTATTTAAATCTGATTGTACATATATATTTATTACCATTATCTTATGTATATAATTGTGTCTCATCTGACACAGGTCTATTGTTGTCTTTTTGTTCTTTTACCCTCTGTTTTATATTGTATATTATATTTGATGAGTGGATCAATAAAGTTTGTCTAAGTTTAAGTCTAATCAATCAATCAATCAATCAATCAAACTCAAATAGTTTCTGCTCCCTCTGCTGGCAAAATTGGGAAACATAAAGCTTGTTTTTTTTATGGGGAGATGACATTATAACATGATAAAAGACATAAAAGTCCCACTACACACCTGTCACCTGAGGCCACCAGCCAATCAGAGCACAGAGCAGCGAGGGGACCCCATACCCAACCTATGACACATCAATAAATTATAAATGTTCCCAGCTCAAATACTAGAGAAAAAGATGTTGAGAGGAAAGACATTGAGATATTACCATCCACAATCCTGCATCTGGATCATTTATCTGCAAACGAAATTAAGACCGATGTTAGAAAATTAAACCTGAAATTGTGTACATTTGACACACACACCTGCACGTACGTTGCAAGTCCGAAAAATAGCGCCATAGAAGCGTTGCATATGCGCCAGACAACACCGAGTCGTGCATTTTCGGACTTTTCACCAACTTCTCCCATTTTGCACTTTAACCACTGCCTTCTGTTCAGCGGAAAAAAAACACAAGGTTTCAAGTGTGCGTTTGTTTTGTACAACTACAGCAGTACGAATAAACAGATTTGGACATTTGCAACAGAAAGCAAGGTGTAAAGGATATTCCTAAAGATGCCTAATACACATAGTAATTGAAGCAAATTAAATAAGGCTTTCACAGTATTTTGGGATTCTTTAAAGTATATTTTCAGTATAGTATTGTTCTATAACGGATGATTAGGTGGTTAAAAGAAACACAACTTTAACATTTTGAGTATCGTCAAAATAAGGTTGAAACTGTAAACTACTTCCAGCTTGTTTCTATAATAAAACTTGGTGGAGGTGAAAGAGTACCTAAGAGTAATCCAATTATAAAATACTTTCAAACAAAATACATCAACAATTAATATTTTAAGCATGTTTAGGTCTAATGAACTTGTAAAAAATGTATTAACAAGAGCATAAATGATAAGATAATATTATAATGCTTTTATTGTGACCCTTGCGTCGCTGTGGGGAAGTGCCCGTCTGCTGTTGCTGTCCGTGTCAGCTGATCACAGCGTTAGCTTCTGTAGTTAGCCTAGCCCAGCTGCGGTTTGTTGTCGTCCTCATTTCGTGTTTTTAACTTCTAAATTTGAACCAAACCGAGACTTCTGTACATCTAACCCCGAGATCCCTCCTCGTAGCGCGGTCTGAAGCGGCTTTACCCCGCGGTGCGTGCACTCCGGGCGCAGGGGAAGGTGAACAATGGCGACTCCCAGCGCTAACAACTCCGCGGCGGCCAACAACAGCAGCGGTAGTCCGGATCAGCTGCTCCACCAGCCGCAGCTCCAGTCCCCGCGGGTCACCACCGTCAGCAGCCTGCAGGGTAAGCGCCGGAGCCGGTGGAGTGACGGGAGAGAACGGCCTGGTCCGGTTTGGGTCTGCGGGTCTGGGTTAGCTCTGGGATAGCTCTGGGTTAGCTCTGGGTTAGCTCTGGGAGGCTCACAGCAAAAACAGCAAAGAGCAGATTAGTCCAGGGGAAATCCAGTGTTTCCATTAATACAGGAGATTATTGCGTCCCTCCACAAAGTAAAAACAACTCTACTGGTTTAACTAAATTAGACTTTGTTGCATTTGCATCATCTTACATTTCTTCTACACTGAATAAAAATGAGTGGTTAAAGATTAAATAGCAATACTCTATTAATCGAAATTAGATTAATTTATTCAAAATCCACTATAATCTTATCCGAATCTATGGAAAACCCTGAAATTGTTTTATGTATCTAAATTTGCATTATAAAATCAATGTACATTATAATGATTACATAGGTGTGATTTCTGCAGTACTGCCCCTGTCTGCTTCTGCAAATGTACTTCCTAGTTATTATAAGAATGCAGTTTATTTCTGTTTTACTTTAGGTGTCATTTTCCGCCTTTGTGCTGTGTTCTGAGGTAGTGTTAATAGTATAAAAAGCCAGATTTTGTAGTAATAGTGTCATGAATATGGCCCAAAAGACTGTTTTATACACATGACAATTTTAAATCCACTTCCAAGCGAAGAAACACAAGTCATTCCATTGCATTGTGAATGTGTTAATAATATAATTTGGAGCTATAAATATAATAATTAGACTTAGACAGACTTTATTGATCCACAAGGGAAATGACTTGGACACAGTAGCTCACACACACAGTATATTACCATAACAAAAGGTTTAAAAAAAATCAAAAAAGGTAGTAAACTTCTAAATAAATAGCAATAAAAACAGCAAGAGAGTGGCATCATTAAGACATAAATTATATAAATGTATGTACAGTAAATACAAAAAACAATATCCAACCAATAATTGGTGAAACCTTTCAAATATAGTCAACCAGTTGTTGGAGATGTACAGAAAAAATCTCTACATTACTGGTCAGTACGGTTGTCAAATGTATAGAAGATCAGATACTGACTAATCAATTTACTCATATAAGCAGGTACTGATACTAAAAAAAGTCACATCCACAGAACAGAAATGAGCCTGAATGTCTTTAGAATGATCTTGAGCTGCATCAGAACAAGTATAAGGGCACAGAGACTAATATGCCTACCTGGACCACAGAGGGATTACACAGATATAAGGACACATGGGAATAGAAAAGAAAGTACCACCATTTACCGTAATGTGGAAAATCACATTCTATTGTCTAAAAAAAGAGTGTTTTTTATTATCATTGTGGTATCAGAATCGTATTGAGTATCAAGTCTTTTCATTAGTAGCGAAATCAAGTTTGAAATGTTAGTATCGTGGCAGCACTAGTGCTCAGATGTCAACATGTATGCTTTACTCTATGTTCCATCATTGGTGTTTTCTTGTCTGATTGTCTGATTTTTCTTTGACCTTAACTGTTATAACTTTCAGAATCCAACACTTGCTGGAGGTGTCAGAGCGAAACGGGTAACTACGCCTTATTTTAACTTTTACCTTCCTCTTCTGCTCCCTGAGGACAAAACTAAACACGTGAATCAGTATATCTGTATAAATGTCTTTAAATCACTGTTTAGGGATGTTATAATCTCACACTGCACCACAATAAGCCACAGTCCAGTCTTCTAATTGGTCATATCAAGTAAGAATCTTTTAACCCAACCCAACATATAATCTCTGTATAAAGTGCATGCTCTTCAGTTCAGTTGCAGAGTCCCAGTTTGAAACCTTTGTGCAGTAGTCTTACAGTAGGGCTGGGCAAAAAATCGATTCAACCAGTGAATCAAATTTAAAGTTTTAATTAATTTGTTTGGAAGACATTTTTTATTATTATTTATATAATTTTTATTTCAACCACTTTCTTCAGTTGAAGGTGCATTGAAGGTGTCTCACTTTGGTCACAGAAGCAGAGTTCAGGGCCATAGCGCTGATGCTCTGGAATTAGTCATGTTAAATTAAATGTTGGGGCTGCATGTTTAATGCAGTATTTTGTTTTATCTCATTCATAAAAGATTTCCTCAAAGTAAAAGGAGAAATTCAATTTGTCAACTGGACAAAGTTTATTTGGTCGAAAACGTTTTGCAGCTCATCCGAGTTGCTTCGTCAGTTCTGGTTAGAGTGCTGAGGGACACTGCTTATATCTAGCTGCAGGGAGGAGCTAACTACACTGAAATTATTCTGAAACTATCCCGCCTCTTTGTTTTGAGTTTCTGTCTTTTGTTTTTCCAGTTTCTCTCTGGCGTCTAATTTAGCATACCCAGTCAAACCCTAATGGCTGTTTTCACACCTCTGGACCTGACCTGGCTAGCCCTATTGTTTCCTTTGTTTTGATTTCGGTTTGAGAATGGAACTGTATATAGGAGACAAATTCTGTCTGACTCCCCCATTCCTGTTTAAAGAAGGATTCTCTTTTTTGACAAAAATAGCCTCTTTAACTCCCCTCTCAAACCAGTTCTTTTCCCTGGCTAAGATCTGAACCTCACTGTCCTCAAAAGAATGGCCCGTGGCTTCTAGGTGGAGATGTACGGCAGATGACGGTCCACTCTGGCACGCCCCTCTGTGTTGGTACATCCTCTTGTGAAGTGGCTGTTTTGTTTCTCCAATGTAGCGCTCACTGCAGTCTTCACTACACTGAATGGAGTAGACCCATTGCTTTGTTTGTGGCTCGGTGTTTTGTCCTTTGGGTGGACGAGTTTTTGTCTTAAAGTGTTTGTGGGTTTGAAATAAACTGGGATTTCATATCGTCTGAAAATCCTCTGTAGTTTTTCAGAAACACCGTCCAGGTAAGGAATCGCTACCCCTTTCCTCCTGGGTTCGGATTCTCAGTTGTCTTGTTTGTTGTCCTTGTCTCTCTTGGTTTTGTTGAAAGCCCATTCAGGATATCCACAAACAGAGAGGGCTTCCTGCAGATGTTTTTCTTCTTTCTCCTTACCCTCTGTGCTTGTGGGAACCACTTGGGCCCTGTATTGTAATGTCCGAATTGAATCAAAAAGCAGGTATTGGTCCGTGTGTGGGCTTCCTGAAGACTTCTACTTGGAGTCGCCGGTCTCCTCCTATCGTTACTGCACAATCTAAGAACGCCAATGTGTTGTCCTTGGCATCTTCACGGGTGAATTTGATGTTCGGATCTACAGAATTGATATATGCAGTAAAAGGTTCCAAATCTTGAATTAGTCTCTTTCTCGCTGCTTCAAGCGCTAACGCTGTAGGGATACAAGCAAAAAGAGAGGTTACATCAAAGGAAACCATTGTCTCATCCCAATCAAACTAGAGAAACTTAACTTTGTTTACAAATTCGGCTGTGTTCTCAATATGGTGCTCTATGTTACCCACCAAAGGAGCCAAGATGGTTTTTAGGTGTTTGGCCACATTGTATGTGATGGAGTCAACACTACATACAATGGGTCTGAGTGGTACTTCTCCAGTTTGATTGGGATGAGACAATGGTCCTCTCTTTTCACTTGTATCCCTACAGCGGTAGCGCTTGAAGCAGCGAGAAAGAGACTACTACAGGATACCAAGCTAGAAGAGAGAATCAAACTTTCACCTGACCAAATCTGCCAACTGCTGGAAATTTATCTGAATACCACCTATTTCCAGTTCAGAGGGAACTTCTACAGGCAAATCCACGGCTGTGCGATGGGCTCACCGGTCTCCCCTATCATGGATAATTTATACATGGAACAATTTGAACAGAGTGCTTTGGCCTCATATCCGGGCACTCCACCCACACATTGGTATCGTTATGTTGATGATAATTTTTCAAAATTCAAGATTTGGAACCTTTTACTCCATATATCAATTCTGTAGATCCGAACATCAAATTCACCCGTGAAGATGCCAAGGACAACACATTGGCGTTCTTAGATTGCCCACACTCACAGACCAATACCTGCTTTTTGATTCACACCACCCACTGCAGCACAAATTGGGGGTTATTTGGACATTACAACACAGGGCCCAAGTGGTTCCCACAAGCACAGAGGGTAAGGAGAAAGAAGAACAACATCTGCAGGAAGCCCTCTCTGTCTGTGGATATCCTAAATGGGCTTTCAACAAAACTAAGAGAGACCAGGGCAAGAAACAAGATAACAGAGAATCCGTTAAATTCCTTACCTGGCCGGCGTTTCTGAAAAACTACAGAGGATTTTCAGACAATATGAAATCCCAGTTTATTTCAAATCCGCAAACACTTTAAGACAAAAACTAGTCCACCCAAAGGACAAAACACCGAGCCACAAACAAAGCAATGTGGTCTACTCCATTCAGTGTAGTGAAGACTGCAGTGAGCGCTACATTGGAGAAACCAAGCAGCCACTTCACAAGAGGATGTACCAACACAGACGGGCGTGTCAGAGTGGACCGTCATCTGCCGTACATCTTCACCTAGAAGCCATGGGCCATTCATTTGAGCAGTGTCCATCAGCACTCTAACCAGAACTGACGAAGCAACTCGGATGAGCTGCGAAATGTTTTCGACCAAATAAACTTTGTCCAGTTGACAAATTGAATTTCTCGTTTTACCATGGATTCTACCTGGACGACTGAGGGATTCTTCACACATTTCCCCAAAGGCCAATGGGTTCAATATGGGCATTGTATAAAATCTTTGCATTTATTTTTTGGTTTATTTCTTTCATAAAGTATAAAAAGACATTAAAAGTGTCCTAACATTAAACATACAAGAAATTAATGAAAAGGAGCAGAAAAAAGAGTCATCTTATGTTAGCTGCCCCTTCTTCCCTTTTCATATCCATCAAATACAGTGGTGTTTAGTACAAATGTGTCTGTTGTTGTTTTAATGTTTCTGAATGTGGTTAACCTCTGTTTCTCCCCAACTCCTGGCGTGATGCTGAATGGTGAGACTCCCTGGTTAAATAGAAAATCACCCTGTTATTTTTACAGGTTCATCTTTCATCTTCATCTGTTTGGTTTTTGCATGTTCTATTGACATCGTGAGGGCTGAGGATCTGAGTGTGAGAGTGACATCATGGTTACAAGACAGAGTGCAAAGACTACTATTATTTGGCTCATAATTGAAGTCAAAGGCTCCAGGTTTTAAATGGCAGAAATACCCCACATTATTATCATAAATTTTGAACAGAATTTAAAGACTTCTATTTTCTTTTCCTTTGGTTGTGAGTGCCTCACAATATTTAATTTGATTTAAAGCCTGATTCTTCCCAAATTGTCGCTTTTGCCCAAGGATTCCCAGCCCTCGTTTTGCAAGGCCAGTTTCTCTGATCCTCGAGCCTGATTTTAGCCATGAGGTTCAACTTTAGAGTAAATTTGACTGGAGTAAACGCTGTGTTTCATCTCTGTAGGCTTCCAGATAAACCTGTCTGGCGCTCCCCCAAGTAAGCGCACGTCTGCTGCCCGCGTATGAGCTCTGGTTCTGGGGTAGAGTGTCCTGGTTTGGCCCCTGTTTAACCACCAGTGAGCAGAGAAGAGAGGCCTGTAGCAAATACACTCACATCAGGGAGAAAAGATAACATCTAAAGATACACTGTGTAACTTTTCTGGTGGGGGTCCGCCATCTGCTTTTCTCCATGGTGATGTTACTGCTTTGCCTGGGATGTTCCACAGTATAATATTAAACGTGTATTTTTTCAGTTACAGGTAGTGATGGGCAGATGAAGCTTCATGAAGCATTGAAGCCTTTCATCCAATTCGTTCACTCCAGTGCAAAGCTTCTTGAAGCTTCATTATATATATATATATATATATATATATATATATATATATATATATATATACACATACATACATACATACATACATACATACATACATACATTCATACATACATACAAACAAACAAACAAACAAACAAACAAACAAACAAACAAACAAACAAACAAACAAACAAACAAACAAACAAACAAACAAACAAACAAACAAACAAACAAACAAACAAACAAACAAACAAACAAACAAACAAACAAACAAACAAACAAACAAACAAAATTCACTCCAGATACACAACACTACCATTTCTCTCAAACATTGTTCACAAATCTGTCCAAATGTGTGACAGCGAGCACCTCTGCCCCGCCCAGACAATCCACCCCACCTCACAGGTGCGCCACATCAAGATGCCGATCCGACATCATGACCAGTGCACAGGTGTGCTCCAGGCTGCCCACAATAAAAGGCCACCCCGAAATGTGCATTTTTTTTGCTTTATTGGGGGTCTGGGGACTCAGAACCAGTCAGTATCTGGTGTGACCACCATTTGCCTCATGCACTGCAACACATCTTCGCATAGAGTTTATCAGATTGTCAATTGTGGCCTGTGGAATGTTGGTCCACTCCTCTTCAATGGCTGTGCGAAGTTGCTGGATATTAGTGGGAGCTGGTACACGCTGTCGTATACGCCGGTCAAGCACATCCCAAACATGCTCAATGGGTGACATGTCCGGTGAGTATGCTGGCCATGCAAGAACTGGGACATTTTCAGCTTCCAAGAATTGTGTACAGATCCTTGCAACCTGGGGCCGTGCATTATCTTGCTGAAACATGAGGTGATGTTCATGGATGTATGGCACAACAATGGGCCTCAGGATCTCATCACGGTATCTCTGTGCATTCAAAATGCCATCAATAAAATGCACCTGTGTTCTTCGTCCATAACAGCCTTTGAAGAGGAGTGGACCAACATTCCACAGGCCACAATTGACAATCTGATCAACTCTATGCGAAGATGATGTGTTGCACTGCATGAGGCAAATGGTGTTCACACCAGATACTGACTGGTTCTGAGTCCCCAGACCCCCAATAAAGCAAAAAAAAAAAAAAATGCACATTTCGGGGTGGCCTTTTATTGTGGGCAGTCTGGGGCGCACCTGTGCACTGGTCATGATGTTGGATCGGCATCTTGATGTGGCACACCTGTGAGGTGGGGTGGATTGTCTCGGCGGGGCAGAGGTGCTCGCTGTCACACATTTGGACAGATTCGTGAACAATGTTTGAGAGAAATGGTAGTGTTGTGTATCTGGAGTGAATTTTGGATCTTTGGGTCCATCTCAGGAAAAATTGGAGCAAAAACAAAAGTGTTGCGTTTATATTTTTGTTGAGTGTATTAGGGCTGGGAATATTAACGCGTTAATCGTGATTAATCGCGAACGATTAATGATCGCGAACAATTTTTTTAATCGCGATCAGAGTTTGCCAGCATTTTTCGCAATTCTACCATCCATATGCAGCTCATTTGGTTGTATTAATTAAACTCATTGTCGGTTAAACGCGCCATTTTGAGTTTGCTAGTATTTTGTTCCTTCTACGCATCCGTAGGCAGCTCGACCGGGCTTCAATCATTTATTTACAATTTCTCAAAGTAAGCACTATTACTGGTTCATTGTTACTTTTTCCTTTCTCTGCACTTTTTTGAAATAAAAAAAATGGTGAGAAATACTTTGCATTGTGAGTTTAACTTTAGATTCGAACGGTCTTACTGCAAGATATCAATTTTAAACATGCAAAATCACGATTAATCGCGATTAACTATGAAATTTCTGAGATTAGTTGCGATCAAGAAAATTAATCGTTTGACAGCCCTAATATATATATATATATATATGTAATATATTACATACATACATACACACACACACTGGCATTTACAGTGAGGTGAGGGTGGTTGCGGTATGGACAATGATTGTGCTTTTTTAACTTTGAGGTATGGCCAGTGATCATAGTTTAGAGGACACATTGTTTTTTTTTTTTATTAAAAAAAAATGTTTTTGTTTTTTTTTGGTCTGCTTGTTTCCAAGGAGATGGTTAAATTAAATGTCAATGTAGAATATTTCAGGAAAAAACAACATGGAGTCAAGCAGGTGATGGACCCTTTACCAGAAAAGTGCACCTGTAAGATGGAACAATGTAAAATATGAGAATCAAACCTAAGCTAGTCTGAAGCAGAGGGAAGTAGGGCTGTCAGAACCATCCAAACTCAAATACTAATCTGTATTAAAACTGGTATCAGAACTAAATACTAATTTTTGGCCGGTATCGATACTAAAGTCCCATTGACAGGACAGAAGTGAACATTTCCTGAATGTCTTTAGAATGATCTTGAGCTGTATCAGAACAACTATAAGAGCACTTCTTGACTATCTTAGCGAGTCAACGGTTCCACTGATCCTAAGCATTTCATTGCATTGTTGACCTTGTGTTGATTCTGCATATGACAAATAAACAATCTTGAATCTTGAATCTTGAAAACATAGACTAGTATACGCCCATGGACCACTATGGAACCTACAGGACCACTGAGGGATTACACAGACATAAGGGAATAGAAAAAGATTTAATGTGGAAAATCACATTCTCTTAGCCAATATTGAGATAATTTTCCTATATTTGCAGTGAGGACTAGGTCAGAGGTAAAAACAGCTTTAGTTTTACACATCATCTTGAGTATTTGAGTGTATTTGCCCCAGAGCCTGTGGTGTTCACTGTCTAACGCAGCTCAAAATGTTCCACTAACATCATCTGGACTTTCTCTGATTTTGGTGTAGAGTTTTTCATTTGTTTTATCACAGCAGTTGGCCTTAAACGCATGATGTTGCCTTTTTATTGCATTTGTTCATTCAGTCCTGTTTTATATTGCGGTATTACAGTTTTATGTTTTGTATTATCGTTGGTTTGGTTTTGTTGGTTGTGAATAGGCCTGTCACGATAACAATTTTTGCTACAGAGATTGCGATGAACAGTAAAAATTAAGCTACTTTTTGCCACAGACACAATAAAATAAAGCAACTGAACTGTTTTGAAATGTAAAGTATCATTAAGAGGCCTGAGCTGCAATGATGAACCAATAATTAGCCATAGAAGTTACTCATTCAACATTCTACAGCTCAAATCTCAGTCTATTGCAACAAAAATACCCCAAATCTCCCAATTTCATGTATAGAACAAGTCAATATAATGATTATGGTGACAGGCCTAGTTGTGAACGTGGGTGTGAGCTGCATGTTCTGGGATTTCTAAACTGTTTTAAAATATTTACTGGTGTCAAACAGCTCTCAGATTCATGCTACGGGTTATTAGTAGTAGTTATCAGTTTAGGCAGATTAGTCCCTGTGTGTGGCTTAGGCCTGGTTTAGATCTGGTTTATTCCCTATTTTGTGCTGGTTTAGTCTCAGGTAGCCCTGGTTTAGCCCTGGTTTAGCCCTGGTTTAGACTTGGTTTAGATCTGATTTACAATTGCAGGGATGAAAGAGTTCCGTTTTTTAGTGGCTCTCCGCTTTTTTTCCAGCTGCGGGGTAATTTTTTTTTTTTTTTTTTTTTTTTTTTTACATCTGTGCAAATTCGTTGAGAAAGATTTTGGGTGTATATATATACTGTATGTATAGTTGTGTTTATGGTCGCCAACTGTCCCTTGAAAAACAGAATCGTAACTTTCCGCTTTTTTCATGATTGGCCACTTTCATCCCTGCAATTGGCTTAGTCCTGGTTTTACTCCAGGATTAGTTCTGGGGTTAGTCCTGGGGTTAGCCTTGGTTTGGTCCTAGTTTGGTCCTGGTTTAAACTCAGTTCAGTCCACGATTCAGTCAGACCTCATTCACTGGTTCTCTGTTGAAAGCACATGCGTGTGTTCTGTCCCTTTTGGTGGAGGTACCTTTCTTCATGTTATAATATTTTACTCACTGTTTCTTGTTTTTCTCTGAAGGTAAACGAAAAGCCCTGAAGCTGAACTTTGCGAATCCTTCCATCAAACCCACGACTCGCTTCACACTGAACACAGCAGGGCCGCCCTTCCAGAACCCACACATGTGAGGACCTCCCCTTTAAGATCTCTGCACGATACTGATAACCACACAAATCCCAAAGCCCAAATCCCACAGACCGGGTTCAGTGTTTTACTTCTATGGGGTATTAACTGCTAACATATTCAATAATTAGGTCACCATGTTACCTTTTATTGTTTAAAGATGCTGTATTCACCCAAAATAACAATGAACATGAACATGAACATGAACATGCACATGAGATAGATGGAGCTGGAGCGCTTGCTGGATCACCGCTAAGTGAAATACTAATCAAGTGCTCTTCGGAGATCCTGAGTGGGCAGAATAACTTACTAGATAACAGTCACTCCCCCTTCAGAGCACTGTCACAATCCATGTGCATTCCACAAATGAATCTACTGCCCATCACACTACTGCAATACACTACAACTTGACAAATTTTTGAAGTCGTAGTGTACAGTTTTGAATCATCCATCCATCCATCTTCTTCCGCTTTTCCATTTCTGGGTCACGAGGGCAGCAGAATCATATTTTTGTATATTTATGGAAAATTGTGTGGGAGCATGGGGGACGTAGGCCTGTGGGCGGAGCATTGCACAGAATCTCTTTTCAAACATGTTTTTTATGAGGGAACAACATTGTAGAAAACTAAAAGATTTTGCATAATACCCCTTCTTTATTAATTCCAGTCCAAGAAAGAACATTAATTTGAGATGCTTGAGATGAGTGTGTCCCCATTCTTACCTGTTCTGTGTGGTCCCAGTGAGCGTCTGAGGAGCCACAGTATGGAGTCGTGGGGGAAACTGAAGCTGTCTCCAGATCAGCACTGGGACTTCACCGCAGATGACCTGAAGGACCTGGGAGAGATCGGGAGAGGAGCATACGGCTCTGTCAACAAGATGGTGCACAAACACAGCAGCCACATCATGGCTGTCAAGGTGAGGAACATACACTGTAAAGTTAATACAATCTTTCGTGAGGACAGAGCTCTGGGGTTCAACTCCCAAACTGAGGACAGAGGTCGGGGGTTCAACTCCCAAACAGTGAAGGGCACCTTTGTTCATGTGATATCATGATATTCTTGAATTTCCATAGTTGAGCTGAGCTGGAGACAGGCCAGAACTCTGTGGTGAATTTGTGGTGTTTGCGGTATAACTGTCAGATTTGTTGACCTGGTTTATGGTTCATATTTCAAAAATAGGCACAAATGTGATGCACCACGGCTTTTCAGTCTGCAATTCAGCATTAGGGAATCTGAGATAAGATTCTGAGAATTTTTTTTTTTTTTTTTTTCAAAATTTGTGATTTTTGTTTTTTTTGCAGAATGTGCTAGTTGAGATCATGAAGAACCCACTCTATGTTTCAGATAACAGCATTGGCTGCTTAAAAACCATACATTTTGTCTGTGAAATTGGCTTGTTTTTTCAGAAAGAATTGAGGTGTGTCTAAATTACCATCCTGCTGCTGCGGACCAATCATGTGACATTTGCACTCTTGTTTACTTTTTCTGCCTATCAGCTGTGCGCAGCTCCTGAATATGTAGCTGCATTTCGTAGGATGCATTTGCATCTGTAACTTAAAAATCCTTAACTTTGACTGTAAATGCTACATAAGAAGGAAGGAGCTCATGTACAGAATGTGATCGGATACTTTACTGGCGAAAGAGCGCGGTTATGCGATCCACGGACAACGAGGCAAACAACAAGTGTACCCGATTATGTTTGCAGGAACACATTTACTTTCTAGACTTTAGGACATGTTTAAATACTAATTCAGCTTTCGTGTAGCCATCATATTGCGCTGTGCTCTGTGCGGGACTGCGCTGTGCAGCTGCTCACTGCAGGACTAAACCAGGGCGCCGTGGATCTCCATTCACAATGCGGCTAAGCTAATGCTAACGCTAGCATTGAAACAATGCGGTCAGAACATTATCTTTAGGTTAATTTCCTCTTTATTTTTGTTTATATAAAAGTCGAACGTTTTGCCATAAACTATAGCGGTAGAGTAATACTTTATTTTGATTGAATTTGACCCGTTTCGGCATTTTTGTAACTTTTTTTTACTCGGCGTTTATTTAGCCATGAGGTTTTGAATGGAAGTTCTTATGGGACGCGCAGCATTTGAAACTTCAATGTTTTCTTTTTGTAAGTTTTTTTTTTTTTTTTTTATGAATTAGGCTGTAATGCCAATACTAATTGATTTATTTAATAGAACTTTGAAAGTGCACTTTATTTTTGGAATTAAAGCTAGTTTATTGAAATGATTGAATTGTTATTTTGATGTGACCAAAAGTTTATTTATATGTATACAGTGGTACCTCACCTTACGAAATTAATTCGTTCCAGAAGTGGTTTCGTAACGTGAAAAATTCGTAAGTTGAGTAGCTATTTCAATGGAAAAAGGCCCCGATCCAAGTCTCCAAGGAGGAGACCGCAGGGAGGAGGGGACCGCACGCAGTGTGAGCACATGTGAGCCTCCTGGTTTAGTCCAGTGTTAACCTTTCCTGTTCTCGTCCCCTAACCGTGGTTGGGGAGCACAGGCGAGATCGTCTTCTCCAGGGCCGGAGACAGCGTTCCCTCCGGGGTTAACTCCCTTGTGGACCTCGTGCGCTTGCGGTGGATGAGAATGCAAATAAAAGGGAGTGGTTTTGCTGCAGAGTGGGGCTTTATTGGCTCACTACACTGTAGGAGTAGCACCTTTTTACCTCTACTTGCCCGATCGCCGTCTCTGTCTCTCCCCTGAGAGGGCACACGCGGACACACACCCAGACCGACCCGGCTCCACTGCTCCGCGGAGCCATACATACAGCGCCCCCGGCCCGCGCGCACACACTCACTCTCTCTCTTTCTTCTGCACTGAGCTATAGACACAATATAGACACATCTCACAACACCAGGTTTAGTCCTGGTTTAGTCCAGACCACCGCGGCTCCTCCTGGTTTAGTCCAGGTTTAGTCCTGGTTTAGTCCAGACCACCGCGGCTCCTCTAGACCACCGGCTCTTGCATGGCTCTCGCTCACATGCGCTCACACTGCGTGCGGTCCCCTCCTCGCTGCGGTCCCCTCCTCGCTGCTCGCCTCAGCTGTGACTCGTGAGAAACCAGGAAACCAGGAAATAGACCCGCTTTAATCCACCTGGTTTAGTCCAGGTTTAGTTCTGGTCCAGTCCAGGTTTAGACCTTGGTCTAGACCTGCTGTCAGCCCCGCGCCGGGTCATGCAAGTCCACGCAGTCTTCTCCCCCATCCCGCTTCCCCCCACACTTCACTATTGATACGTTTTGTTGAAAATCTATGAAAGTTTGAGTGTTTAAACAGAGGCAAATGTGAGAAAAGTTTAAATCCAGTCTGAGAAAAGAGTGTGAGGCTGAGCGCACATTATTTGAATTTTTGAGATTTCGCGTTTCGTAACTTGAATTTTCTTTCGTATCTATAGACAAAAATTTACCGTGAAGGCGTTTCGTAACTTGAAATTTTCGTTTGTTGGGTCATTCGTAAGGTGAGGTACCACTGTACTGCTAAGATATATGGCATGTATTTATTTGTTATTTATTTATTTAAAGCATAGTATATTATACTATGCTATATTATGTGCAATATGAAATTCATATGGGCAGTATTACCTCCTGTGAAATACTCCTTAAATGATTTAATTTCAGTGCCTTTTCTGTCAGTATAAATAAACAAAAGTTACATTATTTTACCATCTATAGTTTTCAGAATGATGAAACAAAATATCCAGATGCCATAGCAATTAACAATAAAAACAGCATTTGAATGTTGAATTCCTCAACATGTCGCCTCTAACAGGAAGCTGAAACCCATGAATAGTTTCAGAGAGTTTTAAGGCCGATGCTGAGGGATCTGTTTGTATCTGACTCCAGCTCCTTTTTGTCTAAACTGTATTTTCCCTGTATTTAAATACCTGCCTCTCACTGTGTTTTTAGAGGATTCGGTCGACTGTGGATGAGCGTGAGCAGAAGCAGCTGCTCATGGACCTGGATGTGGTGATGAGGAGCAGTGACTGCCCCTACATTGTGCAGTTCTACGGCGCCCTCTTCAGGGAGGTCAGTGAAACACATCTGTCCTGGCTTAAGTGGTGTTAAGCTCCTGTTTTTACAGCTGCCCTGAGGCAGACTGAAGGAAAAAAGGCTGCCAATCTGTACCATCAGGGCCTCCAACCATCACCAACACTCACATATCACATGCACATTCATACGAGACAAGGTGCCTGAAGTGTCTTGCCTAAGGCCACAAAAACGGTTTTCACTAGAGCCACTAGAGATGAGTTCAGATTTTGACAAGTCACAGCACAAACCTGCTCCAAAATGAAGCTCAAAATACTGCCATCTATTGGGTACTTAATGTATTGCATAATATGATGATTATTTTAAAGATTCCATGGCATGAAATTTTCACTTTCTGAGGTTTTTGAACGTTAATGTGAGCTCCCCTACCGTGTTTAGTTGCGAAATGTATAAATGGAGCATTTGCGAATCTTTTCCGCGTTTGAAAAAAAGACAGCCCAAACGGGCGATTCTGAACAAGGGAACATTCTGACATCACACTTGCGGAAAGGTTTCCACCCCCCATCTGGATGTCTACCCACCGTCTCTGGAAATCGAGAGAGTTTGGACCACGAATGAGCTACGCAATGCGAGATGCGTTTTTTTATTTGCCTGGAGACACGTGAGAGTGTTTCCAGGCTCGGATGTCCTTTATCCGAGCCTCCAAACCTCTGAAACAGCAGTGGTTTAATTTTATTTTCTGTGGAAATGTATTTTTTTAATGGAAAGCGTCTCATATCTTCCTCCGCGCTTACACACACGGAAGTGGGGCCAGCGCACAGCGCACCGCTAAACGAGGAAACAGCGGCACATTTGGCCACACCCCCACCTGCTGCACTGGCCTGTCTCTGTCCTCATTTGCAACAATGCCCATAATAAAGTGTTTCAGAGAGATATTTATGACTCATGAGGCTATCTCATGCACTAAGGCTTGATTTTGAAGAAAGATTCATTTACAGTATTAGGGAACCATTAAGGCGCCATATAAAAGCATCAAGAAGTACCATGTCATGGGATCTTTAAGGTTTCTACAAGTGTGTATGAATAAGAATTAGGGATGCAAATTATCGGTTAATTCATTAACTGATAGTTGATTGACCTTATCGGTCGATTAACGATTAACTGATAAGCGGCGTTTTTCACCTGAATTTGAGTGTTTCAATAGGGTCTTTAAGAATATAAGCTATAGTATACATAACACTGAGTCATAAATATATCATAGTATTATTATATTGTATATTCCTCAATTAATTGTTCCTTAGTAAAAAGCAGACAAATGTATTGATGCTGAATAACAAAATACAGTAATCCCTTGCTCTATCCAATTTTTTTTTTTATAGTGTAAAATTTTTTTTATAGAGTAACATTGTGTTCTGTCCTGATTGGCTAAGAGACTAGACCAGGACTGAACATGGACTGGACCAGGTCTGAACCAGGTCTGGACCTGGACTGGACCTGGACTGGACCGGGACTCGACCGGGTCTAGACCTGGACTAGACCAGGATTAAACCACTGGGGCGCGTGCTGGTTTCGCCGCGCCCCGCGCTCCGAGCCGCAGGCCAGCCGCGCGGGGCGCGGGGCTCGGGGCGCGGGCTGCGACGAAACCGGCAGCAGCGGCACGCATTCCGGGTTAGATCTCGCCTCGCGCGTACACCCGGGGCTGCTGAGCAGTGCCGTTGGCGCCTGCGGTCGGCTGTGAGTCGATCTTGGCGCAGCGCGGTTGCCTTGTTTCATGACCACGCGGGTGCGCGTGTCCGCGGTTAGCGGTTAATTACAATTAATGCATTTTGATCGACCAACGTCTTAATCGACAATTAACCGTTAATCGATTAATTGTTGACATCCCTAATAAGAATGCTTTTTATGTTTACATACACACAGTATTTTTTTTATATGTCTCATTTTACAGAAACTGACTTCCTTGTTTCTGAAGCACGGTCCATTTCGAGGTTTCATTTGCCATGCCCACTAACTCACCACTGAGTTGGGTCTTTAATGCTTTGTTTACTTTAACACTGTCCTCTCCTCCTCAGGGCGACTGCTGGATCTGTATGGAACTCATGGCTACCTCATTAGACAAATTCTACAAGTTTGTGTACTGTTCTTTAGACGAAGTCATCCCGGAGGAGATCCTGGGAAAAATCACACTAGCGGTGAGTTTTTAAGCATCAAAATCACTCTAAGCAAATACTGCTTAAAATAAGTTCTAACATGTGACATTCTAATGCAAATGTGTATAAAGAGTATTGTGTATTTCATATTTTTGAAATACTGTTTGTTGTTATTGTTGTTTGAATTACTGTTTGTATAACATTTTTTACTTTAGAAGGACCTGCAGTATTTTAGCACCCATTTATTTTATTGTGTACATGATGACATCAAAGACATGATTTTTTGTTTTGTTTTGTTTTTTCAGTCCTGAAGATTTTGTGATATGTGCTTCTCCTCTTTAAACCTCTCCTGTTTCTCTTGTGACAGACTGTGAAAGCACTGAACCACTTAAAAGAAAGTCTGAAGATCATTCACAGAGGTGAGATTGTTTTCATGTTTCATATCATATTTTCATTACTCACTATTTGAAATATACTTTTTAGCATGGCATAGTTGTGACCTGGTTTAGTCCTGGATTAGCTCTGCTTTAGTTTTGCTTTAGTCCTGGTCTGGACCTGCTTTAATCCTGGTTCAGGCCTGCTTCAGGCCTGGGTTTAGTCCTGGTTTAGCCCTGGTTTTAGTCCTGCTTTAGCTCTGCTTTTGCTCATGTTCTGTCCTTCTCCTCAGACATTAAACCTTCAAACATCCTTCTGGATCGTAAAGGGAACATTAAACTGTGTGACTTTGGCATCAGCGGGCAGCTCGTGGACTCCATTGCCAAAACCAGAGACGCCGGCTGCAGACCCTACATGGCCGTGAGTACAGAAACTGGGGGGAAATGTCTCATGGTAAAGGTGCACTGTGTAACTTTTCTAGTGGAGGGTCCGTCAAATGCTTTTCTCCATAGAGATGTTATTGCTTTGTCTAATGCCATACTGTTTCACAGTATGGCATTAAACCTTTCCATCTTCATGAAGACCAAACCAGATTAAGTTACAGGCATTCTAACTGTTACAAATCAGATCTCCACAGGTCTGACCTGTAACAGTTCAGGGATGAAAGAGTTCCGTTTTTTTAGCGGATCTCCGCTTCTTTTTCAGCCGCGGGGTATTTTTTTTTATTTTATTTTTTTTTACATCTGTGCAAATTCGTTGAGAAAGATTCTGGGTGTATATATACTGTATGTATAGTTGTGTTTAGGGTCGCCAACCGTCCCTTGAAAAACAGAATCGTCCCGTATTCAGAACAAAAGTACATGTCTCGTATTAAACTTTGTGTTAAACTGCGGGCCGCGCGAGCCCGTGTCTGGAGCCGCGGACCGAGTGAGCGCAGCTCTCGCAACAGCGTGTACCATTGCGTGTACACAGGTTAAACTTTATAAAACATCCTATACCTCATCCTACCTGCCCGTGCCTCACTTAACGCGTCGCTCCTCGCTTTTTCACCTGCGCCTTTTAGCGCGCATAAGCTCCTCCTCAATGCGGTCTGATTAGACGAAGTGCAAAGCAAAAACAAATCCGATATATGCTACTAGTAGGCCTACCTGTTAATAAAATGTGGGTTTGTTTGTACTTTTATGCACAGTTTTACTTTATTGCTAACATATAGCATATAGAAATCCAAATTTCAGAAATTTAAAATTTTCCAGCGGGGTGGGGTGCCGTGACTTTCTGCTTTTTTCATGATTGGCCACTTTCATCCCTGAACAGTTAGAATGCCTGTTTTTGAGCTATAAAACCACCTGTAATTGAATAAATG
Source organism: Paratrypauchen microcephalus (assembly GCA_036785185.1). Lineage (NCBI taxonomy): Eukaryota > Metazoa > Chordata > Actinopteri > Gobiiformes > Gobiidae > Paratrypauchen > Paratrypauchen microcephalus. Next base: position 648,661 of record JAVJIX010000029.1, read on the forward strand.
TAAAATAGAGCCGTTTAATGTCACTCTGTGGAATTCCAGACAGAGCAATGACATCTCCATAGAAACAAGCAGGTGATGGACTCTCCACAGAAAAGCTACACAATGCACCTTTAAAACCAGTGTCTCAAGTGTGAGGGCCCTTTATGTCTAAACTTGAGCTGTAAGTTGAGTGAAGTCCACACAACATTTTGTTAAAGGGCCCATATCACACTATTTTCTGATCTCTGTTCTAATGTTGTTTTCTCATCACAAACAGACCTGGAGTTGTGTTTTGCTTCATTCACACATGTTTAACACACATGTCCTCAGCTCCACCTTGAGCTGTCCTGTGGTAATTCAGGGAGGGTGTATGGAGTTTTTAATCTCCATACACCTTCATTTAGGGCTGTGCCAAACATCAAAAGTTCAATAGATCGTGATCTACTTTGATCGATTTCGATGACAAGGCGAGTGCATTTTAATCGACAGGTCAACAGCCAATCGTGCGGCAGTTGGAGCACGTGGTGCCGATGAGGATTCACACACCGATTTAGGAAAAAGCAGCCTGAACTACAGCGGGTCACTTGTATGTCTCCTCACATGTTCACACAATTGCACAATTTGAGTCTAAAAGTCCAGCCTCTCTCTCCCTCTGCCTCTGTGTGTGGAGTTGTCTGCCTGCACTCCCCCTTCCTCTCTGATCCAGCTCCTCAATTTTTCTCCTCTTTTTTTCTTCTTGTGCTTCTCATGTTTATAATCCAAGTTACCGAAAGTAAATGACTATTTTCTCACCATTTCTGAATGAAACTTAAGTCCTCTTTTACTGCACAGACATCGCACGTAGCGCACGTATGCGTATAGGTTTGATATATTGTATAAACTCATTCCAAACTTTAAATGTGTATTTCTGCATAATTATCAGTGCTATCAACATGAAATAAAAACTGTAGTGATCCTAACAGCCTGCCCTTTATGCCTGAAGTCCACATATCTATGTTTTCAAGATGGAAGAAAATCGATATCAATCAATATGGGGAAAAGAAATTGTGATACTTTTTTCCCCCATATCTCTCAGCCCTACACTCACTAGAATTATTTGATTTCAGACAGTCAATTTCTACTAAACTAAAAGAAAGTTGCTTTTAAGTTGAAAACCACCGCTTGATGATATCATAAGGTGAAATGGAACATTTTGAACTTTGGAGATGTAGACAGACTAATTATAAAGATTTACTCAAACATGTGAATGAAACAAAACACAACTCCAGGTGTGTTTGTCATGAGGTAACAGGATTATACCATGTCTTAAAGCTCATAAGAGACGATATTGTTTAAAGATCCCATGACATGGTACTTCTTGATGCTTTTATATGGCTCCTTAATGGTTTCCTAATACTGTAAATGAATCCTTCTTCAAAATCAACACTCAGTGCATGAGAAACAGAGATAAGATGAGAAAGAGTCATAAATATCTCAAACTCTTTATTCTGGGCGTTGTTGCTTGAATGCAAATGAGGAGAAAAGAGATGGCCAATAGTAGAGGGTGGGGGCGTGGCCAAATTCTCCGCTCAGAGCTCAGAGCCCACAGCTGATCCATTTCCTTGTTTTTGCACGGGGGAGAGATTTGAAGCGTTCCGTTGAAAAATAAACACATTTCCACAGAAAATAAAATTAAACCACTGCTGTTCAAAGGTCCAGAGGCTCAGATAAAGGACTTCCGAGCCTAGAAACACTCGGATGTGCCTCCAGGCAAATAAAAAAACGCATTTCGCATTGCCTAGCGCATTCGCAGTCCAAACTCTCTGGGCGTGATTTACAGAGACGCTGAGTACAGACAGACGGGGGTGGAACTGCATTTGCATTTCTTTTTTCGATCTGACATCAATAAGGTGCCTTGTTCAAACTCGCCCGTTTGAGCTCCGATTTTTTGTAACGCAGAAAAGGATCGCAAATGCTCAGTTTAGACATTTCACAACTTTTAACCATGGGGGGGGGGGGGGGGGGCTAAACAGGGTAGGGGAGCTCACATTAACGTTCAAAAACCTCAGAAAGTGAAAATTTCATGCCATGGGATCTTTAATATGGGATGGACCTAATTCTTGGTAAGAAGGTACTAAGCCTAAGAAATGGTATGAATGCTGCTACACATTTATCTAACCAAAAACTATATTGTTTTAATTATGAAGCTGATCTGTTGGCTGCTGTGATTGGCTAAAACTCCACTGAGAGTCCCTCCTCTTCTTGAACCATAGAATTAATTTCCAGACTGACAATAGTAGAACTCAGATCAGTGAGTGAACGACGGATTAGTTTATCGCTGCTGCTACATGTTTTATTTTTGTGTTTTCTTTTTCAGCCCGAGCGGATAGACCCCAGTGCTTCGAGACACGGATACGACGTGCGCTCAGATGTTTGGAGTCTCGGGATCACACTGGTCAGAACTCATATTACCATTAAATATATATTTTTTTTCATAATAAATGTTAAAATCCTTCTCTCTCCTCCTCTGTAGTATGAGCTGGCCACCGGGCGCTTCCCGTACCCCAAATGGAACAGTGTGTTTGATCAGCTGACTCAGGTCGTAAGGGGCGACCCTCCACAGCTCAGCAACTCAGACGAGAGGCGCTTCTCCCCAAAGTTCATCTCCTTCGTCAACGTCTGGTGAGAACTACACTCTGTACCGTTAGCCTACACATAGGAGGACTAAGCTGCGTATTAGAGCACATTGTGTATAATGGACCTGTAGTGTTGAGAGGCAGGAGCTACTCTTCCTGTTTAAAGAAACACTGTGTGACTTTTCTCAGGCATAGTTCATTATTCATTATTACTTTGTAATGTTCCTCAGTATGGCATTAAACATCATGCTTTTATTCTACTGCTGTTATACCTTAAAGGGATAGTTTGGGTTTTTTGATGTGAATCTGTATGGCATCCCCTTCAGCAGTGTCGTGCATTAACACTGACTTATCGCTGACAGTGTCCTGTGAGCCGAGTTTCTGCCCAGTTCTGGAGCTGACAAAACATTGCCACTTACAAGTGAACAGGCTAATAATAAATGCGCAGTGATACGACTCGAGAGAAAATAGCACCAAGCGATTATGACTTCTGACTTTTTCGTGGGCAACTGTTTTGGACAAATATTGTTTTGAGAAGAAAAACAAGCTTTATTAACTGTCCTGGCTAACTTGCTGGACCTACTTTCGTCAGCTCCAGAACCGGGCAGAACTTGGCTCACAGGACACTGTCAGCGATAATGCACAACACTGCTGAAGGGAATGCCATACAGATTCACATAAAAAAAACGCAAAATATCCCTTTAATTTAACTATATTGACATTTTGTTGTTTCCTCTATTAAACATTAATAAGAATGTATTAGTGTGAGGTGCTGGGTCCCTCTACTGGACAGACTTCAGTACTGCATCAGTCTAATGTTTTGTTTTTTGTTTTTTTTCCCCTTTCAGCCTTACGAAGGACGAGTCCAAACGGCCAAAGTACAAGGAGCTCCTGGTGAGTGTCAATGCAATTATCACAGAGGTCAGGAAAATATTAATTGACTGAGGAGGCATAGTGCTTGAGAAATCGTCCATTTAATTAGGCTACACCTGGCAAGTGTCAGCAAAATCCCCGCATGTTCTGCTGCCAGTGCCAAGAGCCATTCATAGGCTGAACTGCGCTCCAGCTTCCAATCATGTTGCAGCCATTTGTTAGTGGTTTCAGCTGTGTGCTCCGATGTTCACGTGCATAAGTGCTGCAACTGAGTGCGGGGGGCTAAACGAGAACTCTTTCCACTCAAACCTGTTCTAGACTTTAGTTATAGTTCCAGTTTGACAAGAGTAATTCTTCACTTTATTTTTGTATTTCCAGCGGGACCCATTCATTCAGATGTATGAGGAGCGCAGCGTGGACGTGGCCGGATACTTCTGTAGGATCCTGGACCAGATGCCTTCCTCCCCCTCCTCCCCCATTTACATGGACTGAACCAACCCTCACCCTGTGTCCACCTGTGTCCACCTTTGTCCACCTGTGTAACATAACTCATCTTCCACTGCAGACACAAACATTACAGGTTTAAAAGGACTAGAGCTCACAATATTAAACTGATTTGAGCAGTTCTGACAAAGGCAGGTTTATTGGTTTGTAGGTCAACATTTTGGGCTTGCTTTAAAGCTGCACTGTGTAACTTTTCTGAATGGACCACCACATGTCTCCAAGGAGTTGCCTGTGATTTTCTGCCAGTTTGTTGCACATGTTTCAAAGGTGATTTGCCAAATGAGGGATTACATCAGCATGTTCCACAGTATGGCATTATTTAGTTTAGTTCAGTTTTATTTATTTTCACTTAGTAAAAAAAATACAGAATGAGCCACTTTATACAATAGAATGTGAAGATGGTTACTGTTTTTGGCTCTTGAAAAAACATGCATTCTTATCTCCACAGATCTGACCTGTAACTTTACCTTCATGGAGACATGTAGGTGGCACCAGCAGGCATACGAGTAATGCCATAAAGTGCAACATTCCATGCAAACAAGTCATTCAGAATATGATTTTTTTTTTTTTATTCCAGTAGGGTTCTGCAAAGAATATTTCAGAACTGCCCAAAACTGTTTTCCGAATTCAAATCCTGCAGATTTTTCTATTTGCAACATTAGAATTTTAAGACTCGCTGAGAGACGGTGAAAAAGAGGAGTCCGAAAAAAATACTGATACAATGATGCATCAAAGGTGCACTAGGAAACATTCTGCAAGAAGGTGGAAGAAACTTTTGTCTCCGTTAGCAACATCCAGAGATGATTGTATGCACAGAAAGACCTCCACATTTCACTCTGCCCTTGGGACTAAGTGAACACATAATGCATGAAATTTAAAAGTTATTCTTATGTAATCTACAAAAGCTTCTCCAAAGATCTTAAAGTTGCATTATGAAACTTTTCTAGTTGGACGGTCTGCCTCTTGTTGGTTTCCATGGAGATGTTGGTGCTTTGATCGCTTTTCAATGTTCCACAGTATATAACACAGCAGACTGGCATTGAACTTCACTTATCTCCATGGAGACAAGCAGGTGACACAAACAGGCCAAGTTACGGGTCAGATCTGCGGAGAGACAACCCAGCGAGCTGTGTTTTTAATCATTTTTTGTGGAGACATCAGGGAACACCACCAGGTCATGTTACATGCAAGATCTGTGGAGAGCTGGGCCTATTCTCAGTAGGAATGCATGCTTTTCAGACTATTTTTGAACAGGTGAATTTGAATAAATGCAAGGTGGATATGTTTAATGCCCCCATGAATCCTCCCGCAGGTGGATGGCCCACATCACAACTGGCCTTCTATCATGGGGGCTACCAGTGTCCGCAGACACTGGGGGCAATTGGGGTTAAGTGTCTTGCCCAAGGACACAACAGCAGCACTCATTTGTGGGAGCTGGGACCGCACACGGCCAACCCATCGAGAGCGCCAACCCCTGAATCAGTAGACAAACGCTCTACCAAATGAGCTACTGCTGCCCCATACTGTGCAACATTCCTGACAAAGCTGTAACATCTCCATGGAGAGGATTGCCTGAAAAGTTACATAGTTCAGCTTTAAAAAACTAGAATCTTTGACATCATCTTGTGAATTCACTCCTTTTGACCATCTATACCACATTCACTGAACAGCTCCTGACCACACCCAGTGACGGTTATTATAAAAAGTGTATTTATTGAACCAAAATCCATCCTGAATATTTGATCTTGAGGTGTTAAATGCCTGATGCTCGTATATGTGAATGAAACGTTACTCTGTCTGAGCTCTGTATCTCTGCTCAATAAAGAGGGACACAAAGCTACAATGTCTGTCTCAGCTTTTTGTCGGGAATTTAATTGTCTCTTAATTTAGTATTATGTGTATGTATATATCGTTTGTCTTTATCAGATGTGGTAGAGTATCCAAAATATGTACTCAAGTAAAAGTAACGTTACTTCAAAATAATATTGGTCCAAGAAATTACTCAAGTAACAGTAATTAAACTTAAACTTAAGTAAATGTCAGGATGTAATATCTGATTTATAATTTGAAGTTAATGTAACTGAAAGGTCAAAATATTAAATAAAGCATGCAATCTGGTGTTTTTTAAAACAAAAATGAGACAAACTAAATTAGACCTGAAGGCTACAGGAAAAACAAATGTGCTTTTGTCACTTTAGACTCACAGTGGGAAGAGGAACCACAACTTTTACTCAAGTAAGAGTACTGTTACTTCAATACAAATATTACTCAAGCAGGAGGAAAGTATACTGCTTGAAAAGTACTCTGAAAAGTAATTAAATAGTATTTTTAAGCTACTGTACTTTTACTTGTGTATAATATTGAGCTACTGTCCCTACCCAGCGAGTATTGTTACTTCAAATTACTATGCACAAAAAATGTAATGTTTTATTGTATTAGTTATGTTCTGTACAAAAATAAGAAACGTTGACAGCTAGGTCCTATGCCCGCTCTGATTGGCTCATCCTAGACTCAACATCCAATCAGCGTTGAGAATGTAAAACGTCATCATTTAATGCCGGAAGAGCGGTCCATGTGACAAAACAACCTCGAAAATCACCTCAAAATTCAGCTGTATATGTATTTGTTATGTCCGGAATGGTTTAAATTCGTGGTTTAACGTGAAATTATCGTACACCGAGCGTCGTGTGTAGTATGAACCCGACTTATAGTGCGTTTAAGTCTGTTACTTTACTGTTTTTCAAAGGTAGATCACTTTTCCCTGCGGCTCCTATCGCTTCACGTCAACTCTCCAATCTTCCTCGGAACGTTCTCCAGTTTATCCGCAAAATGGCGACTAATGACAGCTGTAATATGAATAACGACAGTAGTCATATGGAGGGGAGACGGCAGAAGAAGGTGAAGCTAAAGGAGCCGCTGCGAAGAACCAAGACGAAGGAGAACCGACAGAAGAGGGGAGACGTGCACGGGCCGTCCACGGTGTACGTGCAGGTGGTGGGCGCAGGGAGCAGGGACAACCCGGCCTCTCTCTACGTCTTCTCCGAGTTTAACAGGTGCCTACGTCCTGACAGTATGTGTTTTTACATCAAATGTTCAGTTAAGTTGTAAAATAAGTGTATGCAGCCAGTACATGGTGAGTAGAGCAGAGGATGAAGAGGAGAGGAGCAGAGAAGAAGAGAATGGCACTGGAGTGCAGGATGAAGAGGAGAGGGTCAGAGGATGAAGAGGGGAGGGTCAGGCGGTGTCAGATGTTATTAAGGTTTGTTGTATTTCTCTTCTGGACTTTGTTTTTCAGATACTTGTTTAACTGTGGAGAGGGAACTCAGCGGCTGATGCAGGAGCACAAGTGAGTGTTCTGATTTGTTTTGATGTCTTTTTAAAAGTGTTCCCGGTGTAACGAGGTTTTGTTTCAGATTAAAAGCAGCGCGTCTCGATAACATCTTTCTCACTCGTCTGAGCTGGGCGAATGTGGGAGGCCTCTCAGGTGAGACACAGCTGCACCATCTAATTTAAATTTGAAAAAGTCCTACAGCCTCCTGAACTGCTTGGTTAATGTTGGTTTCAAACTACACTCAACAAAAATATAAATGCAACACTTTTGTTTTTGCTCCCATTTTTCCTGAGATGGACCCAAAGATCCAAAATTCACTCCAGATACACAACACTACCATTTCTCTCAAACATTGTTCGCAAATCTGTCCAAATGTGTGACAGCGAGCACCTCTGCCCCGCCGAGACAATCCACCCCACCTCACAGGTGCGCCACATCAAGATGCCGATCCGACATCATGACCAGTGCACAGGTGCGCCCCAGACTGCCCACAATAAAAGGCCACCCCGAAATGTGCATTTTTTTTTTTTTTTTTTGCTTTATTGGGGGTCTGGGGACTCAGAACCAGTCAGTATCTGGTGTGACCACCATTTGCCTCATGCAGTGCAACACATCTTCTTCGCATAGAGTTTATCAGATTGTCAATTGTGGCCTGTGGAATGTTGGTCCACTCCTCTTCAAAGGCTGTTATGGACGAAGAACACAGGTGCATTTTATTGATGGCATTTTGAATGCACAGAGATACCGTGATGAGATCCTGAGGCCCATTGTTGTGCCATACATCCATGAACATCACCTCATGTTTCAGCAAGATAATGCACGGCCCCATGTTGTAAGGATCTGTACACAATTCTTGGAAGCTGAAAATGTCCCAGTTCTTGCATGGCCAGCATACTCACCGGACATGTCACCCATTGAGCATGTTTGGGATGTGCTTGACCGGCGTATACGACAGCGTGTACCAGCTCCCACTAATATCCAGCAACTTCGCACAGCCATTGAAGAGGAGTGGACCAACATTCCACAGGCCACAATTGACAATCTGATAAACTCTATGCGAAGAAGATGTGTTGCACTGCATGAGGCAAATGGTGGTCACACCAGATACTGACTGGTTCTGAGTCCCCAGACCCCCAATGAAGCAAAAAAAAAAAAAATGCACATTTCGGGGTGGCCTTTTACTGTGGGCAGTCTGGGGCGCACCTGTGCACTGGTCATGATGTTGGATCGGCATCTTGATGTGGCACACCTGTGAGGTGGGGTGGATTGTCTCGGCGGGGCAGAGGTGCTCGCTGTCACACATTTGGACAGATTTGTGAACAACGTTTGAGAGAAATGGTAGTGTTGTGTATCTGGAGTGAATTTTGGATCTTTGGGTCCATCTCAGGAAAAATGGGAGCAAAAACAAAAGTGTTGCGTTTATATTTCCGTTGAGTATATGAGCATATTTTTTTTCTCATATTCATCATGTAAAGAAATATATGCAACCATTAGACAAAAATAAGTATAGGTTTGGGGGTTTTTTCTTCATTTTTGGTGAGTTCATTGCACTAAAATATTTCATACACCCATGGAAATGTTGTTCCTATGGCAGTATGGCCAAAAATTCATTCGTCTCAATGAAGAATGTTCCTTAGTATCTTGTATGCAGGTGACGTGCCACCTCCAGGAAGTTGCATACTGTACCTTTAAAGATTAGACATAATGTAAATACTACATAGAGTAAAAATTCTTCATCCAAAGTCCAAACCATTAAAAAGACCCAAGCTGATCACTGGCAGTCTGAAACTGTTCCCTGTTTCTGTGTGACAGGGATGATCCTGACTCTGAAGGACACTGGAGTCCCGGAGTGTGTTCTGTCTGGACCTCCACAACTGGTCAGAAAATAAACTGTAAAATAGGACTTTATAACTAATGTGAAACTACTATTACTAGGTTGTGGGTTAGACTCCTGTTCTCTCTGAGTGGAGATTGCAAGTGCGAGTGGTTAGCCTGTGTCTCAGTTGGAGGTTGTGGGTTATATGGATCAGTTGTGATCTTGTGTATTTTACAGGAAAACTATCTGTCTGCTATAAAGTCATTCTCTGGACCCCTGGACAACATCAGGCTTTGTGAGTACAACAACAGATTTTTGCTGCATCTGCAAAACTAATTCTCCTCCACCTCAGATGTGAATGTTTGTGCTTTGTTTTTGCAGCGGTGCGTCCGTACACAGAGGAGACCCACACTGATGAAACTATGACAGTGACACAGGTGCCTATATTTGGTAGGTACCTCACTCTCACCATCAGGGAGCCTTAATAAAACTCTGTGGAATCCTGGCTCAAAAAAGCTTCCTGTTGGTGACAACGTCATCAATATCACTAATTAATCTCAAACCCATGGACACAACACTGTTAAATTTGTTTCTCATTACCTACTGGAAAATGTGTTTTGTTTTATTTCAGCTCGAGTGAAGAGTCCCAAAAGCTCCTCACCAAACTCCAGCAGCAGCCGAGCAGGTACAGCACAAACGGGGGACTGGAAGGACACATATTATACATTATTAAACGTGTGTGTGCGTGCACGTGCATCTGGATGAGCGCATGCACTGAGCCCCACTTCAAAAAACGTAAATTGTTTCCCATTTTCAGAAGATGATGCAAACTACAAATTCAGCAGAGATCCCTCTCTGGTCGTGGCCTTTATCTGTAAGGTGGGCACACTTACTGTTTGTTAATATAGAATATATGGAACTGGTTAATTGTCACAAGAAATACATTAATACTATTACACTATAAACCGGTTATTTATTGTCTCTTTTTTAGCTTCATCCGAAAAAGGGGAATTTTCTGGTGTCTGAGGCCAAAGAGCTGGGCCTGCCTGTGTGAGTCTGACAGATCACTCCTACTGGATTATTCTTTAAGCTTAATTTATTTGGGCATTTTTAACATTGTACAAGCTTTTGACTGGTAGTGTACATTATTATTACATGTGTAGAGCCCAAAGGTGTAGGCTGAAGCAGTATCTTCTATGAGCCTACTACCATATAAAAGACTTCTAAATGACTTCAGTGATCTTTGTCTTTCATAACATGTTTGTAGAGGTCTAAACCTCAGGTGTAATATTGTTTCAGAGGCACGGCAGCAATCGGGCCCCTGATCAAGGAGCTGAAGGAGGGTCGCAGTGTGGAGTTTGAGGGGAGAGAGGTAAGAATGACCCACACACCTGATAAGAGTTTAGAATATTTATTTTGTGGAGGAGACAAGAAAAGTCAATATATTAAAACTGACTCAGTTAATAAATCTGAACTAGAGGAGACACATTATTGTGCTAATCCAAGTAGGGGGAGAACGACTGATTTTAAATAATGTGTGTTTAAAGGTATTTAAAGGTCAGTAACCATACAAATGCTTTGTCTCTGTAGATCCGTCCGGAGCACGTGTGTACACCCACAGACCCAGGTCCAGTGTTCCTGGTTCTGGAGTGTCCCTCAGAGGAGTTCGTCCCAGCACTTTGCTCCAACCCACAACTGCACAGGTCAGTCACATGACCCCAGCCACATGACCCTTGTAAACACCACACCAAAAATCTGAGTTATCAGATCATTCAAATGCCATATAATCGTTCTGTCTGATGGGAGTGATCTGATTTCTCTTCATGTTGTCTTCATGTTTGTTTCAGACACGTGTCGGGGACAGAGAGCCCGCCTGCTCTCGTGGTTCACATTTGCCCAGAGTCTGTTCTGAGCTCAGAGCAGTACCAGCGCTGGATGGAGAGGTCTGTGCACTCAAGACTAAAAAGAATCACATGTTTACAGTTATTTTGTCAAACAGACTTTTCCGAGCTGTTCCCATTTTATAATGTTCATCCAAAAGATACCTGAAGAGTTGTTTTGTTTGATTTCATTTCGTCCTTGCCTAAAATGTTTCACAGTACAGCAATAAACTTCTCTATTTTGCATTCATTCCAAATGGATTCTTACACTGAACAGGGACACCCACAGATCTAACCTTTAACTTGGCTTGGTAGCGTCACCTGTCTCCATGGTGATGGATCAGATTAATGCCATACTGTGTTACATATTGCATCTTTAAACTCCTCTGCTCTAAAGTAGGTAGTGACCTTTTGTTTGAATCTGTCTCTCTGCAGTTTTCCTTCATCAACGGAGCACCTGATCCTGAATGAAAACACGTGCACAATTCATAATGTACGAAGCTACAAACTGCAGGCTCAGCTCCACATGATCCACCCAGAGGTGTTCCCCAAACTGCAGGGGGTCACGGCCAAGGTCAGCGCACCAGTGAGAGAGACAGGCATAAGAATCAGTGCTCTACCCTAAAATCCCTTTGACTTAATCGCTCACTCATTTCTAACCCTCTTGTGTGTGTTTGTTTCCAGGAGGCTCAGGCTGCGCTGCATGTCCCAAATGTCAGAGCCGAGTGCTTGCTCAAGTATCAGCTCCGACCGAGCACAGGCTGGAACAGGTCATTGTCAAGTCTTTATCAGTTTTTAGTCATTTAATTCAGTTTATTTGCAATTTGCCAACATAAACAACTTATCCCATCACATAGGGCTGTACCAAAAATCAAAAGATCATTAGCTTGCTTGGGGGATTTATTTTGTAGTGTCAGTGGATGATGTCATTAGTGATGTTACTTTCCTTTTCATGCATATCTCCCTCTGTGCAGTTCTAATGTTCCTCACCCTCCATGTCCATCCAAACTCATAATCACCTGTACCTGCTCCCATATCTATAATAATTGGTGTACCAGCCCCTCTGTATGCCCACTCAGACTGAAACCTATCTCTCAGATACTTTGAGATCAGCACACACCACTGTCCCTGTCTGTCACAGACTGTGTCCAGCAGGGGGCAGTGTGTTCAGTTGTTACATTGCAAAAAGCACAATAAAAGACAAGTATGATTCTGCGTTTCCTCTAGAGATGCGATTCCGGTCTGTGACGAGGAGCAGTTTGTGCGTGAGGCGTCTGAAGTCCCTCTGTTTGTGGAGGAGGTGGAAAAGAGCAGGAGACTGTGGCAGCAGCAGTCAGAGGTCACAGGTCAGAGACTCAGTAATACAGTTTACAGGGATGAAAGAGTTCCGTTTTTTAGCGGATCTCCGCTTTTTTTACAGCTGCGGGGTAATTTTTTTTTTTTTTTTTACATCTGCAAATTCGTTGAAAGATTTTGGGTGTATATATATGTATAGTTGTGTTTAGGGTCGCCAACTGTCCCTTGAAAAACAGAACCGTCCCTATTCAGAACATAAGTACGTGTATCTCGTATTAAACTTCGTATTAAACTGCGGGCCGCGCGAGCCCGTGTCTGGAGCCGCGGACCGAGCGAGTGAGCGCAGCTCTTTCATAACAGCCTGTACCATTGCGTGTACACAGGTTAAACTTTATAAAACATCCTTTACCTCATCCTACCTGCCCATGCCTCACTTAACACGTCGCTCCTCGCTTTTTCACCTGCGCCTATTAGCGCGCATCAGCTCCTCCTCAATGCGCTCTGATTAGACGAAGTGCAAAGCAAAAACAAATCCAATATATACTACTAGTACCTGTTAATAAAATGTGTTTTTTTTTTGTACTTTTATGTACATTTTTACTTTATTGCTAACATATAGCATATAGAAATCCAAATTTCAGAAATTTAAAATTTTCCGGCGGGGCGTGACTTTTCGCTTTTTTCATGATTGGCCACTTTCATCCCTGAGTTTAGTATTATAGTAACTCTATTGTACAGTACACAGTAAAGACAAATCAATGTAGATGTGCTGCACAGCTCCCTGATGCACCCGTCAGGCAATAAGAAAGTGTTTGTGCACCTCAGGCTAAAAGTTACTACGCGTTGAATTTCCATCAAACAGAAGAGCTGTGATTGGTTCATCCACAAAAATTATACAGACGCCTGATTTAAAAACAACTCTAAGCAGCTAAAGTTTGTCACAGAAATGTCAGGACGTCAGCTCTCAGCTGAGCGGGGCCTGATGTAGGACTATAAACCAGCCTCATTAGTACAGTACACAGTTCCACCATATCACTTTTGTACTTTCATGTGTTTCAGATGCAAGGCCATATCCAGAGGTGGTGTTTTTAGGCACAGGTTCAGCTCTGCCCATGAAAACCAGGAACGTCAGCGGTACTTTACTCAACATCAGGTCTGAATTACACTGGTCTACTTCACTGTTACAAGGTTTCCATGGTCTTAAAAAGTCTGACATTTCATTGTGGAACTTTAAATTAAATTTAAATTAAATAAAGAAGGTGGTGCATGTGTGTTTGTGTGTGTCGAAGATATTCAGTTTATTAAGAAGACCTGCCATGTAATAAGCGCAGAGCACCAGTGGCGTTTCAGAGCACCAGTGGCGTTTCAGAGCACCAGTGGCGTTTCAGAGCGAGTGGTTAATTATTGGGTTGTCTGATTCTAGTTATCAATAAATATACCAATGTTAAAATCCATGTTTAGATCTAAACATGGATTTATTCTGTTCTTGCCTGAATTCCTGTTTCAGTCCGACCCAGTCCCTGCTGTTTGACTGTGGAGAGGGGACTTTTGGTCAGCTGTGCCGTCACTATGGAGACCAGGTGGATGAGGCGCTGTGCAAGATCAGCTCTGTGTTTATATCGCACATGCACGCCGACCACCACACGGTAAAAACAAGACAGACTATAGCTAAAGTCCTGATTTATGTACAAGTCTAACTAGAGTTTGTGTTTTAGGGGCTGCTCAAACTGCTGTACCAGAGGGAGAGGGCACTGGTGAGGACTGCAGTTTATCACATGCACATTTTAAAGGGTCCATATTACACTATTTTCTGATCTCTGTTCTAATGTAGCTTCCTCATCACAAACAGACCTGGAGTTGTGTTTTGTTTCATTCACACATGTTTAACACACAAACCCTGCAGATTCAGGACGAGTTCTCTCAAAAGAAAAAGTGATGTCATGTGGTAATACAGGAAGTGCTCCACTGTGTTTTACACACACCTTCACTAGAATCATTTGAATAATTTCAGCCCTGGAATTTCCAGTCTCTCCTGAACTAAAGGTAAAAGGAGTTGTTCACTTAAACTACCACTTCATGGCATCACAAGGTGGAACAGAGCATTTTGAGCTTTGGGCATGTAGACAGACGAATAATAAAGGGTTACTCAAACGTGTGAATGAAACACAACTCCAGGACACTGTTTTGGAGGAGGTAACAAGATTAGAACATGGCTTAAAACTCACAAGAGTGCATTTTTGCCTAATATTTAAAGGTGCACTATGTAACTTTTTGGTTGGGGGTCGGTCCCTGCTGCTGTTTCTATGGATATGTCATTGCTCTGCCTAGAATGTTCCATAGTATGACCTTAAACCTTACCCGACCTTACATTTATTCAATTACAGGTGGTTTTATAGCTCAAAAATATCTATAAAAGGAATTCTAACTGTGAGCGGGACCGCCTCTCCTCTGGTGTCGCCTCTGTGAAATATTTCACATGAAGCAATAACATCTACATTGAGAAAAGCATTTGACGGGCCCTCCACCAGAAAAGTTACACAATGCACCTTTAAAGACAGACTACACCTCCGTAAATTTGATATAAATACATGTGTCTGTTCTGTGTAGTCTTCTGTGGGTAAAGAGTTCAGCCCAGTGTTTCTGATGGGGCCCGGACACCTCATGTCGTGGCTGAACCAGTACCATGAGGCCTGTGAGGACATCCTGAAACACATCAGGTCAGTGAAAGGGACTGGGGTGGAGGAGAATTAAAAAGGTTCAAATATTACAGTGTTTTTAAATGAAAATGTGTGTCTCTATATTGGGGTCATTCCAGAATTGGAGGACATTTGGGCTTTAAAATTCTTGAAAAGTAAACCTTCACTTTTCTCATTTTCTGCTACATATTCATCAATAATGGGTAATAAACTATCAAATGCTTGATTAGCTCAGCTTACGGCAGTGGTACAATTTTTAATTACATGATTTATTTGGTTTATTTATTTACTCTAATCACAGTAACAGGGTTGCAAATCCGCACTAATGTTCGCTTTATCTCAGGAGTAGAAGCTAGCTGTTTAGTTGTTACTGCTAATCAAGAGGAAAAACTTATTTATGCAAATAAGTAAAGGGAAAAAAAATAAAAAATTGCCTTATTCTCATCATATGCATAACAAGGTTGCATGAGGTAAAGTGCAACCTCATGCAACCTTTTTATAACTATGTTATAAAAATATGAAAAATAGAAGAGAAGACAAACCTTTGCTCTACCCATTCTTAGCTAAGTGTTTGAAGATGTCAAGTCCAGGGGATCATGTGGTTCACTGCTTTCTTCTTCTTCTACCAGGTTAAAAATGTTCTGGTAACAGGGTTGTGTGCATGTTGTGGGACACATGTTCCATGAATAATAATTATTATTTGAAATATTATGTCTCTTAAAACAAATGTTCCCACAGTTACAAGAGATGGCAATGAAAGAAATAATACAAAAAAGAAATTTAAAATTTAATTTTGACTGTTTTATTTGAGATTCAATTTGGTCATTAGAGGGGTGGGACAAGAGGAAAATGGCATTTTGGGGGGTACTCCAGATTTACTATTATTTTCAAGCATTGCGTGAAAAGTCCCTCAGTCGTCCAGGTAGAATCCATGATAACAGGGGAAGTTCAATTTGTCAACTGGACAAAGTTTGTTTGGTTGAAAACGTTTCGCCGCTCATCCGAGAGGCTTCGTCAGCTCTAAGTCAGCTTTAGAGCTGACGAAGCCTCTCGGATGAGCGGCGAAACGTTTTCAACCAAACAAACTTTGTCCAGTTGACAAATTGAACTTCCCCTGTTATCATTTTCAAGCATTCTTTTTTTTTTAGATTTGGTCTCAGGACAGTTAGTATTTTGTTTGTGGATTATTTAATATTTGATGGGTGGGATGTAAAATGTCCTCCAATTCTGGAATGACCCATTAAAAAGTGCCATGTGTGATTATGTAAAATAAACCCTCTGATGTTTTTACAGCTTCATCCCAAACAGGAGCCTCTGCGCAGACACAGATGGGACCAAAACCAGGACCCAGAACCTCATCCAGGCCCTGCTCAAGAAGAATAGTCTGAACAAGGTCTGTGCATATTTATAATCTTTAATCACTTATTTTCAAGACTCCAGTTTCCTGATCTACCCCCGTTTTCACCTCCACCGGTATACGCCCACTGCTCTATACATACTTCATTCTACAATGTTAGTTTCTTAAACAATTATATGCATAGAATTCGACAATGTCGCATATAATTTTTTACCTGGCCAGACAGAATCACACGCTTTGGAAAAAAAAGGATTAAAGGGATAGTTTGGGTTTTTTGATGTGAATCTGTATGGCATCCCCTTCAGCAGTGTCGTGCATTAACACTGGCTTACCCCTGACAGTGTCCTCTGAGCCGAGTTCCGCCCCGGTTCTGGCACTGACTTACAAGTGAGCAGGCTAATAACATACCTGCAAACTAGTCACCTTTCGGCGAAATTCGCCGTTTTGATCCCAAAATGGGTCACTTGAGTGAATCGTGTAGATCCGAAGAGTTTTTTTTTTTTTTTTTTTTTTTTTTTGTTTGTTTTTTTTTGGGGGGGGAAGGGTCTACGTTGCCGAACATTTGGTTTGTCGCTAAATAAAACGGTAACGGTGCGCATCTTTTCCATTGGAGTTCTGGTTGCCAGTCCGCGCTTCTGAAATTCCATAGCAGTTAGGATTCAGAGTCTGCAGAGTCACCTTTTTTACTGAGTTATCTGGCAACCTCATTTCGTGAAAGGATCTGATCAACGGATCTAGGGTCGTTTTCACACCAGGAAAGTCCGATAGTTCACTTGCTTTGGTCCGGACCAAATGTTTTTTTATTTTTTTTATTTTGGTGCGGTTCGCTTTCACACTGCAGCGAACTAACATGTATAAACAAAGCCACGTATGCTGAGGTCGCTCAGCCATTGGACAAAGATGAGCCCTGTCCAAACGCCGTGTCCAAACCCGGAAGGAGGAGAATAATGGTGTTACGTGCTGTTTTCAATCTAGCCTTAGCGATATGGTTTGCTCAGTTTTTACACTTCGTACAAATGTTTGAGCAGCATCGTGAGGTTTACACTATTTTACAATCAATTTCCAAACGACGAAGACACAGGGCAAGACGACTACGGAGGACAGCGCTCATGTGTGCATCAAATTCTGACTCTTGCTCTTCACGCAAAACATAAGTAAGCCTCGTAAGTTTTGTTTTGTTTCGTTTCGTCAGCCTCGGTTTCCCATAATGCTCGACATACGACGGGAGCTTGTTAAGTACAAAAAGCCAACTTGTGTCAGAGTCCGGTCTCCATTCTCACCTCAAACGAACCGCACCAGAGTTCGTATGGAACCAGACCGAGAGCGACCTTTTTAGGTGGTCTCAGTTCGCTTGTTTGCTCCGGATTGAGATTTTTGGTTTTTATTCACACCAGCCCAAAAGGTCCAAATCAAAGGAGCAAACGAACTCTAGTTCGTTTTAAACGAACCAAACAAGGCAGGTGTGAAAATGACCTGGGACAGTCTGTCTGAATATACTCTGTGGGATGAACGGATGAAAAACTTGTCTTTGGATTAAGGATTTCGTTGCTGTTACATGTGTTGAGGTAAGTTTTGCAGTGCCAGAAATATGTACATGAATGTATTTTTTTAACATTATACCTGCTGAAAATTAATATTATGCCAGCTAACTGCATAAAACGGCTGCAGATGTAAATGCTAGCTGTTCTGTCGTCGGATATGAGAGTTGAAAACGAACACATTTGCTTAGTGCGTTGCCTGGAGAATGTCCCTGTTCACATTGGATGGTTTTCAGATACAGAAAACACCCGATCAGAAACAAGGTAAAGAGGTTTAGACCTGGTCTAGTCCTGGGCAGGGCACACTGCGCTCACTCAACGGCACTGCCCGAGCCCGGGCTGCGAGCACGAGATTGAACCCCGGCGCCCGGAATGTGTAGTCTCAGCCCGAGCCACAAACCAGCCGCACGAAACCAGCAGCAGCACGTGCTGGTTTAATCCTGGTTTAGTCCAGGCCCAGCCCAGGTTTAGACCTGGTTTAGTTCTGGTCTAGACCTGGTTTAGTCCACGTTTAGTAGTCCACGTTTAGTCCTGGTCTAGTCTCTTAGCCAATCAGGATGCAGAACACAATGTTACACTATAAAAACATGTTGCACTATAAAAAATTAAAAAAAATCCGCGAATCACGATAGAGTGAGGGATTACTGTATTTTGTTATTCAGCATCAATACATTTGTCTGCTTTTTACTAAGGAATAATTCATTGAGGAATATACAATATAATTTACCTGGCCAGCCAAATGATATCTCTCTGTATTTGCTATACAACGAGATACCATTTGGACACCCTCGCTCCACCCTCGCTCCCCCGGTTAACAACGGACTCCGCGATTCTGATTCGTTCAAAGATGGTGACGTTAGTGCACCCGCCTTTGCCCGCAACGTCACTCTTAGGCAGCGGAAGTTCCTCCTCAGTTTTGAATCAAGATGGCGCATTGGAGAACTGAACGTCCCTTCCATTCAGCTGTAAAATTGGTCTTAAATGACCTAAAACACATCGATTCCTTAAAACCACAGCAGCTGACAGCTCTAGAGGCCTTTCTTTTCTTTCTTTTCTTTTGTTTGATTGGTTCACGTCGCTGTCCGTTAACTGTTCTCTGATTGGTTCACTTAGCTGTCTGTCTACGCGCAACGGCAGCACATTCTGGACCAAGCATTACCAGACTCGCCGCTGGTACAGCGATGAGTCATGGATTCTTCCAGGCAACAATATAATAATACTATGATATATTTTTGACTGTTATGTATACTATAGTTTATATTCTTAAAGACCCTATTGAAACACAAAAATTCAGGTGGAAAAACACCGCTTATCAATTAATCGTAAGTCGATCGATAAGGTCAATCAACTATAGATTAATGAATTAATCGATAATTTTCATCCCTAATGGAAAGATAGAAAGCTGGCAGGGCCTGTAGCTTGCCTTTTAGCCTTTGCCTTTTTGCTTGGGCTAGTATCAAAGACATTAGCTAATTGTTATCATCGTCAACTAGCAGCTGTTTATTTCATATGTTGAAGGAGAAAAGGCGCTTAGAGTTAGAAGCCAACGAGAATTCCACCAAACATTATGTTTCTGTTTTTATTTTGTTAATTGAGCGTGGTAGGTCATCACTCTTTTTTTGCCCGAAGAAGGACTTCACTCGCGTCATTCATGGTCAGCTGTCAAGAAAGCACCTGCCTACCGGTGTGTTTTTGTTGGAGAGATTTGTTCAAAAACACTATCGTCAAAAACATCCAATGTGAAACTGGTTCTAGCCTACTATGTCACGCCAACACGAACCCCATGAATTTGAAAACCATATACATTTTTAAATGTCAACAAATGCAGTTGGGTGTCGCCTTAAAGATCCCATGACATGGTACTTCTTGATGCTTTTATATGGCTCCTTAATGGTTCCCTAATACTGTAAATGAATCCTTCTTCAAAATCAGCACTCAGTGCATGAGAAACAGAGATAAGATGAGAAAGAGTAATTTTGGTTTTGCTTGAGCTTGAGGAGGATGATGCACTGTATGTGCATCAGCTTGAAATAGGGCAATAAATGTTGTCTTTGCCCTTTATTTTCCTTGATTGTGCGCTGTTTAAGGGGGCCACGAGGTTACCGGTAGTTTGTCACCTTTTTCAACCCTCATGAGTTTGCAGGTATGTAATAATAATAGGCGTGCAGTGATAGGACTCGAGAGAAAATAGCACCAAGAGATTATGACTTCTGACTTTTTCGTGTGCAACTGTTTTGTGATGCAAATATATCACTTTATGGACCAATATTGGTTTGAGAAGAAAAACAAGCTTTATTAACTGTTGTGGCTAACTTGCCGGACCTACTTTCGTCAGCGCCAGAACCGGGACAGAACTCGGCTCAGAGGACACTGTCAGGGGTAAGTCAGTGTTAATGCACGACACTGCTGAAGGGGATGTCCTACAGATTCGCATCAAAAAAACCGAACTATCCTTTTAACCAATCGGAGAGATGCATGCTCCGTTCACATCTAAATCATGGCTTCTTGCACATTAAAAAGTCTAGATAAAAGACTGAGAAACAGTGCAGTATTTTATAAAATCAACAATCAAAGCCCCAAACTCTTACTTAGATACTTTATTCTGAATGTTATGAGAATTTTCTAGAGATGTCACGTGATACAAATGAGTGGCTGTGATTGGATCATCTAAAAAAAAAAAAAAAAAAAAATTTAACACACTATGGGCCGGTCTCAGTCCCTTCTGAATTCTAACAGAAAAGGGGGGCTGGTCAGGCAATGTCATTTTGGTACAAATGAAAAAAAATCCGCTACTCACTAGTGTGATGTGAAGCTATCTATAGGAGGGACCCATGCATGCTGCGCTTTGTTGTGATGACGTTTACGGCAAAGTCCACTCCCACTGGACACCAATTTTCTAACACGCAAGTCAGCACACTCTTATCAAGTTGTTTTAGATCAATTTTGTGATTTAAAATATGCACTTTTTTTTTTTTTTACCTTATTTCAGGGATGAAAGAGTTCCGTTTTTTAGCGGATCTCCGCTTTTTTTTTCAGCTGTGGGTTTTTTTTTTTGTTTTTTTTTAATCTGCAAATTCGTTGAGAAAGATTTTGGGTGTATATATATATATATATATATATATATATATACAGTGGCTTGCGAAACTATTTGGCTCCCTTGAACTTTGTGACCTTTTGCCACATTTCAGGCTTCAAACATAAAGATATAAAACTGTAATTTCTTGTGAAGAATCAACAACAAGTGGGACACAATCATGAAGTGGAACACACTTTATTGGATATTTTTAACTTTTTTAACAAATAAAAAATGAAAAATTGGGTGTGCAAAATCATTCAGCCCCATTGAGTTAATACTTTGTAGCGCCACCTTTTGCTGCGATTACAGCTGCAAGTCGCTTGGGGTATGTCTCTATCAGTTTTGCACATCGAGAAACTGATATTTTTGCCCATTCCTCCTTGCAAAACAGCTCGAGCTCAGTGAGGTTGGATGGAGAGTGTTTGTGAACAGCAGTTTTCAGTTCTTTCCACAGATTCTCAATTGGATTGAGGTCTGGACTTTGACTTGGCCATTCTAACACCTTGATATGTTTTTTGGTGAACCATTCCATTGTAGCTTTTGCTTTATGTTTTGGATCATTGTCTTGTTGGAAGACAAATCTCCGTCCCAGTCTCAGGTCTTTTGCGGACTCCATCAGGTTTTCTTCCAGAATGGTCCTGTATTTGGCTCCATCCATCTTCCCATCAATTTTAACCATCTTCCCTGTCCCTGCTGAAGAAAAGCAGGCCCAAACCATGATGCTGCCACCACCATGTTTGACAGTGGGGATGGTGTGTTGAGGGTGATGAGCTGTGCTGCTTTTACGCCAAACATAACGTCTTGCATTGTTGCCAAAAAGTTCGATTTTGGTCTCATCTGACCAGAGCACCTTCTTCCACATGTTTGGTGTGTCTCCCAGGTGGCTTGTGGCAAACTTTAAACGACACTTTTTATGGATATCTTTAAGAAATGGCTTCCTTCTTGCCACTCTTCCATAAAGGTCAGATTTGTGCAGTATACGACTGATTGTTGTCCTATGGACAGATTCTCCCACCTCAGCTGTAGACCTCTGCAGTTCATCCAGAGTGATCATGGGCCTCTTGGCTGCATCTCTGATCAGTCTTCTCCTTGTATGAGCTGAAAGTTTAGGGGGACGGCCAGATCTTGGTAGATTTGCAGTGGTCTGATACTCCTTCCATTTCAATATTATTGCTTGCACAGTGCTCCTTGGGATGTTTAAAGCTTGGGAAATCTTTTTGTATCCAAATCCAGCTTTAAACTTCTCCACAACAGTATCTCGGACCTGCCTGGTGTGTTCCTTGTTCTTCATGATGCTCTCTGCGCTTTAAACAGACCTCTGAGACTATCACAGTGCAGGTGCATTTATACAGAGACTTGATTACACACAGGTGGATTCCATTTATCATCGTTAGTCATTTAGGTCAACATTGAATCATTCAGAGATCCTCACTGAACTTCTGGACAGAGTTTGCTGCACTGAAAGTAAAGGGGCTGAATGATTTTGCACGCCCAATTTTTTGTTTTTTATTTGTTAAAAAAGTTTAAAATATCCTATAAAGTGTGTTCCACTTCATGATTGTGTCCCACTTGTTGTTGATTCTTCACAAGAAATTACAGTTTTATATCTTTATGTTTGAAGCCTGAAATGTGGCAAAAGGTCACAAAGTTCAAGGGAGCCAAATAGTTTCGCAAGCCACTGTATATATATATATTATAGCTGTGTTTAGGGTCGCCAACCGTCTCTTGAAAAACAGAATCGTCCCGTATTCAGAACAAAAGTACGTGTATCTCGTATTAAACTTCGGGCTGCGCGAGCCCGTGTCTGGAGCTGTGGACCGAGCGAGTGAGCGCAGCTCTTTCATAACACCGTGTACCATTGCGTGTACACAGGTTAAACTTTATAAAACATCCTATATACCTCATCCTACCTGCCCGTGCCTCACTTAACGCGTCGCTCCTCGCTTTTTCACCTGCGCCTTTTAGCGCGCATAAGCTCCTCCTCAATGCCTCTGATGAGACGAAGTGCAAAGCAAAAACAAATCCAATATATACTACTAGTAGGCCTACCTGTTAATAAAATGTGTTTTTTTTTGTAGTTTTATGTACAGTTTTACTTTATTGCTAACATATAGCATATAGAAATCCAAATTTCAGAAATTTAAAATTTTCCAGCGGGGGGGGGGTGACTTTCCGCTTTTTTCATGTTTGGCCACTTTCATCCCTGTTATTTTTCATGTTTGGCCACTTTCATCCCTGTTATTTTTCATGTTTGGCCACTTTCATCCCTGTTATTTTAAGCATGGCCTTATTTGTGCTATGATGAATCTCCAGTTAAAGTTATTTTTGCCTTTTATGAGATGCTCACTCAATCCTTGTACTTGTGTTTGTGTGTTTTTGTTCCAGTTTGAGACGTGCCTGGTGCGTCACTGTAAAAACGCCTTCGCCTGCTCGCTCTCCCACAGATCTGGCTGGAAGCTCTCCTTCTCTGGGGACACAATGCCCTGTGACGCCCTGGTCAACATCGGTCAGTAACAGTCTTCTCTATAATGTCCCCTACTGGTCAGTGTAAGGTAGTAGTAAATATTAAAGCAAAAGCAAAATATGTCATTTTCTGGAGTTGGCACGTTACCTGCATGATTTCATGAAAATGGAAAGTTAAAACGACTTATGTTTGTGTTTTTAGGACGAGACTCAACGCTGCTGATCCACGAGGCAACACTAGAGGACGCTCTGGAGGAGGAGGCTGTGGAGAAGAGACACAGGTCAGACTCACAATAACAGTCTGAATGTCCACCTTAGTCCCTAAACCCTCGCTCACTATTTATCCAAGAAGCTTCTGTTCTTATCCACAGTCTCCTTCAGGTCAAATGTGTGCTATACCCACTGACATGAGCGCTCTTCTTTTCCTCCTCAGCACCACATCTCAGGCCATCGCGGTCGGGATGAAAATGAACTCAGAGTTTATAATCCTGAATCACTTCAGCCAAAGATACGCCAAGATCCCCCTGTTCAGCCCAGACTTAAGCGAGAGAGTGGGAATCTCCTTCGACCACATGAGGGTGAGGGCACGAGGGGCATAAGGGACAGAGAGGGCATGAGGGGGTAGGAGCACAGGGGGCAGGAGTGGGAAGAAGGGGTAGAATGTCGCCAATGGGTCATTCATATTATGTGGTTTAACACACTGCATTAATTTCAATATAAATGTTAATATTAGGGATGCACCGATGTGAACATTTTAGCCGATGCCGATATATTACTGATGTTGTTATCAGCCGATACCGATATTTATTTTTAATTCTGACATAACATTTTATAAAGACTGAAAAACATGCAAAATGAATTTTTGAATGTCTTCTTTATTTTCAAAACATGTTTTGACTCCTGGAAGGCGGGGGGGCCTAAACACGGACTAAACCAGGTCTAAACCTGGACTGGACCAGGATTAAACCACCGCATGCTCTTTGCCTGGTTTCGTGCGGCTCTTGCGTTCGTTCATGTCGAGGTTTGATGTGCTCGGACTGCGTGCCTCACATTTCTCTCTTGTTTAAGCACTCAAACTTTTGTAGATTTTCAACAAAATGTATTATTAGTGAAGCGTGGGGGGGGGCACGTGCACCCGTGGTTACGAAACAAGGCAAAGAGCCGCAGTCCTGGTTTAGACCTGGTCTAGTCCAGGTTTAGACCTGGATTAGACCTGGATTAGTCCACATTTAGTCCACGTTTAGTCCTCGTCTAGTCCTGGTCCCGGTCTGGTCACAGTCTGGTCTCAGTCTGGTCCTCATGTCTTAGTCCCGGCCTGGACTTCTTACGGATGCAGTGACTCATGTCTCCGCTCCTCGTGCATCCGGCCCCGGAGCCCGGTGCGGCTTGGACTGCTTCTCATTCAAACACAGTGTGAGCAATCACACTGTGTTTGTCCCGAGAAGGAACACGGTCTGTTTCTGCAGAACGAACTGGTGGAACCTGGAGTCCAGGCGGCGGAACCAGTCTTGAGAGCGCATGGAAGCGTTCTCACTACAGTTCAGAACCTGCGCGTCCCAAGACGTGGCAGTGCCATTGGATGAGCGCGGTCCGCCCTGCTGCGTCCCGCAGAACACAATGTTGATACACTCTAAAAAAAAAATTTCAAATAAAAAAAAATCCGCGAAACAGCGAGGCCGCGAAAAGTGAACCACGATAGAGCGAGGGACAACTGAACTGTCAAATATCGGTTGTTAATATCGGCCCATTTTTACACATCGGGCTGATACAGATATGTTAAAAATTTGGCAATATCGGCCGATACCAATGTTAATGCCGATATATCGTGCATCCCTAGTCAATATTTTTGACCTGCTGTAGCTGTTGTGCGATCTCCAGCATATTTATGTTAAAGCTGCTTACTGATACAGTGATTATGCAGTGTCCTAATTGAATTACAGTGGTACCTCACCTTACGAATGACCCAACAAACGAAAATTTCAAGTTACGAAACGCCTTCACGGTAAATTTTGGTCTCTAGATAAAACGCGAAATCTCAAAAATTCAAATAATGCGCGCTCAGCCACACACATTATACGCTTTTCTCAGACTGGATTTAAACTTTTCTCACATTTCTCTCTCATTTAAACACTCAAACTTTCATAGATTTTCAACAAAATGTATTAATAATGAAGTGTGGGGGGAAGGAGGAGGGGGGAGAAGACTGCGCTCTGACACGTGTGATAGCGGCATGTGTGACAAGATAAGATAAGATAAGATAAGCCTTTATTGATCACACACAGGAGAAATTTACTCGCCACAGTAGCTCCAGGACATTTGGACAAGAGGGAAAAAAAAAAAAAAAAAAAAATGCATGCAGGCAGGGAGGGGATAAAGTAAGTAATAAATAGTACAAATAGTAATACGTAATAATAATAATTAATAATGGAAAATAGTAATAATGATAATAGTAACAACAAGCATCAACATGAAAAGGAGGATATTGCACATCTGGCCTATATGTTAGAATTATACCTATACAGTCTGATGGTGGTGGGGATGAAGGATCTGCGGTAGCGCTCCTTCCTGCCCTGGGGGTGCCTCAGTCGGCTGCTAAAAGAGCTGCTCAGCTCCTCTACAGTCCGGTGCAGAGGGTGAGAGGTGTCGTCCTTAATGGACATGAATTTGGCCAGTACCCTCCTCTCAGCCACCTCCTCTACACAGTCCAGAGGACAGCCCAGGACAGAGACAGCTGACCCGGCGCTGCCAGCAGGTCTAGACCTGGACTAGACCAGGACTAGACCAGGACTAGACCAGGTGGATTAAAGCGCCGCGCGTGGGTCTATTTCCTGGTATCGTTTTGAGTCACAGCTGAGGCGAGCCGCTGCTCGGATGCAAGAGCCGCGGTCTAGACCTGCTCTCCAGGGCCCCTCCAGGCACGGAGCCCCAGACATCCAGCGACCCAGGGGGACACTGCCAGCCCGCCTTAAGAGCTCCCTAAGCGGGCATGGGTCCGGGGATTGTCCCGGTCACCGGCCTGGAGGTCTTGAAGAGGCCGACCTCACGGTTCTATCCAGGCCGCTCTGTGAGCACCTTACGCGGGCAGGTCTAGAGCAGGTCTAGAGCAGCTCTTGCATGCGCCTCAGCTGTGACTCGAAACGAAACCAGGTTTAGTCCAGGCTTAGTCCTGGTTTAGTCCAGGTCTAGACCTGCTGACAGCCCCCGCGCCGGGTCAGCTGTCACACATGCCGCTATCACACGTGTCTCCCCCCTCCTCCTTCCCCCCACACTTCATTATTAATACATTTTGTTGAAAATCTATGAAAGTTTGAGTGTTTAAACGAGAGACAAATGTGAGAAAAATTTAAATCCAGTCTGAGAAACCAATCAGAACACAATGTTACACTATAAAAAAAAAACTTGGATCGGGGCCTTGGAACGAATCAGGCTTTTTCCATTGAAATAGCTACTCAACTTACGAATTTTTCACGTTACGAAACCACTTCTGGAACGAATTAATTTCGTAAGGTGAGGTACCACTGTAAATGAAAAGAAAGGGGCTGGTGTACAGGTTGTGAAAATGCATAACTGTACTGGCAATTTTTTAATTTAAAGCTGCAAAGTTGTGGACTTTTGTGACTTATTTGGAAGTGTCTGTGTCTAAAATGCTTTCATCCTTTCCTGTAATTAAGATGAGAAAACTACACAGACCATTTGTGGCATCATCTGATCATTATGTTAATGTAGTATTTTATGACATAATGAAGCTAAGATCAAAAAAATTAGCTCACGTTTTACCTAAATAAAATAAATGGTTAACATTTGTATCTTATCTATGTTTCTTCAGGTGAGTTTCAGAGACCTCAAACTCCTGCCCGTCCTCACTCCGGCTCTGAAGGCTCTTTTTGCAGAAGACCTGAGTGAGATGGAGGAGGAGAGAGAGAGACGAGAGCTGAGGAACCCAAAAGCATCTGCCTCACCCCAGAGGGACAGCCTGCAGACCCCAGGGCTGCAGACAGGGGGCGCTAAACGAGAGGCAGAGACTCTCAGCACAGACCGCAAGAGGCTAAAGATCAGCTAAAGACTCAACAGTTATAAGAGAGTTTAGTTTTATTCAATGTATTATTTTTGAATGCAGTGAAGTGCAGTTAAAATTTACTTACAATATTAAAGGTGCACTGAGTCATTTTTCACCTCCTTGTCTCAATGGTGGTTGTTGCCTGGAATGTTTCACAGTATGGCATTACACTTCTCTCCATAGAGAAATATTGTAGATGATGCTGCCAGGTATATTTTCAGTCCAGATCTGTGGAAGTGCATGTTTGCATGCTAGTTGTTATTATCCTTACTGTCAGCTTTCCCTCTGAGGGTTGTGAAAAGTGTTTATAAAGTCATCGTGAATAATTAGGATGCTCTGAATGCATAAGGTAAATGAGGAAGAACTTTGAATCACTGCAAACTGTTTACAATGAACTAGTTTTGTTTTTTTACATTTTAAATACAGTAAAATCATGTTCAGCACCTTTAATACAGTACAGTGGAACATTCCAGGTAAGGCAATAACATTTCCATAGCAACAGACCCCCACAGGAAGAGTTACTCAGTGCCCCTTTAAATGATCAAATGTACATTTAAATATTTTTGTTTTATTATTTGAACAAAATGAACCCCTAGATCTGCAATGATGAAGTTATGTTGTTAATGGTTCATAGACTCAAATGCACTGGATTAATAAAGTCAGTTATTCTTTCATTTAAACAGCTGACAACAGATTACATAACACACATAACGGTATCATTAGTTTCTATCTTTTTTCTTTTTTTTTTTACAGAAAAAAATATGAAATTACACAATGAATCAGAATTTGTATTGACCAATATGGGTCATTTCATTTTTCACAATATGGCATACAGATCTGTTTTTTTTTTTTTTTTTTTTTTTAAACATGTCTCTGTTTTTGAACCCAGTCCAGCCAAGGACTAAACTCGGCCTAAACCAGGTCTAGCTCAGGACTGAAACTGGCCTAAACAAGATCTAGTCCAAGACTAAACTCGGCTTAAACATAGTCTAGCTCAGGGCTAAACCAGGACAGACGTGATTCCTGGTCTAGTGTGGTCTGAACTAGAACAATGGAGCAGAAAAGACCTTATCTTAAATGTGCAGGGTTTGTGTGTTAAACGTGTGAATGAAACAAAACACAACTTCTGGTCTTCACATTAAAACAGATCAGAAACTAGTCATATGGGCCCTTAAAATTTTTACTTGATAACAAAATTGAAACTAACTTCTGATGAATATTCTGAATTCAGATCATGTTTATTGGCTTCTTGGTGTGTTTATATTTTGCTCAGGAGCTAAATCCTGAATGACTTTGGGAGACAGACACAGCTCAAACTAATCTGAGCCCTGAGTCTGTGCCAGCGCAACCCTTCACAATAAAACATCCAGACATTTCACAATAAACATTTCAAAACAAACGCACACATACACATTTCACAATAAAACACACACATTTCAAAACAAAACACACAGACTTTTCACGATAAAAGCCCAGGTGCAGGTTTATGGTTGAGACAAAGTGCCCTGTGAAAAAGTTTCTCTCACAAACTTTTGACTTTCAAGAGACTTTCAAACAGAAAACACCCTGTCCCACCTTGTGACGTCGTGTGGTGATACAGAAAGTCCACTGTGTTTTTAAACTCCACACCATCACCAGAATCATTGGGATCATTACAGCCCTAGAATTGCCTATCTCCAATAAGCAAAGGGTGAAAGGAGCTGTTAACTTGAAAACTGCCACTTCATGACATCACAGAGCATTTGAGATGTAGACAGACTAATAATAAAGCATTACTCAAACGTGTGAATGAAACAAAACACAACGCCAGGTCTGTTTTTGAGGAGGGAACAATATTTTAACATGTCTTAAAGCTCACAAGAGTCAATATAGGACCTTTAACTGATCATTAGAAAAGCATGGGAACTTGTTCTACATCCTTTAATTGTGTGCATTGTCTGGTTCTAAACATGTTGCTGGGTTTTGTGGTAGTTCTTTCATGGTGCGGGTCGATAGCAGCTGATCACATTTTACCCTGAGAAAAAGAATCATGTCTCCTCCATTAAACCAGTGAAGCGCCAAGGCCCGAGCAGGCTCCCACTGTCACTGTACAGGACCACAGGACTAGAAACACTAACTACTCTGCCATACACAGAGACCAGCGGGTCAGTTTGGTCCAGGTTTAAATCTGCTTTAGTCCTGGTTTGGTCTTGGTTTAGTCCTGGCCGTGTCTTGGATCAGTTCTGGCTTGGTTATTGTTTAGTCCTGGTTTAGTCCTGTTTTAGTTCGGATTTGGTCTGGGTTCAGTTCAGGTTTAGTCCTTAGTGTAGCCCTTGTTTAGTCCTGGTTCAATCCTGGTTTCATTCAGGTTTAGTCTTGGTTTGGATCGTTGTTTATTCATAGTTCAGTCCTGGTTTAACCGTGGTTCAGTCCTGGTTTAGTCCTGGTACAGTCCTGGTTCACTCCTCTGCTCTGTCCTCCTCTTCCCTCTATGGCTCCCATAGACTACAGTACATTCCCATATTCTCTCTCACAGTCTATAGTTGATCCTCGTGGTCAGGGGTGTTGGGTCGTGGTACAAGGTCAGTGCAGATAGGAGGAGGTAAATCTCTGGAGCAGTGACCTTTACGTGACAGGGCTCTCTATCACACGTCACCAAGTGCCCACCCCCTCTGTATGTGGAGGACAGGAGCTTTCACTGCTGTGTGGAGCTCAACACGTAAAGATGTGTGCTTTTTATTGTAGCTTTAAAGGCATAACCTGACTTTTCCCATTCAAAATATAATGGTCATCATTTCTCATCATTCTGAAACCCATGGTTAAGATCACTTTAAAGGAGCATTGTGCGACTTTTCTAGTGGAATTAGTCATGTGCTTGTCTTCACCATGGAAAGACAAGGCAAAGCAATAACATCTCCATGGAGACAAGCAGATGACAGACCCTCCACCAGAAAAGTTGCGCAATGCACCTGTAGCACAGACATTGTGCTTGTGTCTGCTCTACAGTTATAATCTGTGACCCTCATGAATTCTGTTGTAATTTGAACATTTTATCACAATCACAATATTCATCTAAAACGACTAGATAAGAAAAACAAGTGCACTTGACTTCTGGCATTAGAAAACTGTGGTGCACAATGTGAGCTGACGTCGCTGTAAACGTCATCACAACAAAGCGCCGTGAAGTTGTCATCACCTATGGACATTTATTTCAGACTTTTTCTTACTCACCCAAATGTTAAAGCTACTATATGTAAGCTGTAAGAAGTTAGAAAATGGCAGATGTGATACCTGATCCCCCTCCTCTCACCTGGCCCCTTCCCTCTCTTGATCCCTCCCTCCTTCCCTCACCTGGCCATTCCCCTCACCTGGCATTTGTTCAGACTCACCTGTGCTGGTTTTCCTTTGACCAAAGCAGCACACTGTCAGACAGCAGTAACACAGACAGCATCTAGAGGTAATATGTGAGAATGCAACAGCGGTGGGTCAGCTTGTCTAATTACAAATGGGGACTTTCAAACGTTCAGATAGAGTTTTAATATTTCAATAATAGTTTGTACATTCATTGTCAGACAGGACCTGCTCAAACTTCAGATGCTCAGTACAATATTCCACAGTGTTAGTAACATGTTTTTAATGAGACCCTGCTGGAAAAAATACATCAAGTTTGTCTCCTTTAACAGGAGTAGCATAATTAAGAGAGAAATCCCATAAAAGAAAACAATTTAGTTCCTATATTTATGCTAGTATTTACAGTCAAAGTTTCAAATGGATTCTTAAACATTAAAACAGCTCCATGTTTCTTGCAGTGTCAGTATGACAGCGTCACTGAACAGAAGCCCTCACATGGAACAGTCTGGAGCACACGTTTACCACTGGTTCATATGGACAGTGACATCAGTACAGTATTACAGTCAAACAGAAACTCTGATGATCAAACCTGCAGCAATGCTTCGGAAAACTTAAAGAGACAGTATTTACTCCTTTGTTGCAGAGGCACCAGTCTGAGCCAACAGCCCAGTCTCCCCTCCCTCTTCCCAGACATTTCCTCCAGCTCCTCAGTTTGTCCTGGGCCTTCCCCAGGGTCTCTGGTGGGGCATGAACCCCTCCTGAGGGAGGCTCCAGGCAGCCTCAGATCAGATGCCCTCCCCTCAGATGCTCTTCTCCGCATGAAGGAGCAGTGGCTCTACTCCGAGCTTCTTTCGTCTGACTGAGCTCCTCATTTTGTCTCTAAGGGAGCACTCAGTCACTCTGTGAAGGAATCTCATTTACCCACTTGTATCCTCCATCTTGTACTTTCAGTCATTACCCAAAGCTCAGGAGCACAGGTGAGAGTGAATAGCAATAGTCTGATCGCATCTGGATGAATCATTTGGAAATAGAAATAATGTTCAGTGTTGATCCGTTTCAAATATTTATTATAAAGTTAAAGAGACATTTTGTAACTTTTCTACTGTGGGCTCTGCTACTTGCTTGTCTCCATAGAGTTATTGATTTGCCTTGCATGTTCCACAGTATAGCATTCAATTCTATCTTATATAATTTAATGCTATACTGTGGAACAGTATCTTATAGAATTGAATATGCAAATAGTATGGTAAAAGGAGAAATTCAATTTGTCAACTGGACAAAGTTTATTTGGTCGAAAACATTTTGCAGCTCATCTGAGCTGCTTCGTCAGTTCTGGTTCGAGTGCTGGTGGACACTGCTTATATCTAGCTGCAGGGAGGAGCTAACTACAATGAAATTACTATGAAACTATCACCTCTTTGTCTTACAGTTTCTGTCTGGCGTCTAGTTTAGCATACCCATTCAGGGGTTCATGTAACTGAATGGGTATTCTAAACTAGACGCCAGACAGAAGCTGTAAGACAAAGAGGTGATAGTTTCATAGTAATTTCATTGTAGTTAGCTCCTCCCTGCAGCTAGATATAAGCAGTGTCCACCAGCACTCTAACCAGAACTGACGAAGCAGCTCAGATGAGCTGCAAAATGTTTTCGACCAAATAAACTTTGTCCAGTTGACAAATTGAATTTCTCCTTTTACCATGAATTCTACCTGGACGATTGAGGGATTCTTCACACATGCAAATATTATGTGTATTGCTTAATAGAATAACAAAACCTGTAACTTGGTGGCATCAACTCTCCAAGGAGATGTTCAGTGTCATACTGTGGAACATTCTAGAAAAAAAACTGTAACTTCTCTATGACGACAAGCAGATGATAGACCCTCATCAGAAAAG
This sequence comes from Paratrypauchen microcephalus, assembly GCA_036785185.1. Lineage (NCBI taxonomy): Eukaryota > Metazoa > Chordata > Actinopteri > Gobiiformes > Gobiidae > Paratrypauchen > Paratrypauchen microcephalus. The sequence continues at coordinate 681,367 of JAVJIX010000029.1, forward strand.
TTACACAGTGCACCTTTAACTGTGTCGTATTTTCAAATTAAGTTTAAAATGTGTTGATACTGATTGATCTGTTAATCAGGCTCTACGCTGTAATATGTTATAGCTCCTTAGCATAGCATTTGTATAATTAGGTAAAATAGCAGTTTTATAAATGGTAAATTGTAAAACCACACAGTGCCCCTTTAAGTTCCCCTTTAACCTCCCCTTTAATCTTATCTTGCTTCAGTTCAGCACTGCTCCTCCCTGAGTGAGTCTGTGTTCTCCAGCTCCAGGGGGGGTCTCTGCGCCCTGGCCTTCCCCCGGCTCGGTGCACTGTTGGTGGGTACAGCTGGGCTGTGGCCTGGGTAGACAGCTCCAGAGATGGACTGCAGGGAGTGCTCCCTGAAGTAGTGGAAGGCGTCTGGGTCTAGGTAGGTGTGCTCCTCCCTCAGACCCTGCTCGAAAAGTTTACGTTTTTGTCGAAACTCAATGACGGTTTTGGTGTAAGAGTTTAACGTGGTCACAGAGGCCGACATGCAGCAGGTGAAGGACGCCCATGCCAGACTTTGGAAAGAAAGGGAGGGGGGGCAAGGGACGGGGAGAGAGGAAGGAGAGTGAAGGAGAGAGAGAGGGAGGAGGAGACAGTGAGGGGAGAGAGAGAAGGAGGGGGAGAGAGGGAGGAGGAGAGAGCAAAGTTAGAGAGAGAGAAGGAGGGGGAGAGAGGGAGGAGGAGAGAGCAAAGGAAGAGAGAGAGAAGGAGGAGGAGAGAGAGGGAGAAAGAGGTAGGGGTGATGGAAGGGGAGGAAGAAAGGCAGGAGGGAGAGGGAGGAGAGAGATATATAGACAGACAGCAAACTATAAGGTACTTATAACTTTATTGTTCCTGAAAGGAAAGTTGACCCATCCTTTAGTCACTAGATTTACATGATGCTCAGGTAACTCCATGACGCACTGATCAATTTCTGTCTCCCCGTCTACAGTGGGGTAAAGAATCGGATGTCTTAGGAAGGGGCTAAGAGGCTTTCTTGTAATTTAGCGTTGGCTCTAAAACTTTGCAGCTATAATGGCTAATAAATATGGTTATATATATATCAGGGGCAATAGAGTGTACCTGAACTTTAACCTTAAGAACCATAAAAACAAAATGGAAGTAGGGCCTGGTTCAGAAAACGTTGTTGGTTCAGAAAAGTTATAAATTCACAGCATTTTGTGAACCTTGTTTGTAAAGATTTTGCATACTGAGGCGGGACTTGACAGATCAGATTGGACTGTATCCGTGTCTCATTCCTCTTTACTCACCTCCTTCTCCTTGATTCTTCTTCTCAATTCTGCAGGAAATGGTTGAGGAAGTCCCGCCCACAGAGGAGACAGGGAGGAGAGAGGATTGGAAGTTTTATTTGATTGACAACTGAAAAGTGAAGGCTCAAGAATGAATCAAGGAGAAAGAAGCAAGGAAAGAGAAATGAGATGCGGCCTGTGTGTCTGTGCAGAGAACAAGTGGGTGGCCATTTTGATTTCTGCCTTTCTCATAGCCATTGTGAATGAGGCGTAATAAAGACACGATGTCCGTAATATATACAGTCCATGGATTACAGTGGTCCCTCGCTCTATCGCGGTTCACTTTTCACGGCCTCGCTGTTACGCAGATTTTTTTATTTTTATTTTTTTATAGTGTAACATTTTTTTAATAGTGTAACATTGTGTTCTGCGTCCTGACTGGCTAAGTGACTGTAGACCTTTGCCGATTGATAGATGGGGGACGCGGGGGTACCGGGACCAGACTGGAACTAGACCAGGACCAGACCGGGACTGGACCGGGACTAGACCAGGACTAAACGTGGACTAAACCAGGTCTAAGCCAGGTCTAAACCTGGACTGGTCCTGGACTTAACCAGGACTGGACCAGGTCTAGACCTGGACTAAACCGGGACTAGACCAGGTCTAAACCACCGCGTGTGGCTCTTTGCTGGTTTCGTGCGGCTCTTGCGTTTGTTTGTGCGTGTTCAGTTTGTGGCTCGGGCTGCGAGGACGCGGTCCCGAGGGGGAGGCATGGTCCTCCCTCGGGAGGTGGTTCGATCTCATGCTCGCAGCCCTGGGTGGGACGCGCGGCCTCACGCCGGTCGTGCTGCTCTGTCACGGATTTGACCACGATGAGCGGGTGCACGTGTCGCGCACTTCTCCAAGGGGTTGGTGCGCGTCGCTTCCCGGGACATGGCAGTGCCGTTGGATGAGCGCGGTGCTTCCTGCGGATCCAGTGACTCAGGTCTCTGCTCCCCTCACGCGTCCATGCCCCCCCCCCCAGCTTCACTATTAATACATTTTGTTGAAAATCTACGAAAGTTTGAGTGTTTAAACAAGAGTCTGACAAAAGTGTATAATGTGTGTGGTGAGGCGTTTACAGCCTTAAAACATGTAGAATAATTGTAAAATATAAAGTTGTCCTACTTCGCGGATTTCGCTTAAATTGTGGGTTATTTCTGGAACCTAATCCCCGCGATAAACAAGGGATTACTGTATATGAACTACCCACACTTTGGTAAACATACATAAACATCTCATTTAAGCCAGACGTACACTGTGCGATATTTTCAATCATTTCACAATCGTTTCAACTCAAACTGTATGACCTAATTGCAGGGTTTCTCACACCGTATGAGCCGATGCTTGGATGTGACCTGCCTGCACACACTGTACGCCCACATCACAACGTTCCGGAAATATAAAGTAGAAAAAAATGGAAGTGCGGAGACACAATGCTGGCAAAAGACACAAGCTGCCTCTCTTTTGTTGCGGTCACGTTCGCCCTGTGAGGCCACATCGAAAAGGCTCACCCAAAGCTCAATTAGCTGAGCCTCCACTGTTTGTGTCCAAATCACTTACTGGCCTGCCATGGTCCTCCACCAACTTCATATCCTTCCGTTTTGCTTCCGTGTCCGTGCATGCGCGGCCTGGGGGATTCTGGCAAATCGGCTCGTGGAACTACTTCAACAATGTGAAACCCTCACGAGAGGTGTCTGGGTTTCAAACAGGTTTAATATTCTTGTGACCTACTATTGCTGATCGAGAGCTTATCGTAAGGTATTACGGTAATTGGTTCTTATTACCTCATGTATACTATAAGAAGCATGACACATGATTAAACCAAAAGTTGTTGGCCCGATCCCAAAAACAGTTGCACTAGTGAAAAATCGGATCAAAAAGGGCCAAAAATCGCACAGTGTCCACCTGGCTTAACTTTGAACATTTGACTTTCTGACAGCGTTTCTCAAAAGTTAAGCTTTCTGTTACACAAATAAACACACTGTAGCTCCAGTAGCTTTTACTTTCACTCTGAATTTGACAAACCAAATATTTGCCTGGCTGTTTCTTACTCTGCGCATGAACGCTTGAACGCTTCGCCTTGTCTGCACCTATTGTAATTAAAGTGTATTTCAATGCCATACTCTTCTACTTTATCTATTTCCCATATTAATAGCTCTAGGTGAGTGTGGTGTGTTCACTGACCAGAAGGACCATCCGTAGTCCCAGCTATGCGGCCTCCAGTCCTCAGGGCCCATACTCACAGTAATTTGAAACACCTGAGTGTACATCATGTGAGCCACCATCCCCAGCAGCCCTGAACACAACATATAATACAACAAGATAATGGAATATACAAACAGACCTGAACACAACGTATACTGTAATATGAAGAAAATAAAGTTTTCAAGTAACTGCACGCTCACATAAAACACTCAAGTTACTGAATTATTATATTACTCAATATTAAAGGCACTGAGTTATTATCTCATTTAATCGTATAATCACAGAAGTCACATGTTTTATATTACTTAAATACTGGAATTATATAACTGTTTGAAATACACTATATGATTGCATTAATACCCATAGAAAATGGAGAGTGGAAGTGTTGTGTGTGTGGAATGTGGGAGGAAGACTCTGCAGGTTGGCCTCGAGACGAGATAAAGGAGCAGAGGGGAGTATCCCACACCTGCAATGTCCCATGAGAAATGTGAAAACCGAGTCTGGGCCTGAATCTAATTATTACATCATTTTGTATAATTCATGATGTGTTTTATACCGGGCAGAGGGACAGGCGGACAGCCAGATTTTTTGAGAATTAAGTCTCACATAGGGAAAGCTACTAGGGACAGATTTTGCCCAAAACCCTGCTTAAACTTTTTGTTAGGGGGAATAAACTTTTGGATAATTTAAACCTTTTGAATCCTGATGGTCTCTTAAAGGGATATGCCACCCCCAGGTCAAACTTGGGCATCTCCCCACAGTCCAGAGACTAAAATAAGTGGTGGAAAGAGAAAGATTTCGGCCAAAAGGAATTAATTTGCTCAATGCTTTTCCCAATTACTTTCTGTGTAGTGCGCATTCATATCGAGTGCAAATAAATGTGCAAATCAACACGGAGAGCTTGACTTGGTCATTTTGGGTGGGAACTATTTTTCAGTGCGGAAAAACAGAGCCGAAGCACACACCACACTGCGTAACAGGGGAACTCCCAACGTGGTGCGTAACAGGAATCCCTGTTACGCACCCCTGTGTGCTTCGGCTCTGTTTTTCCGCACTGTAAAAGAGTTCCCTCCCCAAAATGACCAAGGCAAGCTCTCCGTGTTGATTTACACATTTATTTGCACTCGATACGAATGCGCACTACACAGAAAGTAATTGGGAAAAGCATCGAGCAAATTAATTCCTTTTGGCCGAAATCTTTCTCTGGCGATGTTAGCCTCCAGTCTAACGCAGAGTAGCTGTAGCTGCGCGCGGCGGTCAGTGCTGACAGACTCGGACAATGGCTGGGTGACCAGGAAAATGCTTTCCACCACTTATTTTAGTCTCTGGACTGTGGGGAGATGCCCAAGTTTGACCTGGGGGTGGCATATCCCTTTAAAAGAACACATACATTGCAACAGTTCTGGTGACCCGCGACGTGGTAAGAGGCAACTTCAGGCTCGGGACATGAACAGGGGAATCTGCTTTTCCTTGAGGACTTCACTTGGGGGATTCAACTCTCTCCAGTGCGGCCGCCATACTAAAATAAGGTCAGCAGAAAACCTGTTGTTTATAAAACCGAATTTCTGCTATTGGATACATTAAATCAAGGAGAGAGAAATCTGTCAAGTGAAGAATTAGGATTAGATAAAGCGTCAGGGACACTTAAGTACAATAGCTAATGTAAAAGGGAAAAAGGATAGACCTGATCATGGGATGCTGTAAAAATAGGTCTAAGTAAGTACTGACCCGCCGTAGACTGGCATTTTCACTAGACGTGGTGAAAATACTGTGAGGTTCCTGTAAGACCTTGGAGAGTTAAGGTCCCCCAGAAACAGGTGAGTAATTTGGCCAAAGTATTCCAGAGGTCCGGGACCATGGAAGGTGAGTTTGATAAAGAGTGTGAGGAGTTCGGATGTGCACCAGTGAGCCGGCTGTATGAGACAATGGAGTTACAGATACTGAGTGGGATAGAGAAGAAAAAACATAAGAAAGAAAAGGCAAAGTTAGTAAAAACATGGCAAAGGTTGCAAAAGGAAAAGGCAGGTGGCAAGTTAGGTGCAGACACATATTTTTTGTGGAAAGGTTTGGCAAGTGTGATGATGGATGCGGAAGTCAGAGTAAAAGAGGAGAGAGAAAAGGTTAGTGAGGAAATGAAGGTTCATGGAGAACTCGTCGTCAGTTACAGAATAAAAGGAAAGATTTAGAGGAGCAGAGACAGGAGCTCCACAAAATGGCAGTGACTGCAGCAGCAATGGTGCAGGTGAATAAGGAGGGTAAATTTGGGTCAGTAGAAGAATTAGAGGAAAAATTGAGTGAAAGATAAGATAAGACTTTATTGATCTCACACAGGAGAAATTTACTTGTCACAGTAGCTCCAGGTAGGGACAGTTTGAACAAGAAAGACAAGTGCATGCAGGCAAAAATGGCATAAAGATAGGTAATAATAATAATAAAATAAGTAATAAATCGAATAATAATAATAATAATAGTAATAATAATAATAAAAACAGTGACAGGGAGAGTATTGAAAAAAAACAATACTTGCACGTTGGAAAAACGATATTGCACGATAGGACCATACAGTGGAGTTATACAAGTAATAATAATAAGAAACAGTAACTAGGAGAGTATTTAAAGACAATATTGCACGTTTGGACTATACAGTGTTGTACAGTCTAATGGCGGTGGGGATGAAGGATCTGCGGTAGCGCTCCTTCTTGCACTGAGGGTGCCTCAGTCGGCTGCTGAAGGAGCTGCTCAGCTCCTCTACAGTCCGGTGCAGAGGGTGAGAGGTGTCATCCATGATGGACGTGAATTTGGCCAGTACCCTCCTCTCAGCCACCTCCTTTACAGAGTCCAGAGGACAGCGCAGGACAGAGCTGGCCCTCCTGACCAGCTTATTGAGTCTTTTTCTGTCTCGTTCTGTGCTGCTCGGGGCCCAGCAGACGACAGCGTAGAGGAGAGCAGAGGCCACCACAGAGTCATAAAAAGTCTTGAGCAGAGGCCTGCACACTCCAAAGGACCTCAGTCTCCTCAGGAGGTGGAGGCGACTTTGGCCCTTCTTGTACAGGACATCGGTGTTATGGAACCAGTCCAGTTTATTGTTGAGGTGAACACCCAGGTACTTGAAACTGTCCACAGTCTCTATGTCCTGCCCCTGGATGTTCACCGGTGAGTGAGGTAGTGGTCTCCTCCTGAAGTCAATCACCAGCTTCTTTGTCTTACTGGTGTTAAGGCTCAGGTGGTTGCGCCCACACCAGTCCACAAAGTCCCTGATGAAATTCAGCTCCTCAAGTTACAACTTAGTAAAGCGAGGACTGAAGCTACCCAAAATAAAACAGATACGAAAAAAATGTAACTGCAAACACAATCCGCTGACCCAATGATGTGGTCCAGTCCGTGGACGGGAAGTGGTCGTGGACGTGATGGCGATGGTTTTAGGGGGCGTGGAAGAGGTGTACACGCTGGGCGTGGAGGGACCTCCTCTGAGGTCTGCTACACCTGTGGGAGAGTGGGCCACTGGTATCGGGAGTGCACACAACCATCCAGGGCCCCAGGGAGGGGCCCTGCCCTGGCACTGGAGAAACAACAGGCCTTTCCCAGGCCATGGCAGTGGCAGAGTGAACAGAGAGGGGGCCAGGCAGGTGGATACCCAGCCAATGGACAATACTATGAAACCATGGGCGAATACTGAGGATGCCCAAGTAGCCCAGGGAGAGGAGGACTGGCAGAACCTCCTGTCGCCCCGCTCCATCTCACTTGTCTCTTCATAAACACCTGTGTGCCTCTTGGGAAGAGACTTGCTAATTTCAACAAGGGCAACCATCTTGTGTGGACCAGATGGGGTTGTTTTAACATTTCCTAATGGACATAAAGTGCTGTGTAGCCAAAATGCTGACTTTCATGGACAATGGCTAATGACACCTATGCCGTTTGAATCATGTGCGGACATTTACTGGGCTTTGCTGGATCCGGAGCATAAAGGACATTTCTGGCATGGAAACCTTGGATATGCTCCTTGGCTCCCTACCACCCGCCCATAGGCATTGTACCCTGTTTTACGATCGTGACCACAATGACATATACAAAGATGTGTTTTCAGCTATTGAAGGTAATAATTGGGAGATTAACTCAAAAGATATCTACACAAAAAGGAAAAGGGAAAAGAGGGTGTGGCTGCGTATTGTGAATTAACTAATAAGCAATGCACGTGGTATTGTATGAGTGAAACTTCGGCCCCTCATATTGCCTTGGCTCCAGACACAAAAGCTAGAGACCTGGGACCTATGGTTCGTAGACTTTTAAATACATTTGATTGGCAAGATTCTGAGTTAATGAGTGTGCAATATTCCCCTCTCAACAGGCATATCGAATACTAGCAAAGATGTCAGATTCTGGCACGCTCCAACATGAAATAGTGACCAGAACACATGGCCGTGAGCACACTGACCATGAAGATGCAGCCAAAATGTTGGCAACATTTTGGCAGACAGCATGTGGTCCAAGGGACCAGCAGATGTGGGTTTTTGTCCAAAATTAGAGCCAGTTAAATTTGAAATAGGTGACAGGTCAGCAATGTTTGTGCCCCAGTATAAATGCAAACCTGAAGTGGTTCAGGGTATTGAGGAAACTCTTAATAGTCTCTGGGACGCAGGTGTACTGGAACTCTCTGACTCCGATTGGAACACTCCTATTTTGCCTGTACAAAAACATAACACCAACACTTATCACTTGGCTCACGATCTCAGAGCAGTCACTGATTTGACTTTAACACCTTGCTTGTCTTGCCTGACCCTCACCATATTTTGGCCACATTGGGCCTTAGAATCAGTGGTTCACAGTTACACAGTGGATTTGGCCAATGCATTCCTTTGCCTCCCTCTAACCGCGGAGTGTCGTAAGTATTTTGCATTCACCTTCAAAGGTTGTACACTGCAGTACTCACGTTTGCCTCAAGGATTTAAATTAAGCCCAGGATTGTTCAATCAAGCTTTAAAAACTCTTCTAAAAGATCTCAAACTGCCAAAAGACACAATACTGGTTCAGTATGTTGATGCCATCTTATTGGCTGCTCAATCTCCATCATCATGTCTGGAAGTGACCCACCTGGTCTTGGCCAAATTAGCCGAGCTAGGTTTCAAAGTCAGCAGAAAAAAATTACAATGTTGCCGACCGGCAATTAATTTTTTAGGACGTGTGGTGTCACACAGTTACTGCGTTCGTCGCCTCCTCCTCATTCACACTCTCCTCGTTAAGACAGACTCGCCTGTTAAATGTGTTGACCCAACCACACATAACTTATTCTACCACAGGTATAAATATGGCCTATGACTATTTATTCAGATTCGGCTTATGTCATTAGTGCATTGTTGACGTAGCAGCTTGGAAATGTAATGTTTTTTTGACCGCAATCATGCCATTGTTGAGCACTTAGACACTGCGCTGCAGTTGCTGTCAGAAGTAGCTATAGTAATGTGCCAGGCGCTCAAAAGTGGATTCTATCATTGCCAGCGGTAACAACGCTGCTGACAAAGGCGGCGGCAGGCTATCAGTGGCAAGTTCAGGGAACCTACATAGTCAGGGACGAACCTTTCCCCACAGACTTGTTGCCAGCTCTCACGTTGGACATGTTATTGGAGGCTCAGGGAACCTTGATTATACCTTAGGGCAGATATGGACTCACTATTTACTGATGGGGTAATTAAAGTTGAATTTGTCAGTAATTTGGTCAGTGAAGAGAATTCTGAAGTAGTGGCTAAATCAATAGGTGATTGGACAATACCACAATTATGGGAGATGGCTACAGGGTACAGGGACAAAAATATATGGCTATGGGCTATGGAAAATATGGCGAGGGTTACTAACTTTGCAGATTGTGTAGTGTGTTCCTCTGCTAGACCAACACTGAAGACCCGCCCTGCCCCAATTCATCCGGACGATCAACATTGGTATGATTGTATATTAAATTTATTTGATAATAGCAGCACAGAGAGGGGCATATGTGCTGAACTATCAAAACTGTATCCCCTTCAGACGAAGCCTTTAGAACCTCCTACGTTCACCCCAGCACTAGCCAATTATACCTGTTTTAAATCTAATAATAGTAATCATTCATCTTTGCAGTGGGGAGAGCTTCCGGAGGACTGGTGTGAGTATGTGATGCAGTTGCCCGACCCAGTACCATACACCAAAATCGAGGAGACCTCTATTGGCTGTGCGGAGACATGAAGCTGAGGTTAAAAGCAAATTTTACAGGTACTTGTACAATGGTGCACAATTTTGCCAATCACCCTCTGGGGACATCTTAATAAGACTCATCCCCACCCCCAGAGGTCTAAAAGATCAGTAATGCCAGGTTTATTAGAAGGAAACAATCCCACTTACATTGATTACTATGATGCTATTGGCATTCCTAGAGGGGTCCCTATTGAGTTTAAACTCGCAGATCAAATAGCAGCCGGCTTTGAAAACCTGCCCATTATTTCCGCATTCTTTCCTATTACGCCTAACAAGAATGTGGATCGTATTAATTATATTTACTATAATCTTTTGAGACTCCGTAATTTGACTAGGAATGCAGTAGAAGGTTTGTCTGAACAGCTTCACCCCACCTCCCTTAGAGGCCTTTCAAAACAGAATGATGCTGGATATGTTGTTGGCCGAGCGGGGAGGTGTTTGTTTCATGTTCCAAGATCTTTGTTGTACATATATCCCCAATAATACAACTCCTGATGGGTCAGTAACCAAGGCCCTGGAAGGACTGCGCATGCTCTCCAGGGAGATGCACGATGCAGCAGGGGTGGACAGCCCCTTTAATGACTGGCTAGACGGCATGCTGGGAAAGTGGAAAGGTCTGGTGGTCTCAATATTCACATCATTCTTTGTAATATTAGTGTTTGCAATGGTAGGTTGTTGTTGTGTCCCTTGTATTAGATCTTTTGGTATTAAGGTAATTAACAGTGCCATTGGTCCGGACCCTAGGGGACAATATACCCAGATGATTGTTAAGGATGTCGAGAAGGACCAGAAACCACTTGATTCTACTCTGCTTGAGGTAATGACTTCCTAGTACAGGTCAAAAGGGGGAAATATGAAGAAAATAAAGTTTTCAAGTGCACGCACCCGCTCACATAAAACACTCAAGTTACTGAATTATTATATTACTCAATATTAAAGGCATTGAGTTATTATCTCATTTAATCGTATAATCACAGAAGTCACATGTTTTATATTACTTAAATACTAGAATTATATGTTATATTATATGTTTGAAATACACTATATGATTGCTTTAATACCCAGAGAAAATGGAGAGTGGAAGTGTTGTGTGTGTGGAATGTGGGAGGAAGACTGTGTGCAGGTTGGCCTCGAGACGAGATAAAGGAGCAGACAGGAGTATCCCACACCTGCACTGTGTCCTGTGAGAAGCTTGAGGACCAGGTCTTGGACTGAATCAAATTATTACATTATTTTGCATAATTCATGATGTGTTTGATACTGGGCAAAGGGACAGGCGAGCAGCCAGATTTTTTGAACGCGCCTGGCATTAAGTCTCACATAGGGAAAGCTACTAGGGACAGATTTTGCCCAAAACCCTGCTTAGACTTTTTGTTAGGGGGAATAAACCTTTGGATAATTCGAACCTTTTGAATCCTGGTCGTCTCTTAAAAGAACACGTATATTGCAACAAATACAACAGGATAATGGAATATACGAACAGACCAGAGCACAACGTATAATAAAACATACAGAGAAGTAATGAAAAATACCAAGAGCTCTGAATACAACACACAGACCAATAGCCTACTTCCCTTGCCTGGAAGAATCCATGACTCATCGCTGTACCAGCGGATGAGTCTGGTAACGCTTGATCCACAGAATGCGCTGCTGTTGCACGTAGACAGACAGCTAAGTGAACCAATCAGAGATTGCGCCATCTTGATTCAAAACTGAGGCGGAACTTCCGCTGCCTAAGAGTGACTTTGCGGGCAAAGGCGGGTGCACTGACGTCACCATCTTTGAACGAATCAGAATCGCGGAGTCCGTTTGTAACCGGAGGAGCGAGCGTGGATGGAGGGTGCCCAAATGGTATCGCGTTGTACTGTATAGGAAATACAGAGAGATATCATTTGGCTGGCCAGGTAACTACTTCCCTGCTTTATTATGGAAAAAATATTAATCACGATTATGACAGGTCTGACAGAGGCGGTTGTAAATGTCTTATAGAAATGCACAAATCATGCAACATCCACGCATCACATACGTGCGAGGAGCTTCTCAGCCTGCGCGGCCCTTCTCTACTCTACGCCGGGAAACCTGTCGTTCCAGCTCTGTCCCGGGCTGTCCTCTGGACTCTGTAGAGTAGGTGGCTGAGAGGAGGATGCTGGCCAAACTTACGTCCATCATGGACGACACCTCTCACCCTCTGCACCGGACTGTAGAGGAGCTGAGCAGCTCTTTCAGCAGCTGATTGAGGCAGCCCCAGTGCAAGATGGAGCGCTACCGCAGATCCATCCCCACAGACTGTATTCAGTACTATATAGTCCAGATGTGCAATATTTTCTATACTCTCTTTTTACTTATTTTTATTATTATTACTATTTGTCTGCATGCACTTTCTGTTCAAACTTTCTTTTGCATTAAACTGCCTGGAGCTAATGTGGCAAGTGAATTTCTCCTGTGTGAGATCAAAAGTCTTATCAAACAAAACAGGCTGGCTGAGGCTAGAACTCACGCCTCACAGCAAGAAAGTTACAGGTTTAACTCCCTGGCCTTTCTGTGTGGAGTTTGCATGTTCTTCCTGTGTCTGAGTTGGTTTTGTCCATGTACTCCAGTTTCTACCATAAACCCAAAACATGCACAATTGCAGCTGATGTTGTCAGTATTCCATGGGGGTGTGATGCTAACTGGAGGCTCTACTCTGTCTGAAGCTCTGTTACTTGAGTTACTTTAATCTGAGCTTTAATGATGAAATGGCCATAAAGAATTGATTGAGCTGGACCTACAATAGGTGAACAAATCTGTGCTGTTAAAGATCCCATGACATGGTACTTCTTGATGCTTTTATATGGTGCCTTAATGGTTCCCTAATACTGTAAATGAATCCTTCTTCAAAATCAACACTCAGTGCATGAGAAAGACCCATGTACACAGACATGGTAAAAAAATATCTCTCTGAACACCTCATTCTGGGCGTTGTTGCTTGAATGCAAATGAGAAGGACAGAGATAGGTCAGAGCAGCGGGTGGGGGGGCCAAATGCGCCGCTGGTTCCTTGTTTTAGCGGTGCGCTGGCCCCACTTCCGTGTTTTAAGAGCGGAGAAAGAAAGGAGAGCCGTTTCAATGAAAAAAACACATTTTCACAGAAAATAAAATTAAACCACTGCTGTTTCAGAGGTCCAGAGGCTCAGATAAAGGACTTCCGAGCCTAGAAACACTCACATGTGCCTCCAGGCAAATAAAAAAACGCATTTCGCATTGCGTAGCTCATTCGTGGTCCAAACTCTCTGGTCGTGATTTACAGAGACGGTGGGTAGACATCCAGACGGGGGGGTGGAACTGCATTTTCCGTGTGACGTCAGAAAGTTTCCTTGTTCAGAATCGCCCGTTTGAGCTGTGTTTTTTTCAAATGCAGAAAAGGGCCGCAAATGCTCAGTTTACACATTTCACAACTTTTAGCCATGGGGGGGGGGGCTAAACAGGGTAGGGGAGCTCACATTAACATTCAAAAACCTCAAAAAGTGAAAATTTCATGCCATGGGACCTTTAAACAAGTCCTTCTCAAATTACATTATAGTCACAAGCTAGCTAGCAACATTTTTAACAGTTTTTTTGAAAATCAAACTCCTAAACAGGACCATGACGCTCAGACTGATCACAGGCTTCTGGAAATGTGCTGTTTAAATCCATTTTGTGTTTTTTCTTGAGTTTTCAGAGCAATCTAAATACTTTTTGGCAGTGTTTGCTAATGTGTGCATTGCGTCACTATGGTAACTGCTGAACCTTCTGCCATAGACATACATGAAGGTCAAATCCTCCAGTTAAAGTAGTTCTGACCGAGACTAGCTCAAGGTCTAGAGATGCTGCCCCAAAGACACTTAAGGAAGGGTTATATATAAAGGACGAATTTCCCTGAGGATAACAGTGTACATTAACTTGAACCTTAACTTAACCTTAACATATGTGCAAATGAACTTGAAGTCAATCATGGTAAAAGGAGAAATTCAATTTGTCAACTGGACAAAGTTTACTTGGTCGAAAACGTTTCGCAAGTCATCCGAGCTACTTCATCAGTTCTGGTTCGAGTGCTGGTGGACACTGCTTATATCTAGCTGCAGGGAGGAGCTAACTATAATGAAATTACTATGAAACTATCACCTCTTTGTTTTACAGTTTCTGTCTGGCATCTAGTTTAGCATACACATTCAGGGCCATAATGGGTGTTTTCACACCTCTGGACCTGATCTGGCTAGCCCTATTGTTTCCTTTGTTTGTTTTGATTTAGGTTTGAGAATTGAATTATAGATAGGAGAGAGACTGTGTCTGACCCCTCCATTCCTGTTCAAGGAAGGATTCTCTTTTCCCTGGCTAAGATCTGAACCTCACTGTCCTCAAAGGAGTGGCCCATGGCTTCTAGGTGGAGATGTACAGCAGATGACGGTCCACTCTGGCACGCCCGTCGATGTTGGTACATCCTCTTGTGAAGTGGCTGTTTTGTTTCTCCAATGTAGTGCTCACTGCAGTCTTCACTACACTGAATGGAGTAGACCACATTGCTTTGTTTGTGGCTTGGTGTTTTGTCCTTTGGGTGGACTAGTTTTTGTCTTAAAGTGTTTGTGGGTTTAGAATAAACTGAGATTTCATATTAATAATAATAATAAATATAGCTGCAAGCAGCAATGTGGGGCCAAGCAGTGACCCAGCCTAATTTGATGACGTGCGCTTTTGAAAATCGGACTTACGGTTCAAAAGTTACAAGCAGAAATGTCCCTCAAATGTCCTCAGGGATTGAGCTGGGGCCCTGTAATTTTTTTGTGGGGAATCCTGGGAAGGATGTGAACATCTGTGAAAAGTTTGAAAATAATCCTATGAAGGGTTCCCGAGATATGAGGTCACTTCAATTAAGTGAAGGATGCGAACATCTGTGAAAAGTGTGAAAATAATCCTATGAAGGGTTCCTGAGATATGAGCTCACTTCGGCTAGATCAAAGATCTTTGATCTAGCCGAATCAATTAAGAGCAGAGCGTTGCCTAGCAACGCAGAAATGTACCTGAAAATTACTGCAACTTTGACCTGCTGGTGGCGCTAGACAGTTGGGGGTGGGGGCCTATAAATTGCTGTGGGTAATGAGGAGACTGGCTGGAATGCAAAATTCCAGCCAGCATGCAAAATTTCACAACTTTTTCCAGACGGTTCTAGGGGTTGCCATAGACTCCCAGAGGCGGAAGAATATTTTATAATAAGAAGAATCAGTAGAAGCACTATGGGTGCCTCGCACCTTCGGTGCTTGGCCCCAATAATACATTTTATTTATTAGGCACCTTTCTGGACACTCAAGGCCTTACAACAAGTATAATAAAGTATAGTATAGTATAGTATAGTATAGTATAGTATAGTATAGTATAGTATAGTATAGTAAAGTATAAGCAGCTGAACGCCCTGCTCCCCATAGTGACCAGACGGGCAGAGGGGACAGAGAGCTGGAGAGAGGAGGAGGAGCGCAGAGAGCGAGCAGGTGTGGAGATATGGAGGAGGTCAGAGAGATATGGAGGTGCAAGGTTGTGGAAGACTTTGAATGTGTGGAGCAGGATTTTGTATTGAATGCGGTGTGTGATGGGGAGCCAGTGGAGCTGTTGTAGGATGGGTGTGATGTGGTTGATGGAGGGTGTATGTGTGATAATGCGAGCGGCTGAATTCTGAACCAGTTGAAGTTTATGGAGAGTTTTTTGCAGGAGACCAAACAGAAGAGAGTTGCAGTAATCCAGGCGGGAAGTGACGAGGCTGTGTATGAGTACGGCAGTGGACTGAGGAGTGAGGGAGGGCCGGAGACGATGTATGTTGCGGAGGTGGAAGTAGGCAGTGCGGGTGATGTTGTTTATGTGAGAGGTGAAGGAGAGGGTGCTATCGAGGATGACACCCAGACTCTTAACCTGAGGGGAGGGAGAAATGGGGGAGCCGTCGATGAGAATGGAAAAATTATTGGTCTTGCTAAGGATTTGGTGCCTACAAGAAGAAGTTCAGTTTTATTGCTGTTGAGTTTCAGAAAGTTGGAAGTGAACCAGGATTTGACTTCATTGATACAGGTGACAAGGGCTGATGGTGGGAGTGTGGAGTTTGGCTTGGTGGAGAGGTAGAGCTGGGTGTCATCCGCGTAGCAGTGGAAGTGGATGTGGTGTTTGTGGAAAATATGACTAAGGGGGAGAAGATAGATGATGAAAAGGAGGGGACCGAGGACAGAACCCTGGGGAACACCTGTGGAGATGGAGGCAGAATGAGACATGAAGGATTTTAGTTGAATGAACTGAGTGCGGTCGGAAAGATAGGAATGAAACCAGGTGAGGACTGTGCCAGAGATGCCGAGAGAAGAAAATCTATTGAGGAGGATGGAATGAGAAATGGTGTCGAAGGCCGAACTTAGATCAAGCAGAAGGAGAATGGATAATAAACCAGAGTCAGCAGAAAGGAGAAGATCATTTGTGATTCTGAGAAGGGCCGTTTTAGTGCTATGGAGGGGACGGAAGCCAGATTGGAAATGTTCATACAGATTATTAGAAGACAGATGAGTGTGGGGAAACTGTTTTTTCAATAATTTTTGAGATGAATGGAAAGTTGGAGATCGGACGGAAATTATTGAGGTCAGTGGGATCTGAGCCAGGTTTTTTGAGGATTGGAGTAACAGCAGCAATTTTCAGAGGAGAGGGGACAGTACCAGAGGTGAGGGAGGCATGAATTATATTGGTGATTAGAGGAGCTAGAGAAGGAAGTGTGGCTTTGACAAGGGCAGTGGGAGAGTTTGGAGATTTGATTGACAGAAGGAAGGGTAAATGAGGAGAAAGGGGTGTCAGATATAGGAAATGGAATGAGAGGTATGGGTAGAGCAGAGGAGGGAGTAAGCTGATGGTGAATATGTTGGATTTTTGTGGTGAAGTGTGAGGCCAGGATATTGCAGAAATCAGATGAATAGAGGTGTGACGGAAGAGAGTCAGAAGGATTGGTGATGGTAGACATAAGGGTCTTGGAATTTTCTTTGTTGGAACTGATTAAGCTAGAGTAATATGAAGGTAATATGAAGTAATATTGTCTGAAAATCCTCTGTAGTTTTTCAGAAACACCGTCCAGGTAAGGAATCGCTACACCTTTCCTCCTGGGTTCTGATTCCCCTTGTCTCTCTTGGTTTTGTTGAAAGCCCATTTAGGATATCCACAAACAGAGAGGGCTTTCTGCACATGTTGTTCTTCTTTCTCCTTTCCTTCTGTGCTTGTGGGAACCACTTGGGCCCTGTGTTGTAATGTCCGAATAACTCCCAGTTTGTGCTGCAGTGGGTGGTGTGAATCAAAAAGCAGGTATTTGTCCGTGTGTGTGGGCTTCCTGAAGACTTCTACTTGGAGTTGCCGGTCTTCTCCTATCGTTACTGCACAATCTAAGAAAGCCAAGCCATCTTCATGAGTGAATTTGATGTTCGGATCTACAGAATTGATATGTGCAGTAAAAGGTTCCAAATCTCGAATTTTGATTTTTGAAAAATTATCATCAACATAGCGATACCAATGTGTGGGCGGAGTGCCTGGATATGAGGCCAAAGCACTCTGTTCAAATTGTTCCATGTACAAGTTAGCCTTGATAGGGGAGACCAGTGAGCCCATCGCACAGCCGTGGATTTGCCTGTAGAAGTTCCCTCTGAACTGGAAATAGGTGGTATTCAAACAAATTTCCAGCAACTGGCAGATTTGGCCAGGTGAAAGTTTGGTTCTCTCTTCTAGCTTGGTATCCTGCAGTAGTCTCTTTCTCACTGCTTCAACCGCTACCGCTGTAGGGATACAGGTGACCAGAAACCAGGGTGACGCCATCCCTTGCATCTATGGCCTCCCTAAGATTCACAAACAAGGAGTACCACTCAGACCCATTCTATGTAGCGTTGACTCCATCACATACAATGTGGCCAAACACTTAAAAACCATCTTGGCTCCTTTGGTTGGTAACACAGAGCACCATATTGAGAACACAACCGAATTTGTAAACAAAGTTAGGTTTCTCCAGTTTGATCGGGATGAGACAATGGTTTCCTTTGATGTAACCTCTCTTTTCACTTTCACATCCCTACAGCTGTAGCGGTTGAAGCAGCGTCTTAGATTTTAGATTTAGATTTTTGTTTTTTTGTTGTGTTTTGTCTTTATATTGTACTTTGTACACCAGGGGTGTCAAACTCAAATACACAGTGGGCCAAAATTTTAAATTGAACAAAGCCGCGGGCCAAGGTTGAACAAATATGAACTTTTAATATGGAGCCAAACAAGTTTTGATTTAACAATGAATATTGAACAAGCAAGGCTTATACAACTTAAAAGTGCAGGCGTGCAAAATAATAATATTATTATTATTATTAATAATAATATTATTATTATTAATAATAATAATAATAATAATATTATTATTGGCGATTTCTTCTGCCACGATATAACTTGCCTTTACAGCAGCCTCACTTTGTTTTGTGGCTTTTGTGAACATTTTCTGTTGTGAAACCAAACCTTTTTTCATCTCCTTTACTTTCTGGCTCCTTTTAGCCGTGTCCAGGTCCTTATATTGGTCCTGGTGTTTCGTTTCATAGTGTCGTCTAATATTGTACTCCTTAGTTACTGACACGTTGGCTCCACAAACAAGACAAACGGGTCTGTCTTTTACATATGTAAACAAATATTCTGTCTCCCACCTGTCCAGAAAAGTTCTATTTTCTGACTTTCTTTTCGCCATTTTTTGGTAGGGTAACACAGTGACGGCTGTAGTTTGAGGTCGCAGTGTGGTCTGGGGGAGAGAGGCACGGGGATGCGGGGTGCGCCGGGGCTTTCAGCCGAAGGAGTGCGCAAGAAGACGGATCAGTACCTTCCTAATACATCCAAGGCCGCTACTGACACAGAGGAGGGGGCGTGTCTGCCTCTCTCCTGATTGACGCGCCAAAACAACAGCAGAGCATTATGGGATTTGTAGTATAAGCGGTAAATGTGGTGTTACAGCGCTGCCGCCGTATAAAACCGGCGGGCCAGCTCTAATATTAATTTGAAATTGCCTCGCGGGCCAAATATAATTACACTGAGGGCCAAATTTGGCCCGCGGGCCAGAGTTTGACACCTATGTTGTACACGGTCTTTTTTGCACTACCTGGCCAGAGAGAAACGAAATTTCGATCCACTGTATATTGAACACATGGCAGAATTGACAATAAAGCAGACTTTGATCTGTGAAGAGGATGTACCAACATCGACGGGCGTGCCAGAGTGGACCGTCATCTGCCGTACATCTCCACCTAGAAGCCAAGGGCCATTCATTTGAGGACAGTGAGGTTCAGATCTTATCCAGGGAAAAGAACTGGTTTGAGAGGGGAGTTAAAGCGGCTATTTTTGTCAAAAAAAGAGAATCCTTCCTTGAACAGCAATGGAGGGGTCAGACACAGTCTCTCTCCCATCTATAATTACATTCTCAAACCTAAATCAAAACAAACAAAGGAAACAATAGGGCTAGCCAGATCAGGTCCAGAGATGTGAAAACACCCATTATGGCCCTGAATGGGTATGCTAAACAAGACGCCAGACAGAAACTGTAAAACAAAGAGGTGATAGTTTCATAGTAATTTGATTATAGTTAGCTCCTCCCTGCAGCTAGATTTAAGCAGTGTCCACCAGCACTCGAACCAGAACTGACGAAGCAACTCGGATGAGTTGCGAAACGTTTTCGACCAAATAAACTTTGTCCAGTTGACAAATTGAATTTCTCCTTTTACCATGGATTCTACCTGGACGACTGAGGGATTCTTCACACAGCTAAAAGTCAATCATCTTTATTGACCATTTTATATAAGCGGTCACAGCCGTAATCATAATTATAATTGAAATCTGATTCATTGCACAGCCCTGGTGTTTTGAGAGGCACAATGTTACACCGAGAATCCAAACCCAAAGATGCATTGTGTAACTTTTCTGGTGGACGGTCAGTCAAATGCTTTTCTTCATGGAGATGTTATTGCTTTATGTATAGTATTAACAGTATGGTATTAAACTTTTCTATCTTCATGGAAACCAAACCAGACCAAGTTACAGGTCAGATCTGTGGAGAGGCAACCCAGCTCAGTCAGAATGTTTGTCTGTTTTTCTAGGTATTTTTGAGCAATAAGATCACTTACAATTGAATAAATGTAAAGCAGAGCTGTTTAATGTCATATTGTGGAACATTTTAAGCAGAGCAATGACATATCCATAGAAACAAGCAGCAGGTGACCGACCCGGTCTAACCAGCACTCTAACCAGAACTGACGAAGCAGCACGGATGAGCTGCGAAACGTTTTCGACCAAATAAACTTTGTCCAGTTGACAAATTGAAATTCTCCTTTTAACATGGATTCTACCTGGATGACTGAGGGATTCTTCACACATCTTATCATGTAATGTTCTTGTTTGCCTGCAAAATTTGGAATAAATCTTGGAAAATGCAGCTCTGGACCTGGACATTGATTTTCTTATACTGTACTATATAAACCACACCCCATGGTGCCCAAAGGGGATTATTTGAGTTATGTTTATTTCTAAGTTTGCCCACCGCTTTTGTTTGTTAGTTTTCACTGACAAATAGTCACTACAGTACTACTTTTTCCTTTAAAAAGACCTTCCTTGACAAGCCTTTGGTTCTGTCATAAACCAAAGAGTTCAGATTTTAAAGTGCTTAATACGTTATTTAATCATGTAAATTGGACTGAAATAGATGTGGTCTATGCATTATTGTCTATGCAGTTCTGAGGGACGACTGAGGGACTTTTCACGCATCTATGCAGTTCTGTTTCGTTTAGCTATTGCTGCACCATAACAATTCCCATGGCATGAAATTTTCACTTTCTGAGGTTTTTGAACATTAATATGAGCTCCCCGACCCTGTTTAAGGGCCCCCTCATGGCTAAACATTGCGAAATGTGTAAACCGAGCAAAAGCAATCCTTTTCTACGTTTGAAAAAAAGACAGCCCAAACAAGTGAGTTTGAACAAGCTCCCCTTATGACGGCATAAGGGGAAAGTTTTCCACCCCCTCTGTCTGGATGTCCACCCCATGTCTCTGGGAAATCCTGCCCAGAGTATTTGGACCGGCCCTTGCGAAAAAGAGCTACGAGCTACTAGCTGCGAGCTGCGGTTTGTTTTTCCTGGAGAGACGTGAGTGAAGCACGGCCACTGCTCAAAGTGCCGATATTGTAACCCAAGTCTGTAGCCGTTACACTTAAAATGAGGCTTTACACAGTGAAAATAGACAAATTCATCTTTTGTAAAGCTTTGGTTTTAGTACGTGAACTTATGCGTGAAGAGTCCCTCAGTCGTCCAGGTAGAATCCATGATAAAAGGAGAAATTCAATTTGTCAACTGGACAAAGTTTGTTTGGTCGAAAACGTTTCGCCGCTCATCCGAGAGGCTTTGTCAGTTCTGGTTCTAGTGCTGGTTCGAGACTGCTTATATCTAGCTGCAGGGAGGAGCTCACTACACTGAAATAGTTCTGAAACTATCTCAACTAATTTGTTTCTTTTGTTTTTCGAATTTCTCTGGCGTCTAGTTTAGCATACCTATTCAGCCCTAGGAGGAGCTCACTACACTATTTCAGAAAATATTGTTTCCAGACATAAAATTTCAAACTAACCATTCGGAGACGTCCCGCTGAAGCCGCTAAGTTGAAACTTCTTCACCTTCAGGATCAGACTCGGGGGTTGAACTGAAAAGTTTTTATGATCACTTCTCCACTTTCCGTCGCTACACGCACAGAAACATTACCAGCGCTAAACACGGAAACAGTGACCGTATTTGGCCACACCCCCACCCGTCTACACTGGCCCATCTCCATCCTCCTCATTTGGTTTCAAGCGACACGTCCAGAATGGCTCGTCAAAAGGCACAGTCTCCATAGGGCTCCCTCCAAGAGGCTACATCCTTATAAATGAACCCAAATGCAGTCTTCATGGTCAATACCTTATAATGATGTTATATTAATTATGCACTGTGCTAATTACACAACACAGATCTATGGAGCTAATCATTGATCTGTGTGATGAATCAGAGCAGCTCAACTCTATAATCAAAACCTATTATTACAGTATCCATCATTCTGCAGCGATCCATAAAAACACAGAGGATCAATCACTGTATAAAGTGGAACTCAACTCTGAAAACACCTTTATTTGCTACTACACTTTGCACATGGCCTTTTAGTATTATTATCTACTATGTTTCTTTCATAGACTGTAGCTAACATGCTAGCCATCGTTTTCCAATTCCGAAATGAGCATGGCCATTCCATAGACTCTCCAATTTACTTTCTATTGAAAAAACATTGCCCTTCTGTCTGTAACTGCTGCAGTGAACCTCAACATCTTGGTTGTAAATGTTTGCATAAACCGGCTCTCAGGGCTCTCAAGTCTCACGCATTGAGAGTGTGACACACGCAATTCGACGTGTTCACACGCTCACACGCCACACATGGTATTTCTCATACTGATTTTTTGTTTTGTTTTGTTTTGTTTTGGTGCCCAGAAAATCAGTCTGTGTGGCTCAGTTTATGCAGGCACCGCGCGTTTTCAGCGAAAAAAACTCCCCCCCTCCTTCCCGCCCCGCTCCCCGGAAAAAAATCTCAGTTAGCGGGTGTCCCTGTGTCTCCTCCTCTGTCTCCCCCATGGTCTCCTCCTCTCCCCCGGTCTGTCAGCGGACCCTCAGCCCGCGGTGAGCCGGGAAAGGCGCTCGGAGCCCGGTGTACTGTACCGGCTGTGCTGCGGACACACGGAGCGACCTGCAGCTCCGAACGGGTGAGTCACTCCCTGGACCGGTCCTGGTTTGGTCCTGATCTAGTCCTGGGTTAGTCCTTGTTTAGTCCTGGTTTAGTCTTGGTCTAGTCCTGGTTTAGTCTTGGTTTGGTTTAGTCCTGGTTTAGTCTTTGTTTAGTCCTGGTTTAGTCTTGGTATTCTATGTAGATGAATTTTTGTAATCAATAGGTATCCGATATTTGAGCACGACGGGAAAAATTGTTCACTCGCCCCCCATTTGCTATTTTGTCTGTAAATCAAGATACGTACATTAATAACAGACTAATCAGGTGCCTTCTTTATTTGAGATTGCTCTCACTAGCATTAGCAACAGGTTTGATTGACAGCTAAGGGAGGGGGCATTACTTTCAATAGCCCCGCTCCGTATTGACTCTTTGGTTGCTATGATACATGGTAGGCATTACAAATATGGAACTTGGCTCCAAATTCACCTCTATACCTGCTTGTCTCACTGACTGAAGCCGAACGCTGTGGGTGACATCACTCTCACTCCTTCTCTCACAGGACACTTCTTTATACAGTCTGTAGTTCCTAGTCATTTTTTGGCAACTTTAGAGAAAACTAAGTTTATTTGCAGCTTTGTGGTAACAAAAAAAAAACAAAAAAAACCTCGGCTACTGCAACTTCAAGTACTACGTGATATCACACGGGACTGCCCTGATTACAGACAGGTGTTTCTGATACAAACGCCTGGCTGCAGGGGTGGAGTTTTAAGTGTGGACACCTATTTGACCAATCCCAGTGTTCCTTGATATCCCAGTGTAACTGAGATAAGTATGTTAAATGCCATACTGTGGAACATTTCAGGCAAAGCAGCAACATCTCCATGGAGACAAGCATGTGCAGCAGAAAAGTTTCACAGTGCCCTTTAATGGTACAGAGTATTGTGTTATTGGTTGGACAGCCTCAGGACACATTCACTTTGCAGTTTTATTGATTTGTTCTGACAGTTTCTCAGAGAGGACATTTTTCATTGGTCCACGGCCACAAAAACTTGGATTTAGTTTGTTCCTTTTGCTGCAGTTAAACAGGTTGTGATCAGGCTAACCACTCTGCCACTGTTTAGGGCTGCGCAATATGGCAAAATCAAATTATGATCTGTTTTTTCAGTCAAATCTACATATCGTGACTCCCTGCTTTTCTGTTTAAAGGTGCAATGTGTACCTTTGCAATATGGGAGAGCCCATATTTTTTGCTTTGCCCAGAATGTTCCACCATATGGCATTAAAGTCATCTATCTTGCATTGATTTAATTATCAGTGTTTTATTGCTCAGAAAGAACTTTGAAAAGCATGCATTTGAACTTTGTCAGGGCTTGCCTCTCAGCAGATCTGACCTGGTGGTTTCAGGTATTTGTCTTTATGGAGATAGATCAGCTTAATTCCATACTGTTGAACATCCCGATGAAACTAAGCAGATGACAGGTCCTACACCAGAAAAGTTACACAGTACACCTTTAATGGTCTATACCTTCTAGTTTCCACAACCTTCTCCTCCATTTGGTCAGCCTCCATCATGCTCTGACTGATTAACAAGTGGAATTAACCAATCACAGAGAACAGTAAATGTTCAGCAGCAGAAAGTTTTAGTTGCCTCTGACTGTATAAAATAGAAGACATCATGATCTGGTTCTAAGAAAATCATGATCACTTTCACCAATCTGCCAATCTGCACTGCTCCAACTGCAACGAGCCTTTACTCTTACACTTAGAACAATATGGGTAAAGTGTGCCGCCCAAGGACACAATGCCAGAGCTGGGATCAAACTGCCAACAGCAGACCTGCACCACTTTTGCCCAGGTAATTATTTAATGTCCATCATTCTTGTCCATTTCTGTCTTTATATGGCCGTGGAAACGTTGTTGCTTTGGGCTATAATCTTCCACAGTCTGACTTAAAACATTTCCATCAGTACAGAGAATGTTCTGAATTCTGGTTTGAACTTTTTATTTCCATGGACTCATTCAGGTGACGTGCCACATCACACTGTATTTTTAAAACATATATTATTTTAAATGGGAAACGGCAACAGGATGAATAGAGCAGATTAGAACATGAATGTGAACGTGAATATGCCAAAACATTTAGAAATAACAAATTGAAACTTTTTGTTGTTTCTTTATTTAAATGTGAGAAAATAGATTGCAAATGTTTCATTATTATATTTTAACAGGGCATTTGTTTAAATCATGGATAGAACCTGATGTAAAATTCTTGTTTTGATTTTTTAACATATAGACCTATATTAAAAATGTGTGGACAAATGTTATATCTTATTTAATATTGGAATAAATTATTGCTGCAAATGTGTAAGTTAGTTTAGTTTATTTATTTAAGGAGACAGGGACAGTGTTCATACATGTTCATACATGAACCTTAAGATAAATGTACCAGATGTGCCATTTCCACCTGTAGTCCTGTAGTCATTCATGTGCAAATGCTTTTTGCATTTTTTCTATTCTTTGAAGATACACATTTAATGTTTTACTGTGGAACATTCCCGATAAAGCAATAACATCCCCATGGAGACAACCAAGTGTCAGAGCCTCAAATAAAAAGATACATACAGATACAGCTCCAGTCATAGAAGCAACTTACCATCACCAGTGAGTAGGGAGTGATTGAAAGATGCAGGATGGAGGGTATGCCACCTGCTAATCTCCATGGAGTTGCTACTGCTTTGCCTAGAATACATTTTTTCAGGGCATTTTTAAACCCATGACCCTCTTGCTGTGAGCTAACTACTGTTGTCATGTAGCTAACATTTCAAACTCGATTTCTATACTAAGGAATAGGCTCCATACTCAACAGTGATTCCGATACCACAGTGACAATTTTAAAAAAAACACTCTTTCTTTAAACAATAGAACTTTAAATCCTAGTACTTTCCTTTCTATTCCCATGTGGCCTTATATCTGTGTAATCCCTCTGTGGTCCAGTAGGTTCCATAGAGTTAGGGTTAGTGGCCCATTTCTCATTTCTGTCCTGTGAAAATGAGTATCTAGTTTTGATACTAGTTTTAATATCAATTAGTATCTGACTTTCAATACTTTGGACAACCCTAGAGTTAACCACGCTTTTACCTGAGAGCACCGTGAAGACGGCGGCAAAGGCGTTGAGTTTGAGTCCATCGATGACGCTTGTGGAGTGAAAGAGTTCAAGACACATGAGACTGAAACCAACCACCAACAGGAGAATGTACAGGACCTCAGAGACCACGGACAGCCACAGCACTCCTGAGAGGGGGGGACAGAGAAGAGAAGAGAAGGGACAAGAGGAGGAGAAAGAGAGAGGTAAGGCACTTTGACTTCTTGTGAGGGAATTTCTCTGAATTTGACCCATCCTGTCAGGCAGGGCTCTCAAGTTTTGAAGATTGGTAGGAGTGAGATTTCCGAGGAGCTTAGAAGGTGCTTTTATAACAAAAAGTCCATATTATTCAATAATTCAATAATGCACAGGATAATATGTTATCACACACAGTCTTGGTTTAGTCCTGGTTTAGACCCGGTTTAGATCTGGTTTAGTCTTGGCTTAGTCCTGGTTTAGATCTGGTTTAGTCCTGGTTTAGTCCTGGTTTAGTCTTGGTTTAGACCTGGTTTAGTCTTGGTTTAGTCCTGGTTTAGTCCCTGTTTAATCCTGATTTAGACCCGGTTTAGACCTGGTTTAGTTCTGGTTTAGTGCCGAAATAGATGCAGAAATAATCTGATATGACTCACCCATAAAAACGCGGTCACTCATATCCATGTATGCACGTGTTACGGTCTTTAATAATCCGGAGCTCCGGAGAAAAGGACATATCCCGAACTTATCCCGTGTCCCGAGGCGAGAGTTTCTTCTTACGTAGCATTAACGTAGCAAGTGAAGGATTCTTATTCTCTTGGAAATGCAGCATAAATAACACGCGGCTCGCGCACAGCTGATCGGCGAACAGGCCGATCAGCTGTGCGCGATCGGCCTCACAGCTGATCGCTCAACTCCAGTACTGGTGTGCGAGTGACTTTTTTTCGCTGAAAACGCGCGGTGCCTGCATTAACTTACCGATTTTCTGGGCACAGAAGCGCTGTGAACAGTGGCTACAGTTTTGAATTACTTTAAAAAATTTCAGCGTGAGAAATACCATGTGTGGCGTGTGAGCGTGTGAACACGTCGAATTGTGTGTGTCACACTCTCAAAGCGTGAGACTTGAGAGCCCTGTGTCAGGAGCAGTGGGACCCATCTCCAGATCCTGAGTTGGTCTTGGTCAGGACTACCTTAGCTGGAGGATTTGACCTGTTGTGTGTGTTTTGGGTTGAAAAGGAAGGAAGTGTAAATAATAATAATAATGCATAGGATTTACATAAAATCTTAAAGGGCCCATATTGCACCCTTTTCTGATCTGTTCTAATATCGTTCCCTCATCACAAACAGACCTGGAGTTGTGTTTTGTTTCAAATTGAAATCACTCTGTTCCACCTTGTGTGATATCATGTGGTAATACAGGAAGTGCTCTGCTTGTTTTACCCACACACTTTCACTACAATTAATTTCAGCCCTGGAATTTCCAGTCTGTACTGAACTAAAGGTAAAAGGAGCTGTTCACTTGAAAACTACCACTTCATGACATCACAAAGTGGAAGAGAGCATTTTGAGCTTTGGAGATGTACAGTAGACAGTCTAATAATGAAGGGTTCCTCAAACATGTGTGAATGAAACAAAAAACAACTCCAGGTTTGTGTTTGTGGAGGGAACAACATTAGAACACAGTTCACATGAGTAATAAAGAATCTCTAAATCAAAAAAGTTACACAGTGAACCTTTACAAAGACAGTTATGAATACTGCTGGATTCTATTTATTGGCTTGTCCTGAGCTTAACGAGGCCCTGGATTCTTTTTTTACAAAATCATATTTTAAAACCTCACAAAGAGGAAACAGCACTGACGCGTGTCATTATAACGACCATATAAGGCTGTGAGGGTGTGTTTGATTTCCCCACCTGTCCCTCCCGCCTGTGTGTCTGAGTCTGAAGCCTGAGACAGAGGGAGACCTTCCAACTGTGATCAAGTGCCCCTCTGGGTCAGTCCACAATAAAAAATCATCCTTTACAACCCTGGACTAAAGCAGGACTTAACCAGGACTAAAGCAGGACTAAAGCAGGACTAAAGCAGGACTCAACCAGGACTAAAGCAGGACTCAACCAGGACTAAAGCAGGACTCAACTAAAAGTAAAGCAGGTCTAAAGCAGGACTCAACCAGGACTAAAGCAGGGCTAAAGTAGGACTCAACCAGGACTAAAGCAGGACTCAACCAGGACTAAAGCAGAACTCAACCAGGACTAAAGCAGGACTCAACCTAGTCTGGTTAACACCTGACCATATCACAAGTGAGATATGGGTCTGGAAACTCGCTTCGAAAAATCCCGTAGCGGAGGTGTGGTTAGCGATTGCCAACGGCCGTTTATTGGGCGTTATGAATGTCTATCATTGAGCGTATACGTAAGTCCAGGAGCATGGAGCATGGATTACCTGGAGCATGTTTTGAGTTGATGGGGGAAACCGGAGTGCCCGGAGGAAACCCATCCAGACACGGGGAGAACATGCAAACTCCACACAGAAAGGCTCGGGCGACCCGGGGATCGAACCCGGAACCTTCTAGCTGTGAAGCATGAGTGCTAGCCACTCAGCCACCGTGCCAGAAGTGCCAGAAGTACCATAGCCAATCATGTCAGTTGTCAGTTCAAACTACAAGCTTCCGTTTGTCATGTGGTACGCGTCACCGTCTTGCCACACCTCCCCCGCTCTCTGATTGGGGCCCTAAATCTGGGACTCTCGCTTGGACGAGTTTCCAGGCCGCCTTCCAGTTCGAAACGAACGGAAGCGGCCTGGGAATTCCCAGGCTAGGACTCAACCAGGACTAAAGTAGGACTAAAGCAGGACTCAACCAGGACTAAAGCAGGACTCAACCAGGACTAAAGCAGAACTCAACCAGGACTAAAGCAGGACTCAACCAGGACTAAAGCAGGACTTAACCAGGACTAAAGCAGGACTAAAGCAGGACTCAACCAGGACTAAAGCAGGACTCAACCAGGACTAAAGCAGAACTCAACCAGGACTAAAGCAGGACTCAACCAGGACTAAAGCAGGACTCAACCAGGACTAAAGCAGGACTAAAGCAGGACTAAAGCAGGACTCAACCAGGACTAAAGCAGGACTCAACCAGGACTAAAGCAGGACTAAAGCAGGACTCAACCAGGACTAAAGCAGAACTCAACCAGGACTAAAGCAGGACTCAACCAGGACTAAAGGAGGACTAAAGCAGGACTCAACCAGGACTAAAGCAGGACTAAAGCAGGACTCAACCAGGACTCAACCAGGACTAAAGCAGAACTCAACCAGGACTAAAGCAGGACTCAACCAGGACTAAAGCAGAACTCAACCAGGACTAAAGCAGGACTCAACCAGGACTAAAGTAGGACTAAAGCAGGACTCAACCAGGACTAAAGCAGGACTCAACCAGGACTAAAGCAGAACTCAACCAGGACTAAAGCAGGACTCAACCAGGACTAAAGCAGGACTTAACCAGGACTAAAGCAGGACTAAAGCAGGACTCAACCAGGACTAAAGCAGGACTCAACCAGGACTAAAGCAGAACTCAACCAGGACTAAAGCAGGACTCAACCAGGACTAAAGCAGGACTCAACCAGGACTAAAGCAGGACTAAAGCAGGACTGAGACAAAGTTAGTAATGCAGAAGAGAAGAAGAAGAAGAAGAAGAAGAAGAAGAAGAAGAAGAAGAAGAAGAAGAAGAAGAAGAAGAAGAAGAAGAAGAAGAAGAAGAAGAAGAAGACAGACTTTATTCATCCCCGTAGGGAAATTATTTCTCTGCATTTGACCCATCCATTTGACCCATTTGACCCAGCAGTGGGCAGCTCGTCTTTCAGGCGCCCGGGGACCCATCTCCATGATCTTATTGCTCGGCTTGGTCACGACCTAAGCTGGAGGATTTTACCTGGAGCATGTTTTGAGTTGATGGGGGAAACCGGAGTGCCCGGAGGAAACCCATCCAGACACGGGGAGAGAACATGCAAACTCCACACAGAAAGGCTCGGGCGACCCGGGGATCGAACCCGGAACCTTCTAGCTGTGAAGCATGAGTGCTAGCCACTCAGCCACCGTGCCAGAAGTGCCAGAAGTACCATAGCCAATCATGTCAGTTGTCAGTTCAAACTACAAGCTTCCGTTTGTCATGTAGTACGCGTCACCGTCTTGCCACGCCTCCCCCGCTCTCTGATTGGGGCCCTAAATCTGGGACTCTCACTTGGACGAGTTTCCAGGCCGCCTTCCAGTTCGAAACGAACGGAAGCGGCCTGGGAATTCCCAGGCTAGGACTCAACCAGGACTAAAGCAGGACTAAAGCAGGACTCAAGCAGGACTAAAGCAGGACTAAAGCAGGACTAAAGCAGGACTCAAGCAGGACTAAAGCAGGACTCAACCAGGACTAAAGCAGGGCTAAAGCAGGACTCAAGCAGGACTCAAGCAGGACTAAAGCAGGACTCAACCAGGACTAAAGCAGGACTAAAGCAGGACTAAAGCAGGACTCAACCAGGACTAAAGCAGGACTCATTCAGGACTAAAGCAGGACTCAACCAGGACTAAAGCAGGACTAAAGCAGGACTCAACCAGGACTAAAGCAGGACTCAAGCAGAACTAAAGCAGGACTCAACCAGGACTAAAGCAGGACTCATTCAGGACTAAGGCAGGACTCAACCAGGACTAAAGCAGGACTAAAGCAGGACTCAACCAGGACTAAAGCAGGACTAAAGCAGGACTAAAGCAGGACTCAACTAGGACTAAAGCGGAATTCAACCAGGACTAAAGCAGGACTCAACCAGGACTAAAGCAGGACTCAACAAGGACTAAAGCAGGACTCAACCAGGACTAAAGCAGGACTCAACAAGGACTAAAGCAGGACTCAACCAGGACTAAAGCAGGACTAAAGCAGAAAACAACCAGGAATAAAGTAGGACTCAACAAGGACTAAAGCAGGACTCAAGCAGGACTAAAGCAGGGCTGAAGCAGGACTCATTCAGGACTAAAGCAGGACTCAACCAGGACTAAAGCAGGGCTAAAGCAGGACTCAACCAGGACTAAAGCAGGACTCAACCAGGACTAAAGCAGGACTAAAGCAGGACTCATTCAGGACTAAAGCAGGACTCAACCAGGACTAAAGCAGGACTAAAGCAGGACTCATTCAGGACTAAAGCAGGACTCAACCAGGACTAAAGCAGGACTAAAGCAGGACTAAAGCAGGACTAAAGCAGGACTAAAGCAGGACTCAACCAGGACTAAAGCAGGACTAAAGCAGAAAACAACCAGGAATAAAGTAGGACTCAACAAGGACTAAAGCAGGACTCAAGCAGGACTAAAGCAGAACTCAACCATGACTAAAGCAGAATTGGGACTAAATTAGGACTGAGACAAAGTTAGTAATGCAGAAGAGAAGAAGAAGAAGAAGAAGAAGAAGAAGAAGAAGAAGAAGAAGAAGAAGAAGAAGAAGAAGAAGAAGACAGACTTTATTCATCCCCGTAGGGAAATTATTTCTCTGCATTTGACCCATCCTTCAGGAGCAGTGGGCAGCTCGTCTTTCAGGCGCCCGGGGACCCATCTCCATGATCTTATTGCTCGGCTTGGTCATGACCTAAGCTGGAGGATTTTACCTGGAGCATGTTTTGAGTTGATGGGGGAAACCGGAGTGCCCGGAGGAAACCCATCCAGACACGGGGAGAACATGCAAACTCCACACAGAAAGGCTCGGGCGACCCGGGGATCGAACCCGGAACCTTCTAGCTGTGAAGCATGAGTGCTAGCCACTCAGCCACCGTGCCAGAAGTGCCAGAAGTACCAGATTTGGATTTAATCTGAGGTCAATATTTCCTTTTTCACTTGTAAATCTTAAATGAAGTGTAGTTCATTTGAGTTTGTGAGTGTGAGAGTCGTGTGGAGAGCAGCAGCTGTGCCATAAACCACTGTCACATTCACACTACTCCTCCTGCTGCACGGCCAAGGGCACAGCTACATGTGTACTCTCTCCACGTGAACACCCTTCACGTGCACTCTCTTCACGTGCACACCCCTCACGTGCACTCTCTTCATGTGCACATCCCTCACATGCACTCTCTCCACGTGCACACTTCTCACATGGACTGATCTACGTGAACTCTTCTCACATGCACTGATCTACGTGCACTCTTCTCACGTGCACTGATCTATGTGGACTCCTCACGTGCACTGATCTACGTGCACTCTTCTCACATGCACTCAACCATCCATCAAAGTGTAAGAGTGATTAAATAAGTTTAAATGTGTACAGGTGGAGCCACGTGCACTACAGGAAGCTCATCTGTAATATGATTATGTCATCATACAATATAATATCTGTAAAATTCTACAAACCAAAATATGCGTCTTAAAGTGATGTTCAGCTAGTTATGTTGGAGTCAGTTCTGTTTCTGAGTGAAACATGGAGCTTAAAGAAGACACCACACATATAGCTGGGTTTCAGATTACATCACAAGATTCTATAGGCCAGTGATATTTAGTACAGACGGGGCAGTTGTTCAAATGCAGGTTTCTTTTGCAATACAGTGAGTTCTTGGCTCTAGACAGTCACAGAAATGATCAGGTTCAACATTAGTTCATTTGTGATTTCATGGTCAAGTACAGTGAGAAAACGTATAATAGAGAAAACTGTCTCTGCCCCATCTAGAGTACACACTGTAATGGAAATCTTTACAATAATTGTTCATGTAATCAAGTATATAGGTTTGTGATTCTTAATGAACTAGTCTCTCTGTCTCTCTGTTAATCAGTCTTAGACTCAGTCGTCGGAGAAGAGGGCCTTTAGAGGCTCCATGCTGCCTCAAATATTTTCACTTGTTATTCTGCTTATCCTTATCCTTGATTCTATTCTTGTGCTGATCTATCCTTGTAGAGGTGTTATATCTTGTTATACCCCCCCCCCCTCCCCGCACAATTGCTTTATTAAAACAACTCTTTGATTCAAGACAACTCCAACTCTCCAGTTTGATTTTTGTAGATCAGAAATTCCACAACAACACTCTAGAATCTGAAAACCACCAACAGAAATGATTATTATGACATAAAATATAACAAAATGATTAATAGTACTTGTGCACTCTCCTCACGCACACTCTCCTCGTGCACTTGTCGTGTGGGACCATGGGAGGGTGCACTGCTCCAGATGGCCTCACACCTGAGCCATGTGCTGGTCTCATGATTAAATGAATCACAGTGAGAGACAGAGACACGTTCTCTGTGTCACAAACATATTTTTATTGATACTTTGCAGCTGATGTCATCAATATTTCCTGGGGATGCAATAATAACTGAAGGCACTGCTCTGTCTGAAGCTCTGTTACTCAAATTAGACTTTAATCTGGGCTGTCTTTTAGCACACGTGAGCTGATTTTGTACTCTGAAATAGCATTACTGTCACAGGTTACCAAGCATTAGTTTTTCAGTGATTCACTCTCACCTTTTTGTCAAAAATCAAACTCCTAAACAGGACCATGAAAGATTAGACTAATCACATGCTCCTGAAAATGTGCTCTTTATATCCATTTTATATTTTTTTCTTTACTTTCTTGACTCTACAAACGTTTTTGGCAGTGTTTGCTAATGTGTGTATTGTGTCACCATGGAACTGCTCAACATTTTGCCACAAACATACATACATTACACCCCAGTGTGATTGTTGGGTTGACAGAATTTAAGTTTCTTTTGCTGTGGAGTCTGCTTGGATGACTGTATCTCCTCACCTCTCTCTGAAGCTGGAGCCAGGTCTATGAAACTGCGGCACTTTTCACCTGAAAGACACAAGAACACAAGATGAACTCAGTACGTAAAAGCTGCGCTGTGTAACATTTCGGTACTGGGTCCGTCACTTCCTTGTTTTTTATGGAAATGACAAGGTGCTCTGCCTGGAATGTTCCACAGTGTGACATTAAACAGCTGTATCTTACATCAGGGCTCTCAAGTTTTGAGCGGGGTCGTGCGTGGTGCGTGAGACTTTAATTTCCGAGGACCGGGGGGGGGGTGAACAATTTTTTCCGTGAGAAATGCCGTGTGAGCGTGTGAACACGTCGAATTGCGTATTGAGAGCCCTGTTTGTCTAAAGAGCAAACTTAAACTACAAAGCAACTAGTTATATAAATGAAGTTATTACCTGATGGTTCTCAGTTTGTTTTATCATCACTGCACTTTGTCAGTGCGCGCTGAGAGGGGCGGGGAGGAGGGACCGGGGCGGGGGGAGCGGGACATTTTTAACGGATTCATGTAAGAGTCTGGTTAATGCACCGGGCCCGCGTCTCACCGCGTCTCACCGCGGCTCACCATGGGCAGTTCGGCTCTGGGCCGCGCGTATTCCGCGTAAGCCGTCGGGGGGGACACGTTACGCACAGATGGAGACACCGGGACCGGAGTCGGTGCGTTTCAGAGGAGACGTGGCACTGAGACCGGGACTGAGGCTCAGGACGTGCCTGGGGGACGGCGCGTCTCCTCCGGCCTCCGCTCGGAGCGCACGGTCGGGAGCAGACGCCTGTAGAGTTATATAGGCCCCTGTCCTCCATCTGAAATTAGCAAATTGTAGAACACAACCTCCTCTGTGTAAAAGCTGCTAACCCTGTAGTTTAAACCTTTATAAATGTGCTGAAATGTCCCTGTGTGTCAGATGTCCTCCCTGTGTCTCCATGGGGTCTTCCATCCATCCATCCATCCATCCATTTTCTTCCGCTTATCCGGGGCCGGGTCACAGGAGCAACAGTCTAAGCAGGGACTCCCAGACTTCCTTCACCCCGGACACTTCCTCCAGCTCCTCCGGGGGGACCCCAAGGCGTTCCCAGGCCAGCCGGGACACATAGTCCCTCCAGCGCGTCCTGGGTCTTCCCCGGGGCCTCCTCCCGGTGGGACATGCCCGAGGGAGGCGTCCAGGAGGCATCCGAAACAGATGCCCGAGCCACCTCAGCTGGCTCCTCTCGACGTGGAGAAGCAGCGGCTCTACTCCGAGCTCCTCCCGTGTGACTGAGCTCCTCACCCTATCTCTAAGGGTGCGCCCAGCCACTCTACGGAGGAAAATCATTTTGGCCGCTTGTAACCGCGATCTCATCCTTTCGGTCATTACCCAAAGCTCATGACCATAGGTGAGGGTAGGAACGTAGATTGACCGGTAAATTGAGAGCTTCGCCTTTCGGCTCAGCTCTCTCTTCACCACAACGGTCCGGTACAACGACCGCATCACTGCTGACGCTGCACCGATCCGCCTGTCAATCTCACGCTCCATCCTCCCCTCACTCGTGAACAAGACCCCGAGATACTTGAACTCCTCCACTTGAGGCAAGGACTCCCCACCCACCGAGAGGGGGCAAGCCACCTTTTTCTGGTTGAGAACCATGGCCTCGGATTTGGAGGAGCTGATCCTCATCCCAGCCGCTTCGCACTCGGCTGCAAACCGCCCCAGTGCACATTGGAGGTCCCGGTTCGATGAAGCCATCAGGACAACATCATCTGCAAACAGCAGAGATGAGATCCTGTGGTTCCCAAACCGGATCCCCTCCGGCCCCTGACTGCGCCCAGAAATTCTGTCCATAAATATAATGAACAGAACCGGTGACAAAGGGCAGCTCTGGCGGAGTCCAACATGCACCGGGAACAGGTCCGACACATTTCAGTTTTCTCACAAATGTAAATGCTCCCAGGTGGGTTTAAAATCGTTTGCACTAAATCTTTTCAACAACAGATGGCGTCTTAATTTCTTCTTAATTTTTGTTAATTTCTGTGAAAATTCAAAATTTTTATTTGACCTTTTTTTTTTTTTTTTTTTTTTTTTTTTACTAAAAATTTCCAAAAACAATTAGAATTTCTGTGTCACAACCACCAAGTCAAGAGCTCAGACTGTAGGGAGGTGGCAGTTCAATCCCTAAGACCTAAGAGTTAATTTTGGATACATTAATTCTAAATGTTGTAACAAATTTGGTGATTTTGATTTGTGAAAATGTTTACATATTTCTGATCTGTTCTAATGTTCCATTTTGAGCTTTGGAGATGTAGACAGATTGATAAAGTGTTACTCAAACATGTGTGAATGAAACAAAACACAACTCCAGGTCTGTTTTTGAGGACGAAACAACATTATAGCCTGGCCTTAATTCATAAGAGTCAGTTTCATTTAATATTGGACTTTTAAACACATCCGGGAGCATTCACATTTGAGAGAAGACTGAAATCTGAACTTCTAAACTAATACAAGAATCCCATGCATTTCAGAACATATTTGTAGAGTCAAAACTATAACACAACATGTATCATATCTAACAATTAAACCCACAAAAAGGCCAATGAAACTAAATTGAATATTGAAAAAATATATTAAAAAGTTGCAACTATTAAGGTAATATAATGTCGTCTTTGAGAACTAAATGCATTGCTGTGTGTCAGATGCCCTCCCCATGTGTCAGATGCCCTCCACATGTGTCAGATGCCCTCCCTGTGTCTCTGTGGGGTCTTATTCTGTGTAATTTTCACAGTTCAGATTTGAGTTTCTCTCAAATGTGAACACCCCTGGACAGATTTAAAACATACACTTAAAACTGAATCTCTGTTTTAAATCTCAAATATGATCGTAACATTTGTCAGATTAAGTGCATTTACAGTCCGTTCTCTCTCTTCTGCCTGGTATAAGACAGACTTCTTTCTCCAGGTGAATTCCCAGATGTTTTTTGGACAGTAGTTTCAGTTCGCAGCCCTTCTGGAGGTGCTGTACAGGTCTCATCACGGATTCAGAATCGTTTGAAGGTAATTAAGACTTAACAAGGACAGATCAGCTCTGAGACAAACCCAGGCATTTCCACTTCATCAGGGAGACAGCACAGTCACAAAACTATAGGAAGATCTGATCATCATAATAAAACTAAAACAGACCTGAGATCTGGAGAAGGGATTTGAGAACTAGTTACAATATGCAGAGGTGGGTAACGCTCACTTATTACTTGTAACTTTTTAAGAGGGGGTATTTTACTCTTATGGGGTATTAAAGGTCCTATATTATGCAAAAAACTGACCCGTGAGCTTTAAGCCATGTTATAATGTACTGTACATGT
Organism: Paratrypauchen microcephalus; assembly: GCA_036785185.1. Taxonomy (NCBI): domain Eukaryota; kingdom Metazoa; phylum Chordata; class Actinopteri; order Gobiiformes; family Gobiidae; genus Paratrypauchen; species Paratrypauchen microcephalus. The sequence continues at coordinate 718,057 of JAVJIX010000029.1, forward strand.
AGTTTCCTCATAACATACAGATCTGGAGTTGTGTTTTGTTTCATTCACACATGTTTGAGTAACTCTTTATCTGTTTACATCTCTAAAGCTCAAAATGCTCTGTTCCACCTTGTGATGTCACGAAGCGGTGGTTTTCAAGTGAACTGCTCCTTTTAGCTTTAGTTCAATAGAGAATGGCAATAATAGGGCTGAAATTAACCAAATAATTCTAGTGAAGGTTAGGGATGGGAATTGATAACATTTTTATGATTCCGATTCCATTATCAATACTGCTTAACAATTTGATTCTTTATCGATTTTCTTATCGATTCTAATTTGGGAAAAAAAGGAGAACAAACTGTTTGATTAGCACCAAGATTAGCACTAGTCCTGGTCTAGTCCTGGTCTAGTCCCGGTTTAGTCCTGGTCTAGTCCTGGTCTAGTCCTGGTCTAGTCCTGGTTTAGTCCTGGTCTAGTCCTGGTCTAGTCCTGGTTTAGTATTGGTTTAGTCCTGGTCTAGTCCTGGTCTAGTCCTGGTCTAGTCCAGGTTTAGTCCTGGTCTACTCCTGGTCTAGTCCTGGTTTAGTCTTGGTTTTGTCCTGTTTTAGTCCTGGTCTAGTCCTGGTCTAGTCCTGGTTTAGTATTGGTTTAGTCCTGGTCTAGTCCTGGTCTAGTCCTGGTCTAGTCCAGGTTTAGTCCTGGTCTAGTCCTGGTCTAGTCCAGGTTTAGTCCTGGTCTAGTCCTGGTTTAGTATTGGTTTAGTCCTGGTCTAGTCCTGGTCTAGTCCTGGTCTAGTCCTGGTTTAGTATTGGTTTAGTCCTGGTCTAGTCCTGGTCTAGTCCTGGTCTAGTCCAGGTTTAGTCCTGGTCTAGTCCTGGTTTAGTCTTGGTTTCATCCTGTTTTAGTCCTGGTCTAGTCCTGGTCTAGTCCTGGTCTAGTCCTGGTCTAGTCCTGCTCTAGTCCAGGTTTAGTCCTGGTCTAGTCCTGTTCTAGACGTACATCTCCCGAATGTGTCATGTGTCCAAGTGGAAGTTAAAAGTCCATTTTCACAAACGTTCTTCTCGTCATGCAAAAATAGTATATAAATTCCGTATCAGTGAAGCGGCGAAGCACGTATCAATCCCACCACTTTTGTGCGTGATTCATGCTGGCTGGAATCTTTAAGAGAATCATTAGATAAACTGCTAATCAATTCCGTGGAATTGAAACACACAGAACTGGTTCTCAACAGGAACAGTTCTCGAGTCCCATCCCTAGTGAAGGTGTGTGAAGTTTAAAAACAGAGTGGAGCAGTTCCTGTATTACCACATGACATCACAAGGTTGAGCAGAGTGTTTTCAGTTTGAGAGAAGAACTCAGGATTTGTCTGCAGGGTTTGTGTGTTAAACATGTGTGAATGAAACAAAACACAACTCCAGGTCTGTTTGTGATGAGGAAACGACATTAGAACAGAGATCAGAAAATTGAGTATATTTAGATCACCATGTTCCTTTTATTGTTCTGAAAATGCTATATTTGTTTTGTATCATATTGTCATCATTGTATATTTAAAGACATTTTCTAGCAGCATGATTTTAGTCCTACTTTTATTGAAGTAACAGTACTCGTTCTTGAGTAAAAGTTGTGGTTATTCTACTCACTGAGTCAGTCTAAAGCAGAAGTGTGGACTCGAGTTATGTGACTTCGACTCGAGTCAGACTCGAGTCATGAATTTGATAACTTTAGACTCGACTTGACAAAATGTACAAACACTTGCAACTCGACTTGGACTTCAATATCAATAACTCGTGACTTCACTTGGACTTAGGCCTTTTGACTTGTGATGACTTGCTACGTCCAATGAAAAAAAACTCTAAAAGTATGTTGATAAGGACCGCACTCGTTGTACTTGTGAATCTGCGAAAATGTATGCAAAGAGCATGTGCGCGCAGCTTGCACAACATCCAATCACAGTAGATCTACGTTGCTTTCATTCGACCGCATCCAAGGCAAATTGCACAACAAATGATGCGGAAACAAGCATCCACGCGCCAGTTTGCAAAATGATGGCGAAGGTGATTTCGTTTGGTTATAAAAACTACGAAGTTGTCAACAAAAAACGAACAGAACGTGCGGGTCAAAGATTACAGACGGAGCTTCCACAACGTCCAATTTTGTTCGGTACCTGAAGCTGCACAAAGACTGAAATCACTGTCATACGTTTTCGGACCTTTTTGTTCAGTATTTAGTAGAAACACCGCTTTGAGCTAATACAACCATGAGACTTTTTGGGAATATTATAACATGTTTTTCACACCTGGATCCTTTCATTTTTTTTCTAATGTTATTTGATATGGTGTAAAAAGGTAAAATGAATACAGATCTTGCAGACATTATATGATTTGTAGAAATGTTATTTCTTTGTAAAGGGGACTCGAAATGACTCGAAACTAAAATGCTAGGACTTTGGACTCGACTTGAGACTTGTGAGCTTTGACTTCGGACTTGACTCGGCACTTGGATACTCTTGACTCAGGACTTCACTCGGACTTGAATGCAAAAGACTTAGACTTACTTGGGACTTGCCCAGCAATGACTTTGTCCCACCTCTGGAAAGTGACAGTGGGTGGGTGGGCCCAGAGGAAACCCGCTCTTTGGATCAGTGGACAAACGCTCTACCAACTGAGCTACTGATGTGTGAGACTTGCACGATCATTTTGGCAGGACAGTGTAAGAGGCTAAAGCCTCACTAAGTAAATTAAAGAGAAGCTGAAGGAGAGAGAAAGAGGAGGAGTTTGAGTTCAACATCTCTGGTTAAAAATGCTAATATTTCAGTTTATTATTATTATTATTATTATTATTATTATTATATTAACAGTTGGAGTATTTGACTCAACTTGTTCTTATTAAATTGAGTTTTCTCATAGGGCTGAGCCAGAGCTGCCCCGGGGCAGACTGTCATGGTTGCTGATCTGTGATTGAAGACAGAACCCAGCTACTTTTACAATAAACCTCATTTATTTAATTCAAACCCAAATTTGTCCCAGTGAAGATCATGACAAAACAACACAACTCTCTCTCTTCTCTCTCTCTCTCCCTCCTTCTCTGTCTCTCTCTCTCCCTCTCCTTCTCTCTCTCCTTCCCTCTCTCGCTCGCTTTCCCTTTCTCTCTCTCTCTCTCCTCCTCTCTCTCCTTCTATCTCTTGTTCTCTCTCTCTCTCTCTCTGTATCTATCTATCCATCGTCCTGTCTCTCTCTGTTCTGGGGCTGTTCATAATCATCAGAATCTTCTACTCTATCTACTCTTCTGTTCAGATCCACAGAAGCTCAGGTCCTCTCCCTCTGCCTGTCATTCTGTCTCTGTCTCTCTCCTCTCTCTCCTTCTCTCTTCCTCTGCCTCTGTTTGTCTGTAGTTTGTGCCTAAACTGTTCCTCCTCTCTCTCTCCCTCTCCTCCCCTCTCTCTCTTTGTCCCTGTAGTGTCAGCCTCTGTCTGTCAGATGTGATCAGACCTTTGTGCTCTTCTAAACCTGATCTGCATGTTTAAAATCCACCAAAAGCACATACTTCCCTCTCCCCAGACACTTCACCGAGCCCCTCTGAGAAACACACTGTTAAGAGTTGGAGTGACTCCCTATGCACTTACAGGAGAGGAGCAGTAGCTCTACCCAAAGCACCCAGGGACAGGTAAGTCTGTGAGCTGAGGCTGAATTTCATGAAACAGACAACACCTGTTGGCCCTGAGGTGGATCAGTATCTCACCCCTCTGAGGGAGGGATGAGGACCTGTCCTGAAGTGTAACTCTGGGGTCTGTGGGTCACTTACATCAGATCATCTGGCTGCAAACATAATCTAAACTGTTTGTTTTATGTGTGTGAAATGCCCCGTTGTGGCGTCTGTGGATGAATGAGTCCCATGCGCGTTACGCACCTCCCTCGTGCACGTTCTCCTCGCAGGAGTACCAGATCCCGGTGTGGAAGCGGCGGAAGAGGAAGCGGTCGTCTCCGGTCTCCCAGCTGTAGTGCACTTTGCTCTGGTCGGTCTCGTTCACGCCGTAGTCGATACAGTTGAAGCGCCGCAGTTTGGTGCACGTGGGTTTGGGGACACGCTGCGTGCCCACGCACCAGTACGTGCTCATAAACGCCGTGGTGGAGAACACCAGCGCCGCGAGGTTCAGACCCACGGACAACAGCGCGCGACACCTGCGCGTGCTCTTCATGTCCGGACCCACAGACAGCGGTCAGAGGTAGCGCGTGGACCCGCCGTAGAGGCGCATGGCACGCGCCCCTGGCACACACTGTATGTGTACTTCTATATACAGGCTAAGTGTAGCTATGTTAACTTCTATACAGAGTCAGTGGCTCGTGCGCTTGGCACCACGGCTCCGGTCTTCAGGGCGCACGGGTCCGGTCCTCAGGGCACACAGGTCCGGTCCTCAGGGCGCACAGGTCCGGTCCTCAGGGCGCACGGGTCCGGTCCTCAGGGCGCACAGATGGAGAAGGCTCCGGTGAACAGAAGGAGAGGAAAAAAGAACCACATATCCACCGTCTCCGGTCCGATCTCTGTCCCGCTCATCTAAAGTCACGGAAAACACAGCGTGAGGAGATATAAACCCGCGCGTTCTCTCTCTCCCCGTGCGTCACCGGCGTAACTGTCGTCCCTCGTAAATAAAGCCAACCGTCAGAGCTGTGGAGTTTATTGCTCATCAGAAAACAGAAGATGAATGTGCTCTATAAAGGGTTTGTGACGAAACTCCTCCAAAGCCTGATCACGTTAAACACTTTGAGGTTGTTACAGAATTCAGACTCTGAGGCAGGAGGGGAAAACTGCTCCACAAAATGTTGACAACCCAATTAAACCAGTTTATTTTCATTTTCAAGTTTTTATTAAAGTTTTAAGAGGGTAAAATAAACATCAAAAACAGTGAAAGTGCATGATCTCTCCACCCCTCCCTGTGAGTATTTGGGGAAAGTACTATGAGTAACTTATCTACTGGAATATTTGTAGGATATCAAAGCAGACACAAAAGAGACAAAGTAAATCATAGAAAGAAGTGGACTAAAGGAGTGTGACGAAAAAATGTATTATTAAAGGGACAGTGTGTAGGATTCGTGGCGCATAGGTGGTTACTAGCTATTCCATTTCCTCTTTTGGCTACGGCAGACCTCGAGGGTCACCCGGACGCGACGTACCGCCGACATCGCGCGTGCCCGCGCACGAACCGCGCACCGCTGTATACATAAAACGGTCCCCCGTTCACTTTTTTTTTTTCTTTTCGCATGAAAACACACAATCCCGATCATGATTCATGACAATCTACACATCAAATGAAACCTTACAGTCTCCTCTTTTTGACTATGCAATTCATTTCCCTGCAAAACAATCACTCCCCGAGCACATGGGGCTTTTATACAGAAAAGCACAAAACTTAGCTTACTTAGCTTACCTTTGAAGGCTTTGCACAGGTCAAACTCTGTATTTCATCATAAACTTGGTCTCAATCTGTCCATAAGGATCCAGCGAATAAAATCCAGTAAAACAATTTAGTCCAAAATACGTGTTATATCCATTACGATGTGTGATCCGGCAGCATGCTCCCCCTCCCCCCCTCCCCTTCCCCTTCTCTCCTTCGCTCCTGGCTGCATATGCGAGCAGAGGACCGAAGGAGAGAAGGGGAAGGGGAGGGGGGAAGGGGGGAGCCATCTGCAGCGCGGCTAAGAAGCTGTTAGCAGGAGCCGAGGCAAAGGATGAGCCCAAATGTCCTTCTGCGGCTCTCGTATTCAAAATGGCTGCCTCTATATGGGGAAGATCCCCCTTTTATGTGACTATATCTAAGTCCAAAAGAATACTTTGATTTCATGATGGAAGTGAAAAGGCTTGGAAAACAATGTATTTTTGAATGGGTATCTTCAATTTCAGTAATTAACAGGTAAAAATCTTACACACTGTCCCTTTAACCTGTTAAAATGTGTTTTTATTCGTTCCCCTTTCTGTCTGATGTTTCTGTGCCTCCGCCCCTCCATTCCTCCTCCCCTTCTCTTCCCCTTTCACTCTCTCTCTTCTCTCTCTCTTCTCTCTCCCCCTCTGGCTCGCCCCTTTTCCCTCCTCCTCCCTCTTTCTCTCTCTTTCCTCCCTCCCCCTCTCCCTCTCTTTCCCTCCCTCCCTCTCTCCCTCCCTCTCTTCCCCTCTCTCTCTCCCTCCACCTCCCTCTCCCCCTCTCTCTCTCCTCTCTCCCTCTCTTCTCTCCCTCTTCTCTCTCCTCTCACTCCTCTCTCCCTCCCTCTCCCTCCCTCTCTCGCTCCCTCTCCCTCCCTCTCTTCCTCCCTCCCTCCCCCTCTTCTCCTCTCTCACTCTACCTCCCTCTCCCCCTCTCCTTCTCTCTCTCCTCTCTCCCTCTCTTTCTCTTCTCTTCCTCTCTCTCCCTCTCTCTCCTCTCTCTCCTCTCTTCCTCTCTCTCTCTCTCTCTCTCTTCTCTCTCTCCTTCTCTCTCCTCTCTCCCTCTCTCTCCTTTCTTCCTCTCTCCCTCTCTTTCTCTTCTCTTCCTCTCTCTCCTCTCTCTCCTCTCTTCCTCTCTCTCTCTTCTCTTCTTCTCTCTCCTTCTCTCTCCTTCTCTCTCCTCTCTCCCTCTCTCTCCTTTCTTCCTCTCTCCCTCTCTCTCTCCTTCTCTCTCCTCTCTCCTTCTCTCACTCTGTTGGCACATGTTAAGAAGTGCAGATTTAGCGATGGAGTTGGACCCGACCGTTCGGAGGGAAGAGCAGTGACGGGGGCAGGCGTCACTCCTGTCGTTCCTGTTGCTCCTGTCGCTCTATCAGAGCGGTTACACCTCTCGGCCTTGGATCAATTCTCTGCTCCATCACAAACAGGCAAATACAGGCAAATCTATTCTGCACCTGTCACTGAGGCTGACATGGACCATGTGCTGTTATTAGGCTGTTAAAGAGACACTGTGTTTCAGATAAAGTTTCCACTACCTCCTTGTCTCCATGGAGATGTTATTGCCTGGAATGTTCCACTGTATGACATTAATCTGATCCATCTTGTAGCCATTTTTTTTACTCCTTTTAAAATGCTTCTTTAAGAGTTTAATTGCACAGTGACTTAAATCTATGACACAATTGTTTTCAGTTCAAAAGCACATTCAAAACTTTAACTCAACAAAACAAAATATTTTAAGTAGCCTAAAATTATAGTTCCCACATAGAGCTGATTAGCCCTCAGCATGCTTTTAAACTTTCAAAGGTCCTATATTTCGCAAAACTGACTCATGAACTTTAAACCATATTCTAATGGTGTTCCCTCCTCAAAAATAGACCTGGAGTTGTGTTTTGTTTCATTCACACATGTTTTAGTAAGACTTTATTATTAATCTCTCCACGTCTCCAAGGCTCAAAATGCTCTATTCCACCTTGTAATGACATGTAGTGGTAGTTTTGGCAACTCCAAGCTTGAAATTATCCAAAAGATTCTAAGATTAAGATTAAGTCTTTATTTGGTCTCACACACAATGACACACAGTGACACACAGGAGAAATTTGACTTCTGCATTTGACCCATCCTTTTCAGGAGCAGTGAGCAGCCATCTTTCGGTGCCCGGGGGGCAGTACCGTGAAGGGTCTTGCCCAAGGACCCACACTGGTTAGCTCATTGCCAGGGGGGATTTGAACCCACATCCCCCCGGCGAAAGTCAGTGACTTACCAGTTATGGAGTTTAAAAACACACATCACAAGGTGGAACAGAGTGTTTTCTGTCTGAGAGAAGAACTCAGCCTAAATCAAGTGAATGAAACAAAACACAACTCCAGGTCTGTTTGTGGTGAGGAAAAAACTTTATATTCTAACCAAGATGGCGCTGGAGAGGCCAGCTGCCTGTCTACCTTACCTTTTTTCCTCTTTTTACTTGTATATAGACTTATATATAGACGTTTTTATTTTTTCGTTTTTTCTTTAGAGCAGGTGAAACACGGTGCAGTTGGGCACCTGGGAAGCCTACTTTTAATACAGCTTTATTGTTAGCTGTAGTGTTTTTTTTGCTTTTTTTTTTGTGCTTGGGTGCTCGTCCCTCTCTAGGTGCTGTCCCTGTGTGGTCCTCTGGAGGATTCCTGGGTGCTGGCGGTGGTCCGGTTTGCGCTCTGGGTCTGGCCGGTCATCCCTTTGTGCCGCCTGGGGCGGGTCCTGGGGGTTTTTCCGCTCGGGTTCGCTGGCTGCCTTCTCGGCTGTCCAGTACATGGATGGGGGGTGGGTGGAAGCCAGTGTGGGAAGAGAGTGGTGATGGTGATGAGGAAAGGACGCTGGTACAAACGAGGGGAAAAAAAAAAAAGTCACGGAAGGAGGGTTTGGGGAAAGGAAGGAAGGAGGGAAAGGAACAAAAATGTATGCCCTGTCTAGGCTACCCCACTATGGTGGGACACAGCCTTTGTATATAGATAGATAGTGTTTTTTTTGCACTTTATGAATCCGTGCCAGGAGATGTGTCGGGGACCACTTTCAGCTACGGCTTGCATCAGATACGGGTGCAAGGAGCTCCTCAGCCTTCTGTACTCCATGCCGGGAAACCTGCCGTTCCAGCGGTACAGAGGAAGAGGAGAGGCTGCAGGAGTGAACGCAAGAAGCAGAGACCATATTTACCGTATCTACCTGCGGTAATTATGGTAAACGTGCGCTCCATCTCCAACAAGACCAAGGAGCTGACCCAGCAGCAGAGGGAATACCGAGACTGTAGCCTTATGTGTTTCACCGAGACGTGGCTGAATGACACCATACCGGACTATGTCATTTCCCTGGATGGAATGAGTGCTGGTGTCATCCTGGGAACGCAAAGGTGAAACAACAGCTGTGCTCTCGGGACTTAGAGCTGCTCGTTGTGAGTATGCGGCCATTCTATTTGCCAAGGGAATTTTTGCACGTGATTGTGTTTTGCATGTACATTCCTCCGTCGGCGGATGGCGCGGCAGCATGTGAGCAACTCCACAGCGTCGTGACACAGATGCAGATATGCCACCCGCGCACCCTCTTCCTGATCACTGGGGACTTTAATCACACATCTCTCTCCACTACGCTTCCCACATTCACACAGTACGTCACGTGCCCCACGAGAGACAATAAGACTGGATCAGCACAGAGCGTGACTGGAAGAGACTTAATAAGCTGGTCAGCCCGGTTCTGCTCGCGTTCTGGAGCTCAGGTAATTAGGTCCAGTAAGTTCGCGGGGACTCGTAATAAAGCTTGTGTTTCTTCTTAAAGCAAAACATTTGTCCGAAAGGTGATATATTTGCGTCCCAAACAGTTGTCCATGAAAAATCCAGCAGCGTATTTTCACATTCCCATACCTCCTCTCAATCCATGTCACTGCACTTCAGTTAGCTGCCTGTTGCCTGTTCACTCGTAAACGTTCCCTTACGGTAGACCGCATCCGTTGTTCACTTCCGCTAAAGGTTAACAGGCTAATAATAAGTAATAGGCGCGCAGTGATACGAATTGAGACGAGATATGCGAAAATACGCTGCTGGATTAAAAAAAAAAAAACGCGCTATCCCTTTAAAGCCCTCTTGAACCAGAAGAAAAGGGCTTTCAACTCAGGGGACAGAGAGGAGCAGAAAAGAGTCCAGCAGGAGCTCCAGTTGAGGATCTGACGGGCCAAGAAGGACTACAGGAGAAAGATGGAGGAGCAGCTGGCCCAGAACAACGTGTGGAGAGGACTGAGGAACAGCTGACGGTGATCAGCACTGCCCCAGGCTGCTGAGAACCTGTGCAGACCAGCTCTGTGAGGTTCTCTGCTACATCTTCAACCTGAGCCTCAGCCTGGAGAAGGTCTCAGTCCTGTGGAAGACCTCCTGTGTGGTCCCGGTTCCCAAAACAACAAACTCCAGGGAACTGGCCCACTACAGACCAGTCGTCTTGACCTCCCACCTCATGAAGACCATGGAGAGGGTGATCCTCAGTCACCTCCACTCTTTGGTGAGCCCCACCTTGGACCCACTGCAGTTTGCCTACAAGCCAAACATAGGAGTAGAGGATGCCGTCATCTACTTGCTGCAGCGGGCGCTCACCCACCTAGAGACCGCCGGGAGTGCTGTGAGAGTCATGTTCTTTGACTTCTCCAGCGCCTTCAACACCATCAGGCCGGCAATGCTGCAGGGGAAGCTGGAGGACGTGGGAGTTGATGGACATCTCGCTGCCTGGACCATCGACTACCTCACTGACCGTCCACAGTACATGCGGCTGCGCGGCTGTCAGAGATGGTAGTCTGCAGCATTGGGGCCCCAGGGAACTGTCCTTTCACCCTTCCTCTTCAGCATATACACCTTGGACTTCACATACAACACGGACAGCTGCCATCTCCAGAAGTTCTCTGATGACTCGGCCATTGTGGGCTGTGTGTCTGAGGGGAACGAGCTGGAGTACCGCTCGGTCATCAGTGACTTTGTGGACTGGTGTGGGCGAAACCACCTGAGCCTTAACACCAGTAAGACAAAGGAAATGGTGATCGACTTCAGGAGGAGACCACTACCTCGCTCACCGGTGAACATTCAGGGGGCAGGACATAGAGACTGCGGACAGTTTCAAGTACCTGGGTGTTCACCTCAACAATAAACTGGACTGGTCCCACAACACCGACGCCCTGTACAAGAAGGGCCAAAGTCGCCTCCACCTCCTGAGGAGACTGAGAAGCTTTGAAGTGTGCAGGCCTCTGCTCAAGACTTTTTATGTCTCTGTAGTGGCCTCTGCTCTCCTCTACGCTGTCGTCTGCTGGGCCCCGAGCAGCACAGAGCGGGACAGGAAAAGACTTAATAACCTGGTCAGGAGGGCCAGCTCTGTCCTGAACTGTCCTCTGGATTCTGTAAAGGAGGTGGTGGCCAAACTTACGTCCATCATGGACAACACCTCTCACCCTCTGCACCGGACTGTAGAGGAGCTGAGCAGCTCCTTCAGCAGCCGACTGAGGTACCCCCAGTGCAAGAAGGAGCGCTACCGCAGATCCTTCATCCCCACCACCATCAGACTGTATAACTCTACTGTATAGTCCAAACGTGCAATATTTTCTATACTCTCTTTTTACTTATTTTTATTATTATAAAATTATTATTACTATTTGTCTTTCTCGAAATCTCTGAAGGAGGAAACTGACAACTTACTGAGAGAAAGCAGTAGATAAACCCACAAAACTTTCTAAAGATATGTGGACGTGGTGAGAGGTGCGTGGTCCATTCAGGTACAAACAAACATGGTGGTTTACATTTAAAAATAAAAACACACAAAGACAGAGAAAGAGTCAGACCAAAAACTGTACTAAACTGTTATTTGTCTTCGTTAAAAATCATAGATTTTTTTCTGAATTATACAAGAATTTTGGAGAAGAGATGTTTTCTGCATTTGAGACACGTGAGACAAACAAGCACGTGTAATTGGACTGTCCTAAGTTTGGACAGAGGATTATCACCTTCTGTGGTCCACTTCCAGACTCTTCTAGAAGCGACTGGCTGCTCAGGCAAATTACAACCATCTTTGTTTCTATGGAGATGTTTTACCTGCATGATCCAGAGTGTGACTTTAAAGGTCCCATGACCTGGTACTTCTTGATGCTTTTATATGGCGCCTTAATGGTTCCCTAATACTGTAAATGAATTCTTCTTCAAAATCAAGACTCAGTGCATGAGAAAGACCCATGAACACAGTCAGAGTCATAAATATCTCTCTCAAACACTTTATTATGGGCGTTGTTGCTTGAATGCAAATGAGGAGGACAGAGACAGGCCAGTGCAGCGAGTGGGGGTGTGGCCAAACTCTCCGCTCTTTCCTCTTTAGCGGTGCGATGTGCGCTGGCCCCACTTCCGCGTTTTTGAGCGGAGGAAGAGATGAGACGATTTCCATTGAAAAATAAACACATTTCCACAAAAAATAAAATTAAACCACTGCTGTTTCAGAGGTTCAGAGACTCGGATAAAGGACATCCGAGCCTGGAAACATTCTCACGTGCCTCCAGGCAAATAAAAAAACGCATCTCGCATTGCGTAGCTCGTTCGCGGTCCAAACCCTCTGGGCGTGAGTTCCAGAGAGTGTGGGTAGAAATACAGACGGGCGGTGGAACTGCATTTGCATTTTTCCTGGAGTGTGACATCAGAAACCAGCCTTGTTCAGACTCGCCCGTTTGGGCTGTCTTTTTTTCAAATGCAGAAAAGTACCGCAAATGCTCAGTTTATACATTTCGCAACTTTTAGCCATGGGGGGGCCCTAAACAGGCTAAACAGGGCAATGCTCAAAAACCTCAGAAAGTGAAAATTTCATGCCATGGGACCTTTAATATTTGACAGTTTGTTTTTTGTCTTTCTCCAGCTCTTTCAGGAAGTACTGTGGCGTTCCCAGGTTACAGAGACACAGTCCCTCAGTGTATCCTCTAGACATGAAGGAGCAGTGGCTCTATTCCAAGCTTCTCAGTGTGACTGAGGTCCTCAGATGGACGTGGGTCCCTGGGTGCAGCAGTTGGGGTCCGCCACCTATTCTGACATCCCTTCATTACGACATGCCTGTATTTAGATGTGCCAGTGTTCCGACACTTTTTAATATTGCTAATCCGACATGTTTTTTTTTTTTTTGAAAGTTGCGATAGTCTACCCAGGCACGTCTTTCGCTGTTCTTATACAAAACTGACATATGTGTCATATTATGTAGGTAGTCACATTAGTGAAACGGAGATTATTTACATTAGAATTTTTTTTTTTTTTTTTTTTCAAAATTTTTGATTTTCGTTTTTTTTTTTTTTTTTGCAGAATGTGCTAGTTGAGATCATGAAGAAGCCACTTCATGTTTCATGTGTGTGTTTTGTGCTGCGAGAGTGTCATCTCATTGAGTCGGCACAATGAACTTGATCAATTATTTATTTAGGCTATATGGTGACGAAATGAATTAAGCAGGCTCTGGATTCATTTACAGTATTAGGGAACCATTAAGGAGCCATATAAAAGCATCAAGAAGTACCATCTCATGGGGTCTTTAAGAATGAATCGGCATTACAATTGTTATTAGTAAAGTTATATTTGATTTGAATTTTTACCTCATATCTGTCGAAACCGTATAGTCATGGAGTTTAAAATCAAAATCTTACAAATTCTCATCTTTTCAACAGTCTTTTCCCAACTCTGTTCTTGATCAGTGCAGGTTTACTTTATTGGATCTGTCAGGCTTTAACACTCTCCATTATCGCCTGTTCCTCCTGCACCTGTCACCCGCCATGACAAGAGCAAAGCAGGAGGTCAGATAATCCCCAAAATCCTTGACAAAATCTGGACAAACCAATCCCCTGGCCACCCTGAACTCCACCAGATAACCACAAAACGATAATTACTCACAATCACTTACTTCTTTAAAACAAGATGTCAGAAGGATTTAGCAACAAGACTGTCAGGGAATCCTCTGCTCCCTCTCCTCTTCATCCTCTGCTCCATCTGACCCTCTCCTCTGCCTCTCTCTTTTTCATCCTGCTCTCTTCTGCTCCTCCGACCCTCCCCTCTGACCCTCCCCTCTGCTGCTCTGACCCTCCCCTGACCCTGTCCTCTGCATTCTTAGTATAATTTGCCTTCTAGTGAATTCTAGCTGTTACTGACAGAATTGCAATAACTCCTTGTAATTACTTGCTTGATTGGTTTTAATAAAGTCTTTTGTGATTTGCTTCAGTGTCGTTAGCGCGGATGCTATTTCCAGGAGAAGCTTCCTGTTTGTCTTCTTCTGTGGTTAATAAGCACGGGTGTGTGGCAGAAATGGTCCTCCGAGCATTGGTTTAATTACATTTGAGAAACATAAGATTGGACTGGAGAGTTTGCTCATCAAAAACACACGTTTAACTCACAAACCCTGCATATTTAGGCTGAGTTCACTCAGTCAGAAAACACTCTGTTCCACCTTGTGATGTCGTGTGCTCCAACTACACACATCTTCACTAGAATTATATGGATCATTTCAGCCATGGTAGTGCCAATTTCTGCTGAACTAAAGGTAAAAGGAGCTGTTAACAACTACAACTTCATGACATCACAAGGGGGAGCAGAGCTTTAAGAACTCTGTAGATGTAGACAGACTACATCTACTAATATAAACAGTTACTGAAACATGTCTGAATAAAACAAAACACAACTCCAGGTCTGTTTTGGCAAGTAACAACTTTATAACTTAAATCTCACAAGAGTCCATTTTGTGACAAATTTATTGATCCACAAGGTGGATATAGGACCTTTAAGTTTTTGAACCTAGTTGTCTGAATAATGGGTGGAGATAGTGGGAAGGTGAAAACTGAAATTTTCTGAGCACTCCAGCCTCAAATACAGGACAGTACAGGATTACTCAAACATGTATAAAACAATGCAACTACAGTATGAAACTCTGTATATAATTAAAACCTCTTAAAGTTAAACCCTAAAAGCTGATGTCCAAAGTTTAAAGTTCAAAGTCACCTTTATTGTAAAAACCATCTGTACAGGTTGCGTGCACAGAATTTGAAATTGCAGCACTCCGTTAAATATATATATAGTCATAATTTTGAGTGTTTGGACTGAGTGTACTTAACTTTCACATTAAAACAGGGAAATATCACAGAGAATATTGAAGCGCAGACAGTCCAAATGAACCTGCCTGTATCTCATTCCTGTTTGAGACCCGGTAATGAGAATTCCTGCGATCCCTCAGGTCACCGAAGGTGGTGTGTGTCGGGGAAAATCAGAGCAGAGTATCAGAGTGGAGAAGAGAGAGAGAGAGGTTTGGTTCTGTCATTTACTCCGAGGAACAGGACCACAAATCAGAGCTCACCTGTGACAATGCAATCAGTGAAGATGGAGGGAGGAGAGGGGAGAGAGAGAGGAGAGGGAGGGAGGGAGGGAGGGAGGGAGAGAAGGATAGAGAGGGAGGGAAGGAGGGAGGAGACGTGATAGAAGGAGAGAGGAGGGGAGGGAAGCAGGAGAAGGGAGAGAAGGGGAGAGAGGGGGAGAGGGAGGGAAGGAGGAGAAGGGAGAGAAGGAGAGAAAGAGGAGAGGGGGAGGAGAAGGGAGTGAATGAGAGAGAGAGGAGAGAGAGGACGAGTGACAAGGAAACAGAGGGGGCAGGGCTGAGAGAGCAGAGACAGGGGGTGAAAGAGAGGAATGGGGAGAGATGGGGAGAGAGTGAAGAAAGCTGAAGACAAAAGAGATAGAGAGGGATGATTAGTGTAGCTCAGAGTAGAGCCGCTGCTTCTCTACATGTCCCTGGTTAAGGTTAGGCTGTTTCTTGTTTGTTCCATTCAAACAAATATAAATCAATGTGATTAAACTGCCGCTGCTGCATTCCAGATGGCATCACAAATTTCTATAGGCCAATATTATTTAATGCACATTTAAAATATATACTGTTAAATTGCAGATCTCAGTTTTAATACAATGAGATGACCAATAGAAAGGATCTGATTCAACATTTGTGCATTTACCTTTTGGATACACTGTACAGCAGCTCTGGGTGAAGGACGGGTCAAATGCAGATAATGAATTTACCTCATGAAGGATAAATAAACTGTATCTTACATTTATCATAAATAAAAAGTGAATAAAATAATACAAATATTAATGACAAATGCATAATTCTATTTAATGCTTTCTAACCTTTCACTTGATATAATGTTATGTTAAAATCTCAGTTTAGCAGCATATACCAGTCTCATTATTAATGAGTCCTTTTCCACTGAAGTCTTTTCTCTCTCTCCTTCTTTCCCTCTCTCTCTTACTCTATCTCTCCCTCCCTCTCTCTCTCTTACTCTGTCTATGCCTCTCTCTCTCTCTGGCCAGAACTCAGACAAAGGTGTTTCATTACAGAATCCTCACAGGGCTGCTCCACACCTAGAGACCAAGTGTCATCACCGTGGAGACCAGGTGAGCGGTGAGAGTGGGAGATGTGTTGCCAAATGAGAAAAGACCACTCGATAAAAGTCAGCACTTAAAACATGGCTTTTGGAACCTGATGTTTGACTCTCGGGGGGGGGCAGGGAGTCAAATGCCCTGCTCTGATTGGCTCCCACAGAGTCCAGGTGCCATCGCCGTGGAAACCAGATGGCATCGTGGTGGAGGCCAGGTTTGTCTGTGCATCGGCAGAAGGGACAGACTGCAGGAGGTGTTTCATTAGTGTTATCATTATTAATAACAGGATGGGTTAAATGCAGAGAAGAATTTCTCCTGTGTGAGATCAATAAAGTCACTTCTTCTTCTTCTTCTTAATGAGGAGGAACATTCAGTGACAAAAACAACAACAACAACTTTATTACAGTGAACCTGCAGAGTGTGAATGCAATCAAGAGACACCAATGCCACCTAATCATTTCTATGGAGATGTTTTACTTTCCCTGGAATGTTACACAGTATAGCATTAAAGAAGGGGTATTATGCAAAAAATCTACTTTTTTGAGTGTTCTACCATGTTGTAACGTTCCCTTATCAAAAACGTGCCTGAAGATGTTTTAGATGTTATCCATGCATGTTTGAGTAATCTAGTGATCTCTTCTGGGCCTTGCGTGAAAAGTCCCTCAGTCGTCCAGGTAGAATCCATGATAACAGGAGAAGTTCAATTTGTCAACTGGACCAAGTTTGTTTGGTTGAAAACGTTTCGCCGCTCATCCGAGAGGCTTCGTCAGCTCTAATAAGAATACTGGTAAGACACTTGCTTATATCTTGCTGTAGGGAGGAGCTACCTAGCTAACTACTTTCCGGAACTATCTCATTGTTTTTGACAAAAATAGCCTCTTTAACTCCCCTCTCAAACCAATTCTTTTCCCTGGCTAAGATCTGAACCTCACTGTCCTCAAAAGAATGTCCCGTGGCTTCTATTCTATTCTATTCTCTTCTGGGCCTTATTCAAACCCTCCTTTCAGCAGTATGAGTCTGTACAAGGCTCCGTCCATAAGCCTACATCATCCATGGACAAGGTGATGCGGCCACATCGATAAGTTTCATGCCATATGTGAAGCACTCTATCTCTGTGGAGACAAGAGGGCCAAAAAGTTACAAAATGCATCTTTAAATTGTGATGTGTTTTAGAGCTTTAAATAAGATAAGATAAGCCTTTATTGATCTCACACAGGAGAAATTTACTCGCCACAGTAGCTCCAGGACAATTGGACAAGAGGGAAAAAGTGCATGCAGGCAGGGAGGGGATAAAGTAAGTAATAAATAATACAGATAGTAATACGTAATAATAATAATAATGGAAAATAGTAATAATGATAATAGTAACAACAAGCATCAACATGAAAAAGGAGGATATTGCACGTCTGGCCTATATGTTAGAATTATACAATCTGATGGTGGTGGGGATGAAGGATCTGCAGTAGCGCTCCTTCTTGCACTGGGGGTGTCTTAGTCGGCTACTAAAGGAGCTGCTCAGCTCCTCTACCGTCCGGTGCAGAGGGTGAGAGGTGTCGTCCTTAATGGACATGAATTTGGCCAGTACCCTCCTCTCAGCCACCTCCTCTACACGGTCCAGAGGACAGCCCAGGACAGAGCTGGCCCTCTTAACCAGCTTATTCAGTCTTTTTCTGTCCCATTCTGTGCTGCTCGGGGCCCAGCAGACGACAGCGTAGAGGAGAGCAGAGGCCACCACAGAGTCATAAAAAGTCTTGAGCAGAGGCCTGCACACTCCAAAGGACCTCAGTGTCCTCAGGAGGTGGAGGCGATGTTGGCCCTTCTTGCACAGGGCGTCGGTGTTGTGGGACCAGTCAAGTTTATTGTTGAGGTGAACACCCAGGTACTCGAAACTGTCCACAGTCTCTATGTTTAAAAATGTCCCTTCTGCTTCCATTGGTTCTCCACCAGTTCACTTTGATTTAAGATGGACACCTCCTCCTCCTCCCCTCTCTCCTTCTCTCTGCTTTCCTGCTCTCTCTTTCCTTCACTCTTTCTAAATGTCTCTCTATCCCCCTCTTTCTCACCCCTCTGCTTTTCTGTCTCTGTCTCTCTTTCCCTCTCTCCTTTCTCTCTCTCTCTCTTTGTTTCTCCCTCTCCCTAATTCTTTCGCTCCAGGGCTCCGGTTCATTACAACACTCACCCAAAAGGAGCTGAAGATAAATGAGCCAATCAGGTCCAGAGCTGAGGAGTCTCACTTCATTTAAAAAGTCGATTTGAGTGGCGACAGATGGAACTTTAAGTATATTTGTTTTCAAGAGAGCCTCAGTATTTCCTGTTTGCATTTCATACTATTTTCAAAAACGTTAAATCCACAAACGCTGAACTTGAAGACTGAAATTCGTGTTAAAAAAAAAAAAAAAATTCTGATGGAGAATCCGTCAAATTATTTTTTCCATGGAGATATTCCACAGTATGACATTAAACTTGTACTGCATCCATACAAGAATCTCTAAGTTGCAACTGAATTATTAATCATAGGCCAGTCTCCACAATTCACAAAAGACTGTTCCTCTCTCTGTCTATCTCCATTCCCCCCCTCTCCTCCTCTCTCTTCCCCTCTTTCTCTTTCTCTCCCTCTTTCACCTTTTCTCCCTCTCCTGTCTCTCTGAAAGTGGAAATTAGCTACTTTGCTTTAACGTGATACAAATATATTACCTCTTTATGTCCATACCATGCCTTAGACATAAACAAAAATTAAATTCTCTCTTCCTCCCTTTCTCTCTCCTCTCCTGTCTCTCCCTTCCCCTCTCCCTCTCGCTCTGCTCTGATGGTCCAGACTGCATCATCTGAAATCCAGTTTCACACTTGTACAGACAGACACGCTCCAGACACCCCTCTATTATTTTAGATCTATTTTTAGACTCTTTAGATTCTTATGCTGAGAATGGGGCTTCACCACATACTTGGACCACAGGGGCCGGTATAGCAACCACTGGGGGCTATAGGCCAGTACACACACACACACACACACACACATACACACACAGACAGAAGCACCCTTCACATTTCACAGCTATGCCTCAGATCAAGATATGCCGAAAGTGTAAGGCGGCCAAGGGGCAATGGACATTTTATTATTATTAGGCCCGTGCGCTAAAGTGTAGGGCCTATTGTAACTGTTGAGCACTGTGCAGCGCACGCAGAGAGCGAAGCGCTCTCCCCTTTCCAAACATAGTGGCACTCAATATTCCCTCTAAGGTGCGCACATGTGCAATTGCGCACTGCCCAGACGTTCAGTGCGCACATCAAATTCTTTTCAGTGCATAAAATAAAATCTAACTTGAACTCAGCGCTGGTTTGACACACGGAATCCAGTCTGATAGATTCAGTTTGCACATGTGAATGTGCACATGCGTTAGGGACAAGCCAACTACAAACAGATACATTTCGACCGCATTTCGCTCGCTTCCTTCAGTACCGTAGTAGTACCTGCACATCTCTGAGCAGCGGCAGGTCCGCACCAGCCGATAGGAGCGCTGCCGCACACACTCCACGTAGGGAAGAACAGAAGAGGAGACAGGTAGAGCCATAATGTAATCCTCGGCTGTTTTCCTTTTTCTGTCCCAGTCATAGTTTTTTGTGAGCAAAAAAAAAAAGGGACTTTCTCAAAGTGTGAATCCTCTCCCCAGAGCGTTATTCCACAGAGCTCTGCCACTCACACAAAATTACTTAAAGGAAAAGTAACGGTTTTTTTACAATCTGAGCCTTCTTTCGGCAATAAAACAAGTAGTTTTACTCACCCATAGCAGTTTGGTGTCAATTGGAGCAGTATCGCAGAACTTATGTTGAGCCGTTCTGTTCTACTAATGATCCCGTATCTGTTAGCGTGAGTGCTCGGGGCACTGATTTGCGGTGTCCAAGTAACACAAACTTTAGCACTTTTCAAATCACAGAAGATCGCTGTGTCAGGGTAGACTTTTAGTAGATTCCAAAACGGCCTGAAACCCGATATCGCAACAGAAAAGTAAAGTTCAGAGCGGTGTTAGCTTCTTTCGGACTAGCGGTGTTTACAAAACAGCTGAGTTCACGCATGCGCACTGTCCTCTCTGATGACGTCATCAAATGAAACTATAGCTGGATATCGGGTTTCAGGCCGTTTTGGAATCCACTAAAAGTCTACCCTGACACAGCGATCTTCTGTGATTTGAAAAGTGCTAAAGTTTGTGTTATTTGGAGAGCGCAAAGTAATGCCCCGAGCATATGATATGAACATATCATATGAACATAAGTTCTGCGATACTGCTCCAATTGACACCAAACTGCTATGGGTGAGTAAAACTATTTGTTTTATTGCCGAAA
Organism: Paratrypauchen microcephalus; assembly: GCA_036785185.1. Classification (NCBI taxonomy): domain Eukaryota; kingdom Metazoa; phylum Chordata; class Actinopteri; order Gobiiformes; family Gobiidae; genus Paratrypauchen; species Paratrypauchen microcephalus. The sequence goes on from JAVJIX010000029.1 coordinate 738,216, forward strand.
GAAGGCTCAGATTGTAAAAAAAAAAAAACGTTAATTTTCCTTTAAAAAGGCTGATGATTAAAAAGCAAGATATAAACTGATAAAAATGTGTACTTATTTTGGAGATCACTATTTTGAGAAAGGCTCATCTTATAGTGGCCAATAGGTCCTACAATCCCTGAAAAAATCTGCAGCTATATGCAGACTATATATTTATCAAGCTGAAAAAAATCTCTCTTCATGTGGTTTTACAGGTTTATACACTATCATTTAATTTTATGTATGTATGAGGTTATTTTTCAAATATTGTAATGTTCAGTGTTTCACTGACCACAGCAGGACCCTCACACTGACATACAACATGTACAAAGCTCATGAACAGATTTTTGTCTTTGTCATTCTAAGTGGACCAAAAAAAATCTGTTATATTAAAAGTAATCTAATGGAAATCACTGCAGTAATTTGATGAATAACCTATGTAACTTGCAATGATCTCAGGTGTGATACTGGTGTGGCCACAGTGTGCATGTCGGATGTCGCTCACGGGGGTCCAAGGAACGCTCAGGGAGTTAGTGTGTTTGCGCAGACACATGAAAAATTAGGCGGAACATTGGTGGCACTTATTGTCAATGACTGGTGCCCGCTGACATGGTGCGATGGCACTGCCCGTGGCCACGACAGCGGCCTATTTGTAATTGTTCACCCCAAAATGGGCACACCCCAAAACCCCAAAACTTTGTGCACGATGTCAAGTGCGCCCGCAAAAACAGAGCGCGAAGCGCTCTCCCCTTTCCAAACACTCAATGCCACTCCTATAGTGACACTCATGGCATCCAATAGTACAGACTGGCATTGCCCATTGCCACGACAGCGACATAATTGTAATTGTTAACCATTGTAAATGTCAAAAATGTGTATTGGACAAGTGAGTAATGGACCCCATGGGTGCGTTACTGGACACGCGCCCTTTCCAATGATATATATGTGCCCCCAATTGTGGCATATATTGTTATTGTTCTGGTTATTCTTATTATTATTGTTTTTCTCTTTTCGGGTACTTCCTACTGAAGAACGCCAAAAAAGGAATTTACAAGTAATCTGTATTACACGATCTAAAAAAAATGGCTCGACAGCGCTCCCTGGAAAATTAGAGTACATTGCGCCTGTGGCTATGCCCGAAAAATGAACTTTGTCGGAGACAAACGAAATTCGGGTGGTGAATAGATCATGTCATGTCATTCCAAACCAAAAAATATATTATGTGGTTGTTAGGCGAACAACAGGAAGTCAGCCATATTGGACTGAGCACGTGACCTGGCACCGAAGGCACATTTTCCTGTCCTAGTATTTTAACGATCTCGTCCTAGGGTTTTTGACCCAGACTCACCAGAATCATTCTGTATCATCTAGACAGAAGTGGGACATTAAATCTTGTTAAAAACTTTCTAAAAGATCAAACGGTGTTGCCAAGGCAATGCTGCAAATTTCGTGTTTGATTTTGCAGCTTGCCATCAAACTTCGACGAGTGATAATTCGCACATACTTTGGCCGATTTCACTCAAACATTCATCCTTTGCTGGACACTCTGGCCTTGAACAGATTGATATGAGAAAATCTAAAATGGTCACTATAGTGTCCCCTATAGGGTAGTTGCATGGAACAGAAAAATTTTACTTTGTCGTAGACATACCAAATATGGTACACAGATCCACATATGGAACAGGAACAAAAAAGTATATTACGCCATTGCTAGGCAACCAACCAGCCATATTGGGTAGACCATACACAACCACATGCATCCAGCTCACACACAAAAACAGGGACGTGCACAGGAATTTTGAGGGGCAGTTGCCCCGATTGGCGATTGTGGTGGGATTCTTCAAGAACTCAGGCTTAGTCAGGATAAGCATTTCTAGGTGATTTATTGTGCTATCCCACAGTGCAAATAAAGGTGTCAAATGTGCATGGAAAAAATATTTACAGTGGTGCAGTCACACACAAACACACACATGCATCCAGCTCACACAAACACACATTCCAACTCACACACTACAATCACATACACTCACACATACACAATAGTTACAATGAATAAAAAAATATAATAGCCTCTGTTTACACACAAGGACATGGGTTCAACATGGATAAAGGACTGAAGTCTACAAGATATTTTTTTAACTTGATTTTAAAAGTATCTAAACTAAAACATGTTTCAGTAAGATATTGAATGTCATTCCACGGCACTGCACCTTTGTGAACTAAAGAAAATTTTGCAACGTCTTACAGAAAGGAACCCGTAAACAATGGTTTCTTCTTGTAAAATGAGTATGATAGTAAGAGTTAGACTGAAAATAACTGATCATAAACAGGAAGAGATGAAGGAAGTGTGAGCTTTCAGAAAGGCATCAGAAAAGGCATCAAAACATGCTGAGGTGGGAAATTGAGGTTATTAGCTCTTTAATCTTGAATTAGGCAAAAATACAAAGACACCTGGTGATACTAGGACACATCTCTCCAGTCGGCACACATCATCCCCATCGTCCACACACTAGCATCTCACCATCGTGTCCCTTCGACTCACACTGGTCACATACAACTGCTGTCTTAAATACAGGCAAACTGGTCTGCAGGGACATATGTTTATTGTCTTGTAAGGGAATCTGTAGAGTAGCTCCCAAGAGTTAACCATTAATAGGAGGAGTTTACCAATAGTTAAAGTTAGCCGATAGTTGATGTATGGGAACAGGTGAATATACAATTACACCCAACTAAAGCACACTACTGCATACACTACTGCAGTATACACTTGTATATCAAAAATGAAATCCCACAGAAGACAAATGACTTTAAACATAAGAGCTCCAGTTTGGTACTTGGTCACTTCATATATTGTGAGCAGATGCAGTTAAGGAAAAAAAATAAAGATTTGCTTGGGGCTAAACAAAAGGAATTAGTAGCAGTTCTTAGAAAAGATTTCTGAATTGTATGGATGGCTTGTAAATAAGAAGGATAAGTGCTGGCCCAAATTATATTACAGTAGGAGATATTTTAGGTATTTTAACAAACCTAAAATATGTCCTAGGATTTCTGACTGAGCTTCACCGGAATCATTCTGTGTCATCTAGACAAATGTGACATTAAACGTTGTTAAAAGCTTTTTAAAAGATTGACCAGTGTTGCCATGGCAATGGCACAAATTGTCGGTTTATTTTTGCAGTTTGAAAACTTCAACCAGTGATCATTTCTCTTTCGCTGATTTCACTCGAACTTAAATTTTTTGTGGACACACCTGCCCTGAACAGATTTATACAAGAAAATCAAAAATGGGCACAAAACAGTGCCCCCTCAGGAGATTATATGGGGCAGTAAAATTATACTTTATTGTAGATGTACAATTTTGCTTACATATTCTTGATATGGTCTCAGTCAAAAAAGTCAATGACAAGAACCTATATATAGTTATTATAATGCAAAACATTTCTAAAGCTTATTTACTGTAATATCACTGGGTGTTTTGAACCTAATTCCACCAAATATCTTTTGTGATAGGGATCAATGCATTTATTGAAAATGTTTCCAGCCAAAATGACTGCTCCAGACTCACTATAATTACTCACTATAATATAATATTGCTGGGACAACAAATGAGGTGAGGTGTGCTTTGTGGTGCGATGTAGGGACAAACTTGTGACAACTCGACTTGAAGGAGGAAAACTGACATTCTAATGTGGCACATGTGGCACTTTTTTTTTTTAATGCTGCTTGAAATTTTATTTAATGTTTTTTTAATAAGGCCTTAATTTCAACAGAATTCATTTAATGAGTGTTAATGCTTTTTAATGTCCCGCGGAAACCCTGCTTATGGATATTTCATATGAAAGTGCAATATAATTAATAGGAAAAACTGGCTCTGTCTCCCCACCTGGGAGTATGACATCATCACATTCTAGAACCTGCAAACCACCTGAAACCACCAAACCAGAAGACCCTGAAAGCACCGCCTATAAAATCTATAAAATATACTGTGCTTATGACCATACACCATTTTCGGTTGTCGTAGATGCACCATTCCTGTGTTTCCTGTAATGCAAATCTTTGTGTCATAATCATAATTTGCACATACTTTGTCACTTCATGACTCTTGAGGGAAAAAATGACTTTTGATGGAAAAAGTAAATCATTGCCACACCCCATGTCTGATCATAATGGTGATGTCCCAAAAATACACATCATCCATTGGGATGCCCCAACAGAAAATGTGTTGTCACCAACATGTTGGAAGCACAAAATTACAATGTGACATTATGATTTGTGACAAACAGTAATGCACCTTGGATAGATCACATTCTCCCTTGAATATGGACCCTTAAAATTGTACAGTATTAAGAAAAAAAAAAGGCCACAGCCCGGTCTTGGTGCCCAGAAGTGATGAATCAAACATCAAACAGTCAATAGATTATCCCGAGGTCTGTAACCCCCAAACCCAATTTTGGGCACACATTTTAGGCATCTTGACGAAACCTTGTGACCTCTTGATTTGAACATTTTGCATTTTAACGCATGTGATTAATCACAAAAATATCGCACTAATTTTTTTTTTTACGCAAATTAATCACACAATTTATTTTGACCGCACGTGCTCCTTTATCAAAAGTGCGGATGGTGACCTGAAAGGCGGCACAGGTTATTAGGTCGGTGATCAGGTCTATCCATACGCCGATGCAAAGATGACAGATAAGACTATAGGTGTGTCCCAATTCCCAGAGTGCACAGTTCGGAGCGTGGTTTGAAGGGCATGTGCGTCACACCCGGCACGACGACTGCTGTCCCATTTCTTTTTTGTCCCATGCACAGTTAACACGCGGTCCGAAGACCGCAGTCATTTCCATGGAAATCGGGGCGTGGACCAAGTGTGTGAAAATGCACACTTCGCGCACTCATATATCCCGGCATGCACCGTGCGTTACTTCTTCTACGGGAGAAAATGGAGTCGGCGGCTGCTTCCCGTAGTTGCGAGACCTGTCCCATTTCGCAGACGGCCATGCGGTCCGCGGCACTCAGGGCTGAGCAAGTATGCACAGACTTGACTGCAGTCTGAGCCCCCTTCAAACCACACTCCGAACTGTGCACTCTGGGAATAGGGACACGGCTTATGACCGGGGTGCACAGCGGAAAATTTCTCTTCAAAAAACTTCTCGATGGAACTTTAGATAAAACTAGGGTAGTTTGCATATATTGCAGCAATGAACTCTCTTTTCACAGAAGCACAACAAGTTTAAAATACCATCTTAAAGCAAAACACTTTTTTGATTCAGCGGCTAGCAAGGACCCTACTTGCATACCGACATCAAGCCGAGCGCGACAAATGACACTGGCGGAGTGCCCTCACGGAAATGTTAGCCGTTTCCCAATTCAGAGAGTGCATGGTTCGGACTGTGGTCTCAGCCTGCAGTCAAGGCTGTGCATACTTGCTCAGCCCTGAATGCAGTCCATGGACCGCATGGCCATCTGCGAAATGGAACAGGTCCCGCCTCAGCTCAATGAGCCGGGTGGTCTGCTCCTTGTTACCTAAAGACAAAAATATTATTCTATTACTACTAGTAATACTTCGAATTGGGACATGGCTATACTGTAGAATATCCAGCATTACAACAGCAAAGGAAATATAGAAGTGTAAGGGAAAAAGCATGTGAACGGTAATACAGGTGCCGTGAACTATGCCGTTATGGCTACCGTCACACGTTTAGCGTAGTTTATGAAGAGTTTTCATGTAGCATAGCATAGGTGAGGTGAACCATTACTTACATTTTATAGTGAAGTCGCAACTGTCACATGGCGATGTTGCAGGCGAGTCCATCTTTGTAGTCATATATCCTGCCGCGCTGTGCATGCTGGGGCTTTTAAGTGTGCAAAGCGTGCATTTTTGCACGCTTGGCCCACGCCCCGATTTCCATGGAAATGACTGCGGTCTTCGGACCGCGTGTTAACTGTGCATGGGACAAAAACGAAATGGGACACCAGTTATCGCGCCAGATGTGACGCATATCACCTTCAAATCACACTCCGTACCATGCACTCTCTGTTGTCAACATAAGTACTACAGATAAGTTGACCAACACCTTTGCAAAATGGATAGCCACAGCATGTAGGCCAATTGACATCGTTGAAGACCAAGGGCTGCAAAATCTCATGTACATTGCCACAGGTGACCCGTCATACAAAATACCTTTGAGGGGGACAATTTCCACAAGAATAAACAAACTGTACTGCACAAGTAAGACCACCAAGATGCTGGCTGATGCGGAATTTATTTCACTTACTGGAGATCACTGGACCTCAGTAAGTAATCATAATTACCTCGGGGTAACAGCTCATCTAATTGATGACAAATGGCATCGACAGTCCTTTGCTTTGGGTGTTTTAAAAACTGAAGAGAGACATTTTTTTGAAGCATGCGTTGGGCAATTTCTCAAAGTTGCTAAGGACTGGAATATTGCAGACAAGGTCTGCACATTAGGGACAGACAGTGCTCACAATATGGTAGCTGATGCAAGAAGTTTACTATTTCAACATCTGCCCTGTGTAGCCCATATTATACAACGAGTTATTGCCATGGCTTTCCGTGATGGTGGATTTGAGATGCCTTTAGCTAAATGCCAATGCATCAGAGTTGAAAACACAACAAGTAGCCCATGGCCTGAAGGAGGAGACACTTGTTCAGGATGTACCTACACGCTGGAATTCCCTGGCAATGATCAAACGGATCCAGCATAACAAGGAGCCACTGAGGACAACACTGGCCCAGCAGAAGCACAGCTTATCCCTGTTAACACCAGGAGAATATATAAGTTGGAAAAGCTAGAGACACTGCTTGAGCCTTGCAGGTGAGCTGTTATTGTTGTTCTTATTATTCTAATGTAGCAGTCAGTTTTTAATTATGTGGTATATCTTCTTGTTTGTACACCTTAGGTACATCACAGAGCTCCTTGGTGGGGAAAAGTATGTATCCTGCTCTGTTGTGCGTGCCTGCATTGTGCCTTCTTCTGCGTACGATGGAGGTGTCAGAAGTTGATCCAGCATACATACTTTGTTTCAAAGCTGCCTTTACAAAGGACCTCAACAAAAGAAAAGAGAACATGAACCTGGCCTGGCTAAAGGTAGCAACAGCTTTAGATCCTCGCTTTAAGGACCTCCGATGCCTACCACGGGCAGAAAGGGGAGCAGTGTGGCAATCTTTGAGTGACATGCTTCAGCAAGGTGCACCTGAACCCCAGGGGCACATGGGTGAAACAGAGCAAGAACCACCACCAAAAAAGATGTCTCTCCTGCTCATGGGGTCAGAGTCAGAATCCGAGGATGAGGTACAAGGCAGAGCCTTGAGCAAGCAATGACTGCATGCACATGGACAAGTGCAATCCGATTGCAAACAGATTGGGATCATATCGGATTCATATGCACAGGCAACGGATTGGATAGGGATTGGTTTCCCCAATCCGATCGGAACCCCTGGCTTGGCTCGGCAATCCGCTTGGCGTCGCCATGTGCACAATTTCGGATCGGATTGGCGTACTGCGCATGTGCAGAAATTCGCGCCAGGGATTTCACCCGGAAGTGGTAAGAGTGGTAGGAAGTGCCGACGGCATCATAAGTAGCGATTGTTGTTGCCGGACTTTCAGACGAAAACATGGCTGCGAAGAAAGCAACAAGCACGCACTACTGGACAGATGAAGAAATGGAGTTCATGCTGCACCAGGTGTGAGAGCTAAACATTTTAAAATTTATTGACGGACAGCGGACAAGAAACACTAGTCTTTCAGAAGATAGCGTTGAAGATGGAGCAGGCAGGGTTTGTTCGGATGCCTGAGCAAATCCAAATCAAATGGAAAAACGCCAGGGCAGCGTATGCCACAGCCAAGAAGAACAACGGGAAGAGCGGTCAAGACCATACAACTTGCCTGCATTACGAAATATTGGAAGAGCTTCTGGGAAGCTGGCCATTGTTCCAAGCCGGACAATGCGGGGTGGACGTTGGAGGGGTGGAAGAAGCCGACCAAGGTGGGTTGCTAGAACTTTATAACTTAGCATAGTTAACAAAGCCAGATGTCTCATGCTAAGTGGCCCAATGTTCAAAGTACAGAGGCGTTTAAAATGTTGATACATGTGAAGCTAATCAAAACCTTACTGTTGACTTAAGCCACGATGAAAAAAGTGTTTGGATTGTAACAGTTTCTTTTGTGTAACCCTTGGTAGAAACAACGGAGATGGGGGAAAATGAGGAGCCACAGCAGCTGGATAAAGACTCCTCAGAGAGCTCAAGGAACAGTACCCCTATGGCTGGTAATTTTATACATATTCTGTCTGTCTGCACCAACCACTGCTGCTTCAAGTGCTCTGCTACCCACGTCAGGACATGTAATGACTTTAACATCAATTTTTTTTTTTTAGGGACAAGTGCCCAGCGACCCCGTCGGAGGCAAAGGAAGAACGACTCCATTGCCCAACTTTGCCAGGAGGTGAGGGAGAGCAGGACCCTTTTGTTTCAGGAGCTGAGGGAGAGCTGACGAACATTATGCGGGTAAGCCCGGTGGACCATAACCGCCACATGACAGCTTTCTGGGAAGGCCTCAGTAACCTGAGGCAACCGGCACCCTCACCCTACATGCCGTATCCGTATCCACATCACCCACATCACTCGGTGTATTACCACCCACAGTCCCCATCCTCTTCCCGCATCCGACAGCTGTCCCCCACTCCACAACCAGATGGCTCAGGACAGTGTTCCTTCACGGCACCAACAAGTCCCATCTTCCATTTCTGAACTATGAGCACAGGGCACTTTCACAAACATTTGGAGTTGTCTTTTGTGACCTTATAGTATCTGAAGAGAAAGTGTGTGTGTTTTTTTAACTGTTGTTTAACTTGTAAATATCAAAAATCAGTGTAGAAATTTACTTTTAAGTTGTTCACTTTGAATTTACTTTTAAGTTGTTCACTCAGACAGGACCAAAGAGTCCACCCACACAAAGAATGGAAGAGACTACAGAATTTAAGCTAGGCATTACAAAGACATACAAAATGAAAGTGTGGTTGTGTTTATTTCACTACCCCAGACCAGACCTTACATAAATGATAAATGAACAATAAATCCATAGCAACAAATTTAATGCCTTGATTTGTGGCACAAAAGATGCAAGCAACAAAAAACAAAATGACAGAACATGATTAAAACAATTGTGTACGCAGAAGAGTTTTCACTTAAATAGTCTGCAAGTGCATCTCTGATCCTCTGTCCAGCTGCATTGTCCTGGGTGTTTCAGGCACGGACACCTGGCTGTGGTATGGCAGATTCCAACACTGCGGCATCAGTAGTCCAGGTGGGATTTAAGCTCTCGTTTTCGTCTTCACACAAGTTGTGCAATGCACAACATGTAGCAATCATGTATAGGCTGAAAGTCACTTCGATTCATCAGCACTCTCCAGCGTGCTTTCAGTCTCCCAAAGGCAATCTCAACGGTGGTCCTTGCAGAGCTGAGGTAAACATTAAATTACTTGTTCTGGGGTGATGCATGGGGAATGAGTGTACCCTTTGATAATCCAGTCCATAAGTGGATAGGCTGGATCTCCCAAAAGGAAATGGCTAACGGTGACGCCGTTGATTTCTCTTGAGCCCTGAGAGAAAAAAGACAAGATGGTGAATCAGTGAACCACCACAACAGTTTCAGGTACTATGCAGAATGACTTTTGGCAGTAGATGTGCTTGTTTAAATAACTCTGACTGCCTAAGGACGCTTGCGTCGTGGGCACTTCCAGGCAGTTTGCAGCTCAGGTTCCAGAACCTTGGAACAATAATAACTGTTAACAGTCATGACACGTATAGCTCATTGCACCACACCCAGACAAGGACCACCCGCAAAATGTTTGTTTGGTTTAACGTAAAGAAGTTCAACTCACTAACACTTGTCGTCCACCACAGCTTGGAGGACGTACGGCCATCCTTTGCGATCAACAAAGTCTCTGTATCCATGTGTTGGTGGTAATATCGGGATGTGGGTACCGTCAATGCAACTGATGATCTGGGGGATGTAAAACTTCTGTTCGAATTGGCTTGCTATTGCGATAGCTTCCTCTGCAGTGGGCATTCTAATGACGTCTTTAATGACAGACGACACCATCCCACGGCAGAACAAGTAAACAAGCTTTTTCACCGTGGGCTTGCTAACCCCAAACTGGTTTGCCACAACCCGGTACTCCACGCAACTAGCCAATTTGTACAGAACAATGGCGACTCTCATTGGAAGCAGTATAGGTGCCCGAACGGTCATGTCTTCATCAACCCACACAACTTATCAAAGGTCCTCCGGGTCATTCGAAAGTTGCACCTCCAATCCTTGTCAGTATATTCTTGTAAGATCACTCGACCCCAGAAGCCTCTGTCCCTGATCTTCATCCATACTGAACGTTTAGGCCTTCTGTGCTGTAGCAGAGCTCTTGCTCTCAACAAGTAATTTTCGTTGTCTTAGATTGCTTGTAATATCAAACGCCGATGACACAGTTACTGTCGTATTAACGAAACCAAAAACGCAGTTTTTTCATTCATACGAACAACCAAACTCTGCAGAATGCACAACACGTACACCAATGCTACTCCGTCAAACTCCTCGAACGCCATCTTTGTATACTGCCAGATAGTTGTGTTGTGTTTTTATTATAGCCGTTTCCCAATTTAGCGAGTGCACGGTTCTGAGCATCCTTGGAGGGGGATGTGCGTCATATCCGGCGCGACAACCACCGTTCCATTCGGTTTTTGTCCCCTGCACATTTAAGACGTGGTCTGAACAGCGCAGTCGTTTCCATGGAAATCGGGGTGTGGACCAAGCGTGCAAACATGCACGCTTCGCGCACTTAAAAGCCCCAGCATGCACAGCGCGGGAGGATATATGACTACAATGATGGACTCGCCAGCGACATTGCCATGTGACAGTTGCGAAGTCACTATAAAATATACGTTCTGGTTCACCTCACCTACAACTGTGCTACATGAAACTCTTCATAAACTACGCTAAACATGTGTGATGGTAGCCGTAACGGCATAGATCACGGCACCTGTATTACCGTTCACATGCTTTTCCCCTTACACTCCTATATTTCCTTTGCTGTTGTAATGCTGGATATTCTACAGTGTAGCCATGTCCAGCATTTACTCTAAGCTGCGCACTGCTTGCACATTCTCAGCGCACAAGAAAACCTATGCAGCGCACTGTAAATCAGGGATGAAAGAGCTTTTAGCGGATCTCCGCTTTTTATTCAGCCGTGGGGTCTTTTTTTTTTTTTTTATATCTGCAAAGTGCGAGCCACGGGGGGGGGGGGGGGGGGGGTACATTTCGGATGTTGCGCTTAATGTGGTTGCTCAGACACATTAAAAATTAGGGGGAACATTGACCATGTCCCAATTCCAAGTATTACTAGTCGAAACAGAATAATATTTTTGTCGTTAGGGAACAAGGAGCAGACCACCCGGCTCATTGAGCTGAGGCGGGACCTGTTCCATTTCGCAGACGCCCATGTGATCCCCGGGCTGCACCCAGGGCTCACCGAGTATGCACCGTCTTGACTGCAGACTGAGACCACACTCTGAACCGTGCACTCGCTGAATTGAGAAACGGCAATTGAGTAGCTATCACCCGGAAGTAGTTGGACTACAGCACCACCTAGCGTTGCGGAGCCGGCCAGCAGGCCCGGCGCCAGATATAAAATATTAAGGGGGCAATGAGTTTATCACAGGGGGCGGGGTCGCGTCGCACACACACACACACACACACATCCCACTCCTCGCGTGCGTAATGGGTCAGGCGCGCTCCTCGACAGCTCGTGTATTTAGACTACACCTTTGTAAGAGACTGACTGAGTAACAGACATCCCAAGTCCCGGAAAATTATAGTGGCTCCCTGACACCCGCGTGTCGGATAAAATATCCCGGATTTTAGACAATGTGAGGGTTTTGTTTTTGTTTTGGACTGTGCAGAGCAACATCTCCCTGAAATGAGTTTTTGGAACTTGGGATGTCTGGAGTAAGAGTAAAAAGTGATGAGAGTTTTTATTATTATTATTTGAACGTAGACCCTCGGTCAAGTGATCTCCTGCATACCACAAAACCAAACCAACAACTGATCTGAGCAACGCCAAGAGACAGGACATTAACCCCACATAGCCCTCCACCACAAGCGCAAACACAGCGCATATGGGCAATGCGCAACACAGCGCGACTCTCACATCTGAGGGGGCGGACTGATGACGTGAGGGGGCGTCGCCACCAAACGCCCCCTCGTGGTGCCGGCCAGTTCGCTGACCTGAATCCGATTGTACGAGCTTCATGTGCACTCGGATTGGACGACAGACCACCCGGTGAGTAACGGGAGAAATCCAATCCTAATCCGATCCTACCATGTGCACGCACTCATTGATAGATGTCCCTTGGAGTGGTGGTCAGCACATAATGGTGCCTACATTTTGCACAGAAGTACCTAGCTGCCCCTGCCTCCACTGTGCCTTGTGAAAGACTTTTTTCATTAGCAGGTCACATTTTACAAAAAAAAGAGATCAGCACTGTCATATGAAAATGTCAATAAGCTTGTCTGCTTAAGCAACTGGTTAAAGGAAGAGTAAATGCACTTTGAGTTATCTTTATGGCTGCTTAGTCAGTTTTGTATTTGTGTACATCAGCCACTTGTTTTTTGCACAATTGTTGAAAATGTGCACTTGGTTCAACTTCTTACTACACTGTCCCCATGTTTTGAGCAGATAATTGACATACACTCATGTAAAACATTAAAAAAAATGTCAGTAATATAACTTTCTGACAATAAATTGCATTTTTATCAAAATATGTGGGTGTTTTTATGAAGAGTATTTAACTGTGATTAATCATGATTAATCAAAAATTCTAAAGTGTGATTAATCTGACTAACAAAAAAATAATCGTTGGACAGCACTAATTTTAAGAAACTGATGATGTCTAAATAAATAAGCTTAAAATTGGTAAAACTTTTCTGTTTGTAAAACTACTTTTTCTGGACTGAGGTGTTTTTTGGTGACAACGGGACACCACTGGTACACCGTGGTACTTTAAGTACTTTTAGTCTATAGTTTCTCATATCATAATAATCACATCTTTTTTTTTCTTTATTTGCAATTCAGCACAAAAATCTAATAACAAGGCACATTCTCATTCATTTCTCATTCAGCATTAATAACAAAAACATCACCATGTATGGTAACATTTATTATTCAATATTGTGTAACAATTAAAACATATAAGACAACTTATTATAAGTGACTTCATATTTATCATAAATAAAACAGAAAAAAGTCATCTTTGTTTTTGAAATAATGTAATTTATTATAATTCTGTCAAATTAAGTAAAAATTAGAAATTAAACTATAAAAATCTGCCATAAGCACTTTAAATGCTATTATTAATTAATGTTATTATTAATTTTGTTAATTTTGTTAAAGATCCCATGACATGGTACTTCTTGATGCTTTTATATGGCTCCTTAATGGTTCCCTAATACTGTAAATGAATCCTTCTTCAAAATCAAGCCTCAGTGCATGAGATATGACTCTGTCTTCATGAGGCTAAATATGTCTCTGAAACGCTTTATTATGGGCATAGTTGCTTGAATGCAAATGAGGAGGACAGAGACAGGCCAGTGCAGCGGGTGGGGGTGTGGCCAAATGCTCCGCTTTTCCTGGATTAGCGGTGCGCTGTGCGCTGGCCCCACTTCCGCGTTTCAGTGCGAAGGAAGATATGTGATGATTTCCATTTTTAAAAAAACACATTTCCACAGAAAATAAAATTAAACCACTGCTGTTTTAGAGGTTCGGAGGCTCGGATAAAGGACATCCGAGCCTGGAAACACTCTCACGTGCCTCCAGGAAAATAAAATAACGCATCTCGCATTGCGTAGCTCGTTTGTGGTCCAAACTCTCTGGCCGTAATTTCCAGAGACGGTGGGTAGACATCCAGATGGGGGGTGGAACTGCATTTGCATTTTTCCACGAATGTGACGTCAGAAATTTCCCTTGTTCAGAATCGCCCGTTTGGGCTGTCTTTTTTTCAAACGCGGATGTCCTTTATCCGAGCCTGGAACCATTCTCACGTGTCTCCAGGCAAATAAAAAAATGCATCTCGCATTGCGTAGCTTGTTTGCGGTCCAAACTCTCGGTGTGATTTCCAGAGACGGTGGGTAGACATCCAGACGGGAGTTGGAAACCTTTCCGAGTGTGAAGTCAGAAAGTTCCCTTGTTCAGAATCACCCGTTTGGGCTGTCTTTTTTTCAAACGCAGAGAAGGATCGCAAATGCTCAGTTTATACATTTCGCAACTTTTAGCCATGGGGGAGGCCCTAAACAGGGTAGGTGAGCTCACATTAACGTTCAAAAACCTCAGAAAGTGAACATTTCATGCTATGTGACCTTTAATCTTATACATTTTAATCTAAGCTAAACTTGAGCAAAAGTGGCGAGGAAAAAATCCCTTTAACAGTTAGAAACCTCGGACAGACCCCGGCTCAAGATGGGTCGTCTGTCTCGACCAAGAGAGAGAGAAGGAGAGAGATAGAGAGAGCGAGAGTGAGAGACAGATCAAGAGAGAGGGAGATAGAGAGATAGAGAGAGGGAGAGAGAGAGAGAGAGAATGTGTGAGAAAGATAAAGAGAGAGGGAGATAGAGAGAGCGACAGGGAGAGATAGATAGAGAGGGAGGGAGAGAGATAGAGAGGGAGAGAGAGAGAGGGAGAGAGAGAGAGTAAGAGAGAGAGAGAGCAAGAGGGAGAGACAGATAGAGAGAAGGAGAGACAGGTAGCAAGGGAGAGAGGGAGAGAGAGAGAGCGAGAGGGCGAGACAGATAGAGATCGAGAGGAAGAGAGCGAGAGGGAGAGAGCGATAGAGAGAGAGCGAGAGGGAGACACAGAGAGAGGGAGAGATAGAGTGAGAGACAGATAAAGAGAGCGGGAGGTAGAAACAGATAGCGACAGGGAGATAGAGAGAGATAGGGACAGCGAGAGGGAGAGACTGATAGATAGAGAGACCGAGAGGGAGCAACAGATATAGAGAGGGAGAGACAGATAGAGAGCATCAGGGAGGGAGAGAGCGAGAGGGAGAGAGAGGGAGAGAGAGAGCAAGAGGGAGGGAGGGAGAGACAGAGAGCAAGATGAGAAAGAGGGAGAGAGATAGGGAGAGCGAGAGGGAGGGCGAGATAGAGAGAGCGAGAGGAAGAGACAGATAGAGAGAGCTTGAGGGAGAGACATATATAGAGAGAGGGAGAGCGAGAGAGAGATAGAGGGAGAGAGGGAGAGAGAGATAGAGGGAGTGAGAGGGAGAAAGAGCGAGAGAGTGAGAGAGTGATAGAGAGAGCAAGAGGGAGAGACAGATAGAGAGAGGGAGAGAGAGGGAGAGAGAGAGCGATAGGGAGAGACAGAGGGAGAGAGAGGGAGATACAGACAGAGAAAGAGAGAGATAGAGAGAGGGAGAGAGAGAGACAGCGGGAGGGAGATAGAGGGAGAGAGAGTGAGAGACAGAGAGAAAGAGTGAGATAGAGAGAGCAAGAGGGAGAAAGATAGAGAAAGGGAGAGAGAGGGAGAGAGAGAATGATAGAGAGAGTGCGAGGGAGAGAGAGAGAAGGAGAGACAGATAGAGAGCAAGAGGGAGAGAGAGGGAGAAAGAGAGAGAGGGAGAGAGAGAGAAAGACAGATAGATAGAATGAGAGAGAGGGAGAGAGCAAGAGGGAGAGAGACAGATAGAGAGAGCGAGACGGAGTGACAGAGTGAGAGGGAGAGACAGATAGAGAAAGCTTGAGGGAGAGAAATATAGAGAGCAAGAGGGAGAGACAGATAGAGAGAGGGAGAAAGAGAGAGAGGGAGAGAGCGAGAGGGAGAGAGATAGAGAGAGCGAGAGAGAGAGAGAGGGAGGGAGACTTTGACTTTTAAAAATACATTTATTATTGTATTAAACTAGTAACGCTCCAACATCGTCAAGTCACGGACACCAAACAAAAAGAAACCCCACCTAAAAGTCCAGCACTAGCTGCCCCTCCCTCACACAGGGCTGTCCCCACTGTCCACACGGCCTCAAAGTCCTCCAGCTCTCCCACCAGTGAGCTGTAGCTGTGCTCCAGTTTGAGGCGTTTCTTCACCCGATGCTTCACAGCAGAAGCTCAGGGTCTATACACCCTGTCCCAGCTCTACAGTTCCTCCTTGTGAGCCAGATGCTCAGCTTCACCTGCCCCAGGACAAAGCTGACCAGTCCCACAGTCCGGCACCGCACTGCACTGTACCTGGGTCCCAACATAAACAGCTCCTTGGTGAGGTCTTGGCCCAACCTCTGGAGCCAGTGTCCTACTGTGGCAAAGCCACAGATGCCCAGTGTCTCCTCAGCAGGACAGAAGGCACACTGACGGGCTGTGCTTGGGTCAAAGTGGGCCACATGTCTGTTTGTGGCCACAGCCCCATGCACCACCCTCCACTGGAGGTCAGCACATCATTTCTCCATAGGGGGGCAGTACAGGGACCTCCAGCTTCCTTTGGGAGATGACCCCAGGGCCAATACACCTGACCACCTGCTCTCAGACGCGGCAACCAGCTCGACTCTGTGGCGGACTTTTACAGCAGTGATGTGCAGGTACTTTTTTACCACTGTGGCCAGATCTGACAGGACTGAGAACATCACTGCTCCAGATGGTTCTTCCTGTGCTCCTACAGCCTGCACACACAGTGAGGGAAAGTTCGGATGGTGGATAGGTGGGTGGGCTCTGTAGATGCCCAGAGCTTCTCTGAACCGTGCCGGGAGTCCACTCTGCACCTCCTGCAACAGTCTCTGCACCACTTGCTCAGACCTCACCCCTGTCTCCTGGCTGAGCTGAGCAGCGGTCTTCCACCCTCTGTCAGTCCTCAGGTTGGCCAGCCAGGTCAGTCCTGCAGTCACAAACGTCTGCCTCAACTGAGGGGACTCCAGCAGGGTGCTCCTCACCATAGGGTTGTGGAAGAGCAGCACTTCTCCTTCCCGACCGTATGGCTCCTCCATGAGAAAGACAGCACGGAGCGCCAGGCTTTCAGCACTCAGTGGTAAAAGGCTGTAGTCCCCAACATGTCCACACCACTTAGGTCTGTGAGGAACAGATGTTTGTCGTAGTCCAGCCCTCCCACTTTGCGAAGCAGGACAGCTGCCAACTCTGTCCATAGCTGCTGTGGGCCGTACAGCAAACACTGCACAATCTGCAGACGCAGAGCCACCACACGACTCACCAGGTCTATTAGCCTCTGTCCTCCTTCGTCCACAGGCAGGCAGAGGACCACCGCTTTGAGCCCCCCCCCCCCCCCCCCCCCCCCAGAAGAACTCCACCAGTTTCCTCTGAATGTTCACCACCAGAGTCTGGAGGCTGCAAGACAGTGAAGCGGTGCCACAGACAGGAGGCTGCCAGAGTGTTGACCACCAGAGCCTTTCCCTGTACGACCATCGAGACAATCGGGCACTCACCTTTTCCACAAGCTTCCAGTTCTTGCCCTGGAATTGTTCATTTCCCAGGAACAATCCCAGATACTTGATCCCCTCGGAGCTCCACTGCAGTCCCCCCTGAAGGATGGGCCTCGCCTGGTCGACCCACCGCCCGAGGAGGAACTCCTCACTCTTGGTCCAGTTCACCTCCGCAGAGGAGGCGCGCTCGTACAGGGCCAGCTTTTGTTCTAGCCTCTCCACGTCCTCCTGTCCTGAGATACAAACAATGATGTCATCTGCATACGCTGAAAGGTGGAGAGGCTGTGAGACCAGCTCCACCATCAGACCTCTAAGCTCCCTCCTCAGCTAGTGAAGCAGAGGTTTCATTGCCAGTCCAAACTGCCCTTTAGCCGGTTAGCAAGTACCTTTGCTAAAATCTTATATTCCGCACATAACAGGGAGACTGGTCTCCATTTCTTTAAAACTGTTAGATCGCCTTTCTTTGGTAAAAGTGCTAAGAGAGAGGGAGCGATAGGGAGAGAGCGAGAGAGAGAGACAGAGAGAAAGAGAGAGATAGAGAGAGCAACAGGGAGAGAGGGAGAGCGAAAGGGAGAGAGAGAGCAAGAGACAGAAAGAGTGAGATAGAGAGAGGAAGAGGGAGAAAGAGAGAGGGGGAGTTTGTTTATTTTTTTTTATTTAAGGATCCCCATTAGTCTCTACAAACATAGAGACTAGTCTTCCTGGGGTCCAATTTAAAATACAATACACTTCAATACATCCAAGCACCATAACAACAGACCAATCAACAGTGAGATCAAGCCACATTATCCAAAACACATACTAAACACTAAAATATGTTACATTCAAAACAGTGAGACCAAGTTACACCATCCAAAACACATACCAAACACTTAAAATATGTTACATTCAACTTTATTCAGCATTATAAAATAGTAATTTCTTAAGACATTTTTTAAAAACAGCATGATTTTGTATGACCATTATGTGTTGTGGCAGCACGTTCCAGTGAGAAATGGCTCTATAGAGAAACGTTGCTTTTAGTGCATTAGTTCTTGGTTTTGGTAAAGTGAAAACTGTGGTTGAGGCTCGTCTTGTATTAAACCTGTGTCTGCTACCGGTAAGCTGTAACTGTGAGACCATGTGTAAAGGTCTGTGTGTTGTCCACACTTTATGCAAGGATACAACTAAATTACAGGCCAGTCTGTTCTTGACTTTCAGCCACGAAAGTTCCTTATGCATAGTACTGATATTAGTCCTAAAAGAGCAGTTTAGAGCAAGACGTGCCGCTCGATTCTGAACTATCTGGAGCTTTTCCAAGTCTTTGTTTGCAGCACTAGACCAAACATTAGGACAATAGTCCAGCTGAGATAAAACAAGAGAGGAAATTACAAGTTTTCTTGTTTCCGTTGGCATAAAATAAGCATTGCTTCTAATTATTGCAATATTCCTACTCATTTTAGCAACAATATTATTTATATGAGTTGACCATGTCATAGTTTGGTCTAATGTGACACCTAAAAGTTTAATTTCCGTGAGTTGTTCCAATAATTGTTTATCGAGAGATATGTTAAGCTTAAGATTTTTTCGGACAAAATACTTTGATCCCAATAGCATACACTTTGTTTTTGTAATATTCAATTTTAAACGGTTCTCCAGAACCCATTTTTGAACAGACATTAGCTCCTGTTGTAAAATGTCATTGACCTGATCCAAGTCAGCTGAGGAGACATGTATGGTGGTATCATCTGCATATACAGTCATACAGGCCTTATCTAGTGCATATGGCATATCATTAATGAAAATACTATAAACCAAAGGGCCTAGGCAGCTTCCTTGTGGGATTCCACATGAGAGTGTTACGTTATTTGAAAGTGAACCATTAAATGTTTCCTATCAGTTAAATAACTGCACATAAACTGTAAAGCTGCAGTATTAAAACCATAAGCAGATAATTTCATTTGTACAAGGCTGTGATTAACAAGGTCAAAGGCTGCACTAAAATCAAGAAACACAGCTCCTATCAATTGTTTACAGTCAATTTGATGCAACCATTGGTCAGTGAGCTCTGTGAGTGCTGTATTGGTAGAATAACCTTCCTTATAAGCATGTTGGACATCCGATAAAATACAATTCTCATTAAAATAATTTTGAATCTGTTTGCACATAACTCCCTCCATCAGTTTACTCAGAACAGGCAAGATGCTTATGGGTCTACTGTTTTGTCCAGTTAATTGTTGTCTAGAATTTTTAACCAATGGAACAACTTATTATATATATTTTCCACAGGTGTGGGTACACACATTCCTCAAAACATGCATTGAAAATATAACAAAGAGGCTTGACAATTAATTTAGCAGCAAATTTTAGGAGTTTTCCATCCATGTTATCAATTCCACACGGTTTATTGCAGTTCAAATTCTCAAGAAGCTGTAACATTTCCTCATTTCCTATTGGCCTGAACTCAAAGTTGCATTTTTTTCCTTCCATTATTTGTTTTTAGGGAGGGAGTTAGAGAGAGATAGAGAGAGCAACAGGGAGAGAGATAGAGAGAGAGAGTGAGAGGGAGAGAGAGAATGATAGAGATAGAGAGAGGTAGAGAGAGAGAGACAGATAGAGAGAGCAATAGGGAGAGAGAGAGAGAGAGCAAGAGAGAAAGAGCAAGAGAGAGAGAGAAAGCAAGAGGGAGAGAGAGATAGAGATAGTGAGAGGGAGAGAGAGCGAGAGAGAGAGAGCGAGACGGAGAGAGAGATAGTGAAAGGGAGAGACAGATAGAGAGAAGGAGAGAGAGAGAGGGAGAGAGTGATAGGGGGAGGGAGAGGGAGAGAAAAAGAGAGGAAGAGAGAGAACGAGGGAGATAGAGAGATAGAGAGCGAGAGAGAGAAAGAGAGAGGGAGAGACCAATAGAGAGAGAGCGAGAGGGAGAATGGGAGATAGAGAGAGGGAGAGATAGAGAGAGCGAGAGACAGATAGAGAGAGGGGGAGATAGAGAGAGCAAGAGGGAGACAGAGAGAGAGCAAAAGGGAGAGAGGGAGAGACAGATAGAGAGAGCAAGAGGGAGCAACAGATAAAGAGAGCAAGAGGCAGAGACAGATAGAGAGAGTGAGAGGGAGAGACAGATAGAGGGAGAGAGAGAGTGAGAGAGATAGAGATAGAGAGAGGGAGAGGGTGAGAGGAAGAGATAAAGAGAGCGAGAGGGAGAGACAGATAGAGAGAGAGAGAGAGAGAGAGGGAGAAAGCGATAGGGAGAGAGAGTGAGGGAGAGACAGAAAGAGAAAGCGCGACATAGAGAGAGCAAGAGGGAGAGAGAGAGGGAGAGAGAGAAAGAGTGAGATGGAGAGAGGGAGAGAGAGAGAGAGAATGATAGACTTGGACTTTTAAAATACATTTATTATTGTATTAAAATATTAGCACTCCAACATGATCAAGTCACGGACACCAAACAAAAGGAGACACCTCCTAAAAGTCCAGCACCATCTACCTCTCCCTCACACAGGGCTGTCCCCACTGTCCACACGGCCTCAAAGTCCTCCAGCTCTCCCACCAGTGAGCTGTAGCTGTGCTCCAGTCTGAGGCGAGCCTTCACCAGACGCCTCAGCAGAAGCTCAGGGTCTGTACACCCTGTCCCAGTTCTACAGTTCCTCCTTGTGAGCCAAATGCTCAGCTTCACCTGCCCCAGGACAAAGCTGACCAGTCCCACAATCCGGCGCCATGCTGCACTGTACCTGGGTCCCAACACAAACAGCTCCCTGGTGAGGTCTTGGCCCAACCCCTGGAGCCAGTGTCCCACTGTGGCAAAGAGAGGATTGAGGCGAGGACAGGACAGCCACAGATGCTCCAGTGTCTCCTCAATAGGACAGAAGGCACACTGACGGGCTGTGCTCGGGTCAAAGTGGGCCACATGTCTGTTTGTGGCCACAGCCCCATGCACCACTCTCCACTGGAGGTCAGCACATCGTTTCTCCGTAGGAGGGCAGTACAGGAACCTCCAGCTGCCTTTGGGAGATGACCCCAGGGCCAACACACCTGACCACCTGCTCTCAGACGTGGCAACCAGCTCCGCTCTGTGACGGACTTTTACGGCAGTGATGTATAGGTCCTTCTTTACCACTCTGGCCAGATCTGACAGGACTGGGAACGTCACCGCTCCAGATGGTTCCTCCTGTGCTCCTAAGGCCTGCACACACAGTGACGGAAAGTTCACAAGGTGGGCAGGTGGGTGGGCTCTGTATGCGCCCAGAGCTTCTCTGAACCGTCCACTCTGGCGGAGCCATGAGTACTGACGGGTGGCACTGTCGCTATGTGTCAATCAGGTCGTTCTCTCTCACTACACTGTCCAGCAGGGCGGCGACTCTGGGGTGGGGCTCTACAGTGTTCCTGTCTGAAGGGTGTGTGGTGCAGTTCCAGTCCACTCCCACTATAACCACAGAGGTACTGTTATAGTATAGAGAGAATGATAGAGAGAGCTAGAGAGAGAAAGGGAGAGACAGATAGAAAGAGCGAGAGGGAGAGAGATAGAGAGAGCAAGAGAATGATAGAGAGAGCGAGAGGGAGAGAGAGACAGATATAGAGTGAGAGACAGAGAGAGAAAGAGCGAGATAGAGAGAGCAAGAGGGAGAGAGAGAGGGAGAGAGAGGGAGAGGGAGCGATAGAGAGAGGGAGAGACAGAGCAAAACGGAGAGGCTGAGTCTGGCTGGATCAGAGGAGGAGGCCTCCAGCCTCCATCTCTGATAGACCTAGCCTCCTTCTCCTATGCCAGTCCCAGGGAGAGAGAAGAGTGAGGGGGTGAGAGAATGAAGGAGAAGAGCGGGAGAGAGGAGAAATAGATAGAGAGGGAGAGGGGGAGAGAGAGGAGCGAGAGAGAGAGAGAGAGAAGGAAAGAGAGAAGAGAGATATTGAGAGAGAGGGGGAGAGAGAGAGAAGGAGGAGAGAGAGATAGACAGGGAGAGAGATGCTATAGTGAGACTGGACATGGATGGACTATCGTCCCAGAAAGGATAGAACCCAGGAGAAGAAGGATCTGCAAGCTGTTACAAGAGAAGCAAGAGGAGCAGAGGGGGGAATAGCTTGAGCAGCAGGCAGGGGTGTAGCAGGCAGGGGCGTGGCAAGGGCAGCCAGCAGGGGCGTAGCAGGCAGGGGCGCGGCAGGGTCATCCGGCAGGGGCGTAGCAGGCAGGGGTTTGGCAGGAGGAGCAGGAAAGGGTGTGACAAGAATAGCAGGCAGGGGCGTGACAGGAGCACGTAGACGGCAACCAGGAACAGCACGGGGGACCCTAAAACGGTAAGCAGAGCAAAGCAGAGGAGGAGGAGCATGGAGGGACAGTCCATAAGAGGTAGGGAGGAGAAAAGCAGGAGCAGCAGGGGGAGGTGTGGCAGGAGCAGTAAAGAGAGAAACAGCAGAAGGCGAAGAGGGGGGATTGGGGCGCCAGGCGAGAGAAACAAAAAGGGGCATAGTACAAGGAGCCTCCAAGAAAGGCTTAAGAGGAGGAGGATGAGAGTTTACATGGAGGGAGAGGGAGTTTACACAGGAAGGAAGGACAAGCTTTGGAGCAGGGGCAGGGAGGGGTTTTGGACGCCTAACCGGAACAGCTGGGCAGACCCTCAGATGCCAAGTAGGAGCAGAGTAGGGCAAACCAGCAGCAGCAGGTAGGGGCATAGCAGGATCAAAGAGGGGGTTTACACAGGGAGAAGGTACAGGCCTAGCAGCAGGAGCAGAGCGGGGTTTTGGACCCTTCACTGGACCAGCTGGGCGGATCTTCAGACGGCAAGTAGGAGCAGAGCGGGAAAAAGTAGGAGCAGCAGGTGGGGGAATAGGGGCAGGAGCAGAGCGGGGTTTTGGACGCTTCACCAAACCACCTGGGCAGGCAGGAGCAGAGGGGGGCAAAGCAGCAGCACCAGGCAGGGGCATAGCGGCAGCAGCAGGTTGGGGCATAGCAGCAGTAGCAAGTGGGGGCATAGCAGGCAGCAAACATATGAACACGTAAGCACGCACGGGTCTTCATGTGATCCAAGGAGAAGCTGTGGAAGGTGGCCCAGAACTGTGCTTTTCTCCAAGCAAAGGGCCTGCGGTTCACTGAGGATTTGAGCAAGGAAGACCGAGACAACAGGCAAAAACTGTGGCCAAAGAAAGAAAGAAAGCGTGAGATGAAGGGAAGACTATAGAGAATTATAGACTAAGACTATAATGTCCATTCCACTGAAGAGGACCTCTGGTTAGTTGCTTCATGTTCTCAGGTTCAACTACATTCTTTTATGATAAAAGGAGAAATTCAATTTGTCAACTGGACAAAATGTATTTGGTCGAAAACGTTTCGCAACTCATCCGAGGTGCTTCATCAGTTCTGGTTAGAGTGCTGAAGGACACTGCTTATATCTAGCTGCAGGGAGGAGCTAACTATAGTGAAATTATTATGAAACTATCCCGCCTCTTTGTTTTGAGTTTCTGTCTTATGTGTTCCCAATTTGTCTCTGGCGTCTAGTTTAGCATACCTATTCAAAACCCGAATGGCTGTTTTCACACCTCTGGCCCTGACCTGGCTGCCCTATTGTTTCCTTTGTTTGTTTTGACTTTGGTTTGAGAATGGAATTATATATGGGAGACAAATTATGTCTGACTCCCCCATTCCTGTTTAAAGAAGGATTGTCTTTTTTGACAAAAATAGCCTCTTTAACTCCCCTCTCAAACCAGTTCTTTTCTCTGGCTAAGATCTGAACCTCACTGTCCTCAAAGGAGTGGCCCATGGCTTCTAGGTGAAGATGTACGGCAGATGAAGGTCCACTCTGGCACGTGTGTTGGTACATCCTCTTGTGAAGTGGCTGTTTTGTTTCTCCAATGTAGCGCTCACTGCAGTCTTCACTACACTGAATGGAATAGACCACATTGCTTTGTTTGTGGCTCGGTGTTTTGTCCTTTGGGTGGATGAGTTTTTGTCTTAAAGTGTTTGTGGGTTTGAAATAAACTGGGATTTCATATTGTCTGAAAATCCTCTGTAGTTTTTCCGAAACGCCGGCCAGGTAAGGAATACCCCTTTCCTCCTGGGTTTGGATTCTCTTATGAAGATATGACTGTTGTTATGACAGATTTAGAGTCTTATTAAAAGATTTTTAAAATTTTACTGTAATACAAAAATGAATACCTATTGAGAAAAAAACACATGTTCCATATTAAATTTGTTTACTATGTTTAGATTACTGTATGATGTGCTTATCTTGACAGCACGTAGTTTGATCTATAGTCTAAGGGTTTGCTTAGAGCATTATCTTTTGTTTATCTCTATTCAATAGAGTTACTACTTCAATCTGCCTAATCTTTCTATCTTCTCTCTTAATGATGGGGGTTAGCGAAACAGTACTAATCGCAAAGCTTTATTTCTTTTTGCCACAGTTTAAATTTGATTTTGTGTATGTTCAGGAATCTCTATAACAAGTGACGTAACTTTTAGGAAATTTCAGTGGGGTAACACCACGTATTACCACGCATTGCACAGAACACTCAGCAGGGGTCACTACATTCAAAGAGAAATTCATTGGGTGGTGATGATTTTAACTTAACTTTTCTGCATTTATGGATAAATTTAAAAGATACAGCTCTGATCTATTAATTGGACTCCAATATCTTTAATGCATAATGACTATAAAATATTTACTACAATTTTTGCTAAAAGGCTGAAAACGGTATTGAACTCAATTTTCGAGGAAACTCAGTCTGGTTTTATGACCATGAACACATGATATTATGACATTCTGGATTATTCTGATATTTTGTCTGATAATGGTTTTACCTGGTTCCTAGATTAGGCGTTTGATTCAGTTAAAACCCTGTGGACCAATAGTAACAGCTCCACCTTGCTGCAAGGGGGCACCTCCGCACAATATCTCTATTTCTCCTGGAGATTTTGCAAAATTATCTGGGGCTATCCCTCTGGTGTCTGCACACTGTTTAAAAGTCAATGTAGGTTTGATAATGATAACAACTGTCCTATTAAAGCTGTCAAAGACACACCAGTGGGGAAAATTTGCTTTTCAAGTAGGCCTAATTCTAGAACATAAAATAACAAATCTTTGCTGTTTTCAGACAATATAAAATAAAATATTTCTCACTCACTGACTTTTCTTAAATTTAAATTATTTGAACATAATGTTCAAATAAGAAGACTATAAAAATAATAGTAATGCAATAATGCAAACATTAAAAACAATCAGACAATACAAGACAGCTTTGGGTTTTAAGTCAAATGGGTTTTGAGTCTGGATTTTAATGTTGGGAGTAAATCAAGATCATATGTGTGTGTTTAAATTTGGTTTCTAAGTGTCTAACAATCTGCAGTGCAAGATCAACAGTGGTCAGTATGCAGCTAATTATTTATTTTTGATTGATTTATCTAACCCTTATGTAATATCCTGAACCAGTCCAGTGAAGTTGTCACATTTCAAGGTCAGTTTTATTTGTAGAGCGCAGACAAGTTGGCTACTGCTTTTAAGGCACAGGAGGTACCTAAATCTCTAGGCTATTTCAACAAATAGAGTATAGTAAGAGTACTGTTACTTCAACTATATATGTTACTCAAGTAAAAGTATGCTACTAGGCAAGAGCTCTGACTTTTTTTTAAAAGTCAATCAGCCTCGATGTAGCCTGAGTGTCCTAATATTAGTAAGTTGCTTATTAGCTGTTGCCTTATGTATTTAATTTTGCAGTAAAAGAAAAGCATGAATGCACAAGGGCACATTTCTTTGAATAAACTCTCCATAATCATGATCTAGACATTGTTAAAAGTGTAGTTTGCTCAAATATTGGTTGTTTTTTGTGTAACATGGTAAAATCCCAATGGGATTAACATGAACATGGAAAGTCACAAATCTCACGTTTTTTCCTCTCAGGAGTCTTGAAGTCCGAGTCAGTGGGCAGTCAGTAACAGTCGCTGTAAAAATGTCCAAAAGTCTGGAGTCTGGTTTATTCACAATTCTCAGATGAAGCTCAGAAAGCAGGTTCTTGGCTCAGCCAAAAGATGCACGCGCATTTGAAACACGAGCTTAGCAACAAAAACAACAACAGCACGCAGGTGCGTGCTTACCTATGGATCTAAGCCTGTGTATATTAGATCACTCTATGGATCTAATATACACAGGCTGTAAAATATTATCTATAGCTCCTATTACCGACGCTGGGCATCATAGGCCGACCTGTATTCTGTTTGGACAGTTTTGGACTGTTTTTTAAGTTTTTATAGGAGCGTTTCTTATCTTTCCTGCGCGCCTTCACCTTGCTAACCTGGGAAATCCCAGGCTGCTTTCGTTCGTTCCGATCTGAAAGACAGCCTGACAACTATGGAAAGCGAGCTCTCCCGATTCTGGGAGCCAATCAGAGAGCGGGGAGGGGTGGCAAGACGGTGACGCGTACTACGTGACAAACGGAAGCTTGTAGTTTGAACTGACAACTGACATGATTGGCTATGGGCTACGTATACGCCAAATGATAGACATTCGTAACGTCCAATAAACGGCCGTTGACGATCGTAAACCACACCTCCGCTACGAGATATTTCGAAGGTGGCTCCCAGACCATATATCACTTGTGATATGGTCAGGTGTAAACCGGGCATCGCCACAGCGTAGAAGACACAAGTATCCATCCCATCATGCACCGCATGGCGGTGTCCTATCATTTCTTTCTACCTCTCGAGAGTTCCTACCAAGCCGTGCACATGCGCAGAACATTACGTCACTCCTTGAGAGTTTCTTGAACTTTTGTCTTCTGCCATCCTATTTTATTTCTCCAGAAATAAAAAATATGATTGATAGATACCATGACAAAACATATATTGCATATTTCGGATCATGTATATCTGTAGGGCCACATACTCCAAAATGTAGAAATGTGTAAACAGCAGTTATTAATAAAGGAATTAACCAATGATGCCTACAATCATGTCAATGGACACATAAAAATTAAGTGGTCTTTTTTTTCCTAGGCAACGTAGAAGATTACTGTGTGGTGTGCTTCATGCTGGAGAGCGATGCCGAGAGCAGCATGATTGAAATGATAAAGATTATCAAGTATTTGAGAGTGCTAAGTAAATCTTTAAGTAGACATTTTAAGTTTCCTAACTGTATTGTTTTTATATGTATATATTTTATATATACATATATGTCTCTCTAGGTGCAGTGTGGGACATGTCTTCGATAGGCCCATTTTGAATGTGTCAAATATACAGATACACACACAGATTATACTTGTAGTAAATGTTCGTAGTTTGTAAATTTATTGTAAATTTGTGTAGAGTAGTGTAGTTTTGTTTTAAATATTTAGATTTGGAACATGGAAATAGTAGATTTTTAGTTTTTGAGAAATAGTTTAAATAATGTAGAGGGTGTAAATGTTGTGTAATAACTAGATATATTTTTTTGAATTTTTTTGGAGAGCTTTGTAGATTTTGATAATGTTAAGTGTACATGGTGTAAATGTTGTGTAATAATGTTGTGTAATAATAATATATGTTTTAAAATTAGTATTTTTAGAATTATTTTTTCAAAGCTTTGAAGATTTTGATAATGTTAATAGTGTAGAGGTTGTAAATGTGTAAATTGTTAATCTGTAATGTATAGGCATACATTACAGCAGACAGATGTTCGTAAGCACAAAGCAAAAATCCTGTCCAGAGAGCATAGAAAACATGTGAGTACACACTTTTAACTTGGAAGGAAATCGTCACTAACACAATTGTAAACGTAAAATACGGCCTTAAACCACAAAACTATCAAATAAATTTATTTTAAACTGCGTGGACCTCAGAGCTTTGAGCTAAAAGTTTGGCTAGTAATCTTCAGCTTTCATATTTGCACAGACATCAAACATTAATAAACATGAAAAGGCACAGTTTGACTATATCAGTTTATATTTACGTGTAAATCGTGTAATATAAGCCTCCAACGTATGCATTTAAATTTGGGAATAGATTATCTGCTTTTTACAATCTGTGCATGTTTGTAAAGTGAAGAGTAAATAATACTGCCTGGACAGGTCAGATTTAAGATGGACATGAGGCTCATTGAACAGGTGCAGACACTGGTGTAGATATTTGACACCTGTGTTATGTCTATCACATCTAATATAACAATGACAAAACTGTTTAAAATATTTAATATGAATTTTCTTTTCTCATCTGCAGCCTCCTGTATGAGGACACAACACAGTCCTGGGGCCACAGAACTGTTGGCTGATGATATGCTCATGATTCATGAAATGGGTCAAATGCAGATGACAAAGTAAATTGAACACTGCGCTGTGCATTGCCAGTGCAGCGGGTGGGGGTGTGGCCAAACTCTCCGATCTTTCCTCGTTTAGCGGTGTGATGTGCGCTAGCCCCACTTCCGCGTTTAAGCACGGAGGAAGATATGAGACGATTTCCATTGAAAAATAAACACATTTCCACAGAAAATAAAATTAAAGCACTGCTGTTTCAGAGGCTCGGAGGCTCGGATAAAGGACATCCGAGCCTGGAAACATTCTCACGTGCCTCCAGGCAAATAAAAAAAAACGCATATTGCATTGCGTAGCTCGTTTGCGGTCCAAACTCTCTGGCCGTGATTTCCAAAGACGGTGGGTAGACGGGGTGGAACTGGATTTGCATTTTCCACGAATGTGACGTCAGAAATTTCCCTTGTTCGGAATCGCCCATTTGGGCTGTCTTTTGTTCAAACACGGAAAAGGATCACAAATGCTCAGTTTACGCATTTCGCAACTTTTAGCCATGGGGGGGGGGGGGGGGGGGGCAATAAACAGGGCAATAAACAGGGTAGGGGAGCTCAAAATTTCATGCCATGGGACCTTTAAAGGTACACTGTCATTTTCCCAGGGAAGGAGCTGTTGGCCTGAGCGAGTGGCTTTAATACTACTACTACTACTACTACTACTACTACTACTACTACTACTACTACTAAAAATAATAATAATAATAATAATAATAATAGTAATAATAATAATAATAATAATAGTTATTATTATTGTTGTTGATTTGTTGTTGTTATTATTATTATTATTATTATTATTATTATTATTATTATTATTATTATTTTATATAAAAGAAGTTTAGAGTTTATATTCATAGTGTTTTGTTCAATAGTGTAAATTGAACAAATTTGGGTGAATACATTGCAAACAGCACTTTTTAACAGCTTTAATAGGAACTCATAAAAGACAAAACAGCATAGCATATACACACTGGACATAACATTTTTTTATCTGATACAACTTATGATTATCTATGTAAATGATTTCAATAAAACAAAAAGTCCAATAGAGTCTATTTAAGTAGCCCATATTGGTGAGGTTCAAGAATGTGATGGCATCATACTCCCAGATGGGGGCAAGAGGTATTACTTCACCATAAAATCTTTTCACAAATGTTGAACTTGATCATTTTTATTAGGGAGTAGACCCAAGAACTCACTGGATCACAACAAAAATCTGCAAATGAACAATAATAATTTTCACTGCCCCCATTTGAGTTAAATCTGAAATCCAGCAGTTAGATGTATGGCCAATTAATGTAGTTGGTTAATGGTTCATTGTGGGTTTATTGTGGCTAAATTGTCATAGTAAATGTCATAGTCATTTCAAACTATGAAAAATAAATGTGTAAGTATACTAAATAAATGCTTATATAATGAGACAAAGAATGACAGCGTACATAAAGGTGACAGTGCACAGTGAAAGCAGAAACACACAGACTGACTATAGCACCATCGGACAAGAAAAATACAAAAGACAAAAGAGGTTACATGTTATTTATATTTTGTGTATGTTTTCATGAGGGGAGATTATAGCTTTTAAGCACAAAATATTCTAATTTGCATATCACTTACCATAGCTTGTTCACAGAAGTGGAAAGTAATTAAATACAAACCGTCCTGTTATTGTATTTGAGTAGATTTTGATAATTTTGTTGAATGGGATCCAGAATACATACTTTTCAAATACTTACAGATGTCTGGTCACTGGTGAAGCTCCCCGAGTTCAGATGGGTGTGAGTGACAGGTGGATTAGCCAATCAGGGACAGACATGGTCCGTCTGTATCAAAATAAATATGGCTGTTGCTCACACGGAAAAAAGAGAGGAAAAAATTCACAAGGGACTAAAAAACATGGAGGTTTTCTGCCGAGTGCAATGAGTCAAGCTATAAACTCTGAATTTGTTTAAAATGATGGTGACCAACGAGCTCTTTTGTTTCAAATGTGTCACTGAAATAAACAAATCTGATTGAACGATCATGTTTGGTTCTGCTCGGCGGAGGGAGTAGTGACCAGACTCATATAGGTCTAGGATAAAAAATACAAACATATCAGTCTGGATTTACTAGGCAAGTAACTGAGGATTATTCTAGCCATGTAATAGTACTTTATAGATGCACTGTGTAACTTTTCTGATGAAGGTGGGGGAATGTTCCACAATATGGTATAAACACATCAAGCAAGCATTTATTTAATCAAAGGTATTTAGGTATTTGTATTGCGGAAAAATGCCTTGAAAAACATGTATTCTTAAAGTAAGTACTGGACTATAAGTACTGTAAGAGCTGACCTGTAACTATCTGTCTCCGTAGATAAGCTTTATGTCACACTGTGGAAAATTCAAGCCAAAGCAATAACATCTCTATGGAGACAAGATATTGACCCTCCACCAGACAAGTTAAGCAGTGCTCCTTTATAAGAGTAAAATCACAGAAGTTTTTTTTTTTTGTATTTTTTTTTTTACAAATTTGCAATCCTTTCCACCTCTGCTTGTGTGTGTTTATTGTGTGGTGGAGCCCGGTGCCTTCTTCCTGACAACCCTCCTGTTGGGTCGGGGGAGCGTGCCGGCAGGTGCGACAGGTGCGACAGGTGCAGATGCCTCTTTGTTCTTGAGCTCGTCGATAAAGGTCTCCACAGCTGTGAACTTCTCCATGAGGTCACCCAGAAGGGTTTTCAGAGAGTTAAACTCTTTATACAGATCATCAAGAGCTTCGGACAGAGGCTGGATCCTGAACAACAGACACACAAAAAAACAGTGGATTTAGAAAGAAAGAAAGCTATGCCTTTATTAGTCCCACAGTGGGGAAATTCCAGTTCTGCATTTAACCCATCCTGTTATTAGGAGCAGTGAGCAGCACATTACTGCGCCCGGGGACCATCTCCATGATCTTCTTGCTTCGGCTTGGTCAGGACCTAAGCTGGAGGTACCTATGGTGCATGTTTTGGGTTGGTGGGGGAAACCGGAGTGCCCGGAGGAAACCCACCCAGACACGGGGAGAACATGCAAACTCCACACAGAAAGGCCCAGGATCGAACCCAGACCATGCATGCACACTCCACACAGAACACACACAGAAAGGTCTGGGCGACCCGGGGATCGAACCCGGAACCTTCTTGCTGTGAAGCATGAGCGCTACCCACTCAACCACCGTGCCGCCACGCCATTTAAAGGTGCATTGTGCAACTTTTCTGGTGGAGGGTCCATCAGAAGCTTTTCTCCATGGAGATGTTATTGCTTTGTCTGGAATGTTTCACAGTATGCCTTTAAACCTTTCCTTTCTATCATCATGGAGACTAAGCCAGACCAAGTTACAGATTACAGTCAGAATGCCTGTTTTTTTGTTGTTGTTGTTTTTAATGTATTTATTTTTAGATATTTTAGAGCTATAAAACATCTGTAATTGAATAACTGTAAGGTAGAGCTGTTTAATGTCATACTGTGGAGTGGAACATTCCATTCAATGACATATCCATAGAAACAAGCAGGTGGTGGACCCCCAACCAAACAGTTAGATGGTGGACCTTTAAAGTGCATATGGCAGGTTAGAGGAATAATTTTTGTAACTATTTAAATATTGTGTAAAAAGACCTCACTGTTCAGGTTTTAAACCAAACCAATAGGAGGGCCAAGGACTATTTCAGCCAAAATAATATTTGAGACATATCAGGACCCATCTCCAGATCTTAAGCTAGTCTTGGTCTGAATTACCTCAGCTGGAGGATTTGACATTATAGAGCATGTTTTGGGTTGTACGCATTTTAAAATCTTAGCAAACCTCTTCCTGATTCTCACCTAATGACAACACAAGCTGAAACGGAGCATTTTCAGAGGTAGCCTACATATGATTTTTCAACGTGTGTGAGCTAAGCAAAACACAACTCCTGGTATGTTACAAAATCTGTATATAAATATAAGATGGTTGAAAAATGCCTTTAGCTCGATAAATCTTATATTCAGCTTCCATTTTGACTTTTTTCCATTTAAAAGATATAATATTTGTTTTGAATTGTCAGTCGCTATGGCAACAGTCCTATTTTCTCATTCAGAAACCCATGCATATTTTCCTTGGTGTTGAGCTCAAACTAAACTCTTGTGTTTTTGAGGAAGGAGAAACCACGAGCTCAGAGCTGGAGCTTATTTGACTTTAGTCTTAATGTGTTTCTGTGGCGACAAACTCCACATCTGCGATTCTATTTTCACTTTTAACGGAAATATGTGGAACCCGCAAAGAACTCTGGGAATTTATAACTTAACCTAACACAAACAAGGCTCTCCTCTGCTGCTCTTCTCCTCTGAGCCTCCCCTCTGCTTCTCTGACCCTCTGCTCCTCTGAGCCTCCCCTCTGCTCCTCTGACCCTCTGCTCCTCTGAGCCTCCCCTCTGCTCCTCTGACCCTCTGCTCCTCTGAGCCTCCACTCTGCTCCTCTGACCCTCTGCTCCTCTGAGCCTCCATTCTGCTCCTCTGACCTTCCCCTCTGACACTCCCCTCTGCTCCTCTGACCCTCCTCTGCTCCTCTGACCCTCCTCTGCTCCTCTGACCTTCCCCTCTGACACTCCCCTCTGCTCCTCTGACCCTCTCCTCTACTCCTCTCCTGTACTCCTCTGTACATATATTGTGTATATCTCTTTACAGTTTGTACCTGGCATAGTCGGGGAGCAGACTCTGATGGTCATTCTGCAGGAGGTTCTTCATTTGGCTTATGATGTCATATTTCCAGTTGTCCAGGACTTCGGTCAGATTGGCCACATTTTTCATGTTCACTTTATCAGCTGCACAAAAAGAGCAGATCCACTCAGGTGTAAATCTACTCTTCAGGTCTCTGTTTGTCTGATACATTTGCAGTTGTTTAACCCCTGATTATTATTATGTCCAGATGAATTCTACTGGGAGTTTATTTTCTCCTGAAGGTGACTGAAGGCCTTTTCCTATATAAATGCTTGTGGCATGAGTATGTGGTGTCATAGCAGTGCTCTGCT
Organism: Paratrypauchen microcephalus; assembly: GCA_036785185.1. Lineage (NCBI taxonomy): Eukaryota > Metazoa > Chordata > Actinopteri > Gobiiformes > Gobiidae > Paratrypauchen > Paratrypauchen microcephalus. The sequence goes on from JAVJIX010000029.1 coordinate 771,964, forward strand.
CTTCATGTGACTCACACTACAGTGTGTGTGCAGTTTGAGGTGTAGAGAGTGTTGAGCTCAGGGTAGAGCCTCTGCTCGTCCTCCACATCAAAAGCTAAGGAAATAAAAAGGCTTTTCCATCTGTTTTAGAGCCTCCAGGATCCACTCAAACCGTCTCTAATCCCCCCTCAACCTTTGCCCTTTCGCCCCCATATTGTATGGTACTGTTATGACATAGGGGGTTGTGCATAGGGCACTGGGCATATTTTGGAAAAGCCCTTCATGTCCCAGTAACAAGAGGTTCTCCCCCTTGAAGGAATTGTCTGGTAGTAAGCTAGTTACAAAAGTGTGACCCTTTGTGACAGAAGATATAGTCCATTTATAGAAAGTGAACTGAATGAAGCAAAAGGTTTTGCAAGTTAATTCCAGACCAAAGTTACACTGCAGACATGGGGACTTGAGACTTAGTGACTTGGACTCGAGTCGACTCGAGTCGCTGTTTTTATGACTTGTGACTTGACTCGACAAAAAATGAAATACTTGAGACTTGACTCGGACTTGGGGGTCTAGGACTCGGGACTTGACTTGACTTGAGACACGATGACTTGAATGACTTGCGTGGTCACATAATGTTTTCGTGCTCATTCAACGGCACTGCCATGTCCTGGGACACAACGCGTGCACCACGTGCACCACCACCGGCACGAGGCCGCGCGTACACCGGGGCTGCGAGCACGAAAACGATCCGCGGCGCCCGGACCGCGTACTCTCAGTCCCAGCCACAAACCAGCCGCACGAAATCAGCAAAGAGTGGCCCGTGGTGGTTTAATCCCGGTTTAGTCCAGGTCTAGACCTGGTCCAGTCCTGGTTTCGTCCCCTCAGATGTGAGAGTTGCGCTGTGTTTGCGCTGGTGGTGGAGAGCTATGTGGCGTTAATGTACTGTCTCTTGGCGTTGCTCAGATCAGTTGTTGGCTTGGTTTTGTGGAATGCAGGAGATCACTTGGGTCTACGTTCAAATAATAATAATAAACAAAACTCTCATCACTTTTTACTCTTAGTCAGTCTAAATACACGAGCTCTCGAGGAGCGCGCCTGACCCATTACGCACGCGAGAGTGGTGTGTGTGTGTGTGTGTGTGTGTGAGAGCGTGTGTTTGTGTGTGTGTGTGTGTGTGTGCGCGCGTGCGTGTGTGCGCGTGTGTTAGAAAGTGTGTGTGGGACAGAGTGAGTTAGGGAGTGTAACAAAGTTTAATACAAGTTTGTTTTAGCTGTTACTGGTTTCAGCTCAATGCTGAAACAATGTTGAAAACATGTGTTTGGTTTTCGATGTACAGATCACTTTTACCAATAAATAACCAATAATTACATTATCACTGTTTTGTTTGAGTCTATGATGTATTTTACTGAACATGAGTATTTACAATACAAATATTTGATAACAGGTTGGGCACATTAGCCAGTGATGATTACTTACACTTTCTTATATATTGCCTTTCACTTTATTAAGATCAGATTCTGCAGCTAAAATTACAACAATACGCCAAAGGTGACTTGACTTGGACTTGACTTGACCTATTACAGGACTTGACTTGACTTGACTTGACATAGCCTGTGACTTGACTTGACTTGACTTGCCCAAGAAAAAAATACTTGAGACTTACTTGTGACTTGAAGGTGAAGACTTGAGACTTACTTGAGACTTGCACATGTGTGACTTGGTCCCATGTCTGTTACACTGTACAAAAGTCTTAACTGATCATATTGGATATTTAATTTTCTGTGTCACTGTTTTTAGTTTTTCACCTCTGGTTGTGACATCTTGAGGACCCTGACCCATACTCACAGCCAGCTCTGTAGTCCCACTCGTCTGTGTTCGATGAAGATGAAGAGGAGGAGGTTCTGGAGTTTGCCCTGGCTCCTCCCCCTCCGCGTCTCTGAGCTATCACCACGGCAACCAACATCAGCATCAGCACTAGGGTCAGTCTGGACACCATCTTTACTCTGCTGTACCTGAGAAAGAAACAGAGGGAAGGGGTTTTGAGAATGTGTTCTTATGGGGACATAGTTATCCAGTACAGTATAAATAAACCAAAGAGGAATCTTTTTTTTTTTCACAATAACTTTAGAAGTGGCTCTGGCTCTGCTCCTCTGGCTTTGCTCCTGTCTGTTCATGTCTGTCACAACCTTCAAAAATGTGAATGATCATTTTGACCTTGTTGGGTGGATGCATTCTCTTACATTTTAAAGCTTTAATTATCCCAAAGGAAAAATCAATGCAGGTATTGACGTGTCATCAGGTTCAAGTTGTAAATTACATGTACATCATAAAAAGCCAACTGCTCTGCGCTCTACGTATAACATTTTATATATATATTATATATATATATATATTATATATACAGTGGTACCTCACCTTACAAAATTAATTTGTTCCAGAAGTGGTTTCGTAACGTGAATTTTTCGTAAGTTGAGTAGCTATTTCAATGGAAAAAGCCTGATTTGTTCCAAGGCCCCGTTCCAAGGTTTTTTTTTTATAGTGTAACTTTTTTTTTATAGTGTAACACTGTGTTCTGCGTCCTGATTGGTTAAGAGACTGTAGAGCCAGGACTAAACGTGGAATAAACCAGGTCTAGACCAAGGTCTAAACCTGGACTGGACCAGGACTAAACCTGGACTAAGCCAGGACTGGACCAGGTCTAGACCTGGACTAAACCAGGACTAGACCAGGTGGATTAAAGTGCCGCGTGGGGGTCTATTTCCTGGTTTCGTGCTAGCTCTGCCGGTGTACCTCACGAGTCATGGCTGAGGCGAGCAGCGAGGAGGGGAGGTGCCTCCTCGCACTCAGTCCGAGCTCATGAACGAACGCATGCAAGAGTGGTTTAATCCTGGTTTATACCTGGTTTAGAGGAGGCACGGTTTGAGACAAAATACACTTTTGTCCAGTTGACAAATTGAATTTTTCCTTTTGCCAACAAACACATAATTATGCCTATAACGTGTTAAAAAGTTAGAAAAAGTCTATGGGCAGAAATATGTGCCACCAGAAACTAAATTTGAATCACATAATTTGAATTTTTTATTGAAAAATTGAATCTGAATAGTATCATTTGAAATTGAATTTATTAGTTTGTAACAGGAATCTAATAAAATTGGAAAATTCACTCTTTTTGTGCTCATTTTCCATTCTTGAAATTCAAATTCAGCTCACAAAATTCAAATTCAAGTTTACTGTGGCCGTTTCCCAATTCACCGACGGCACGCTTGTGAGTGTGCACTCGGTCTGTCGTCGAGACGGCGCACACTCGCTCTGTCCTTAGTGCACTACGTTTCTCACATGGGCGTCTGCGAAATGGAACAGGTCCCGCCTCAGCTCAATGAGCCGGGTGGTCTGCTCCTTGTTCCCTAAAGACAAAAATATTATACTATTGCGACTAGTAATACTTGGAATTGGGACATGGCCAATGTTCCCCCTAATTTTTAATGTGTCTGAGCAAACACACTAACTCCACATCCGAAATGAACCCCCCCGCGCTTTGCAGATATAAAAAAATGACCCCGCGGCTGAATAAAAAGCTCTTTCATCCCTGATTTACAGTGCGCTGCACAAGTTTTCTTGTGCGCTGAGAATGTGCGAACAGTGCGCAGCTTAGAGTAAACGCTGGACATGGCGATACTGTAGAATATCCAGCATTACAACAGCAAAGGAAATATAGAAGTGTAAGGGGAAAAGCATGTGAACGGTAATACAGGTGCCGTGAACTATGCCGTTACGGCTACCGTCACACATGTTTAGCGTAGTTTATGAAGAGTTTCATGTAGCATAGTTGTAGGTGAGGTGAACCAGTACGTATATTTTATAGTGACATCGCAACTCTCACATGTGGATGTCGCTGGCGAGTCGGTCTTTGTAGTCATATATCCTCCCGCGCTGTGCATGCTGGGGCTTTTAAGTGTGCGAAGCGTGCATGTTTGCACGCTTGGTCCACGCCCCGATTTCCATGGAAACGACGGCGCCGTTCAGGGCTCGTCTCGACGGTGCAGGGGGAAAAAAACGAATGGAACGACTGGATATGACGCATATCCCGTTCCAAGGGCGCTCACAAGTGTGCCGTCGGTGAATTGGGAAACGGCCAGTGACAAACATCCTGGTACTTTAAGGATGAAGGAAGAGCAATCGAGCTCAGATATACAGGACTACAGGACCTTGTGATAGCCTACTGAAATATGGGCTCTCAAGTCTCACGCTTTGAGAGTGTGACACACGCAATGCAACATGTTCACACGCTCACACATGGTATTTCTCACGCTGAAATTTAGTTACGCAATTCAAGCACAGCGCACAGCGCTTCTGTGCCCAGAAAGTCGGTTAGATAATGCAGGCACCGCGCGTTTTCAGCGAAAAAAAAGTCGCTCGCACCCCCTCCCGCTCCTCGGAAATTACGCAGTCTCACGCACTACCCCGCTCAAAACTTGAGAGCCCTGATTATATAGTATTTCTATGAGCGCAGATCTTTGGTGCTGAAAAAAAGATAGGCCAAACGGGCGGGCTGGAACAAGCTCCCCTTATGACGGCAGACTTTGGAACAGTCCACAAAAGAGCTACGAGCTGCTAGCAACTAGCTGCTAGCTACTAGCTGCAGTTTGTTTTTACTGGGGAGACGTGAGAGCTCTGAAATGAGTGAAACATGGCAACTGCTCTGTCCCTGGATTTGATGATGAAGAACAAAGTATGTTTTAGCTCCTTCATCCGAGACTTTGCAACAGCCGTGGTTGAATTTTTCTGTGGAAATGTGCTGACACGAATACCTAAAACATTGTATGTCTGCGCCAAACACGGACGCGTGTTTTTTTCATGCGACAATACAGAGCTGGACTTGCAAGTCGACTGAAACTGAAGCCTTGGTCAATTCTCCACGCCGCATCAGCTACAGACGCCGAACAAGTAAGTCAACAGTAAAACTACATAATTTTGTGTCTGTGCTGTATATGTTTGTCTGGCTTGTTACTGGTAGAAACTGGTAGAAGTCTTTATCTGTTACACTTCAAATGAGGGTTTACCCGGTGAAAATAGACAAATTCATCTCTTGTAAACCTTTGGTTTTAGTATGTGAACTTATAACATTTTATTTTGAATATTATGCATAAGTTGTAGCAGGGCTCTCAAGTCTCACGCATTGAGAGTGTGACACACGCAATTCGACGTGTTCACACGCTCACACGCCACACATGGCATTTCTCACGCTGATTTCTTTCTTTTTTTTTGTGCCCAGAAAATCAGTCTGTGTGGCTTAGTTTATGCAGGCTCCGCGCGTTTTCAGCGAAAAAAACTCCCCCTGCTCCGGGTGCACGGTCCGAGCGGAGGCCAGAGCAGACGCGCCGTCCCCCGGGCACGTCCTGAGCCTCAGTCCTGGTGCCACGTCTCCTCTGAGACGCACCGACTCCGGTCCCGGTGTCTCCGTCTGTGCGTAACGTGTCCCCCCCGACGGCTTACGCGCGGCATTGTACACGTTTTAAACATAAATCAATTCATAAATCCCCACCCATTATTTACACTTGCTACTCTGTGATGTTCGCCGTTTCCCAATTCAGCGAATGCACGGTTCGGAGTGTGGTTTCAGTCTGCAGTCGAGGCGGTGCATACTCGCTGAGCCCTGAGTGCAGTCCGGGGATCACATGTCCGTCTGCGAAATGGAACAAGTCCCGCCTCAGCTCAATGAGCCGGGTGGTCTGCTCCTTGTTCCCTACAGACAAAAATATTATTCTATTGCGACTAGTAATACTTGGAATTGGGACATGGCCAATGTTCCCCCTAATTTTTAATGTGTCTGAGCAAACACACTAACTCCCTGAGCGCTCCTTGGATCCCTGTGCGCGACATCCGAAATGCACCCCCCGCGGCTCGCACTTTGCAGATATTTAAAAAATGACCCCGCGGCTGAATAAAAAGCGGAGATCTGCTAAAAGCTCTTTCATCCCTGATTTACAGTAAACGTTGGACATGGCTACACTGTAGAATATCCAGCATTACAACAGCACTTTACATCCTGGCTTAAGTATCCTGGCTTTGTATTTGTGCACATGTTAGAACATTGTTGTTGGTAAACAGGTTACACATGTACAGAGAACAACACATCAGTATACTAGTGTTTTTCATGTAAACCGGGATATCAATAACCCCATTACTCTGTGTTCATCAACACCGGGATAAGCCTTATATTTGCGATATTAAGTGCATGTAAACATAGTCACATAGTCAGGTCATTCAATCAGAGCAACATGAAAAGCTAACAACATAGGCTAGATGCTGGCTACATGCTAACCGCAGGGCTCTCAAGTTTTGAGCGGGGTGGTGCGTGAGACTGCGTTTTTTCCGAGGGGGGGGGGTGCAAGTTACTTTTTTTCGCTGAAAACGCGCGGTGCCTGCATTAACTTACCGATTTTCTGGGCACAGAAGCACTGTGAACAGTGGCTACAGTTTTGAATTGCTTAAAAAAATTTCAGCGTGAGAAATACCATGTGTGGCGTGTCGTCGAATTGCGTGTGTCACACTCTCAAAGCGTGAGACTTGAGAGCCCTGTAACCGTAACAGTATAAAAGGAGAAATTCAATTTGTCAACTGGACAAAGTTTGTTTGGTCGAAAACGTTTCGCGGCTCATCCGAGAGGATGACAAATTGAATTTCTCCTGAATCATGGATTCTACCTGGATGACTGAGGGATTCTTCACGCATCGTAACAGTATACATAAACAAGCTAACGAAAGTATTGTTTCCAGACATTAACATTTCAAACTAAACATTCTGAGACGTCCTGCTGAAGCCGCTGAGTTGCATCTTCTTCGCGTTCGGGATCAGACTCGGGCCGTACTGAAAAGTTTTTACGAGTCTCGGTGTAGCAGCAGACAGAGGAATCCTGTATATCTGAGCTCGATTGCTCTTCCTTCATCCTTAAAGTACTAGGATGTTTGTCACAGTAAACTTGAATTTGAATTTTGTGAACTGAATTTGAATTTAGAGAACAGAACATGAGCATAAAAAGAGTGAATTTTTTTTTTATTAGACTCCTGTTACAAACTAATAAATTCAATTTCAAATGATACTATTCAGATTTAATTTTTCAGTGTAATAATTCAAATTAAAAAAATACAATTTCCAAATTATGTGATTCAAATTCAGTTTCTGGTGGCACATATTTCTGCCCATAAAAGTCACTCATTTCAACATTAACTATTTACTACTTAAGACAACCCTAAACTAGTCAAAACCGCTTGACACAGACCCCTGGGGCTGTTCTTTTTCAGTGTGGCTCAGAAAGAGCCTGAAGTGGCTCTGATCTGCGCCTGTCAATCACCTCATGACTCATCATGACTCTGTGCAGATGAGCAGATTATTAACCATGAATAACAGAACAACATGTTTTAAACTTCAGATATGGGTTAAAATGGAGCTCAACAGTGACCGTCTATTCATTTTTCTGATATACTTTCTGAATTAAAAAAATAAATTAAAAGTTTAAAAGCTCAAGACTAATCAGCTCTGTGGTAACTAGAACTATAATTTTATCTTTAAAAAAAAATCAGTTTCTGAAATGTTATAAGTTCTGCAAAACATTTTGCAGAAATTTGTATTTTAAATGTGTTTTTTAGACTTAATACAACTGTGTTAATTAATGAAAAAGTGCTTTCAGAACCAGAACAGATTTCGAAGTTTGAACGCGTGTGTGCGTATATGTTTGTATGTGTGTGTGCATGTGTTTGTATGTGTGTGTGCATGTGTTTGTATGTGTGTGTGTATGTGTGTGTTTGTATGTGTGTGTGTGTGTTTGTATGTGTGAGTGTGTGTGTATGTGCGTGTGTGTTTGTGTGTGTATGTTTGGATGTGTGTGTGGATGTTTGTGTGTGTATGTTTGTGTGTGTGTTTATGTTGGGTGTGCGTGTGTGTGTATGTTTGTGTGTGTGTGCGTGTATGTATGTTTGTGTGTGTGTATGTTTGTGTGTGTGTGTATGTTTGCGTGTGTGTGTATGTGTGTATGTGTGTATGTTTGTGTGTGTGTATGTTTGTGTGTTTGTGTGTGTGTATGTTTTTGTGTGTGCGCGTGCGTGTGTGCCTGTGCGTGTTGAGTGTCTCCAGAGGGGTATTCCACGAACGCAGCTAAGCGCAAAGCCCGGCTTTATTTGACAGTTCGCGCTAGTTTTAGTGAGTGTTCGGTTCCATGACTCTCGCTAACCTTAGTCCCCGCTGAGTTACTGGGACAACATGGTTACCCGGCTAACCTGATCCAGGGCAGGCTAAAGACGAGGCTTAAACAGGCCGTGTTGCAGAGAATACGTACCGGAAGTAAACAGAGTGTCAAAAAACAGTTCCGCACACCTCCCGCATGACTATCTGTGTTGTCCGAAAACAATATCAGCAAAAAAAAAATTACCTTACGTTCTTGGTCAGTTTTGACAAATTTCCAGTCATTTAAAAATATTCTTTTGAACCGCTGTCTTTACGACATTATCAAATAGAAGAATTCCAGGGCTGCAATAGAGAAAGACTTTGGTTGAGTGGTTAAGTACAGTGTCTTTCAAGTGGGAGACCTGGGTTTGATTCCTGTTACTGATGGATTCATGCGCAAGTCAATATTGTGTTACATTTTCACAAATTTACATTTTACACATTACACAAATGTGAATGAATTTAACCTACAATTATTCATATCATCATAGAACTTATATCAGCTGGACTTAACATCACTCTCATTTGACAACATTGACACTTTATATTTTATGTGACATCTCTATCAACGAATACAGTTAAAGGTAGACCTTTACTTTTAAAACAAAATGTAGCCAAATAACAGGCACACTCCATGATGCAACATTTCAATGATTCAACAAATTTGCTTTAGAGATGATTTGCAAGTCTCTTTAATGAAATCCTATTTATCAATTTCCATCAATAGGCATAAAACAAAAGACATTAGGTATGACATTCTGGTGCGAGGTCACTACTGGAGGACTGCTGAGGCTCAGGCAAGGCACTGCTGGAGGACTGCTGAGGCTCAGGCAAGGCACTGCTGGAGGACTGCTGAGGAGGGTCCAGCAAGTGTACGCCATCTTCAGTAACTAGAAAACAAGCATACTATTAAAATAATACAAAAATACAAATGCTTTGATCACAGCTGAGGCAAGCATTAGCCTAGAGAATACCTTGAATATACTCCTCACGAGAACTCGCAGGAAGGATCTTTGATGGGGTCCCTCCTTCAATTACCTCCACCAGTGGGCGACCCCATTTTAGGGCCAGTGCCAGCTCCTCTGCAGGTGAAAGGTTTTGAGGGGGGCTCCCACCTCCTGTGGCTTGGTAGCTACTGTTCATTTTAAATTAAATTAAGGTACCATTTCAACAGTATTACTAATTTCACTGAATAATAATATTAATATTAGCCTACTTACCACTCTGCAAAATGTTTTTATGCTTTGTCTTTACCTGCAAAACACTCCTCTTCACATTATTCCTGCTCAAAGACAAGATAACACAATTTAACGTATTAGTTGGAGCAAATACTTTTACACAGTAAAAATAAATTACAACTGACAAGACTGCTCTACAAATATGAATATAAACATTTCATGACATCAGCTGTTCTTCCTGAGAATCAAACTTGCGTCTTTCACATGCCAAACCATAGCATATCCTCTGCCCCACGGACTTGTCTTGACACCAATGGTGAAAACATACTTAAAAAACTCAACATTCAGCACTGTTATAGGACTTAACTTACGCATTTAAGCGCTCGGCGATCTTCTGCCACGCCATGTCTCTCGCCTTGGTTATTGCAAATGTGTTGTAGAGTTCCAAAAGCAACTTCTGTTCTGATGCGCTGAAATAATCGGCCCTAATCTTCGACATGATCACGTTTTCGACAGTCGCTTGTTCTCGGCTTCTTACGTTCCCCATGCACGCACCTAGGCCAGGACATAGTAGGTGGGGCTGAAGTTAGCGCCGCTGAGGCGCAGCTGAAATGCGTTAGTGGAACGACTTCAGGCTTTAGTCTAAGTTGCGGCTACTTCAGGCGAGGACTAACCACTTAGGCGCCGCTATGTTTAGCGACGTTCGTGGAATACCCCCAGGTGTGATAAGACTCTAATCACAACAATCCCGGAGCTGCACAGGCCTGAACAGAGCAGAGCCCTATCCTCAGATGTGTGTGAATGTGAGTGACAGGAGAGAGGAGAAGAAATCTCTAACAGAAAATACACAAAATGTTACTGGATCATTATGGGCTTATCAAACTCACTGCACCATAACAAATGTGTTAAAGGTGCACTATGTAACTTTTCTGGTAGAGATTCTCTCAGCTGTCTCCATGGAGATGTGATGTTATGCTATGGCAGCCCTGCAGAGACATGCTTTCTGATGTGCCCCAGAGGAGAGCAGCTGAAGTTCACATTCCACTCTTCATCCAAATCTCCTTCCAGCAGAAAAGTACATGTGACAGGTTAGACTCACTTCTGTCAAACATAGTGAACATGATTATAATTAAGCTTTTCTAGGCTTGTGAAGGTCATCATTTTACTTCCTGGTTGGATACAGGCAGCAGATATGACATATATAGAGAAATATTACCTAGCATTTTGTTAAATCAACGTCCAAATTGTCAGAAAAATGCCTTTCTTGTACGTAAATTGTCCATGTTGGATGGAATTAATAACATGTGTTTCCAACTTTATGTTTCTATGTTTCTATGTTTCTTCACAAACTGACAATTAACTGATGTAAAACTTTCCAACTATTGTTGTGACTATTTACTAACCTGGGAAATCCCAGGCTGCTTTCGTTCGTTCCGATCTGAAAGACAGCCTGGCAACTATGGCAAGCGAGCTCTCCCGATTCTGGGAGCCAATCAGAGAGTGGGGAGGGGTGGCAAGACGGTGACGCATACTACATGACAAACGGAAGCTTGTAGTTTGAACTGACAACTGACATGGTTGGCTATGGGCTACGTATACGCCAAATGATAGACATTCGTTACGCCCAATAAATAATAAATAAACCACACCTCCGGTACGAGATATTTATCCAGACCATATCTCACTTGTGATATGGTCAAGTGTAAACCAGGCAAACTATTTACAGATCTCCAAAACCAAACAAGGATTTTTAAACTTTGCAGCTTTTCTAAGACATGTTTCCACACTTTCACCAAATGTCATATTATTAGGGGACCTCAATATTCACTTGGACATTGTCACTGGCTGGACAGTTTTGGTTTGCATCAGTTTGTTAATTTTCCCACTCACTCCAAAGGACATATTCTGGACTTAATCTGCTGCTCAGGTGTAATACCCATAGACTGTAAAGCCAACTTTATCCCATTTTCTGATCATATGCTCCTTACATTTAATGCCAATTTTCCTCTTTCCAAACACAACCCTTCATGCACCATAACTTTCTGTAAAATTAAGGACATTTTATCTTCTCATATTAGTAACCTTCCAAGTACAGACAGTTTCACAATGCCAGATCAACTTGTCTCACATTACAACACCCATCTGCACAACATTCTCAATACACTTGCTCCACTCAAATCCAGATCTGTCTCATTCACTCACACTGCACCCTGGTACACCCCCATTCTCAGACAGTTAAAAGCAAAAAGCCGGCAACTTGAAAGGCTCTACAATAAAACTGGACTAAGTATTCACATAGACTTGTACACACAGCACCCTCTTCACTACAAAGACTGCATCTCCAAAACCAAATCTTCATAATATTCCAGATTAATCAATTCCAACGAAGGAAATTCCAAGACCCTTTTCTCACTTATGTCTACCATCACCAATCCTTCTGACTCTCTTTCATCACACCTCTATTCATCTGATTTCTGCAATATCCTGGCCTCACACTTCACCACAAAAATCCAACCTATTCACCAACAGCTTACTCCCTCCTCTGCTCTACCTATACCTGCCATTCCATTTCCTATATCTGACATATCCTCATTGTCCTCATTTACCCTTCCTTCTGTCAATCAAATTTCCAAACATATCAATTAATCCAAAACCTCCTCATGTCAACTCGACCCTCTCCCCACTGCCCTTGTCAAAGCCACACTTCCTTCTCTAGCTCCTCTAATCACCAATATAATTCACGCCTCCCTCACTTCTGGTACTGTCCCCTCTCCTCTGAAAACTGCTGCTGTTACTCCCATCCTTAAAAAAAACCTGGCTCAGATCCCACTGACCTCAATAATTTCCGTCACATTGAATATACGTCACAATTTCACACACAACATTCCATTCATCTCAAAAATTCTTGAATAAACAGTTTCTTCCCAACTCCACGCTCATCTGTCTTCTAATAACCTATATGAACATTTCCAATCTGGCTTCCGTCCCCTCCATAGCACTAAAACGGCCCGTTTCAGAATTATCTCCTCTCTGCTGACTCTGGTTTATTATCCATTCTCCTTCTGCTTGATCTTAGTTTGGCCTTCGACACCAATTCTCATTCCATCCTCCTCAATAGACTTTCTTCTATCGGCATCTCTGGCACAGTCCTCACCTGGTTTCATTCCTATCTTTCCCACCGCACTCAGTTCATTCAACTAAAATCCTTCATGTCTCATTCTGCCTCCATCTCCACAGGTGTTCCCCAGGGTTCTGTCCTCGGTCCCCTCCTTTTCATCATCTATCTTCTCCCTCTCAGCCACATTTTCCGGAAACACCACATCCACTTCCACTACTACGCGGATGACACCCAGCTCTACTTCTCCACCAAGCCAAGCTCCACTCTCCCACCATCAGCCCTTGTCACCTGTATTAATGAAATCAAATCCTGGTTCACCTACAACTTTCTCAAACTCAATAGCAATAAAACTGAACTTCTTCTTGTAGGCACCAAATCCACCCTAGGCAAGATCAATCATTTCTCCATTCACATTGACGGCTCCTCCATCTCTCCCTCCGCTCAGGTTAAGAGTCTGGGTGTCATCCTCGACAGCAACCTCTCCTTCACCTCTCACATAAACAATATCACCCGCTCTGCCTACTTCCACCTCCGCAACATACATCGTCTTCGGCCCTCCCTTACTCTTCAGTCCACTGCCGTACTCATACACAGCCTCGTCACTTCCCGCCTGGATTACTGCAACTCTCTTTTGTTTGGTCTCTCGCAAAAAACTCTACATAAACTTCAACTGGTTCAGAATTCAGCCGCTCGCATTATCACACATACACCCTCCATCAACCACGTCACACCCATCCTACAACAGCTCCACTGGCTCCCCATCACACACCACATTCAATACAAAATCCTTCTCCACACATTCCACAACCTTGCACCTCCATATCTCTCTGACCTCCTCCAGAGAGGAGCAGGGCATTCAGTTGCTCTGCTCCCCAGCTCTGGAACTCTCTCCCTCCTGACCTCCGCAACACTGACACACTCTCAAACTTCAAAACCAAACTCAAAACTCATCTGTTCAGACTGGCCTTTTCACTTGAACCCTAACTGCACTGTCCTTTTAAAAGTTTTACTGTTTAAAAGTTTTACTGTTTGTTTTACTGTCATTTAAAAGTTTTACTGTTTGTATTTCAACTGTTGCTTTTAACTGCCTATAATGTATATTGTACTTGTTGTAAGGCGACCTTGAGTGTCCAGAAAGGCACCTAATAAATAAAATAAAATGTTTTCAAATTGTTTTTAAAAATGTTTTATATTTATTACAGGTACTACAAAACCAAGTAAGAATATGCAAATCTGTCAAGTGCACTTTAAGTACTATCTGGTTTTAATTAAACCAGGAAAAAGAATATAAGAATAGGACTATACAGAGTGATATGACAAAAAGATGAACCACGATTTTATTCCTCAGATTGTTTGATCAAAATTTTAGATTAAATTGAATATTTTAAAATAAAAATATAACTTTCAATATTGATTTCATGAACACAAACAATACAGACTTGTGCCATTTAACACACAAATTCTCCTCAATTCTTTCTGCAAAGTCTGCTCCAAACCTCATGATTTAACTGACAGACGACTGGTTGTGGACCTCTCCATTAAAAAGACCCAAGCAAGAGCCAGATTACCCTCTTAATTACGTTGGATTTTGCCAGAAATGTTGAAGCTGATCATTTCTTAGTGACTAGACCCAAGAACTTGCAATATATCAACAAAAATCTGCATTTTAGAACATTCTTTTTAGCTACCCCATCTGTATTAAATAATAGTTTATAGAATGTTGTGATGTCACCTGTAATCCAGCAATACATAATCATGAAGTAATTAGAATAGCATCAAAGAGAAGTTCTTTAGTGGTTGGTAAATAGTAAATAGCACGTACCTGTGTGAGTGGAGCTCTTCTGCTGCTGTTTCAAACTCCTAAATGACTGAAGGAAATCTCACTCCCCTCAAACACACAGACACGTACGTCTGTGTGTGTGTGTTTGTGTGTGTGTGTGTGCGTGTGTGTGTGTGTGTGTGTGCGTGTGTGTGTGTCTGCAGAGAGGCCCCAGAGCTGTGGTCCAGGGCCTGGGGCCAACATCCGGATTTGGAAGAACTTTCCTCTGGTCTGACCACTGCAATGCCTGGAGACCGGCAAAAATGAGCACTTTAAAACTCTGTTCTGACGAAGAAGAACAAAAATAAACAGACTGGGGCTTTCCACTAATACAGTGGTACCTCACCTTACGAAAGACCCAACAAACGAAAATTCCAAGTTACGAAACGCCTTCACGTTAAATTGTGGTCTCTAGATACGAAAGAAAACTCAAGTTACGAAACGTGAAATCTTAAAAATTCAAATAATGCGTGCTCAGCCACACACATTATACGCTTTTCTCAGACTGGATTTAAACTTTTCTCACATTTGTCTCTCGTTTAAACACTCAAACTTTCATAGATTTTCAACAAAATAGTGAAGCGTGGGGGAAGGGGGAGGGCGGAGAAGTGTGCGCGCGGACACGTGTGTGATAGCGCAGCATGACCCGGCGCGGGGCTGCGAGCACAAGACCCGTGCTCAAACCGTGCCTCCTCTAGACCAGGTCTAGACCTGGACTAAACCAGGACTAGACCAGGTGGATTAAAGCACCGCGTACGGGTCTATTTCCTGGTTTCGTGCTAGCTCTGCTATTAGCAGCAGCACCGGTGTACCTCACGAGTCACGGCTGAGGCGAGCAGCGACTGCGTGCGTGAGGGGAAGGGGGAGGGCGGACACGTGTGATAGCGCAGCATGACCCGGCACGGGGCTGCTAGCACGAGACCCGTGCTCAAACCGTGCCTCCTCTAAACCTGGTCTAGACCAGGTCTAAACCAGGTCTAAACCAGGATTAAACCACCGCGGCTCTTGCATGCGTTCGTTCATGCGCTCAGACTCCCCTCCTCGCTGCTCGCCTCAGCCGTGACTCGTGAGGTACACCGGCAGAGCTAGCATGAAACCAGGAAATAGACCCGCACGCGGTGGTTTAATCCTGGTTTAGAGGAGGCACGGTTTAAGCACGGGTCTCGTGCTCGCCGCCACGCGCCGGGTCATGCTATCACACGTGTCCGCCCTCCCCCTTCCCCTCACGTACGCAGTCGCTGCTCGCCTCAGCCGTGACTCGTGAAGTACACCGGTGCTGCTGCTAATAGCAGAGCTAGCACGAAACCAGGAAATAGACCCGCACGCGGCACTTTAATCCACCTGGTCTAGTCCTGGTTTAGTCCAGGTCTAGACCTGGTCCAGTCCTGGTTTAGTCCAGGTTTAGTCTTGGTCCAGTCCTGGTTTAGTCCAGGTTTAGTCTTGGTCCAGTCCAGGTTTAGACCTTGGTCTAGACCTGGTATAGTAAGTCCACGTTTAGTCCTGGGTCTACAGTCTCAGGACGCAGAACATAGTGTTACACTATAAAAAAAAGTTGCACTATAAAAAAAAAACTTGGAACGGGGCCTTGGAACGAATCAGGCTTTTTCCATTGAAATAGCTACTCAACTTATGAAAAATTCACGTTACGAAACCACTTCTGGAACTAATTAATTTCGTAAGGTGAGGTACCACTGTATTTCTGTACGATGTATGATTCATGTATTTAGATAAACTATGCCTTCTTTTGATCTTCGAATAAGTTAGGCCAAATAAAATATAAAAATATATTGGACTTTTAACACAGGTCAAATGTCACTGTATGACATTCATTCCAAAACATGCACCATAGGTAAAATCCTCCAGCTGAGGTCCTGACCAATCATGGAGATGGTCCCCAGGCGCAGTAATGTGCTGCCCTCTGCTCCTAATAACAGGATGGGATAAATGCAGAGAAGAATTTCTCCTGTGTGAGATCAAAAAGTCACTTCTTCTTCTTCTAAGTCTCAATTCTCAGTGTGCATAGCTCAGAGCGTGGTTTTAAGGGTACTCAGACTGCACTCAGGGCTGTGCATACTAGCTGACTATAGCTGACTTTAGCCGTTTCCCAATTCAGCGAGTGCACGGTTCGGCGCGTGCTTGGAGGGGGATGTGCGTCATATCTGGCGCGACAACTGCTGTTCCATTTCGTTTTTGTCCCATGCACAGTTAAGACGCGGTCCGAACAGCGCAGTCGTTTCCATGGAAATCGGGGCGTGGACCAAGCGTGCAAACATGCACACTATAAAATGTGTGTACTGGTTCACCTCACCTACAACTATGCTACATGAAACTCTTCATAAACTACGCTAAACGTGTGACAGTAGCCGTAATGGCATAGTTCACGGCACCTGTATTACCTTTCACATGCTTTTCCCCTTACACTTCTATATTTCCCTTGCTGTTGTAATGCTGGATATTTTACAGTATAGCCATGTCCCAATTCGAAGTATTACTAGTAGTAATAGAATAACATTTTTGTCTTTAGGTAACAAGGAGCAGACCACCCAGCTCATTGAGCTGAGGCGGGACCTGTTCTATTTCGCAGACTGCCATGCGATCTACAGACTCTACTCAGGGCTGAGCAAGTATGCACCGCCTCGATTGCAGGCTGAGTCCACACTCCGAACCATGCACTCGCTGAATTGGGAAACGGCTATTTCATAGTGAAGTTGCAACTGTCACATGGCGATGTTGCTGGCGAGTCCATCTTTGTAGTCATATATCCTGCGCATCCTGTGCATGCTGGGGCTTTTGAGTGTGCAAAGCGTGCATTTTTGCACGCTTGGTCCATGCCCCATGGAAACGACTGCGCTGTTCGGACCACGCGTTAACTGTGCATGGGACAAAAACGAAATGGAACAGCAGTTGTCTCGCCAGATATGACGCACATCCCCTTCCAAGCACGCTCCGAACTGTGCACTCTCTGAATTGGGAAACGGCTTACATGTGTACTGGTTCACCTCACCTACAACTATGCTACACGAAACTCTTCATAAACTACGCTAAACATGTGTGATGGTAGCCGTAATGGCATAGTTCACGGCACCTGTATTACCGTTCACATGCTTTTCCCCTTACACTTCTATGGTTCCTTTGCTGTTGTAATGCTGGATATTCTACAGTATAGCCATGTCCCAATTCGAAGTATTACTATTCGCAATAGAATAATATTTTTGTCTTAAGGGAACAAGGAGCAGACCACCCGGCTTACTGAGCTGAGGCGGGACCTGTTCCATTTCGCAGACAGCCATGGGATCCACAGACTGCACTCAGGGCTGAGCGAGTATGCACCGCCTCGACTGCAGGCTGAGACCACACTCCGAACCGTGCACTCGCTGAATTGGGAAACGGCTCTTGATCTTTGCTCTTTGATCAACGTTACACTGAGAGCGCCCACTTCAGGTTTGGAGCACTTCCGTTGTGTTGTGGTGATTATGCGTTTTTCATTTGCAGGTATTTTCTGGTTTTCATCGTTTTGAGCTTTGCATCGTTTATCTATTTGTAGCGCGCTTTCGGTATTGCCGACGCGTTTGTACCCCTAGGCCATCATAATTCTCATCTTTTATAACTTCTTTTATAACTTCAAGACAGTTAGAAAGTAAAAGTGAGTCTACAAAATACGAGACTAGCTAAAAATGCTTATTAAAACGACTGACAAATTTAAAGACTTCCAAAAATACGGTAACACTTCCTCTCTTTTGATTGGCTCTCACAGACGTCCGTCAAATCCCACTTCCGCTCTGCTCATGTTGCCTGGTAACAGTAGCTATGCTCCTCATCAAACTGATGCTAACAACAAATCCCGTGTTTTGGGACATTTCGGGAGAATAAAACGCGTTATTGTCACGGTTAACTACCGAAGCAGCTCGTCTGGCGCCATGACGGCCATAAAGGAAGGAGAATACACAGCCACGATCTACAAACTGGTAAAGAAAAGTCGCTGTTTTAGGTCTGCGTTAGCCACAGAAACCCAGCTAACATGCTAACGGCTAACGAGAAGACGTCCCATAAAATAACTGGCTAACTAAACAGAAGGTGTTTTAAACTATACGCAGTATTATTTCTGCAGCACGTTCTACAGGGTTATGCTTTTTTATTTAAAATTCATTCAACCGGTTACTTAGAAATCTATTTTAACTTGTTTAAAGCCATAATAAGTAACTACATATCCTAAGTGTTATGTGTGTCATGTCATTAAATTAAATATCTTTTCTTAGATTAAAGAAAGTCAGTATGTAGACGCCATTCACATCCTGAACGGACAACTTCAGAAACACACCAAGGTAAGGATTTGTTTTTATGGAATTAGTTCATGTGCAATTTTACTGAACAAATAACCTCAAATTACTCTTTGGTCTCCCTAACAAATCCCTCCAGAAACTGCAGCTTCTGCAAAATTCCCCTGCCTGCATCATCACCAGGACCCCCTCCTTCCACCACATCACCCCCATCCTCCAACAACTACACTGGCTTCCCATAAAACAAAGAATTAAATTCTTCTAACCACCTTCAAACCGATCCATAACCTGGCCCCACCTTACATCACTGACCTCCTCCACATCTTCATTCCTTCTCGCTCCCTCCGCTCCTCCTCCTCTCTCCAGCTGTCCCCTCTGTCCATCTCGTCACCATGGGGGGCAGAGCCTTCAGCCGCTCTGCTCCCCTGCTCTGGAACTCTCTCCCTCCTGACCTCCTCAATATTGACTCTCTTCCTCTTTTCAAATCCAGACTCAAAACACACCTGTTCAGACAATCCTACACCACATAACAGTCACTTTCACCATCTTCCAGTTTTGTATCTCTGTTTTTATCTTTGTAGTTTAAGTATTTTTATGTTGTTTTTTTTACTTTGTTTTGTACAGTGTCCTTGGGTGAAAGGCACTTTACCATAGACTGTATAAAGAAGTACATATTTATTTATATAATCTATGCTGTATACCTCACTTCATAATCTAATAGTTTTCAGTGACATATCTGCTCATGTTGTAGTTACATGCACCTGATTTATTGATTTTATAAATATACATTTGCCTGGGTTATAAATAGTCTAAAAATAGCAGAAAATGACTGCATTCACCATCATGCACACTCAAGAGGGTTAAGAAGTATTTTTGTGAAAATTAAAACTTATCTGGTGTACCAATCCAGGGAGTCAGGCTTTTTCCAACAAGTTTGAAACATGTCTGAAGTCCAATAAAAATAAGATTAATTTAAACCATGACTCAATAGCTTAACGCTAGGGGAGGGAGATATGGCAAAAATGTTCCTGGAGCCAGATTTTATCACAATTCTTTTTTTTTTTCTTTGGCCTTTGGCTTTTTTTTTTTTTGGCCTTTTGAAGGGGTAAATAAAGTCATTTTCTTCTGAAAGTTCACACTTGACTATGATTGGTTAAATCTAGCTGTCACTCACTCAGAGTGTTAACCAATAGGAGAAGAGGGATAGACAAGGGCCCTGTGTTTGAGCACAGTGGCATTATATTGAGGAAATAGTGGCCCCTTTACTGATTTGTCATTCAAAGTCATCTCTATTGTTTTCCTCTGCCCTCTCAAACATGTTTATGATATATTTTAAACTGTTGTAGTCCCGTGCGGCGCTGTCTCTGTTGGGATACTGCTACTACCACCTCCAGGACTTCTCAAGCGCAGCGGAGTGCTATGAGCAGCTGACTACACTGCACCCAGAGGTGGAGGAATACAGACTGTACTACGCCCAGTCTCTGTACAAGGCCGGGGCCTATCCTGAAGCCACCAAGGCCTCCTTCGCTCTGGACACGCCCAACACACACACCAAGGTACAAAACACACACACAAAGGTACAACACACACACGCACACACACAAAGGTACAACACACACATTGTACTTTGTTGTTTGCAGTCAAAACTGCAGAATCTTGTTTTAAACTTTTAGTAACCCTTTAGAAATTGTGCATAACACAATTATATATTTTTTTATTGTGAACTCTTACAAAGATTGCAAAAATAATTAGACAAATATATCCCTAAGCTCATGCCACACTAACCATTAACATAAAAAAATATAAAAATGATCCTGTGTTTGCTGAGCTGAGTGGTTAGTTTATATAAATTATAAAACACTAATTAAACATGTGCTGCAATTAATTTACCCATATACTGTTAAACAAAATGAGTTCAAAATGAATTTGTGATTGTGAAACAGTGACATGATCCAGTAGCATTTCCCTCTGTTCTCCCATCTGCTGCTTTCATCTCCATAAACACCGGGCATATGGATCTCAAATGCAAATCAAATCACTCACAAGCTAGCAGGTCTAAAACCCCACGTGGCTCCAGCCAAAGTATCACGCCTTTTCTCACACACTTCCATAAAAACGTGTTCACTCATCAGTATTACACTGCAGATGGAAATTAGCATTCTTGCTATAATCTCGCATATTTACACTGCAATGCTGCAGATGTTCATTAATATGCATTGTCCCTTTTAAACAAATAAATAAATAAAAAGAAGTATGACAGTGGTGGAAGAAGTACTCAAGTCACTCAAGTAAAAATACAGATACCAGAAGAGAATAATACTCAAGTGAAAGTAAAAGTATCACATGAAAAAATCTACTCAAGTAAAAGTATTAAAGTAAAGTTGGAGTACTGATTTTACTAAAACACTGCTAAGATCATTACATTTAAGATTTTGTTAAAAAATAATAATAAAAAAAATCCCAGTTTGCCAATTTTTTAGGTTTCAAATTTTACTTCCTGGTTGAAAATCATATCTAAATAGGGAATTCAATAACTCTTATCTAGCAACCATGTTGTACACAGGTGCAAAGCTCCTCTAATATACACAGAAATTATTATTTGACAAATAAAAATATAAGAAAACATCTTTATTTTGTTCAAACAATGTTTAAAATATTTGGAAAAAATGTGTTTATTTCATGTAAATTGTGCCAAACGTTTTAACAAAATTCTCCCAGTGTGATGTCATCCATATGGGTACAGGAAATAGAGTGTTCTTTAAAATAGAACACTCTACTTCCTGTAATTTAATATATTGTTCACCAGAACACCGCTCGGGTTCAGATCAGGGAGGCCGTTCCTCCCAATCACCCCTCTCCAGGTGTCACTGTCGTTGCCCACGTGGGCGTTGAAGTCCCCCAGGAGAACAACGGAGTCCCCGGTCAGTGCACTGTTCAGTACCCCTCCCAGGGACTCCAAGAAGGCCGGGTACTCTGCACTGCTGTTCGGCCCATAGGCCGACACAACAGTGAGAGACCTGTCCCCGACCCGAAGGCGCAGGGACGCGACCCTCTCGTTCACCGGGGTGAACTCCAACACTCGGCGGCTGAGCTGTGGGGCAATGAGCAGGCCCACACCAGCCCGCCGCCGTTCCCCGCGGGCAACGCCAGAGAAATGGAGGGTCCAGCCCCCCTCAAGGAGTTTGGTTCCAGAGCCCAAGCTGTGCGTGGAGGTGAGGCCGACTATATCTAGTCGGTAACGCTCAACCTCCCGCACAAGCTCAGGCTCCTTCCTCCCCAGCGAGGTGACATTCCATGTCCCCAGAGCTAGTCTCCATGTCCGGAGATCTGGCCGTCGAGGGCCCCGCCTTCGACTGCCGCCCAGATCTCTCTGCACCCGGCCCTTATGGATCCTCCTGCGGGTGGTGGGTCCACAGGAGGACGGCCCCACGTCGCTTCTTCGGGCTTCGCCCGGCCGGGCCCCGTGGGGAAAGGCCCGGCCACCAGACGCTCGCTGGCGCGCACCCACCCCAGGTCTGGCTCCAGGGTGGGGCCCTGGTGACGCCAGTCACCGACTTTGTTGTCGTGTCATCTGACCTCCGGCCGCGTGTCTTGGACACTCGGGTGAAGAGAGGGGCAGAGCTGTCAACCGATCACCACTTGGTTGCGAGTTGGGTCCGCTGGCAGGGGAGGAAGCCGGAGAGACCTGGCAGGCCCAAGCGTATCGTGAAGGTCTGTTGGGAGCCCTCTGTCAGGGGCACCTTCACCTTCAAGACCCAGGACGCGCTGGCGGGACTATGTGTCCCGGCTGCCCTGGGAACGCCTTGGGGTCCCCCTGGAGGAGCTGGAGGAAGTGTCCGGGGTGAAGGAGGTCTGGGCGTCCCTGCTTAGACTGTTGCCCCCGCGACCCGGCCCCGGATAAGCGGAAGAAAATGGATGGATGGATGTTCACCTTTTCTTCACAAATTTCATTCATCATTTACAACAGGCATTATCCTATCAAATTAAGTAAAAATTATGCACTTTAAAAATTAAAAAAGTAAAAGTGCTTCACACACTTCATTTACTCCTCTATTCCCCTTAAACAAGCCAAGATCTTCTATCAGTCTGGTGTAACCTGGAAAAAGAATAAAAAAACAATACAAAAATTGCATAAAGATAGTAATTTGCATTCTGACAGAGGAAGAGAAAGGGATTCATGTACTAGAACAGTGTTTCCCAACCAGGGGTACAAGTACTCCTAGGGGTACGCGAGCACACTGCAGGGGGTACTCGGCAGTGTCGCTGCCAGGTGCAGGGGGAGATTTTTTGGAATTTTTAAATTCTAATTTGAGTAAATTTGAATTAAAGGGACAGTGTGTAAGATTTTTACCTGTTAATTACTGAAATTGAAGATACCCATTCAAAAATACATTGTTTTCCAAGCCTTTTCACTTCCATCATGAAATCAAAGTATTCTTTTGGACTTAGATATAGTCACATAAAAGGGGGATCTTCCCCATATAGAGGCAGCCATTTTGAATACGAGAGCCGCAGAAGGACATTTGGGCTCATCCTTCGCCTCGGCTCCTGCTAACAGCTGCTTAGCCGCGCTGCGTTTGGGAGTGAAGGACAGAAGGAGAGAAGGGGAAGGGGAGGGGGAAGGGGGAGCCTGTGTAAAGAAGCATGCTGCCGGATCACACATCGTAATGGATACAACACGTATTTTGGACTAAATTGTTTTACTGGATTTTATTCGCTGGATCCTTATGGACAGATTGAGACCAAGTTTATGATGAAATACAGAGTTTGACCTGTGCAAAGCCTTCAAAGGTAAGCTAAGTAAGCTAAGTTTTGTGCTTTTCCGTATAAAAGCCCCATGTGCTCGGGGAGTGATTGTTTTGCAGGGAAATGAATTGCATAGTCAAAAAGAGGAGACTGTAAGGTTTCATTTGATGTGTAGATTGTCATGAATCATGATCGGGATTGTGTGTTTTCATGGGAAAAGAAAAAAAAAAGTGAACGGGGGACCGCGCTTTATGTATACAGCGGTGCGCGGTTCGTGCGCGGGCACGCGAGATTTCGGCGCTACGTCGCGTCCGGGTGACCCTCGAGGTCTGCCATAGCCAAAAGAGGAAGTGGAATAGCTAGTAACCACCTATGCGCCACGAATCCTACACACTGTCCCTTTAAAGAAAAGAGAGAAAATGCCTGAGAATTAAATTTTCAAATTAAAGAGATGAAATAAAATGATTTTCATTTAATAATCTGTTTCACGTTCTACTTTTGGAGAATTATCAACACGTATGAGTCAGGGGGTACTCGAGGTATGACAAAAAGGCTCAGGGGGTACACAAGACAAAAAAGGTTGGGAAACACTGTACTAGAAGACATGTTTGGCGATTCTGGGCTTCTCTCCTTTAACGATCTATGCGTCACCTTTAACCTGTCAGCATGTTCATTTTTTGTGTACCTCCAGTTGAGATCCTCCCTGAAAGGTTATGGGATTCCATGGAATGAACCTCTTACCACACACAAATTACACAATATATTAAATGGAAAAACCAAAAAGAGCTTTGTTTCACAAATATATAATTTATTATTGATTGCAAATTATAAATAATTGAAAACTGAATACGTGTGGAGTACGGATTTGGATGCAGCAGACAGAGAATGACAACTGGAAAGGAATATGAAACACAATTATCTATTCATCAAAAAATCCAAACCATCAGATACGGCACTTTAACATTTTACATAGAACTTATTTGACATCCAAAAAGAGGTATCTGATGAAACTCGCCCTTCACCAATATGCAACAAATGCTCGGAGAATGCCATTGGTACTTTTAGCCACGTTTTGGACTGTAAAGACGTCAACATGTTTTGGAAAACTGTACATTCTTACCTAAGAAAAAATAAAGAATAAAAAAGATAATGAATTTTGTTTTTCACCACTTACTTTATTAATCATTTATTTTTCAAAAAAAAAAAAATTGGTCTTCTCATAAAAAGATACTGCTGTCAGATTTGACAGCAGCGAAAATAATTGCTAGCCCTTCGTTGGCAACAATTTGTCTCCCAGTCACTGGACCAACACCTTTCGTTTTTTATTTGTTTTGGGCACATAAGTAATTTACATTCTCCCCCCCTTCTAATTTAACATAATGAGCTTTCTTTTGCATTCTTCAGACATTTTAAATTAGACCATATGAACTATTTACAAGTGACGACAATGAGTGTTATAGCTTGGTAACATAACTATCATCATACTGGTAAAGAAATTAAGGATACCAACAATGGTAACAGACAGCAGATACAAGTAATGTGATGAACAGAACAAACCAACAATGGTGCAACAAACAAACAACAAACATTAAACCAGCACTATAGAAGCCAGTTTGTTCTAATATTCAGACCCACTCTCTATATACCATAATTATGTTTATGGAACACATTTATGGATATTTTGGCATTGGTTGAGATGTGTATCCAGACTGTTTCAGAGTTTTACACCACATATAGACACAAAGAAATGTTTACGGGGAGTTTGAACACTGAGCAATTTGAAATTTCCATCCCCTCTTAAATTATGAGTTCGCGCTCTCATTTTGAACATGTTTTGTAGATTACTTGGTAGTAAATTGTTGAATGCTTTAAATAATATTATCAGTGTATAATATTTTACATGGTTTTATTATCAACATGGAATTATCAATAGCTAAAATGCACAGAGCCAAAATAAAACAATCTTATTATGGAGTAAACCCTCATAACAATTAATCTCAAATAAGCAAAGTTTTTCAACAACTTACAACAATTGGAAGCTTTTCATGTAATGTAGATTACTTTGTTTAAGTGTAAGTTACTAAGTGTAATGTGTGTAGAAATGTATGTGTATATGTATATGTATATGTATATGTATATATGCGTGCATAGAGGTTTTGTCCGCCAAGTTAAAGTCTGGACTAAAACCTCAGAACTCTGTCGTCCAGTCACCAAACTGTGTCTTTTATTAGAAGCTCAGGAAGCATGAACTGTGATATGCATATAGTGTTCAGACTCCTTTTTTTGTATCTGCGCTATTGTAGGCTCCCTTTAATTAATTAATTTGTTTGGTAATTGTTACAGTAAGCTAGTTAACATTTAGGGGCCGGTAATAATTTTTGTCATATTTTCATTACTGAGATAATTATTCGTATTTTGTATGATTTAATATTTGCTTAAAATGCATGATTTTTGATAAATTAGTTCATTCTTTATGGTTAACATGATTATTTGTTGATTATTTGCTTAAAAATAATTTGATCTATTTATATTTTTCTTTCAGTTAATTATTGCTCATGTTAATCATAAGTTTACCTAAGTAATATTTGTATATTAATTTTTTTAATTATTATTTTGTGGCCTACAGCTCTGGAAAAAAATAAAGAGACCACTGCATTTTTTTCTGAAATCAGCATCTCTACATGTATTACAGCCATTCCATTCCAGCGTCTGTTGAATTCCAACACAAACACAAAGCTGAGCTACTTCAGTTCTTGCACCAGGAGTGGAATAAAGTCACCCAAGAACAATGTGAAAGACTTGTGGAGAGCATGCCAAGACGCATGAAAGCTGTGATTAAAAATAAGGGTTATTGCACCAAATATTGATTTCTGAACTCTTCTTAAGTGTAAACATTAGTATTATGTTGTTTTAAAATTAATTTGATCTTTGCATTGTTTGAGGTCTGAAAGCATGTATCTTTTTTGTTATTATGACCATTTGTCATTTTCTGCAATTAAATGCTTTAAACAATAATATTTTATTTGGAATTTGGGGGAAATGTTGTCAGTAGTTTATAGACTCAAACAAAAATGTTCCTTTTGCCCAAACACATACCTATAAGTAGTAAAATCAGAAAAATTGATAATTTTGCAGTGGTCTCTTATTTTTTTCCAGAGCTGTATGGCTCCTTATTTAAAACCAGTGCAGGCGCACCATGGGAGTGAAGTGGAGCCAAACAGTTTTTTGGCCTGCTGTCACGTTACCTGCTAAATTTCCACTTTTGTACTTTTTGTATGTCCTCAATTATATGTGAATCCTTAGTACTTGGAACGCTCTCTGTGGATTTATTTCACTTTTGAGGCATTTTAAAAGGTGGAACAAGGTGCGCAAAGCGTCTATGTCTTCACAAATGTTTGGACCTTACAGTGAGTGTTGCAACTCCTTTTCTTGCTGATTTATAGGAGGAGTGATACACTTGGGATGAGATAAAATGTATTAGCTTACATGCTTATATATAGGCTTTTTTAAATCAGATAGTCCAAGGGGTACAAAGAGAAATCAAGATTACCTTAAATAGGCACATTCATCATTATTTAATTTGTCCATAGTCACTTAATGAATGCTCCCTCGCCAGTACTTTTTTCAGGAGATCCGTTCCTTTGTGGTCTGCCCAGCGTTCATCATCTCTAGATTCGGGAGATGGTTTGGCCCGTTGCTGGGAGAGAACGTTGGCGTTGTCTCAGTTAAAACGCCCAGTTTTAACAGATGCTTAGTCGCTTCCTCTGATGTCTTGTAAATCGTTGGCTCCCCCTTAAGCTTCGCTGGGTAGAGAATATGAGATTTTACATTCCTCTCTTTCAGTTTATGTTTTATAGGTGGGTATTGCGCACCTATAAGATACCTACTACTGAGTAATCCCTGTCAAAGTAGATGTGCGATCTATCCAGTCTGATGTCCTGGTGCACCCAAGCTGTGCGTAACACATGTTTCTGGGTATTCCACTGAAGAAATCTCACCACAGTAGATCGTGGCGGCGCATCCGCTGTCTCTGGTTGCTTTGTGGATGAGCGATGTGCTGCCAATATTTGCAGCACATCGCTTTTACTTCGCTATCTTCCACCACTGAAGTATGGTCTTGGCTTCTCCCCAGCTCACGCTCCTTTTAAATTTATGTTGTATGTCTTTTTGGCACAGATGGTGAAGTTGCAGGCGTGCATTAAATACTGTGAAGAGGACTATTCTGCAACCAAGGTACAAACCACAACATGTTCAGATCAGATACTGGTGATTATGATGATTATTATGATGGTGTTTAAAATGGAGGATGCATGAGAGGTGTTTCACAGGCTGCCTAAAGGCCTATTCATACACTAATACTAATACAAAACACTCTTTATTTAGACAACAGAATGTGATTTTCAATATTAAATCCTAGTACTATTCCCATGTGGTCTTATATGTGTGTAATCCCTCAGTGGTCCTGTAGGTTTCATAGTTCTCCATGGAACCTACAGACTGTGACTAGTCTATGTGCTCTTATATTTGTTCTGATACAGCTCAAGATCATTCTAAAGACATTCAGAAAAGATTAATTTCCTTCCTGTGAATGTGACTTTTTTAAATTAGAAATTAGCCTGTAAATAATCTCATTACATACAATTAAAGGCCCAATCAGTATATCAGCTGAGGCTGTACCTAACTGGTAGTTTTCAGATTCTAGCCTATTGATTACATTGTACTTTACCATGAAATATCCAAAAGGTAAACTCACAAATGTTGAACCTGGTATTTTCAATTATCAACTAAACTCAAGAAGTCACTGTATTAAAACATAATTTTGCATTTTAACTATTTTGATTTCAGCTGCCCCTATCTGTATTAATTGACATGGGGACTTGAGACTTAGTGACTTGGACTCGAGTCGACTCGAGTCGCTGTTTTTATGACTTGTGACTTGACTCGACAAAAAATGAAATACTTGAGACTTGACTCGGACTTGGAAGTGTAGGACTCGGGACTTGACTTGACTTGAGACACGATGACTTGAATGACTTGCGTGTTTACATAATGTTTTCGTGCTCATTCAACGGCACTGCCATGTCCTGGGACGCAACGCATGCACCACATGCACCACCACCGGCACGAGGACGCGCCTACACTGGGGCTGCGAGCACGAAAACGATCCGCGGCGCCGGACCGCGTACTCTCAGCCCCAGCCACAAACCAGCCACGCGAAATCAGCAAAGAGTGGCCCGTGGTGGTTTAATCCCAGTTTAGTCCAGGTCTAGACCTGGTCCAGTCCTGGTTTAGTCCAGGTCCAGTCCAGGTTTAGACCTGGTTTAGACTTGGTCTAGACCTGGTTTAGTTCTGGTCTAGACCTGGTGTAATCCACGTTTAGTCCTGGTCTAGTCTCTCGCAGAACACAATGTTACACTATTAAAAATAAGTTACACTATGAAAAGATAATTGAAATAAATAAATAAATAAATAAATCCGCGAACCGCGATAGAGCGAGGGATTACTGTATTTTGTTATTCAGCATCAATACATTTGTCTGCTTTATACTAAGGAATAATTAATTGAGGAATATACAATATAATAATACTATGATATATTTATGACTCAGTGTTATGTATACTATAGCTTATATTCTTAAAGACCCTATTGAAACACTAAAATTCAGGTGAAAAACGCCGCTTATGAATTAATCGTAAGTCGATCGATAAGGTCAATCAACTATAGATTAATGTGTGTGTGTGTGTGTGTGCGTGTGTGTGTGTGTGTGTGTGTGTGTTTGTGTGTGTGTGTGTGTGTTTGTGTGTGTATGTGTGTGTGTGTATGTGTGTGCGTGTGTGTGTGTGTGTGTGTGTGCGTGTGTGTGTGTGTGTGTGAGAGAGGGAGAGAGAGGAGAAATGTAACAAAGTTTAATATTAATAAGCTGTTTTAGCTATTTGTTTCCTCACAAAAAGGGAATGACTTATGGATATACTGTGTGAGTGTGAGTGACAGAAAGCGTGTGAGAGAGAAATGTGCAAAGAAATGTGACAGTTTAATTTATGATAACAGGACGACTACTACTACTAACAGGACGACGTCTACCTGGACGACTGAGGGACTTTTCACGCACAGTTTAATTTACTGTAAGTTAGTATTTGTTTTAGCTGTTATTGTTACTTTGTAAAAGGATAGCTACGTGTGTGTGTGTGTGTGTGTGTGTGTGTGTGTGTGTGTGTGTGTGTGTGTGTGTGTGTGTGTGTGTGTGTGTGTGTGTGTGTGTGTGTGTAGGTGTGTGTGTGTGTGTGTGTGTGTGTGTGTGTGTGTGTGTGTGGGACAGAGTGAGTTAGGGAGTGTAACAAAGTTTAATACAAGTTTGTTTTAGCTGTTACTGGTTTCAGCTCAATGCTGAAACAATGTTGAAAACATGTGAAACAGTTTAGTTTTCGATGTACAGATCACTTTTGCCAATAAATAACCAATAATTACATTATCACTGTTTTGTTTGAGTCTATGATGTATTTTACTGAACATGAGTATTTACAATACAAATATTTTATAACAGGTTGGGCACATTAGCCAGTGATTATTACTTACACTTTCTTATATATTGCCTTTCACTTTATTAAGATCAGATTCCGCAGCTAAAATTACAACAATACGCCAAAGGTGACTTGACTTGGACTTGACTTGACCTATTACAGGACTTGACTTGAAAAAAATACTTGGGACTTACTTGTGACTTGAAGGTGAAGACTTGAGACTTACTTGAGACTTGCACATGTGTGACTTGGTCCCATGTCTGTAATTACTACTGGCTTATAGAATGCTGTGATTTGAAACCCAGCAATACAGGTGTAACTGTGTCCAGGCTTTGTTGGAGCAGTTGCCTCTGGACAGCCCAGACTACATCTTTAACAGCGGCTGTTTACTTTATAACGACGGAAAATACGAAGAGGCCTGTAAGAAGTTCACCTCCGCGATGCAGGTCCTGGGATACCTGCCCGGTGAGGCCATGGTGCTTTGGGGGACGGGAAAATTTAAAGTTAAATATTAAGTTAAATACAATATAAGTTAAATATTAAAGCTTAAAAATGTTTAAAGGTGCATTGTGTAACTTTTCTGGTGAAGTCAAATGGTTTTCTTTTTGGAGATGCTATTGCTTTGTCTGGAATGTCTCACAGTATGGTATTAAACCTTTCTATCTTCATTGAAACCAAACCAGACCTGTAATTGAATAAATGTAAGGTAGAGCTGTTAAATGTCATACTGTGGAACATTCTAAGCAGAGCAGTAACCTATCCATAGAAACAAGAAAGTGATGGACTCCCAACTGAAAAGTTGCACAGTGTACCTTTAAACTAAAGCCACACATATTGTTTTTTGTTTTTTTTTCAGCTCTGTCATACAACATTGCCTTGTGCTACTACAGCCTGAAGAACTACGCCCAGGCTCTGAAGTACATCAGTGAGATCATCGAGAGGGGCATCAGAGAGCACCCAGGTACACAACACAGAATAGGGCACTGAGAAACGTCTAAGCAACAGTGATTGGGATTAGGGCTTTGCAATATGGAACACACTGAAGTACTATTGTGATGAAATCTGTGGTATATTCTGTTCAGATTTCACATTATAGATCTGTATTTGGCAAAGGACTACAGATGGAAATTCACCTCTTGGCACCCAGGTACTCTGGATGAATAGACTTAGACTTAGACAAACTTTATTGATCCACAAGGGAAATTTCTTGGACACAGTAACTCACACACCACAATATAGTATAATAACAAAGTTACATAAGGCTAGCTGTTGTACAGTTATAGGGAGTATTATCTGTTATATAAGGGTGAGTTGTTGTACAGTTGTATGGCGTATCGTATGAATAAACAATAATGGTTTATAGGACATTTTATATAATCGTGAGAATCGCCAACAAAGATAATCTCCTTTTTATCACCAGAAAGTGCTGAAAAAAAGCTCCTTATCCTTGATGTTTCCTTGTAGATCATTGTTGTTTTCACTTATAACAACGTACCTTTCTATAACATTTGTTTAAATATGGAACTTATTCATAATATTAAAAGTATAACTAATGATATACACTCAACAAAAATATAAACGCAACACTTTTGTTTTTGCTCCCATTTTTCATGAGATGGACTTAAAGATCTAAAATTCATTCCAGATACACAATATTACCATTTCTCTCAAACATTGTTCACAAATCTGTCTAAATGTGTGATAGTGAGCACTTCTGCTTTGCTGAGATAATCCATCCCACCTCACAGGTGTGCCACATCAAGATGCTGATCTGACATTATGATTAGTGCACAGGTGTACCTTATACTGCCCACAATAAAAGGCCACTCTGAAATGTGCATTTTTGTCTCACAGCAAAATGCCACAGATGTCACAAGCATTGAGGGAGCGTGCAATTGGCATGCTGACAGTAGGAATGTCAACCAGATCTGTTGCTTGTGCATTGAATGTTCATTTCTCCACCATAAGCCGTCTCCAAAGGCATTTCAGAGAATATGGCAGTACATCCAACCGGCCTCACAACCGCAGACCACGTGTAACCACATCAGCCCAGGACCTCCACATCCAGCAGGTTCACCTCCAAGATCGTCTGAGACCAGCCACTCGGACAGCTGCTGAAGCAATTGGTTTGCATAACCAAACAATTTCTGCACAAACTGTCAGAAACCGTCTCAGGGAAGCTCAACTGCATGCTCGTCGTCCTCATTGGGGTCTTAACCTGACTCCAGATCATCCCCGTAACAGACTTGAGTGGGCAAATGCTCACATTCGATGGCGTCTGGCACGTTGGAGAGGTGTTCTCTTCACGGATGAATCTTGGTTTACATTGTTCAGGGCAGATGGCAGACAGCGTGTGTGGCGTCATGTGGGTGAGCGCTTTGCTGATGTCAATGTTGTGGATCGAGTGGCCCATGGTGGTGGTGGGGTTATGGTATGGGCAGGCATCTGTTATGGACGAAGAACACAGGTGCATTTTATTGATGGCATTTTGAATGCACAGAGATACCGTGATGAGATCCTGAGGCCCATTGTTGTGCCATACATCCATGAACATCACCTCATGTTTCAGCAAGATAATGCACGGCCCCATGTTGCAAGGATCTGTACACAATTCTTGGAAGCTGAAAATGTCCCAGTTCTTGCATGGCCAGCATACTCACCGGACATGTCACCCATTGAGCATGTTTGGGATGTGCTTGACCGGCGTATACGACAGCCTGTACCAGCTCCCACTAATATCCAGCAACTTCGCACAGCCATTGAAGAGGAGTGGATCAACATTCCACAGGCCACAATTGACAATCTGATAAACTCTATGCGAAGAAGATGTGTTGCACTGCATGAGGCAAATGGTGGTCACACCAGATACTGACTGGTTCTGAGTCCCCAGACCCCCAATAAAGCAAAAAAACAAAAAAAAATGCACATTTCAGGGTGGCCTTTTATTGTGGGCAGTATAAGGTACATCTGTGCACTAATCATGATGTCAGATCAGCATCTTGATGTGGCACATCTGTGAGGTGGGATGAATTATCTCAGCAAAGCAGAAGTGCTCACTATCACACATTTAGAGAGATTTGTGAACAATGTTTGAGAGAAATGGTAATATTGTGTATCTGGAATGAATTTTAGATCTTTAAGTCCATCTCATGAAAAATGGGAGCAAAAACAAAAGTGTTGCGTTTATATTTTTGTTGAGTATACAGATCATTTTTAAACAGTCAGCCACCTTCATAATTGACCATAATAATTATGACACCAAATTTGAATATTGTACCATGTCTACCAGATACAGAACACATGACAGGACAGGACGGGCACTTTTTAAGCAACAGTGATCTAAGATAAGATAAGATAAGCCTTTATTGATCTCACACAGGAGAAATTTACTC
Source organism: Paratrypauchen microcephalus (assembly GCA_036785185.1). NCBI lineage: Eukaryota > Metazoa > Chordata > Actinopteri > Gobiiformes > Gobiidae > Paratrypauchen > Paratrypauchen microcephalus. Next base: position 805,208 of record JAVJIX010000029.1, read on the forward strand.
GCCACAGTAGCTCCAGGACATTTGGACAAGAGGGAAAAAGTGCATGCAGGCAGGGAGGGGATGAAGTAAGTAATAAATAATACAAATAGTAATACGTAATAATAATAATAATAATAATGGAAAATAATAATAATGATAATAGTAACAACAAGCATCAACATGAAAAAGGAGGATATTGCACGTCTGGCCTATATGTTAGAATTATACAGTCTGATGGCTGATGATCTGGATTAAGGCTTCAGAATTTAGGACAAAACTGAAGTACATGTGTGATTATGATATTATGAAGACTGTTAGCTAATGTTTAACTCTTTCACTGCCAGCCTGTTTTCAAAATCTAAGCCTGTAGAGTGCCAGAGATCTAGAGCATTTTCACTGATTTTACAAGACTCACAGAATACTGAGTTCTTTGACTATATAAACATGGCACACATCAAAATAAAGCCTAGACTCTCTTCTTTCACCTGGAAAAAAATTATGTTTCTAACCTTTTCGGTTCTCAAATAACTGATAGTAGAACATAGGGAAGTTTCAGCAAAAACACTGGTTTTTGAGCAAGAAATGGAGAAAACGAGCGTTGAGTTCAGAGAAGGATTTCGAGCAGATCAGTGACTTTGACATCAATATTTATTGATTTAGTGACACCTCAAACATCTAAAATAACAGAGAAAGAGATTTTTGATGACAAAGTACATTTTTTATTTACAAATATAAGAATATAAGGCTCTGTGAATAGTGCCAAGAGATGTTTACAGGATATAATAATATATTTTCATATAAAATAGAACTTTGTTGAGGCTTTGTCTGAGGCCCAGAGTACAGACCCATAATAAAAACTAATACACACACACACACACACACACACACATATATATATGTACATACACACAAGCCCATGCATAAACCTTTACACACACACACAGCTACACACACACGCGCGCACGCACGCACGCACGCACGCACGCACGCACGCACGCACGCACGCACACACACACACATATAACTTCATTCATTACAATTACCACACAGCACAGCAGTATCACAGCTCCAAGTCAGTAAACTTCTTCTTTGGAGCTGTCGTAGTTCTGAGGAGACTCCCTGATCCGCGCAGCGCACACATGACACGCCCCCTCCTCGGGCACAGCAGATCTCTGCTCAGACCTCGCTGCTTGATCCGGCTTGTCTCTGCGATCCTCTGATCCAGGATCCTGGGTCCCAAGAGCGATCTGATCGCTCCATAGGCGCTGATCAACAGTTATCTGCTTTTCCGGGTTCTCTGGCCTCGCCATCTTACACACATCTATACACACACTGCACTCCTCCTTTCTTCCACGGCTCTGATCGGCAAATAATGATACAACATCGCCATCTACAGGTTGAGGTGTGTGAATTACACCTCAAAAGTTGCTCCAGGCCGTAACCTAGCAACCCCCGCTGAAAAACGTGTTGAACGTCTATAGACGTTCTGGCAATCAACGGTTGGGTTCGCCCGAACGTCTATAGACGTCTCCGGCAGCCAATGAGTTAAGAAGCAGGATTCTGTTAAGATTTCACATTATAAACCCCCCCAGGAGCATTAACATTTTGAGAGAAAACTGACATGAACTGCTGAACTAATCCAAGAATCACATGCATTTCAGGATAGGCTTGTAGATCTAAACTACAGGTAAAACAAGATGTTTCTTCAAAAATACACAATATTTTGTTCTTTTAAGAGGATTTTGATTTGATTATGATATGCATATGCAGCACCATTGGTGATTTTCAGATTCTAGAATGTGATGGTGTCATACATGTATGGGGGGTTAGTTTTCCATATTGATTACATTGTATTCCATGAAATCTCCAAAAGGTAAATTCTAGGGGTGTGAATCTTTCACTCACAAAATGGTTCAATTTGAATCTCGATTCACAGGCTATGATTCGATTCAAGGACGATTCATAAAATTAGTAAACGATCCGGTACAATTCGATTCGATCCGATTCAGTTAATTTCGATTCAATACAAATTGACAACTTTACTCCCAAGTGCTTTAAAGTTATTGAGAAGAAAAAGAGAGAACCAGAAATTAAATTTCAAAATAGTATCCTTTTGTTTATTTAGTGTCCAACAGATAATACACCAGGCCTACTGAAAAACTGGCGATCCAGTTTGCAAAACTCTGCTCATACTTAAAATACAATATCAATCAATCAATCAATCAATCAAACAATACAGTATTTATAAAGCGCTTTTCATACAAAAATGTAACACAAAGCGCCTTACAGTGGTTAAGGATTAGAAGACTGACTTTTAAGGATTAGAAGACTGACTTTTACAGTCCTTCCCTCAAGCAACACAAAACAATAAGGTTAGATATCAAAAATAAAAAAAAGACATTATAAAACAAGCAAGTTGCTTATTAAAGGCAAAAATCAGAATGAATCAGAATGATTAGTGCTTCAGGCACTCATATGAGTTTCAGTAACTGTAAAAGTGCAACATATCACTGACAAGAAGATAGATATTACTAGGCAGTTATAGAAACTACTGGCATGTTAAATCCAACATGTCTTTTTTTATGCCTGTAATTAACTTTTCTTAACAAAAAAAGAAAATCAAAGAAAGCTCTTAACACTGAATAACTAATACTTTCTCTCCATCTCATAACATTACCTCAGTCTCCTTTGAGACAAAAATCATCTGTGTGTGTGTGACGTACATTTCTATACACACAAATCATAAGTATCTAAATACAGAAATGCACCAATTCTGATTATACATTGTATTTTCACACAAAAGTAAATTAGCCAAGTCAATTTTAGCCAAAATCAAATATACATTGCCAATACATGAATGTTGTTTAATAAATCACCCAATCCACTAACCGTGACAATAAAAACGCTAGTATCATACAATTGTTATGGTCTATAGCCGCCATGGAAACTATCAAGCTGACAGTGAAACATCAGACTGATATCAACGCGACACAAGACTGGCACAAAAGTTAACCACGCATACGAACCATGTCCATAAATAGCGGTAGCGCACCAAATTAACTTAAACAACAGCTCAATAAATGGAAACAGCTTAGCTTACCGGCAGCGTAGATCTCCTGTCCTGACGAGACACATACAAACATTGCTCGCTTCCGTATAGCCTGCGCCGCTCGCATGATTGGCAGTTAACCAGCCAATAAGCTTCAACCCCAGGTAAGTGAACCACCGACATACTAACCCGTGATTTAGCGAACGCAGACACATACAGGGCAGTTTCTGCGCCATGAGAGAGACCGCTCAGGAGCTAGCAAACCGATTCTTGGCCGTAAATCCGGTGCATCGGACCTTTCGTAGTGCATTTGGACCGATCCGGGCTCCGTTGATCGGTACACTCGGATCGCAGAGGTCACAGACCGATAACCGATCCAAATCGGTTAATCTTTACACCCCTAGTAAATTCTCAAATGTTGAACCTGATCATTTCTTTTAGTGACTAGACCCAAGAACTTTCTATATAACAACAGAAATCTGCATTTTAATGGCCCCTATCTGTATTAAATAATATTGGCCTATAGAATGCTGTGATATCTGTAATGTGTGTGTGTGTGTGTGTCTGTGTGTGTGTGTGTATGTGTGTGTGTGTGTGTGCGTGCGTGCGTGTGTTCCAGAGCTGAGTGTGGGCATGACCACTGAGGGCATAGACTACCACAGTGTGGGCAATACTCTGGTGCTGCATCAGACCGCTCTGATCGAGGCCTTTAACCTGAAGGCGGCCATCGAGTACCAGCTCAAGAACTGTGAGTACTGCATCCCTGTACTATATGTGTACTATCTGTGTCATATTGTACACCAAACACTAACACAGACCTACACCATAGAGTACCAGCTCAAAAACTGTGAGTACTACTATCTGTCCTATCTGTCATTACATATATCACCAGTGATGGGAAGAATACTTTGAAAATGTATTTAGTTACAGAATACTGCATTAAAATGTATTTTCTAATGTATTCCAATACAATTAAATTATAGTGTAAACACACACCACAGGATTGAAAACAGCTTTACATTTGTTTCACATTTGTTCTGCATTTATTTATTTCAGATCAGTGAATGAAAAATCACACTTGCCACATCACAAGCAGTGTTTCTATTTTTCTTACTAATTCTACACTGTCTGAAGCCTAAACTGAGGGATCAGGTACCCTTTGTATTCCTTTGATTTTACTTCAAGATATGTTTATTGATTTTCAGCATTATAAAATGCAAGTACATTTGTAAAAGGTACAAACTCACTTGTTTTTTATCCACAAAAAAAAAAAAAAATCCCACACAAAAAAAAAAAAAAATCCCAAACCCTACCACCCATCCTGCCACTGCTAAACAATGATTTTAGAAAAGTAACTCTATTAAATACCACCACATGAAAAAGTAACTGCAGTCAAAATTATTATTCAGAATAGGTATTCTTGGTACATGTATTCAGTTACTTCCAACACTGCATAACACTTTTATTGACCTGTCATTTAAACCATCGAGTACCAGCTCGAGAACCATGAGAGACTCCACTGTATAACACTATACCACTGTATAACACTAACTATAGACTAATATCTCTATAACAAAAAGGCAGCCATCAACTGTGACCTGTCCTGTCATCTACAGTGAGATGTCAGTGCAACTGCAATGAAGGTTATCAATGTAACTACATTTCTATGAATTCCGACTGATCGATGGAGGCATTGCTGAGAGTGCTGAATGATTCTTTGAGCATTCTTTCAGCATGGTCAGTAGGGATGAAATAAAACCAGTCTAACGTCTAACTCAGAAATTACTGAAATAATGAATCACTAATATAATGTAATAAGCAATAATGTTAAAAGAGTTCCATTAAGAATTGCACTGCTATAAGGTTGAAATTTCACAGTAATATTGTTTCTTTTTGAGGCCTTAGGCTTTTACCTTATTCTGACTAACTTTGTAATAAATAAACTTTGTAATAAACCCATCTCAAAGGCACAATAGATGTTTTTTTACTATAAAACACTATTCCTGATTACAGGGGGTCCTCGGGTTACGAAGGTCTCGGGTTATGACGTTTCGTGGTTACGAACGCGCCCCCATTAAAAAAAATATGTATATATATTACGCGTCATTCCGTCTTACGCGGTTTAGCGTGGTAAGAGATGTAAACAAACGCGAACGGCGCGCGGCGCACGGCGGAAGAATACGCTTTGTTGTGGTTGTAGGGAGAAGAAGACAGCCTTGTGTGTGTGCCCAATGTGGGCGGAAGTACCTGATGTGGGCTCTGATCTGCTCCTATGAAAGCAGCAGTGATAACCAAGCAGCGTAGTGGTCTAATTATTGAGATGGAAAGGTTATTGGTGCTTTGGTTGGAAGATCAAAGGCAAAATCCGGCTTACGACGAAATTCGGGTTACGACGCGTCTTAAGAACGGATCAACGTCGTAACCCGAGGACCCCCTGTATTCGACTTCGACTTCCCCAAGGTTGTGTTACAGTGGATGAAAGCACAGTGTCTTTATGATGAGTCTGAGTCGAATCAGATGGAGCTCTTTTATCATTGTTCCACTAAAGCTTTAAAGAACCAGGATCAAGAGGAGAGAGAGGCTTTCAACAGACCAGAGAGAAAAGACTAGAGCAGGACATCAAGGGTTAAAACTCCAAAAAAGGAGTAGTCATCTAAAGAAATGTAGACCCTACAACAGGTCACATAGTAGACCTTTCTAACCTTCCTGATAAGGAGTCTGCTAATGGCATCACATTTTTGCTAATGGCATCACATTTTTCCATGATGTTGCTGCTACCTCTGTAATGTTCCACAGTATGGCATTAAACATATCTATCTTGGCAATAAACATATCTATCTTGTATTTATTCAAATACATATTATTATTAGTGAGAAATACTTGGCACTACTTAGAAAAACATGCATTCCTACTGTGAGTGGGGTCGCCTCTTCACAGATCTGACCTGTATCTTGGCCTGGTAGCGTCTCCTGCTTGTTCCATGGAGACAGACATGTTTAACACTATACTGCAGGACAATCCAGTCAAGCAGGTTATTGACTAGGGTTGTTAAAAGTTTTGAAAATCAGATACTAAACAATACTTAAACTGGTACTGAAACTACATACTCATTTGAGCAGGTATCGATACTAAAAAAAAGTCCCATTAACAGGACAGAAATTAAGCTTTCCTGAATGTCTTTAGAATGATATGGAGCTGTATCAGAACAAGTATAAGAACACAGACTAGTATACGCCCATGGACCACTATGGAACCTACAGGACCACTGAGGGAATAGAAATAAAAGTACTACCATTTAATGTGGAAAATCACATTCTACTGTTTAAAGAAAGATTAAGATTAAGAAAGTTTTGTGTTATCATCATGGTATGGGAATTGGTATTGAGTCTTTTCCTTAGTATCAAAGTAGAGTTTGAATTTAGTATCATGACAACACAATTACTGACTAGACTCATGTTTTAATCATAACTTATATGTATTTTAATCATAACTTGTATGTATTTTCCTGTTTCTCTACAGTGAAAGGAGCTCAGGAGGCTCTGACAGATATGCCCCCCAGATGTGAGAAGGTAACCACTTTTCGTTTTCATCACTGTTCCATAAAGAAAGCCTAATTTAATGTAGCACCAACCTTCAGATGTCCAGATATAACCCAGTCTAATCCTGACAGAGCCGCAGATACGGCAAAACCAGGCAAGAGGCGGTGAGAGACAGAAAGATGCTTTATTGATCCACACAAGGTCCTTCGTTATAATAACCGTCAGGCTTGTTGTGTTGCTGTCACTCGGAGGTCAAAAACACTATTCATCTTTTTATCTATAATACAGTGTCAGAACAAATACTGCCCCCTAGTGGAAAGTCTGCTGTAGTTTTCCTAATGTGTACAATTTAAATGCATTATTCAAGCTTTTGGAATTTATATTTTAGATATTGAGAAAAAAGTTCTGATGTCTGAGAATACAAAACACCATGATTATCAGCAGAAATTAAGTTAAAAACAATAGCTGCTTGTGACATTTTTGTCAACCATACACTGCATATATTGATATTCTAATTTTGCACATTTCCAAAGCAGCAATTTTTCAAAATTCAAATACAAATTAGATATGACCCATAAACATTTTTCCTCTTGTCTGTTTTTGTGCTTGCATGTAGGAGCTGGACCCGGTGACCCTCCATAACCAGGCCCTGCTGCACATGGACTCTAAGCCCAGCGAGGGATTTGAGAAGCTGGCCTTCCTCCTGCAACAGCCCTCTTTCCCCCCGGTCACCTTTGGAAACCTGCTGCTGCTCTACTGCAAACATGAGGTACAGAGACACGAGGTCCAGAGACACACACGAGGTCCAGAGACACACACGAGATCCAGAGACACACACGAGGTACAGAGACACACACATGAGATGCAGAGACACACACGAGATCCAGAGACACACACACGAGGTACAGAGACACACACACGAGATGCAGAGACACACACGAGGTACAGAGACACGAGGTCCAGAGACACATACGAGGTACAGAGACACGAGGTACAGAGCACACACAAGATACAGAGACACTCGAGGTACAAAGACACACACACGAGGCACAGAGACACGAGGCACAGAGACACGAGGCACAGAGACACGAGGCACAGAGATACGACGTACAGAGACACGACGTACAGAGACACGACGTACAGAGACACGACGTACAGAGACACGACGTACAGAGACACGACGTACAGAGACACGACGTACAGAGACACAAGATACATAGCTGCTGTACTGCAAAGATGAGGTACAGAGCTGGACATGTGACTGAGCCAGTAAGATGAATTCTCAGGATTTTTGTTCAAACTCTTGAGAATCTGTCTTATCATAGACCAATCACAGAGCAGCATTGTAGTTTGGGCAGAAGACAGAGCCAAATGAACCAGAACATGGAAAAAAACATCCTTAAATTACTATTAAACTGTTAAATTAAGCATTGCATTTATATATCGCCATACCAAAGCACTTAACAGTGTTTTATTCACACATTTGTAAGCTATCATTTTAGCTACAGCTGCCTTGTAGCAGACTGTCAGAAGCTAAGAGTTGGGTATTTTTGCTTCATAAAAGTCTTTTAACAATCCTTCAAAGCTCCTTCACTAAATGTCCTGACTCCATAGATTAATGTATACAGCACATATAGTTTAGCCTTGTATTGATTTTGTAAGTCAGTGCTTTCCACCATCTTGTGGAGCAACAGGAAGTGTCAATGTTCGTACTTCCTGTGGTTTGAGTCTCACTGAAAACTCCCCGGGACCTGATTCTGTTTAATTAAACCATGTGTTAAATAACATTATGCTCCTCCCCTATGCTCCTCTCATCCTCCCTGTCCATTTTCCATCACAATACCCCCCCCCTCTTTCTTTCCATTCTCTCTCATTGTTCTCCCCCTTTTTCTCTTCCCTCTCGCATTCTCCAATTCTCCCTCTTTTCCACATTTCCCTCTATCTATCCTCCCTCTCTCTCTCTCTCTGTCTCTCACTCTTCTCTTTCTCCCTCTCTGTCTTTCTCCTCCACCCCCACCCCCCCACCCCCCTTCCCCCTTCCCCCCTCTCTCTTTCAGTATTTTGACCTGGCTGCAGACGTCCTGGCAGAAAACGCTCATCTCACCTACAAATTCCTCTCTCCAGTGAGTAAAACATGTATAGTCATTAGGGCTGTCAGTTTAACGTGTTAATTGGATTAATTAATTACTCTGCAAATTAACACAATTAATTATGAGTGGCAATTCAATGCGTGTGCATTTTAAATTTGGCGTGCGGCGAGCAAATCGCTGCCAGGGCCTTTGAATGGCAAGTTTGTCTATAAAAAGAACAAAGATGGGACCATCAACAAGAACGCCGTGATTTTTAGCTTTTGTGAAAAAGAATTCTTCGATCACCGAAGCTGCTCCAGCCTGATGGATCATTTGAACGATAAACACGTCCGGACAAGTTCCATCGTTACTGGTGATAGAACGCACTTCACCAAACCAACAAACCAACAAGCCACACTCGCAGAATTTGAGAAACGAATGAACAAAACGACCAACTTGAAAACTGACAAACTCAGTCACAAAGTGGGTTTGTTCGCTCGCTCGCTTACTCACTCACTCACTCACAATCTCTCTCTCTCTCGCTCTCTCTCAATCTTTCTCTCTCTTTTACAGTCTTAAAATGCGATTCATTAGATTAATTACAAATACTGTAATTAATTAGATTATTTTTTTAAATCGCCTGACAGCACTAATAGTCATTTTGTTTTACAAATGTATATTTTGTTGCTAAATCTTTGTATTCCCACAGTACATGTTTGAGTTTTTGGATGCACTTCTGACCTGCCAGACAGCACCAGAAGAGGTACATTAAAGACATACACCCAAATATTTTGAGTGTTGAATTGTACTATTTAGTATCAATTAGTATCTGATTTTTTTATACTTTTAACAACTCTAATAGTGGGACAGTAATTAATGGATTTGTTTCCTCATAAATGTTTGTGTCCTTCGACATAGAGCATTTTCTTGCATAATAGTGTTTGTTTTGTGTGTGGACTTCAGGCTTTCAGGAAGTTTGATGAAATGAATGGGAAACTGACGGAACAGCTTCGTAAAGTGGCCAAACAGGTGAGTGTCATCTGCAGCTTTCTCTGTTTGAAATGTTTTTGAAGTGTTTTACTGATCCTAGAGTTTAAAACATCTCTGTAATTATGGTGTAATGGAATAGAAATAGAGATTATAGATTGTAGAGATTGAATTGGAGAAATACAACAGTGCTTTAGTTTGAGCTCCTTGAGTCTGACTTGGTTTTGTGGTTTAAAGCTCCAGGAGGCTCGTTTGGCTCGAGACGATGAAGGCCAGAAGAGGGCACTGCAAGAGTACGATCAGATGCTGGAGAAGTGAGAATTAACAACTGCTACTACTACTACTACTGTTACAACTACTGTACTACTGCTACTGCTACTACTTCTACTACTAACTAGATATAGATTAGGGGTCGGCAACCTTTACCACTCAAAGAGCCATTTGGACCCGTTTTACACAGTAAAGAAAACACTGGGAGCCACAAAACCCTTTCGAAATTTAAAATGAAATAACACTGCATATAACGTTTTGGTTTTTTGGGTTTTTTTTTAACCTTTGTGCCATAGAATTACATTTTGAAAATGAACAAACTAAAATAAAATATATTTTAATTAAATACAGTGGTCCCTCACTGTTTATAGTATATCAACACGCATTGTGTTCTGCATCCTGATTGGCTAAAGGACTGTAGACCTTTGTCTTTGTCAGTCATTCTCCTCCGTGTCTCCTGTACAGAATGCGTTCAGTTTGCCAAATTTATTTAAATGTTCAATCACGAGCAGTGTGACTTTGAAGCAGTGAGGACTGAGCGGTCTGGCATTTCGGCACATGCCAGAAGGGCCGCGGCCATACGTCTCATGTCCGCGCGCACACTTCTCTGGGTGGTTAATGCGCATCGGGAAGTAGCGGCAGTATTTCCGCAAAACGAACTGGTGGAACCTGGAGTCCAGGCGGCGGAACCAGTCCTGAGAGCGCACGGATGCGTTCTCACTACAACAAAACCCGCAACAGCGCAGCGGCGCCAGGCGCCTCGGTCAGAGGGACTGTGAAATACACGCATATTTATACACGCAATATAAAGCTGACTACTTCACGGATTTAGCCTATCGCGGGTTATTTTTACAATGTAACCCCCACGATAAATGAGGAACCACTGTACTGAGCCGCATCAGAGGGATCAAAGAGCCGCATGCGGCTCTGGGGCTGCGGGTTGCCGACCCCTGATATAGATAGAAAATACATGAATAATAAGTCTTTGCATAGTGCTTTACAACAGCCACCGGGGAACCAAAGCGTTTTCCAGAATACAGTAAAAGATATAAAAAGGTTCTGCACAAAGCAATAAAAATACAACAACAACACTAAAAAAAATAAAAGGCAATTGTACCTGCACTGAATATTATTATTGTGCTAATTTACACAGTTGTTATTAATGGGATGGGGTTTTGCATCGTTTTATTACAATGTATTAAGTCTTAAGTCTTAAATGATCAGACCAACATTTGGGGATTTTTCTTTAGGATGTCTGAAATGTCAAATTGATGAAAATATTATATAATTTAAATGGATACAGGAACACTGGCTCCTGGTATAAGAGACTCATTGGTTCATTGGTTTGTCTTTGTGTCCTGCAGGTACATTGTGGTGCTCATGGCTCAGGCTAAAATCTACTGGAATAGAGAGAACTTCCAGATGGTGGAGAAGATCTTCCATAAGTCTGTGGAGGTCTGCAACGAAGATGACACCTGGAAACTGAACGTGGCTCATGTGCTGTTTATGCAGAACAAATACAAGGAGGCCATAGGCTTCTATGAGCCCATCGTCAAGAAGCACTATGACAGTGTGAGTATCAGAGTACAAGAGGCGATATGTGGTACAGAGGAGGGAGAGCCCATCATTAAGAAGCACTGACAGCATGAGTGTATGAATGAGTACCTGAGACTGTTTCAAATTGTCCCCCTGGGTCTCTCCTTGGTTTTCAGGCTTTTGTCTATCTCCTTGTGCCTGTGTTGTCCATAAAGTTTTTAGATACAGTCTATGGTGTTGACCTGGGGCTGTTGTTTCAGATGGAGCAGTGCAACATTCAAGAGTGTCCCTGTAAATGCAAACCTTCGGTAAAACAGTGTATTGCTGCTGCCTGGATCCTACTGGTGTGTGTGTGTGCGCGTGTGCGTGCGCGCGTGTGTGTATGTGTGTGTGCGTGCATGTGTGCGTGCGCTTGCGTGCGCCTGTGGCCTGTGTGTGTTTTCGGTTTGCGGTGATGCTATTCACACCCAGATGCATGGTTTTATCTTTAACTTTGGTGACACCTTGTGGTGACAGTCTCTGAGCCACTTCATCAACACTTCATTATTATATTATTATTAGACTGATCTAGTAGTAATGGCATTACTAATACTATTGAATCAACTGATTGATTTGCCTCTATAAGTTGAATAAATAGTGCAGTTAGGTGCACATTTTAAAATGAGAACATTTCATCAAATTATTTAATCAAATCAAGTAGGATTCCTCTGATTTTTCCTCCAAAAATGTCTCAAATAAAATGTCCTTTCTCCTCATCTTCACAGAGTTGCATGCTGTTCCACAGACCCATGTTTCCTAATCAGCCTTTCTCTCAGAACAATGATAAATACAGTGTGCAATCACATATGTTATACTTTATTCTCTGATACATGTGTTTTTGTCTCAGATCCTGAATGTGAGCGCTGTGGTGCTGGCAAACCTGTGTGTGTCCTACATCATGACTAGCCAGAATGAAGAGGTAACTCCAGCTCCTCTTCTGTTTAGGAATATTTGACTTTTCATGTTGTTCTAATGTTGTTTAGGAAACACTGACCCACCCCAGGTTTAGGTTTGTGCGTATGTTTGTTGTTTACGTTTGTAGCTAACATTAAATGTCTCTCTTTGAGGCGGAGGAGCTGATGAGGAAGATCGAGAAAGAGGAAGAGCAGATTTCATACGATGACCCAGATAAGAAAGTCTTCCACCTGTGCATCGTCAACCTGGTGATCGGGTGAGATGTGACACAGCTGATGGTCCTATTGTTTCATTAGAAAGAGACACTTCTGCTTACATGATCAGAACAAACAGAAAATGAAGCCTCAATGGGACAAAATGATAAAACATAAAATGTACTTATATGAGCTCTTAACCATGTCATAACAGTGTTCCCTCATTATTAACTTACCGAGTTGTATTTTGAATGATTCATGCATGTTTGATTAATCCTCAGTAAAGCTTCGTTTGAGGCTTGAGTGCTCAGGAGATTTCACCTACCCCTTATCCCCGCCCACTGCTCGGTACTTACGGTTATTATTTTATAAACTAGTCTCCAGATCCTACATGTCTGTGGTTTTCAGATTTTGGAATCTGATTATGTTATTTGCCCAGATGGGGGCAAGAAACAGTTTTTCCCTATTGATCACATGTCACATGTACTTTACTATGAAATATCCATAAGTTTATTTGTATAGCACAGTTCATACACAAAGGAATTCAAAGTGCTTCACAAAATAAGAAAGACATTAAATTAACAATACAAACTAATCAAAACATAAATAATCATCATAAAATTAACATATAGAATAACTCTGATCTTTTTTCCAGGACGCTGTACTGTGCAAAAGGAAACTACGACTTTGGCATCTCTCGAGTCATTAAGAGTCTGGAACCCTACAATAAGAAGGTCAGTCACCCACAACCAAACATGCTACAAACTGCTAATACTAATACACAATTCACACTAGGGTTGTCAAAAGGATTGAAAATCAAATACTAATCGATACAAAAACTAGTATCGAAACTAGATACTCATTTACACAGGTATCGATACTAAAAAAGTCCCATCGACAGGACAGAAATTAAAGGAAAATTAACGTTTTTTTAGGGCTGGGAATATTAACGCATTAATCGCGATTAGAGTTATGATCGTGAACAATTTTTTTAATCGCGATCAGAGTTTGCCAGCATTTTCCGCAATTCTACCATCCATATGCAGCTCATTTGGTTGTATTAATTAAACTCATTGTCAGTTAAACGCGCTATTTTGAGTTTGCTAGTATTTTGTTCCTTCTACGCATCCGTAGGCAGCTCGAGCGGGCTTCAATCATTTATTTACAATTTCTCAAAGTAAGCACTATTACTGGTTCATTGTTACTTTTTCCTTTCTCTGCACTTTTTTGAAATAAAAAAAATGGTGAGAAATACTTTGCATTGTGAGTTTAACTTTAGATTCGAACGGTCTTACTGCAAGATATCAATTTTAAACATGCAAAATAAATCTTGATTAATCGCGATTAACTATGAAATTTCTGAGATTAGTTGCGATCAAGAAAATTAATCGTTTGACAGCCCTAGTTTTTTTTACAATCTGAGCCTTCTTTCGGCAATAAAACAAGTAGTTTTACTCACCCATAGCAGTTTGGTGTCAATTGGAGCAGTATCGCAGAACTTATGTTGAGCCGTTCTGTTCTACTAATGATCCCGTATCCGTTAACATGGTGCTCGGGGCATTACTTTGCGGTGTCCAAATAACACAAACTTTAGCACTTTTCAAATCACAGAAGATCGCTGTGTCAGGGTAGACTTTTAGTGGATTCCAAAACGGCCTGAAACCCGATATCCAGCTATAGTTTCATTTGATGACGTCATCAGAGAGGACAGTGCACATGCGTGAACTCAGCTGTTTTGTAAACACAGCTAGTCCGAAAGAAGCTAACACCGCTCTGAACTTTACTTTTCTGTTGCGATATCGGGTTTCAGGCCGTTTTGGAATCTACTGATTTGAAAAGTGCTAAAGTTTGTGTTATTTGGACACCGCAAATCAGTGCCCTGAGCACTCACGCTAACGGATACGGGATCATTAGTAGAACAGAACGGCTCAACATAAGTTCTGCAATACTGCTCCAATTGACACCAAACTGCTATGGGTGAGTAAAACTACTTGTTTTATTGCCGAAAGAAGGCTCAGATTGTAAAAAAAACGTTAATTTTCCTTTAACGTTTCCTGAATGTGTTTAGAATGATCTTGAGCTGTATAAGAACACAGACTAGTATACACCCATGGACCACTATGGAACCTACAGGACCACTGAGGGAGTACATACATATAAGGACACATGGGAATATAAAGGAAAGTACTATGATTCAATGGTGAAAATCACATTCTATTGTCTCAATGTTTTTATTATCATTGTGGTATCAGAGTCGGTATTGAGTATCAAGTATTCTTTAGTATTGAAATTTTAGTATGGTGACCACACTGATTCACACCACAGCCATTATAAACGTGCTATAAATAAACTGCTAATGCTAATACACAGATGGTCCATACGTGTCCATACATACAGACAGATCCATCATTCACCCTTGTGCTGTCGTTTGTTAAATAAATTAAGCTTGGGTACTGTATTGACTTCCATTGGTCCTGTTTAAATAAATGTGCTGTGTATTTTCAGAGCAGTGAACCTAAATAGTGGTTGCAGGTGTCTGGCCTCTCACTGGGCCCCAGCTGCAAAAACATCCCATAATATAAATAAACACAAAGACTTTCACTGAGAATCACACGGTACAGAGGAGAGAGATACGCAGGAAAGATCTAGAAACTTCACTGAAATTAACTGTATTTGTAGTTAGTTGATACTTTGCATCTGATGTCATCAACATTCTCTGGTGGTGTGAAGCTAACTGTAGGCACTGCTCTGTCTGAAGCTCATGTTAAAGGGATATGCCACCCCCAGGTCAAATTTGGGCATCTCCCCACAATCCAGAGACTAAAATAAGTGGTGGAAAGCGTTTTCCTGCTCACCCAGCCATTGTCCGAGTCTGTCGCCACTGACCGCCGCGGTATCTGGTGCTCCTCCGCCTTAGACTGGAGTCTAACGTCGCCAGAGAAAGATTTCGGCCAAAAGGAATTAATTTGCTCGATGCGTTTCCCAATTACTTTGTGTGTAGTGCGCATTCATATCGAGTGCAAATAAATGTGCAAATCAACACGGAGAGCTTGCCTTGGTCATTTTGGGTGGGAACTATTTTCCAGTGCGTAAGAATACAGCCGTACCACGCAGCATGCTGCCGGGGGAATCCCAGTTACGCACCGGGAAGGGAGTTCCCCTGTTGCACAACGTGGTGCGTGATACGGCTGTATTCTTACGCACTGGAAAATAGTTCCCACCCAAAATGACCAAGGCAAGCTCTCCGTGTTGATTTGCACATTTATTTGCACTCGATATGAATGCGCACTACACACAAAGTAATTGGGAAACGCATCGAGCAAATTAATTCCTTTTGGCCGAAATCTTTCTCTGGCGACGTTAGACTCCAGTCTAAGGCGGAGGAGCACCAGATACCACAGCGGTCAGTGGCGACAGACTCGGACAATGGCTGGGTGAGCAGGAAAACGCTTTCCACCACTTATTTTAGTCTCTGGACTGTGGGGAGATGCCCAAATTTGACCTGGGGGTGGCATATCCCTTTAAGAGTTTAGTCTGAGCTTTGTTTTAAAACAATTTGACAACCATGACCATTGTGTTGGTAAAAAACAAGTCTCTCACATATAAAATTAAAGTCAAAAGCTAGCTAGCATTAGCCAACAGTCACTCTCACCTTTTTGTTCAAAATCACTCCTAAACAGAACCATGAACGCTCGGACTAACTACAGGCTCCTGTGCTCTTTAAATTCATTGTGTATTTCATTTTTAGTTTCAGATAATTTGAAAACACTTTGACTGCTAATGCAGGGCTCTCAAGTTTTGAAGTTTGGTTGGAGTGAGATTTATATTGGGGGAGCGGGGATGCGTGTGACATTTTTTTCCAGGGGGTGGGGGTGCGAGTGAGTTTCTTTTTCCGCTGAAAATGGCGCGGTGCCTGCATAACTAACTCTTCTGAGCCACACAGAACGATTTTCTGGGCACAGAAGCGCTGTGACCAGTGGCTAGAGTTTTGAATTGCTTAACAAAATTTCAGCGTGAGAAATACTATGTGTGAGCGTGTGAACTCGTTGAATTGCGTGTGTCACACTTTCAAAGCGTGAGACTTGAGAGCGCTGGCTAATGTGTGCATTGTGTCATCATGGTAACTACTGAACATTTTACTATAGAGATTCATGTAGAACACCCCCAGCATGATGTCACTGCAAGAATGAATAGTGAACTTGAGCTGGAGACAGGTGTGAATTCTCAGATGGAGTTTGCTGTGTAACTTTCAGATTGCAGATTTGTTGACCTGGTTTATGGTTCATATCTCTATATCTTTTCACAATGGCTTCAACCCTAATGATGTGATTGTTGTCAGGTGAAAGGACTTTAAACCAAAACATATATAAGACAAGTCTGTGGAGCCAATCCCAAACAAATAACGAGAAGGAGAAACATTTGTGGATCAGACATTTGGAGATTTATTTAAAAAACAATGGACCTACACTCTCCTGTTCTGTCTCTGTTCTGTAGTTGGGCACAGACACGTGGTTCTATGCGAAGCGCTGTTTCCTGTCTCTGCTGGAGAACATGTCTAAACACATGGTCATGCTCCGAGACGCTGTGGTCCAGGAGTGTGTGCAGTTCCTCCAGCACTGTGAAGGTAAGGCTGGTTTAGATCTGGTTTAGACCTGCATGGGTTAGACCTGGTTTAGTCCTGATTTAGTCCTGATTCAGTCTTGGTTCAGTTCTTGTTTAGCCCTGAATTAGGCCTGGTTTAGTTTTGGTTTAGCTCTGGTCTACTCTTGGTTTAGCCCTGGTTCAGTCTTGGTTCAGTCCATGTTTATAGATAAAGAGTGCAAAAATCAGTTTTATTTAAAATATGTTTTATTAATGAGATCAGTGCATTAAATAAATACATTCTACCAGTGCACAGTCAACATTACAGCTGTCAGCATACCATTCCCTTAACCTTTAATACATTTTATAATGACATGTCTAATACATGGATTCTAAAGACAAGTTTCTGTTTCACGATCATTTAAAGCTTTAACACTGAATAGTACTGTTGTGAGCATGACCTATACTTAAGATTTTATGAGTAATACAACATTTATAATAATGAACTTGAGTATTACCTCTCACTACTATGATCAAAACTACATCCTGTGTACAAGTTCATAGCCTTGGCACAGCTGGGGGAAATCTAAAGGTGTACTATGTAACTTTTCAGGTGGATAGTGGCATGTTTCTAGCATTTATTTCATTATTATTGCTCAAATATACCTTTAAAAATATGGATTCTTTCTGTGAGTGAACTCACCTCTCCACAGGTCTGACTTGTAACTTGGTTTTGTTCTGCCCTTATTGTCTAAATAAAGTGTTTTTATTATCAAGATATCAGAATTTGTATTGAGTATGGGGTCTGTTCCTGATTTCTATTCTGTTTGTAGTTTACGGTAAAGAGGTACCGGCGATCATCGAGGCTCCGCTGGAGGAGACGCACGTTCACATCGGTAAAAACACGGTCACTTACGAAGCCAGAGTTTTAAAGGCGCTTTTTTATGATGTCACTGGGTGGAACAAATGAATGGACCAATGACTGAACTGGAAACTCACTAAGGGTGTTTTCACATATAGTCCCCTTTAAGCGAACCGAACTCAGTCCCCTAAAAGTGGACCAACAAGGGGACCAAGAGAACACAAACTCAGTTTTGTTTGTGTTCACATTGTGAAAGAGGACCAAGTTCTCTTTCTGGTCCACGTAAGCTCTGAAGGAGCCTCAGTCCTCTTTCTGTTCACACTGTAGCTTCTCTAGAGCTCTGAGACCTGGTTTAGTCCTGGTTTAATGCCAAAATAGATGCAGATATAATCTGATAATATGACTCACCCATAAGAACGGTATCCATGTATGCACGTGTCACGGTCTTTAATAATCCGGAGCTCCGGAGAAAAGGACATATCTCGAACTTATCCCGTGTCCCGAGGCGAGAGTTCCTTCTTACGTAGCTTTAACGTAGCAAGTTAAGGTTTCTTCTCTTGGAAATGCCGTGTAAATATCACGCGGCTCGCTCACAGCTGATCGGCAAACAGGCGCAAACACAACAGCGGTAATCGTCATGATTGGCGGGAGCGCGATCGGTGCGTAATTATGCTGCAACATGATTGGAAGCTGGTGCGCAGTTCAGCCTATGATTGGCTCTTGCCGGCTCTTGGCTCACCGGCTCTTGGCTCACCGGCTCTTGGCTCACCGGCTCTTGGCTCACCGGCTCGTGGTGGTGCACTGCACAAAAGGCGAAGTGAACCCGTAGCATTATGTGTACACACTGCGCAGGTTAGGCGAGTTCACTTTAAACGCTGAAAGGGACCAAGTGTGAAAACACCCTAAAACACGAATGACGCTCAAATGACCCAGAGATTAGGTTTAATACTTTGCCCTTAAGTAAATCAGGCTAATACCGTATCAGCAAAGAAGTTGTTTAAGTGTAATATGGAACAGTAACTTCTGGAGGTGGCCAGCTACCCGCATAATTCTATGGAAATAGAAAATGAAAACCATATTTCAGAACATTCTCCATTGAGAAGAGTTTTTCCTCTGTTGGATAATCTCTTGTTTTGAACTACAGTGGAATGCACGTAGTCCACTTTTAGACCTGGTTTAGCTCTAGAGCAGATCTGGAATAGTCCAGTTATAGACCTGGTTTAGATCTGGTGGAACTTGGAAAGACGAATCCTTTCTTTGGTGGTACTTCAAAAGACAGGATTAAAGTTTAAAAAGTGATAAATATATCTGCAAAAGTGATTTTGCAGATATATTTTAGCTAATTTCTGATGGACTAAAGGGAAATTGTCATATAAACTCACAGATTTTATGAGGGCAGTGTATCAAACTTATATAATTCTCTTGTACAAGTTTGAATTTGTAGCGTTTGAACAATTTTTATAAGCATATTAAGGAGGACTGCCGTTTCAGAAAAAGGCAGCTAGTAAGTATATTCATATAAGGATGCACAAATCCACCTTAAGACTGTTTTGTTAACTACATTTGCATTATTTTTGTCATAATTTTTTGTATGTAAAATAAAAGTGATTTTGAACTTTGAATTCTGAATTCATGTCTCCTCAAACCGGTCCTGCGTATACCTGCTATAGTCTTTATAGCTCTAGTCCCTAGTTTAGACTTGGTTTAGTCCTGGTTATGCGCCCAATTTATTCTTCTGTAGTTCAGGTTTAGACCTGGTTTAATCCTGGTTTGGACTTGGTTTAGTCCTGGTTTGGACTTAGTTTAGTCCTGGTCTATGGCCTTGTTTAGTCCCAATTAAGTCCTAGTTTAGCCCTGTTTTAATCCTGGTTTCAGGATTGGTTTAGTCTGCAGTATTACAGATTTAGACCTGGTTTAGTCTTGGTTTGAACCTGGTTTGGTCCTGGTTTAGTCCCATTTCCAGTCCTGGTTTAGTCTTTTGTAGTCCTGATTTGGACCTGGTTTAGTCCTCGTTTAGTCCCAGTTCCAGGCCTGGTTCAGGACAGTGGTCTCTTGGTGATGTCTTGCTCGGTGAGATAATAGTTCAGGTATCCTCCCAGAGCCCCCACAGCCACCCCTGTCATGTGACTCGAACAGCCATCTGCGGAAGAGACACAAGGAAGTAAAGTCCTGATTTAGATCTGGTTTAGTCCTGGTTTAGTGCTGCTTCAGAAATATTGTTGTGGACTAGTTGTTAAGCGGTTCTTTCCCAGTTGAAATTCAGCTGTTTCTTTTTAGCATGTTCATTTAAACAGGGATGAAAGTGCCCAGCCATGAAAAAAGCTGAAAGTCACGCATATGCATATTTGAGTGATGAACACATGGAAAATAAATAATTATTAGCAATTTATTTTTAATACAAAATAATAAGATTAACAGTAAATATCTGTCCTGCTTATCTTAAAACTGTATAACTTAATATAAAACAACACGCGGCGCGCTTGTGGCGCTCCAGAGGAGCACACGGGCTCGCGCAGCTCGCACACCGGTAGAAGTTTAATACGAGACGCGTACTTTTGTTTCTGAATACGGGACGATTACATTTTTCAACAGACGGTTGGCAACCCTAAACACAATTATACATCTATATATATATATATATATATATACATATATATATATATATATATATATACACCCCAAATTTTTCTCAACGTATTTGGGAAAAAAAAAAAGACCACGTGGCTGAAAAAAAAGCGGAGATCCATTAAAAGGCGGAACTCTTTCATCCCTGTATTTAAACATAAATTTTGATTTGTTTTTGCTTTGCACTTAGTCTTGCTCTTCTAATCAGAGCGCATTGAGGAGGGAGCTTATGCGCGCTATGAACAGGAGGAGAGAGAGCGTGAAAAGGTGCTAAGTGAGGCACTGGCAGGTAGGATGTTTTATAAAGTTTAACCTGCCCTGTGATACATGTTGGTACGCAAAGGTACATGCTGTTGCGAAAGAGCTACGCGCACTCACTCACTCGCTAGGTGACGTGCGGTGTCCGCGGCTCCAGACGAGCACATGTGCTCGCGTGGCCCACACACCGGTAGAAGTTTAATACAAGACACGTACTTTTGTTCTGAATACGGGACGATTACATTTTTCAAGGGACGGTTAGCAACACTAAACACAACTATAGATATATATACACCCAAAATCTTTCTCAATGAATTTGCACAGATATATAAAAAAAAAAATTACCCCGCGGCTGAAAAAAAAGATACGCTAAAAGGCAGAACTCTTTCATCCCTGTTTAAAGTGAGAGTAAACTCCAAAATCCCCCTAAAACCACATTTCAAACAGAGCTGTTAAACTGGGCAGTATCTGGAGGCCTAAAGGGAAGAGTGAGAGCCGGGGTCTGGAGGACTAAAGGGGAGAGTGAGGGCCGGGGTCTGGAGGACTAAAGGGGAGAGTGAGGGGGGAGGAGGGGCGGGGTCTGGAGGATGTTTTTTAGGACTAAAGGGGAGAGTGCAGCCAGATGTTTTAATGTTTCTTACCAAGCAGAACTTTCTCTCTCCTCTTGACTCTGTGATGAGGCTGAAGCTGCTCCAGAAGCTCCTCCCCGATGCGCTCAGACACCACATTCCCTGAAAATAACAAATAAGTAAAAACAACACGCTTGTACATGTAAATAATGTTTAAATCTAGGTTAATAATAATAATGCGATAAAACAGTTTTGAGTCTCGTACTGTCTCGACCAAAGCAGCCCACTTCCACGTCCTGAAGGTGAAGGATGTGCTGCAGCCAATCAACTTTGTAGAAATCTGAGAAACCGGCCAATCCACAAACCAGGACTGAAACAAAGAAGGAACAGAACTAGGACTGAAACAAGAGAAAATCAATATCTCATCTCAGGTGTTTTTGGAGTTTAAAAATGTAAAATCTCACTATATGTCATATCGCATGTTTGTGATGCTGGATTTCAGATGACATAACACGACATCACAGGCCAATAATAACACAGATGAATATGGTTAAAATGCAGATTTGTGTTGCAATACAGCGAGTTCTTGGGTCTAGTCATTAAAAGAAATGATCAGGTTCAACATTTGTGAATTTACCTTTTGGAGATGTCATGGTAAAATACAGTGTCACCAATAGAGAAAACTGAGGAACCATGTGACTAGGGATGGGAATTGATCAGATTTTTACGATTCCGATTTCATTATCGATACTGCTTAACGATTTGATTCTTTATCGATTCTAATTTGGGGGAAAGAGGAGAACAAACTGTTTGATTAGCACCAAGATTAGCACTAGTCCTGGTCTAGTCCTGGTCTAGTCCTGCTTTAGTTCTGTTTTAGTCCTTGTTTAGTCCCGGTGTTGAAACAAGCCGCTGCTTTCACCTAATATCTCCATTTGATGCAGAAATTATATTGTGATAACCTGGGTTAATGGTGTTCTAATATCACTGGGGTTTTATGTCTATGTGCCTTTAAAGGTCCCATGGCATGAAATTTTCACTTTCTGAGGTTTAATGTGAGCTCCCCTACCCTGTTTAGCCCCCCCCCCCCATGGCTAAAAGTTGCGAAATGTCTAAACTGAGCATTTGCGGTCCTTTTCTGCGTTAGAAAAAAACACAGCTCAAACGGGCGATTCTGAACAAGGCAACTATGTTACGTCACATCGAAAAAAGAAATGCAAATTCAGTTCCACCACCGTCTGGATGTCCACCCCCTGTCTCTGGAAATCACGCCCAGAGAGTTTGGACCACGAAGGAGCTACGCAATGCGAAATGCGTTTTTTTATTTGCCTGGAGGCACGTGCGAGTGTTTCTAGGCTCGGAAGTCCTTTACCCGACCCTCTGGACCTCTGAAACAGCAGTGGTTTAATTTTATTTTCTGTGAAAATGTGTTTTTTTCATTGAAATTCCTCTCCTTTCTTCCTCCGCACTTAAAACGCGGAAGTGGGAGACAGCGCACAGTAACAAGGAACCAGCAGCGCATTTTGCCCCCCCCACCCCCACCCGCTCCTCTAACCTATCTGTGTCCTTCTCATTTGCATTCAAGCAACAAGGCCCAGAATGAGTCGTTCAGAGAGAGATATTCTGACTCTGACTGTGTACTTTCTCATGCACTGAGTGTTGATTTTGAAGAAGGATTCATTTACAGTATTAGGGATTACATTAAGGAGCCATATAAAAGCATCAAGAAGTACCATGTCATGGGACCTTTTAAGTGTTCTGCTGCGCATGTGGGAGGGAATGAGAGTGTGTGCGAGGTCTAAGAGAGACTGGTGTGGCTGCGCTGATGCTCTGTTAATGTTATACGATTCAAGAGTTCTGTTCATCAATAAAGTTTGTTGTGAAGTAAGAGAAGCCTCGGGTCATTACAATATAATAATTAAAGCCGCAAGCGGCGTTGGTCGGGACCTCGCACCTGCGTTTGTTCGTCTTACTGAGACGCACAGCCATACCAAATTTCGTGGTATGGCTCACTGCAATGTTGGGCGTGGCCATGACATTGCAGTGAGGCATTTGTTCGTCTTATTGAGATACACGTCCCTACCGAATTTCGTGCGCCTATCTTAAACGGTATGCCAGCCCCGAAAGACAACGCGCTATGGGGCGCTATCGAGCTCCTGGGGGTCACCGGGGGACGGGTCTTTTTGGAAGCGTAGCTGCTGCACTACGGGATGGCCATGACATTGTAGATACCCTGTCAGAACAGACCCTGTCAGACCCTGTCAGACCCTGTCAGACCCTGTCAGACTCTGTTAGACCCTGTCAGACCCTGCATGTGTCCTACATGCTGAGGCCTACATGAACCTTCGATGCTTGTCCCCACATTGCTGCTTGCAGCTATATCAGATCAAAGGCACAAAGATCAAAGACCTTTGATCAGGGCGTTGCCTAGCAACAAATACCTCCCATTCATAACTCATCACTCCCATTCAATAAATACCTAACTTTATCGATCCGCCGTATCGTCATATTACCGCCTATTTGAAAATCCTTCACAATTTTACATCTCCAACGTCTTAAGATTATGTTCACCAAAATTTAAGCCTATCTGAGGTACGGTGTAGGAGAAGTGTTTCAAATTCCATACCTATCTTTATCGATCCGCCGTATCGTCATATTACCGCCTATTTGAAAATCCTTCGCAATTTAACATCTCCAACGTCTTAAGATTATGTTCACCAAAATTTAAGCCCATCTGAGGTACGGTGTAGGAGAAGTGTTTCAAATTCCATTCTATGTCCAATACCCAAAAATCACACAAAAGCCCAATTATCTCACTTCCTGTTGGGCGTGGCCATGACATTGCAGTGAGGCATTTGTTCGTCTTATTGAGATACACGTCCCTACCGAATTTCGTGCGCCTATCTTAAACGGTATGCCAGCCCCGAAAGACAACGCGCTAGGGGGCGCTATCGAGCTCCTGGGGGTCACTGGGGGACGGGACTTTGTGTGGTCGTACTGGCAGCACTTTGTGATGCCCGTGCAAAGTTTCGTTCGTTTTGAAGCATGGGAACATGCTCAAAATTGCCCCAGCGTGTATGAACAAGAATAATAATACGGAAACAAAGCAACAACAATAGGGACCTTCGTCCCCCTTCGGGCTCGGTCCCTAATAATATGACTCGCCCCGTGTCGGATAATTCACGTATCTCCACGTGTATTCGCTTATATCCCGGACTTTCTGCTGCTAAGTATCCGACCACACTTTTAGGAGCTGTCCAAAACCTGTCCCGAACATCTCCCGAACATGTCATGTGTCCAAGTCCATTTTCACAAACGTTCTTCTCGTGCGTAATTCGTGCTGGCTGGAATCGATAAGAGGAATCGATAGATAAACTGCTAATCGATTCTGTGGAATCAAAACACACGGAACCCGTTCTCAACAGGAACTGGTTCTCGATTCCCATCCCTACATGTGACCCCCCTTCCCCAAACAGAAACAAGGACATGAGGAAATATAAACCGCACTGTTCTCAAGGAAGATGTCTGCGTTGAGGGCCCCCAGTCCGTCTGTGAGCAGGTCCTGGTTGGTCTTCATCATGTTGGAACAGAAGATTCTCTGGTAGCTCTGCTCTGTCATGTTCAGACGAGAAAGACGAGTATCACCTTTCAGGAGGTCACTGCAGCCTTTCTGAGGGAGGAGACAAAAGCCACGTTCACACACAGATCCCAGTCAAATCTGTAGGTACAAAATGCCAGAACGCTCAACAGGGAACCCCATTCACACATGCACCTGTCCCAGAACACCGGTCTGCTCTGTTCACACTTAACCTGGCGTTTGGCTCTCTGCGCTCTTTGGTACATAATGAATGATCACATTTTTATACAGCGTTTTTCCACCTTCAAGGCTCAAAGCTCTTCACATACATGAAGGAACCACTGACCCATTCACACACACACTCATACAGCAGTGTACGCAGACACTGGGGGCGAGGGGAGTTAGGGTTAGCCCAAGGACACAACGACAGCACCGGTGGATCTGACCGCTCAACCAGTGATGTTTTATGTTGAGAGTGGTATTTGAACTACCAGTGAAAAACTGCTCTACCAACTGAGCTACTGTCCTTATACAGAAAAAGTGCTGCTGTATAATAAAAAAACAAACAAATTGCAACCATGTGCCACAACCAGGAAACCAAACTTGTAACCAAAAAACCAAGTAGTGGTCCTGGTTTTATTCACACATAAGCCTTCCCAGAAATGCAGGAAAATCAGTTCTGGCTTTGTTCACACATGACTCTGAATGTGTAATTTTTTTTTGCTTTTTTAATCTTGCCTATATATGATAACAGGAGAAGTTCAATTTGTCAACTGGACAAAGTTTGTTTGGTTGAAAACGTTTCGCCGCTCATCCGAGAGGCTTCGTCAGCTCTAAAGCTCTACCTGGACGACTGAGGGACTTTTCACGCATCTTGCCTATATAGTCTGTCTCTTCCATCAAATCTCAAACCACTCTCTCTCTCCACCTTTTGATGTCATCAGGTGGTAATCTAAGAAGTTCTGACCTCTGCATGTTTTAAAAATCTCTACACCTTCAGACTCATTCTGATCATTTCAGTGTTTGAATTTAGAAAATGAGTGAGTGAGATTGTGATATTTGGGTCAGTCATACTGGGGAGTATAATATTTTTTCATTACATTTTAGAACTATTTATTTGTGGAAACATTCATTTGATATCATGATCATATCAGACCATCCCTAACTGTCATGAAAGAAAGAGGCTAGGAGTAGTTTGAAAATCCTGAATAAAGCACAGTACGAGACATTTAGGTTATTTCATGCTCTTCTACACCCACGTATGAGATTCTGTGTGTGTGCATGCGTGTGTGTGTGTGTGTTACTGACCATCTGTCCGATCATGAAGTAGAGCAGTTGGTGAGAGAGGGAGTAAAAAGGGCAGCCAAAGCGCGTCATCATATCTCTGCACTGTTTGGTCACGATACACGGGGTCCCATTTTGCTTCCTGTAGGTTTAATAATGTAAAAAGCATGGATTAAGAAGAAGAAGAAGAAGAAGAAGAAGAAGAAGAAGACAGACAGACTTTATTCATCCCCGTAGAGAAATTATTTCTCTATATTTGACCCATCCTTCAGGAGCAGTGGGCAGCTTGTCTTTCAGGCGCCCGGGGACCCATCTCCATGATCTTATTGCTCGGCTTGGTCAGGACCTGAGCTGGAGGATTTTACCTGCAGCATGTTAATTACCATATTATTAGATATCAGTATTACAGTGATTTTATTCAGTTCTAAAATCCCTATAGTTTAAACTGAGCTGAAGGACAGGTCAGAATTCTCAAGTGGAGTTTGCTGTGTAACTGTCAGATTACAGATTTGTTGACCTGGTTTATGGTTCATATCTCTGTAATTACTGGGTATTTTCTTACCTACCTTCCATTTGAATCTGACCATTCAGGGTGAAAAACAACCGCCCTCACTTGTACGGTCCAATCAAAGTCTTCTCTGTCAGCAGGAATGAACTGACAAAAGCCTAAACTAATGACGTTGTTTAATTACAGAATCATGGTTGCTGTGCTTCATTACAGATATTTTTATTGCACTAAGAACATTGGAAAAAATAGGCAATCTTGCAGTGAGGGGGCTTGCCTCTCCACAGAGCTGACTTTTAAGGTCTTTTAGGGTCTACAACCTGGATGTTCTAACCTGCCTCAAACATTCCACATAGTCACGTAAAACTGGTTTATTCTTCTTCCATGAAAACATGTGGCAGGTGTGCCCGCTACCAGGAATCTTACGCAGTGCTGCTTTAAGGTTGAACCTTAACATTATTTGTTAGTAACTGGCTGCACACTTGAACACAATCACAGTGTTGAGGTTGAAAAAAATATTTAATTTTTGTTTATTTATACTGCCAGAGAAGATGCTGAACTTTGTGGATAGGGCCAATAATTAGAGACATATTAACCATGAACAATAAAGAGATGTGAGCATAAACAGTCCCCTCTCACCATGTCCCCAGCAGCAGGGTCAGGCACTTGTCGCTCAGCTGCTCGTCATAGCACTCGGAGCTCAGGGTGGAGGAGTAGATGAGGCTGGGGTCAGTGGAGCTCCAGGACACAGGGACCAGCCAGAAAGCCCAGGTGAGGAGAGGCTCAAACTCTGCTCCAGAGAGGGGGGGTGTAAGGCTACTGTAAACAACAAGCTTAAAGAGGACATATAAAGCTTTTACAGGCTGGTATTAAAGGTGTTGTACCTGATTTTTACTGTTTTAAAATTGTGAAAAACAAAACGTGTTCATTTAAAACAGTTAGCAGGTTCTTTCTCACTTAAATTTTGCATTCAAAGCATCCTAATTATTCACCTGCATGAGTTTATAAGAGCTTTTCACAACTTTCCAGAGACCAGAGTGGAGTTTTGCCATCAAGGTAAAGCTAACAACAACAAACATGCTAATGGGTTCTTGCTGTTTCTCGGACAATAAAAGATTAAACTTATTTTGACCTCAAGAGCTGCTTATACACTATATCTGTACTGGGGCAAGACACATTTTACTCAAATACATGGGGAAAATCTGGTACAAGACCTTCAAATTATATAGTAATTATTATTTTATTATTTTGGTAAGTCCAGTCTGATATCTCTCATGAATCCCTCAGTTGCGTCTCAAGCCAGAACCAAACATGATCATCCAATCAGATGTGTTAATTTCACTGACGCAGGTGAAACGAAGGATCTCATTGGTCACCGTCATTTTGAACAAATTCACACTTCTCTCCCCTCAGATAACAGAGTTTAGGTGTTAATTCTAGTTACTTCCCTTATTGATTCTAATAAATCTGTGATGTTTCTTATAATAAATGAAATAAGATTCTGTGTGTGATGGCAGGTGCATGCTGGGAGTTGTAGTCTTGCCTCTGTAGTAGTTGGGGTCGTTCTGTTTTACGGCGTTCACAGCTCGCTTCAAACTCTGCTCCAGTCTGCGTATTAGAACCACGGTTCTGCTCCTCTGGGCCCAGCTCACAGGGTCCGAGTGAGGCCACGACTGCACCGCCTGCTTCAGCTCAGCTACAGGGAGAGAGGGAGGAGACAAGGAGAGGGAAAAAAGAGAGAGGGGAGAAGGAGGGAGAGAGAGAGGCAAAATGAGGAGAGGGAGGGAAGGAGAGGGAGAAGGGAGAGGAGAGGCGGGAGAAGGGAGGGAGGGTAGAGATGGTAGGGGTGAGAGAAGAGGTGAAACAAGAAAAGGAAGTGGGGTGGAAGAGAGAAAGAGGGGAGATGGGGGTGGATAGAGAGAATGGAGAGGAAGAGAGAAGAGAGAGATGGAAAGAGAAAGAAGGGAGGGAAACGGGGGGAGAGATGAGAGAAATGGAAAAGAATGGATGGAAAGAAAACAAGGTGAGAGTGATGCAGAGGGAGTAAGGGAGAATGAGGGAGAGAGAAGAGGGAGAAGAGACAGGAAGAGAAAGAGAGATGGAAGGAGAGAAAGAGAAAAGTGTAGACAGCAAGTAACTGGGAGTACTTTCCCAGATCAGATGTTCTTATATAAGAAATGCCTGGCTCTTGGCGGCAGGGTCTGGGGTCTGAGGTCTGGGGTCTGGGCTCTGGGCTCTGGGCTCGGGGGTTTGTTTGTGCAGCTGTGGAACCAACTTCCAGATCTAAGTGACTTTTCTGAGATTTACTCTGTGTATTCTCACCTGTTTTTTATCTCATCTTATTATTCAGTCTCATGTACACTGCTTCACTCCCGGGGGTGTGCAAAAATATCTAAATATCAATATATGGTATAATTTAATTAGATGATATAGTATTGATATCGTGAGCTGCTGTGTCGATATCTCCATAGTATTTTTTGTTTATTTTTATGTTATACTGTGTAACATTTCAAGCAGAGCAATGACATATCCATAGAAACAAGCAGGTGACGGACCCTCCATCACACAAGTTACACAGTGCACCTTTAACAATGACTTTTACTATCACATGATTTAACAGTTGTGTAGTGAGCCTTTAAACAGTTTTATGTGCTCTTCTAGTGAGATACAGGCACTACACAAAATATACTTAGATAAGTTAATTCATCTTAAATAAATGGAAGATAAATGTACCATAATGTTTTGTGTGTTTGTTTTTTGTGAAAATGGGGTTGACACTATATTACACTATTTTCTAATCCATTTTATTATGCATTATGTTGTTTCCTCGTCACAAACAGAGCCGGAGTTGTGTTTTGTTTCATTCACACATGTTTTCCACACAAACCCTGCACATTTATGCTGAGCTCTTCCCTCAAACAGAAAACACTCTGTTCCACCTTGTGATGTCATGTGGTAATACAGGAAGTGCTCTACTATGTTTTTAAACTCTACAGACGTTCACTCGAAATTTGGGTAATTTCAGCCCTGGATTTGCAAGTTTCTACTGACGGGTAAAAGGGGTAAAAAGAGCTGCTTACTTGAAAACTACCACTACATGACATCACAAGGTAGAACAGAGCATTTTGAGCTTTGGAGATTGACAGACTAATGATAAATGTTGTTTTTTAACATTATAACATAGCGTAAAGATCACAAGACCACATTTTAAGTGATACAGGATCTTAAAATATCAAGATTAACACTTGAATCAGATTTCCATACCAGTGAAAACTGATGGTGCCTTTGCCTTTTCCATAAGTGAAGGATTACGCAGCATTTTACAAGTTTAGCAAAGATCCAGCCCAGATCCGCGCGGGTATCGGCCTGACGGCCCAGTCCCGTGAGCTCTGCCCCGGGTCAGAGGAGCACGTGACTCACCCTGCAGCATGAGGTACCCCACCACTCCGTCCAGGTTGATGTGCTCGTGCTGCCGCTCCAAGAAGTCTGCTCCACGCGCCAGGCTGTTGAGGACGTCATCGATCACCTCCCCGCGCGACACCGTAAACAGCGCGAGGACAGCGGCCAGAAGCAGCCACGGGGTCCGCATCCTGGCGCTCTGCTCCGGGACAGCTCTCCTCTCGGCTCCGTGACCGTGTGTGTGTGTGTGTGTGTGTGTGTGTGTGTGTGTGTGTGTGTGTGTGTGTGTGTGTGTGTGTGTGTGTGTGTGTGTGTGTGTGTGTGTGTGTGTGTGTGTGTGCGTGTGTGTGTGTGTGTGTGTGCGTGCGCAGCTCTGCAGAGCGCCGCAGTGAGGTACGCGAAGGAGTGGGGCACGTGGTGGTGCAGGGGCGGGGCCTCCAGATGTAAACATTCGTGTGGAAAGGAATGTGTAGGCCCAACACTCCTGTGCCTGTAGAATGTACACAGAGAATCAGTCTGAATTATAAAAGCACCTATTCCACGCTCTTTAAAATAGACTTTATTTAATCATTTCAAAACTTGTTTGGAAAAGCATTTATTCTAATACTATATAATAATATATACTGATATTTCTAGTATTTAGACTTAGACCACAAGGGGAAAAATATAGTAAATGCACAGATGTCTATATATACAAGAACAGAATGAAATAAACATAAAATATATCTAAAATATTGGCCTCACAGGTTTTCCTAGTCCGCTGTAGTGGTTCATTAGATTTTCATGTTTTAAGACACGTGTGTTGTTTTGTGTCATACTTGAAGAATGCAGCAGATTTCAAGTACTAAACCAGTACTTAAAGCTGCACTATGCAACTTTTCACCTGCCACCTGCTTGTCACCATGGAGCTATTTCCCAGTGGGTTAGGGTTAGCAGTGACTTCACCAAGCCAAGTTACATATCAGATCTGTGGAAACGTGACCCAGTTCACTGTAAGAATGCCGTTTTTTTAATGGATTTTTAGCGGTAATAGTGACACGTCTGAATAACTGAATAAATATAAGATAGATACATTTAATGCCATATTGTGGAGCATTCCAGACAAAGCAATAAGAAGGTAGGTGACAGACGAAACCAGCCTGGAGTAGAGATCTTTCCCCAAATCAGGAGGACAAAACCTAGACTATTATGTGTGAATATTATAAAATCGCGCGTGTCAAAACAAACCGCAGTGTGTCTTTAAACTTAAGCCCCTCCCCTCTCTGAGCCGCGTCATCACAAACTCAAACAAACATGGCGCCGCGCTGCTGCTCCGCCGCGCTCTGCTCTGCTTTCGTGCTCGCTTTCGCTGTTTTCTTCTCGTTTTCTCCACTTCCAGCGGCTCTGACCTGGACAGCGGGGTGTGTCGCAGTTGTGTGCGGCCTCTCGGTGCTCTGGCTGCGTCGTGGAGACGGCAGGACCTCGCGCCGAGTCTGCGTGCTGGTGCTGGGGGACATCGGGCGCAGTCCTCGGATGCAGTACCACGCTCTTTCTCTGAGCAAACACGGCTTTAACGTCACTTTTGTGGGATTTTTAGGTAAATGTTTACTTTTTAAACTCTCAGGAGGTTCAGGCATTCAGTCAGTGGAGAAAAATGTGTATAAAACATCTTGGAATTGAAATAAAAGGACGTGTGTGACAAGAGATCATTTCATTGGCTGCTATTATAATCGACAGTGCATCAGATTTGCAGGCTTATTTAAAGGTGCAATGTGTAACTTTCTTAATATGACATGGTATTGAACTTCTGTCTATCTCCAAGGAGACTGTACCTCCAGACCAAAGTTACAGGTCTGATCAGTGGAGAGGCGAACCCAGCCATAGGAAGAATGCATGTTTTCAAAACATATGCAAGATAAACATTTAAAGGGATATGCCACCCCCAGGTCAGATTTGGGCATCTCCCCACAGTCCAGAGACTAAAATAAGTGGTGGAAAGCGTTTTCCTGCTCACCCAGCCATTGTCCGAGTCTGTCGCCACTGACCGCCGCGGTATCTGGTGCTCCTCCGCCTTAGACTGGAGTCTAACGTAGCCAGAGAAAGATTTCGGCCAAAAGGAATTAATTTGCTCGATGCGTTTCCCAATTACTTTGTGTGTAGTGCGCATTCATATCGAGTGCAAATAAATGTGCAAATCAACACGGAGAGCTTGCCTTGGTCATTTTGGGTGGGAACTATTTTCCGGTGCGTAAGAATACAGCCGTATCACGCACCACGTTGTGCAACAGGGGAACTCCCTTCCCGGTGCGTAACTGGGATTCCCCTGGTAGCGTGCTGGGTGAGCAGGAAAACGCTTTCCACCACTTATTTTAGTCTCTGGACTGTGGGGAGATGCCCAAATTTGACCTGGGGGTGGCATATCCCTTTAATGTCATACTTTGGAATATTCTAAGCAAAGTAAAATCTCCATGGAGACATACAGACGGTGGACACCCTAACAGAAAAGTAACCTTGTGCACCTTTAAGTAGGCTGTTTTATTTTTTAAAGGTCCCATGGCATGAAATTTTCACTTTCTGAGGTTTTTGAACGTTAATGTGAGCTCCCCTACCCTGTTTAGGGCCCCCCCCCATGGCTAAAAGTTGCGAAATGTCTAAACTGAGCATTTGCGGTCCTTTTCTGCGTTAGAAAAAAACACAGCTCAAACGGGCAATTCTGAACAAGGCAACTATGTTACGTCACATCGAAAAAAGAAATGCAAATGCAGTTCCACCACCGTCTGGATGTCCACCCCCTGTCTCTGGAAATCACGCCCAGAGAGTTTGGACCGCGAAGGAGCTACGCAATGCAAAATGCGTTTTTTTAATTTGCCTGGAGGCACTTGCGAGTGTTTCTAGGCTCGGAAGTCCTTTACCCGACCCTCTGGACCTCTGAAACAGCAGTGGTTTAATTTTATTTTCTGTGAAAATGTTTTTTTTTTTTTTCATTGAAATTCCTCTCCTTTCTTCCTCTGCGCTTAAAACGCGGAATTGGGAGACAGTGCACAGCGCACCTAACCAGCGGGCGCATTTGCCCCCCCACCCACCCACTCCTCTAACCTATCTGTGTCCTTCTCATTTGCATTCAAGCAACAAGGCCCAGAATGAGTTGTTCTGACTCTGACTGTGTACATGTGTCTTTCTCATGCACTGAGTGTTGATTTTGGAGAAGGATTCATTTACAGTATTAGGGAATCATTAAGGCACCATATAAAAGCATCAACAAGTACCATGTCATGGGACCTTTAACTACACTTCTTGGATGATGTTAAAAAAAAAAAAAAAATCCACTGATAGACCTGGTTTAGTTCTGGTTTAGGCCGTGTTTAGTCCTTGTTTAGTCCTTCTTTAGTCCTGATTCAATCCTGCTTTAGTCCTTGTTCAACTCTGGTTTCATCTTGGTTTAGTCCTTGTTCAACTTTTATTATGAATTCTAAACCACAAAACATGATTTTCTTTCAGAGTCTAAACCTCACCCTGACGTTCTCCGAGAGGAAAAGATTCAGATCAGGGCCATTTCTGAAGTCAGAGGAATCAGAGGTGACTGTTTTTTAATATGTAACAGATTTATGGCATTACCTGTACATACTGTATGTCACATCTGCTACCCGTGTCCAGCCGGGAAGTAAAATTATAAATTTCACCAAAATTACAAAACTAGAAAAGATTAGGCAAGACTTTTAGGAGAACCTTAAATATTATCATGTTCACTAGTAAAAATGTGTAGTCTGATCTGTCGTGTTAATGTCCTATATCACACAAAATTGACTCCTGTGACATTTAAACCATCTTATAATGATGTTAACAGACCTAGAGTTGTGTTTTATTTCACATTCAATATTCACACATTTTTAGTAACTTTATTATTAGTCTGTCTACATCTCCAAAGCTCAAAATCCTCTTTTCTATGATGATTATTTATGTTCTGATCTGTACGAATTTTGCTATTCAAATAAACTTGCCTTGCCTTGCCTCTGTTCCACTTTGTGATGTCATGTAGTGGTAGTTTCCAGATTAACAACTCTTTTACCTTTTGTTCAGTAGAGGTTGGACCAATATTCCCTCTAAGGTGCGCGCATGCACAATTGCGCACTGCCCAGACGTTCAGTGCTCACATCAAATTCTTTTAAGCGCATAAAATAAAATCTAACTTGAACTCAGCGCTGGTTTGACACACGGAATCCAGTCTGATAGATTCAGTTTGCACATGTGAATGTGCACATGCGTTAGGGACAAGCCAACTACAAACAGATACATTTCGACCGCATTTCGCTCGCTTCCTTCAGTATTACCGTAGTTGTCCTGCACATCTCCGAGCAGCGGCAGGTCCGCACCAGCCGACAGGAGCGCTGCCGCACACACTCCACGTAGGGAAGAACAGAAGAGGAGACAGGTAGAGCCATAATGTAATCCTCGGCTGTTTTCTTTTTTCTGTCCCAGTCATAGTTTTTTGTGAGCCAAAAAAAAAAAGGACTTTCTCAAAGTGTGAATCCTCTCCCCAGAGCGTTATTCCACAGAGCTCTGACACTCACACAAAATTACTTAAATAGGCTGATGATTAAAAAGCAAGATACAAACTGATAAAAATGTATACTTATTTTGGAGATCACTATTTTGAGAAAGGCTCATCTTATAGTGGCCTATAGGTCCTACAATCCCTGAAAAAATCTGCAGCTATATGCAGGCTATACTGTATATTTATCAAGCTGAAAAAAATCTCTCTTCATGTGGTTTTACAGGTTTATACACTATAATTTAATTTTATGTATGTATGATGTTATTTTTCTAAAATATTGTAATGTTCAATGTTTCACTGACCACAGCAAGACCCTCACACTGACATACAACATGTACAAAGCTCATGAACAGATTTTTGTCTTTGTCATTCTAAGTGGACCAAAACAAATCAGTTGTATTAAAAGTAATCTAATGGAAATCACTGCAGTAATTTGATGAATAACCTATGTAACTTGCAATGATCTCAGGTGTGATACTGGTGTGGCCACAGTGTGCATGTCGGATGTCGCTCACGGGGTCCAAGGAACGCTCAGGGAGTTAGTGTGTTTGCTCAGACACATGAAAAATTAGGGGGAACATTGGGTTGGACTATCCAGACCTGACATTTTCCAAATGGTTCTAGTGAAGGTGTATGGAGTTTAAAAACACAGTGGAGTACTTTCTTTATTACCACATGACATCACAAGGTGGGACTTAGGTGGACTTAGTTTTTTCTATTTGAAAGAAGAACCCTAAAGATCCTTCAACTCCACCGTTATCAGACTGTATAACTCCACTATATAGTCTAAATGTGCAATTTATTTCTATATTCTTTTATTTACTTATTTTATTTTTACTCATCTTGTCTGCATGCACTTTTTTGTTATAACTCTCTTTGCACTAAACTGCCTGGAGCTTATGGGGCAAGTAAATTCCTCCTGTGTGAGATGTCTCTGTGAGATTGTGTTAAACGTGTGAATGAAACGTGTGAAAACACAACTCCAGGTCTGTTTGTAATGAGGAAACATTAGAACATATCATTAGATAGAACAACATCAAAAATAGAGTAATAGGGGCCTTTTAAATAAACTGTGTTGGTTAATATAATTTATTGATTCTTTTGTGTTTGACAGTTGGACCCAGACTGTTGGCCTATGTGACCAAAGTGATTGCTCAGAGCTTTCAGCTGCTCTTCATTCTGCTCTCCATGGACCAGCAGGCTTTTATTCTGATGCAGGTTTAGACTTGTGTATAGTTCTATCATCACATTCTTATTTAGAGTGATAAAAAATGAAATGAAAATGTCCATGTTTTCCATTTTTTAGTCTGATGATTAGAATTCTAGTCTAATGTCTAGTTGCATTTTAAACATGTCCAGGAGTACACACATTTGAGAGAAGACTGAAATCTGAACTGTTAAACTAATCCTACAATATGTTTGTAGAGGGAAATTACAGGATCAGCAACGTTTACACAGCGCAAGACCCAATGGAGACACAGGGAGGGCATCTGACACACAGAGGGCAGCTGACACACAAGTACATTTCAGAACATGTTTGTAGAGGTCTAAACTACAGGGTTGGCAGCTTTTACACAGGATGAGACCCCAGGGAGGTACAGGGACATTTAGCTCTCAAAGAGAACAATCACTAAATACTTTGTTGTAATAATCCAATGTTGCGTGTATTTCCCAGAATCCTCCTGGGCTGCCGGGCATTGCGGTGGCCTGGTTTGTTGGTTTGATTTACGGTTCCCAGTTCATCATCGATTGGCACAACTATGGATATAGCATCATGGCCCTGAGTCACGGAGAGAGGCACCCCATTGTACGACTGGCAAAGTGGTCTGTACTTTATAGTAAAGATATTTATGAATCATTAAAGCAGCATCAGTTTTATGTCACGTTTTGGTTTGAAGCCAATTAAAGGGCCCATATCACACAATTTTCTCTGTTCTGTATGATCTCTGTTCTAATGATTTTTCTCATCACAAACAGACCTGGAGTTTTGTTTCATTCTCACATGTTTAACCCACTGAAATTTAGGCTGAGTTCTTCTCTCAAACAGAAAACACTTTGTTCCACCTTGTGATGTCATGTGGTAATACAGGAAATGCTCCACTGTGTTTTTAAACTGCACACACCTTCACTAAAATCATTTGCATGATTTCAGACCTGGAATTGTCAATCTCTACTGAACTAAAGGTAAAAGGAGCTATTCCCTTGAAAACTACCACTACATCACATCACAAGGTGGAACAGAGCATCTTGAGCTTTGGAGATAGACTAATAATAAAAAGTTACTCAAACATGTGTGAATGAAACGAAACACAACTCCAGGTCTGTTTTTGAGGAGATTACAACATTGTAATGGCTTAAAGCTCACAAGAGTAATTTTGTGTAATATGGGACCTTTAAAGGGATAGTTTGTTTTTTATGTGAATCTGTATGGCATCCCCTTCAGCAGTGTCATGTATTAACACTGGCTTACCCCGACAGTGTCCTCTGAGTTGAGTTCTGCCTCGGTTCTGGCGCTGATGAAAATAGGTCCGGCAAGTTAGTCAGGACAGTTAGTAAAGCTAGTGTTTCTTCTCAAAACAATATTTGTCCAAAAAGTGATATATTTGCGTCACAAAACAGTTGCACACAAAAACGTCAGAAGTCTAAATCGCTTGGTGCCATTTTCTCTGGAGTCGTATCACTGCGCGCCTATTATTATTATTACCCTGTTCACTTGTAAACATCTCCACTTACAAGTGAACGGCCTAATAATTAGACTTCTGACGTTTTTGTGTGCAACTGTTTTGTGATGCAAATATCACTATAATATATCACTTTTTGGACAAATATTGTTTTGAGAAGAAAAACAAGCTTTATTAATTGTCCCCACTAACTTGCTGGACCTCAGCATCAGAACCGGGGCAGAATTCGGCTCAGA
The DNA here is from genome assembly GCA_036785185.1 of Paratrypauchen microcephalus. Lineage (NCBI taxonomy): Eukaryota > Metazoa > Chordata > Actinopteri > Gobiiformes > Gobiidae > Paratrypauchen > Paratrypauchen microcephalus. The sequence continues at coordinate 842,893 of JAVJIX010000029.1, forward strand.
GGACACTGTCAGGGGTAAGTCAGTGTTAATGCATGACACTGCTGAAGGGGATGCCATACAGATTCACATAAAAAAAACGAACTATCCCCTTAAGAGCATCTCCATGGAGACAAGCAAATGACAAAAAGTAAAGTTACAAGGATTGTGGAGATTGTGGATTGTGGAGAGACAAGTCCCCTCAAAGCAAGAGTGTGTTTTTTTTCAAGGTTTTTAGTGCAATAAAAAACACTTAAATATTAAATAACTGCATTTATTTGGTAAATGATCACATTTTTATATATATAGCTCTTTTCCACCTTCAAGGCACTCAAAGAGCTTTACAACAAGCAACCACTCACCCATTCACACACACACTGACACACCAGTGTACGCAGACACTAGGAGCGAGGTGGGTTAAGTGTCTTGCCCAAGGACACAACAGCAGCATCTGATCTGAATGCTCAGCCAATGATGTTTATGTCGAGAGTGCGATTCGAACCACCAACCTTCAAATCAGTGGACAAACACTCTGACCAACTAAGCTTCTGCTGCCCCAATTTCAATTTATTGGGGTTCTAAAGGAATACAAAATAAATATTACCATATAAATATTTACACAATCTACAGCTATCGGAACAAAAATCCAAAATCTGGTGGCCATTAAAGTTTTGGCTGTGGATTATTCCTCAGTTTACTCAGATGCCCTCCCCTTCTTTAACCCAGTGCTGTGTTTTAGGTATGAACATGTGTTTGGACCTTTGGCCTCTCATAATCTCTGTGTGACCAACGCCATGAAGGAAGATCTGCTCAAGAACTGGGGCATCGGGTCAGAACATGGTTTAAAATGTCCCTATCCTTTCTCTCTGTAGATCTCCTGCTGTGGTCTGTCCTGGTATATGCGTATAAAATGTGTGTATTCATATTTCCCCCAGAGCACTGACGCTGTACGACCGCCCGGCCTCAGTTTTCAGAGAAATTCCAGTGAGACAAAAACACCAGCTCTTTATGAAACTCAGTGGGATGTACACAGCCTTCAGACACTCGCGGTGAGAAACTATACTTTAGCCCTGGGATTACAAACAGTTAAATGTTAATCAGTTCTGTGGTAACTAATGACCACAAGACCTATACTTTTATTTCAAATCTGTTTCTGAAACTTTATAAATCGCCAAGTTCTTAAAACATTTTGCCATTTTAAATGTGCTCTTAAAAATCCGCGTTATGGATATTAGTTAGCATGTAGCTGGTCAGCCTCCACGATGCCTTTGAGGGCTATGGGAAAAATGAATAGAAAATGTACTTTTGGAACCAAAGCAGCAGGTCCCCGTTGAGCTCCATATCAACCCATAAATATCGACTTGATATTCAATATGATATATTTCAAATCCGTTTGATATGGAATTTCCCCACTGTGGGACTAATAAAGGCATATCTTATCTTATCTTGGTTCAGTAAAAAATAAAGGCCCCTTACTTGATGATCAACCCAATTTTTACAGAAAAAACGTATGAAAGAGGTGAGTGTGAGATCGGTGGTGGTGGGAGGGGCCGATGAAGCAGATTGATAGCCTCACTTCAGTCAGTCTGTCCCAGGGCAGCTGTGGCTACAGTAGTATCTCACCACCACTGAGTGGAGTGAATGAATAACTGTCTATCTATCTATCTATATACAAAGGCTGTGTCCCACCATAGTGGGGTAGCCTAGACAGGGCATACATTTTTGTTCCTTTCCCTCCTTCTTTCCTTTCCCCAAATCCTCCTTCCGTGACATTTTTTTTTTAACTGTATGAATAACTGTATGATGAATAAATGAACTGTAAAACGTCTGTGTCCAAAAAAGCGCTATATAAAACAGATCAATTTTTATTAATAATAAAGTGCATTTTGTTTAGTGCAAGTGACACACTAGAAGAATCCATAAATATATGGAGTTTAAAAACACAGTGGAGCACTTCCTGTATTCCTGTACATGACATCACAAGGTGGAACAGAGTGTTTTTAGTTTGAGAGAAGAACTCAGCCTAAATCTGCAGGGTTTGTGTGTTAAACATGCGTGACTGAAACAAAACACATATGAAGTGGTGCAAACCTGGACACTGTACAGTTAAGGAGCAGCTGTGTAACAAGGACGTGGAGTTGCTTGCCATTAGCTTATGGCCCTGCTATCTGCCTCGAGAGTTCTCACATGTGATTCTGATCGCTGTGTATGTTCCTCCCTCTGCTAATGCTGAGACAGCACGTGACACACTGCACTCCTGTACGAGCACACTCCAAACTAAGCATCCACAGGCTCTCTTCCTGATTTCTGGAGACTTCAACCATGCATCTCCTGCAACTGTTCTGCCTACATACACCCAGTATGTCACCTGCCCCACAAGAGACAATAAAATATTGGATTTATTTTTTGCCAACGTCAAGGAGGCTTATTCTTCATCCCCACTGCCTCCCCTGGGTAGAGCAGCAAATAGTGTAATATGGGGCTCTTTAATAAAAACACATGTTTCTGAGACGAGATGGAGAAGGTAACGATTCCATTACATATATGTCACTTACAGTATTGATCCATTCTGATATTGTGGAAAGTTCAAAACCAACGTTTTGTAATTGTTTTGGAGTTTTTATTGCATGTTACTTTTTCGTGCTGTTCTTGATCTGTGCGTTGCAACACTGGAATTTCCCCACTGTGGGACTAGTAAAGGCATATCTTATCTTATCTTATCTTAACTACAGTATGTATCTGTGCTCAGGTCTGGAGATGAGAGCAGAGACATGGAGCAGACAGCGTTTACAGTTCACAATTTAAATAACGACACAGTGGATTTAAAACAGAAGAGACCGGCCCTCCTCATCAGCAGCACCAGCTGGACAGGTCAGGCGCAACACTACTGATCTACAAGAGTAATTATCAGAAAACAAAAGATATTTTATGTATTTGGTTAAAGGTACATTGTGTAACTTTTCTGCTTGAAGCCTGGGTATCTGCTTGTCTCCATGGAGATGTACTATGGCATTAAACCATTCTATCTTGCATTTATTCAATTACAAGCATTTCTATTGCTAAACAATTCATTTGGTGGCATCACTTGCTTGTCGCCATGAAGACATGTAATTTAATGCCACACTGGGACATTACAGGAAAAGCAATATCTCCATGGAGACAAGTAGAATAAAAAAAGTTGCGTAGTGCGCCTTTCATTTAATATTCCTTTTCACAGATAACACATGTCCTTCTGTGTAGTTCAGGCTAAGTCTTGTGTACTTGTTTTGTACCTTTGTGTTGCTCTGTTGTTCTGTACACATTCATTATTCTTCCCCACAGAGGATGAGGACTTCTCCATTCTGTTGAAGGCTCTTGAAGGTACCTGTCTCTCAGTGAATGTAAATATTAAAAACGCATGTACTGTGTCTGGATCTAACTCTGCTGTGATGTTTGAACAGAATACGAGGCTCTGGTCGAAGGAGGAGCGTCTTTACCACCTTTAGTTTGTGTCATCACAGGTAACGCACATAAACCAGGAGAATAAGGTTAGATTGGTGTTGGATAAATCAGCTCTACCTTACATTTACTCAATTATCCATGGTTTTATAGCTCAAAATATGTAGAAAAACAACAGGCATTCGGACTGTGAGTGGGGTTGCCTCTCCACATGAAGATAGAAAAGGTTACCATACTGTGAAACAGTCCAAAGCAATAACATCTCCATGGGGAAAAGCTTTTGACCTCCACCAGCAAAGTTACACAATGCACCTTTAAACACATTTCTGTCCCTCTGCTCAGGTAAAGGACCTCAGAAGCAGTTTTACAGCTCCCTCATCGACTCTCTGTATCTGCAGCATGTTCAGATCTGCACACCCTGGCTCGAGGCAGAGGACTACCCCGTTTTACTGGGTACAAAATTCTTGAATAGAGAATATCATTATTTTGTGTGAGATCAGTAAAGGTCAATCTTCTAATCTTTGACCACTGTAAGGCGCTTTGTGTTACAATTTTGTATGAAAAGCGCTTTATAAATATTGTTTGGTTTGATTTGATTAATTTATTCCCTCTCTCATTCCTTACTGTCTTTCTTTCTTTACTCTCTCTTTACACTCTGTCTTTATTCTCTTTTTATTCTGTCGCTCTCTCTGTCCCTTTATTCTCTCTCTTTTCTCTTTATTCTGTCTCTCTATCTTTACTCTCACCGTCTCTCTTCTCCCCTCCTCTCTCTCCTCTAACGTGTCTCTACAACTCCCTCTCCTCCTCCCCTCCTCAGGCTGTGCAGACCTGGGCGTGTGTCTCCACCTCTCCTCCTCTGGTCTGGATCTGCCCATGAAGGTGGTGGACATGTTTGGCTGCTGTTTACCCGTCTGTGCCATTCACTTTAACTGGTCAGTGCAAAACAATGTGAAATAAACCTGCATTAATCCCCATGTACAGGGATGAAAGTGCCAAGTCATGGGAAATTTTTTTTTAATTTTCTGGGGGGGAGGTGATATTTGCAATACAGTAAAATTGTAAATCAAAGCAAAAAAACACATTTTATTAACATGTGTAGTGTTTTTTTATTTGTTTGATTTTTCATAGAGGAGTCAATTTCTTTTACACGCAAATCGTCTTTACGCTCCAATATTTTGTAAGCCATCTTGGTGTAGGCCTGTTTACAGCTGTTGTTAGCGGGAGTCCGGGCTGCACGTGCGCTGACAGTAGTAGCGCTGAAAGTTGATATCAAAACACGGCACTGACCCCGATTTTGCGACTTTGACATCAAAGTCTGATAACGAGCCGAGAGAAGTGGTGACATCAATCCATAATACAGAATTGTATAGTGAATCTGTTTAACCATTTTTTGTATGTGTGAAGGGATTTTTTTTTTTTTTAATCTATTTGGCTCAAACCGGAATTGAATTAGATGCATATTTGATTGGTATGAACATAAATAATTATTAGCAATTTATTTTTAATACAAAATAATAAGATTAACAGTAAATATCTGTCCTGCTTAACTTAAAACTGTATAAATTAATATAAAACAATACAAGAGCTGCACACGGAGTCCGCAGCTCCAGAGGAGCACAAGGATCGCGCGGCTCGCACACCGGTAGAAGTTTAATACGAGACATGTACTTTTGTTTCTGAATACGGGACAGTTAAATTTTTCAACGGACGGTTGGCAAACCTAAACACAATTATACATGTATGTACACACCCACAATTTTTCTCAACGTATTTGAAAAAAAAAAAAAATGACCACGCGGCTGAAAAAAAGTGGAGATCCGTTAAAAGGCGGAACTCTTTCATCCCTGCATGTAATATCACTAACGTGCATCACTCGTATCTCCACAGTCTGCATGAGCTGGTGAAACATGATGAGAATGGTCTGATTTTTAAAGACTCGCATGAACTCACTCAACAACTCCAGGTAAAATTCACTTTCAAACCAAAACTTTTGTTTAAATTTCATTCAGAGATTCACCTTAAAACCATTATATTCTGTAACTGAAATATGCATATTACTGTGATGTTTCAGACTATTTTTGACTTTTCTGTTCTGTTGAAATAAAAAAAAAAATCAATTGCAACTAAACAAGTAATGGACAGGTTTAAATCACAACTAAACTGGACACAAACCTGGACAAATATCTATAGCTGAAACTGAGCTGGAGACAGGTCAGTATTTTCAGGTAGAGTTTGCTGTTTAACTCTTCATATCTCTGTAATTAATAGACCTGTCCACATGGAACAAAAACTGTCACAAAGTTCGTCTTCTGTTCTGTCAGTATAAATTAATAAAAGTGGAATCATTTTTTCACAATAGCTTCAGGAAATGGTGCCATTATTATGTGATTGTTGCCAGTTGAAAGGACTTTAAACCATAAGATAAATAGTGACATGTTTGTGGAGTCGATCTCAAACAAATAATAATGAGAAGGTTCAGCACTGGTGGATCATAAATTTGGACATTTCATAAAAAAATAGTGAATCTCCCATAGTTATATAGCCCCCAGCAGTCTGTTCTGTTATTGTGTACATCAGCTCTAATCTCCTCTATTCCCTGTGTATTTCCAGACTCTGCTGTCAGACTTCCCCTCAGCGCTGGAGGGAAAACTTGCCTCATTCAGAACAAACCTCAGACTGAACCGAGGCCAGAGCTGGGACCTCAACTGGGACCAGAATGTGCTGCCTCTGATCCAAAAACCACACTAACCAATCTCCACTCAAATACTTAAAGAAAAAAACAAAAACACTGGAATTTAAAGCCCCAGTGTGTAGGATTCGTGGCGCATAGGTGGATGGTGCTATTGCACTTTCTGTTTTAGACCTCGAGGGTCTGCCGCGCGCTGCTACTGTATAAATAAAACGAGGTCCCGTTTTGTTTTTTTTTCTCATGAAAACACACATTCCCGATCATGTACCATGACAATCTACACATCAAATGAAACCTTAGTCTCCTTTTTTGACTATGCAATTCATTTCCCTGCAAAACAATCACTCCTCGAGCACATGGGGCTTTTATACAGAAAAGCACAAAACGAGGTTAGCTTACCTTAGAATGCTTTGCACAGGACAAACTCTGTATTTCACCATAAACTTGCTCTCAATTTGTCCGTAAGGATCCAGCAAATAAAATCCAGTAAAACAGTTTAGTCCAAAACACGTGTTAGATCCATTACGAGTCTGATCCGGCATGCTTGTGTTGTTTACCCAAAACCACGAGCCTTGCCGAAGGCGGAGCCCAAATGTCCTTCTGCGGCTCTCGTATTCAAAATGGCTGCCTCTGCATGGGGAAGATCCCACTTTTATGTGACTATATCTTAAGTCCAAAAGAATACTTTGATTTCATGATGGAAGTGAAAAGGCTTGGAAAACAATGTATTTTTGAATGGGTATCTTCAATTTCAGTAATTAACGGAAAAAAAAATCTTACACACTGTCCCTTTAAGACAAATGGCTGAAAATCTGGTGTATCTTCTACCAAGAACTAAATAGATAATAGATAATAGACCTGAAATGATGCATTCATGGGCATATAAAGGTGCATTGTGTAACTATTTCTGGTGGAGGGTCCGTCAAACGCTTTTCTCCATGGAGATGTTAATGCTTTGTCTGGAATGTTTCACAGTATGGCATTAAGATAAGATAAGACTTTATTGATCTCACACAGGAGAAATTTACTTGCCACAGTAGCTCCAGGACATTTGAACAAGAAAGAAAGTGCATGCAGGCAGGAATGGGATAAAGTAAGTAATAATAAAAAAACAGTAATAATAATAAGTAATAATGGAAATAGTAATAATAATAACCATACAAGCATCAACATGGAAAAGAGGATATTGCACGTCAGGCCTATATAGTAGAATTATACAGTCTGATGGCGGTGGGGATGAAGGATCTGCGGTAGCGCTCCTCCTTGCACTGGGGGTGCCTTAGTTGGTTACTGAAGGAGCTGCTCAGCTCCTCTATAGTCCGGTGCAGAGGGTGAGAGGTGTCGTCCATGATGGACATGAATTTGGCCAGTACCCTCCTCTCAGCCACCTCCTCTACAGAGTCCAGAGGACAGCCCAGGACAGAGCTGGCCCTCCTGACCAGCTTATTGAGTCTTTTCCTGTCCCATTCTGTGCTGCTCGGGGCCCAGCAGACGACAGCGTGGAGGAGAGCAGAGGCCACCACAGAGTCATAAAAAGTCTTGAGCAGAGGCCTGCACACTCCAAAGGACCTCAGTCGGTGTTGTGGGACCAGTCCAGTTTATTGTTGAGGTGAACACCCAGGTACTTGAAACTGTCCAGTCTCTATGTCCTGCCCCTGGATGTTCACCGGTGGGTGAGGTAGTGGTCTCCTCCTGAAGTCGATCACCAGCTCCTTTGTCTTACTGGTGTTAAGGCACAGGTGGTTGCGCCCACACCAGTCCACAAAATCACTGACCGAGCAGTACTCCAGCTCGTTCCTCTCCGACACACAGCCCACAATGGCCGAGTCGTCGGAGAACTTCTGGAGATGGCAGCTGTCCGTGTTGTATGTGAAGTCCGAGGTGTAGATGGTGAAGAGGAAGGGTGAAAGGACAGTTCCCTGGGGGGCCCCAGTGCTGCAGACTACCACCTCTGGCTCACAGCCGCGCAGCCGCACATACTGCGTCCTGCGTCCTCTACTCCTACGTTTGGCTTGTAGGAAAACTGCAGCGGGTCCAGGGTGGGGCTCACCACAGAGCGGAGGTGGCTGAGGATCACCCTCTCCATGGTCTTCATGAGGTGGGAGGTCAAGGCGACTGGTCTGTATTGGGCCGGTTCCCTGGCGGTTGTTGTTTTGGGAACCGGGACCACACAGGAGGTCTTCCACAGGACGGGGACCTTCTCCAGGCTGAGGCTCAGATTGAACATGTAGCAGAGAACCTCACAGAGCTGGTCTGCACAGGTTCTCAGCAGCCTGGGGCAGATACCGTCAGGTCCTGCGGATTTCCCCTGTCTGAGTCGCCTTAGCTCCCTCCTCACCTCGTCCGGTGTGATGGAGAGGGGGGAGTGAGGGGAGGGCTGGGTTGGACTGCAGGGGGTGGGGGGGGTGGAGGGGGGCTGGTGCTGGGTTGGGTCCGTGTGAAGGGGGAGGGGGATGTGGCCACTGGCCCGGGGAGGTGTGAAGAGGAGGAGGGGGGAGTCGGCAGAGGGGGTGGGGGGCGCATCAAACCTGTTGAAATAACAGTTTAATTCGTCTGCCCAGCGCTGATCACCATCAGCTGTTCCTCTGCCACTCTGTCCAAAACCAGACATGCTCCTCAGTCCTCTCTACACGCCCCGTGTGTTGTTTTGGGCCAGCTGCTCCTCCATCTTCCTCCCGTAGTCCTTCTTAGCCCATCTGATCCTCCATTGGAGCTCCCTCTGGACCCTTTTCTGCTCCTCTTTGTCCCCTGAGTTGAAAGCCCTTTTCTTCTGGTTCAGGAGGGCTTTAAGCTCAGGGGTGACCCAGGGGTGGTTGTTGGAGAAGCACCGTACCCTCCTGGTTGGCACAGTGTTCTCCACGCAGAAGTTGATGTAGTCTGTGATGCAATGGGTCAGGCCGTTGATGTCGTTTCCATAAGAGTCAGTGAAAATGTCCCAGTCAGTGTTCTGGAAACAGTCTCTCAGACTCTCACAGGCCTCCTGAGTCCAAAGCTTCACAGACAGCTTCTGCACAGGTCAACCTTTCTATCTTGACCAAACCAGACCAACTAACAGTTCATATCTATGGAGAGGCACTTTTTTGAGCTATAAACCCACCTGTAATTGAATAAATGTAAAATGGAGCTGTTTAATGTCATACTGTGAATGGATGTTACACAGAGCACCTTTAAACAACTGTTAAAAGGAAAATGTGATTTTGAGACCTGAAGGCTTCAAGTTTTGTATCAAAAAATAAATGTATTTTAATGTCAATGTTACTTTGTAAAGAGCTAAAATATGACCAAAGATACTGGTGTAAAATAAGTTACAAGTATTTGTACGGTAAGTATTTTTTTAATAACTTGGAAACAGAAGCAAATGAGTAAAATAAAATTAATGTTACGTTTTTTTGTACAATTTGATAATTTCTATTTGAGACACTCTGTTGTACGGAAATATTCTTGTGACCGGTCCAGACAAACCCTTGTGAAGGATTCCAGCATTTTCTGAAAAAAAAAACAAAAAACAAAAAAACATTACAGGGGGTCCTCGGGTTACGACGTTGATCCGTTCTTAAGACGCGTCGTAACCCGAATTTCGTCGTAAACCGGATTTTGCCTTTGATCTTCCAACCAAAGCACCAATAACCTTTCCATCTCAATAATTAGACCACTACGCTGCTTGGTTATCACTGTCGCTTTAATAGGAGCAGATCAGAGCCCACATCAGGTACTTCCGCCCACATTGGACACGCACATGAGGCTGTCTTCTTCTCCCTACAACCACAACAGAGCGTATTCTTGCGCCGCGCGCCGTTCGCGTTTGTTTACATCTCTTACCACGCTAAACCGTGTAAGACGGAATGACGCGTAATATATACATATTTTTTTTAATGGGGGCGCGTTCGTAACCACGAAACGTCGTAACCCGAGACCGTCGTAACCCGAGGACCCCCTGTATTTTTAATTCATCACAATACTAAATTTTCAAACTCAATCTCAATACTAAGAAATAGACTCTTTATTAATAGAATGTGATTTTCCACATTAAATGGTTGCGCTTTCTCTTCTATTCCCATGTGGCCTTTTATCTGTGTAATCCTTCAGTGGTCCTGTAGGTTCCATAGTAGTCCATGGGCATATAGTCTTTAGCCTTTTCATTTAATTGGCCTGTGGTCAGTGCAGCTCTAAGACCTCATGGACACTATGAAGGTGTTTTCTGCTCCTCTTTAAACAGAGGATACAGCGTTCCTTCAGCCTTGACGCTGCCTGTGCCTGGAGTTATTGTTTAGATCACCTGGCCTCTGTCCACGTTTGATTCTTCAGACCCGACGCCCTGAGGACCTCCAAACCATTGGGACTCTGGACCACACCATGACTAACATCTCCACTCTCCCTGGCCATATGCGCACATATCACAGAATGGCTTGATTGATCAGTTTAGACTCAATGCATAACTTTAGATTACTCTTAAAGTTGTACCTAACTTCCAATCTTTAGACACCAGTCTAGAGCAGCTTACACTCATTGGCATATTTCATATCTAAATGCTTCTGTTAAACTTGGTCAACATATGTTCATAAACCACAGTTTGCTTTGGTGAATAGTGATACTAGTGGTATTTTCAGATATGGGTCACTGATATGGACAAGAATTTACAAACCATCAGAACAATTGTTTCATTAATGATTAATCAACTTGGATAATTAATTATACTGGATTGGTAATATTTCTCAACATTTGGTGAGTGATGCCCCAAACCTCTACTTCTAGTCAAAGCCAAACACTCCCAAAGGCCAAGTGAGTCCTACTTTAACAAAGAACTTTTAAATTCTGATCTTTAATATCAGTTACCCCCTTTAATACTACACTAGCATTAGCCAACAGTTTTTCAGTTAGTCACTCTCACCTTTTTGTTGAAAATCAAACTCCTAAACAGCGTTTTTTGGCAGTGTTTGCTAATATGTGCATCACTATGGTAACAGCTAAATATTCCACAAAATAGATCTTATATAGAATATACTGCATATTTAATAGGCCTACCTAACTAACAGAAACTGTAAACAAGTAGGTGTGGTAGTCTCAGAGTAATTTCACTGTAGTTAGCTCCTCCCTTCAGGCAGATAAAAGGCAGTGTCCACCAGTGTCTGACCAGAACTGAAGAAGCAGCTTGGATGAGCTGCGAAACGTATTTGACCAAATAAACTTTTGTCCAGTTGACAAATTGAATTTCTCCTTTTGCCATGGATTCTACACACATCTCATATAGAACCCCTTCCAGCGTCACTGCAAAGTATCAGTTTACTGCCCCACACTTCTTTAATTCTGTTTGATTGAGTAACTACATTTCCCATTATGCCTCTCACCTAGCCTCTGTGTGAAGTCTCTGTAGGTTTCTGGGTTTCTGACAGTGGAGGAAATGAAAACGTCGGGACTCGAACCCGCAACGATCCGAGAGAGAAGTGACACCAGCGTTTCCACGATGACCGGATCATACACCACATCTGTAAACACACAACATCAGATATCAGTGCGCCCTTTAAAGAGATAGTTCGTTGTTTTTTTTAAATGTGAATCTGTATGGCATCCCCTTCAGCAGTGTCGTGCATTAACACTGACTTATCCCTGACAGTGTCCTGTGGGGCGAGTTCTGCCCCGGTTCTGGTGTTGACGAAAGTAGGTCCAGCAAGTTAGCCGGAACAGTTAATAAAGCTTGTTTTTCCTATTATTATTATTATTAGCCTGTTCACTTGTAAGTGGCAATGTTTATAAGTGAACAGGCTAATAATAATAATAATAATAGGCGCGCAGTGATACGACTCGAGAGAAAATAGCACCAAGTGATTATGACTGCTGACTTTTTCGTGTGCAACTGTTTTCTGACGCAAATATATCACTTTTTGGACAAATATTGTTTTGAGAAGAAAAACAAGCTTTATTAAAGATCCCATGACATGGTACTTCTTGATGCTTTTATATGGCTCCTTAATGGTTCCCTAATACTGTAAATGAATCCTTCTTCAAAATCAACACTCAGTGCATGAGAAACAGAGATAAGATGAGAAAGAGTAATTTTTCTCCCTCAGAACAGGTCATAATGGGAGTTGTTGCTTGAATGCAAATGAGGAGAAAAAAGCTGGCCAATAATAGAGGGTGGCGGCGTGGCCAAAGTCTCCGCTCTCGGCTCTAGCTCTCAGCTGATCCATTTCCTCGTTTTTGCACGGGGGGAGAGATTTCAAGCGTTCCACTGAAAAATAAACACATTTCCACATAAAATAAAATTAAACCACAGCTGTTCAAAGGTCCAGAGGCTCAGATAAAGGACTTCCGAGCCTAGAAACACTCGGACGTGCCTCCAGGCAAATAAAAAAACGCATTTCGCATTGCGTAGCGCATTCACAGTCCAAACTCTATGGGCGGGATATACAGGGACGCTGAGCGGAGACAGAGGGAGGGGCTGGAGCTGCATTTGCCGATCTGACGTCAATAAGGTGCCTTGTCCGAACTCGCCCGTTTGAACACTGGTTTTGTGTAACGCAGAAAAGGACCGTAAATGCTCAGTTTAGACATTTCGGGGGGGGGGCTAAACAGGGTAGGGGAGCTCACATTAACGTTCAAAAACCTCAGAAAGTGAAAATTTCATGCCATGGGACCTTTAACTGTCCTGGCTAACTTGCCGGAACTACTTTCGTCAGTTCCAGAACCGGGGCAGAACTTGGCTCAGAGGACACCGTCAGGAGTAAGTCAGTGTTAATGCATGACACTGCTGAAGGGGATGCCATACAGATTTACATCAAAAAAACCAAACTATCCCTTTAAGATAATTTTAAGTTATAATAAATATGAAATACCAAGGATTTAATCTAGAGATAGGAGAGATGAATACATGGAAAAAAATATATATATCTAAATTGTTGTTTTGGAGGTAATTGGAGAAAATTATAATATTGAGTATTATAATAGAACTATATATTCTATAATAAAAAAGAAATGTCTAGTGTAATCTCTGATATTTTAGTTAGTTTTATGGCCGACATGGACAATACTTGATTTTTAGCCAAGACATTTTCAGGGACATTTAAGCATAATCTTGAGGCATAGTTTAACAGTGCATTGTGTAACGTTTCTGGTGGAGGGTCCATCAAATGCTTTTCTCGATTTTATCTTCATGCCAGACCAAGTTACAGGTCAGATCTGTGGAGAGGCGACCTTGTTCTCAGTCAGAATGCTTGTTTTCCTAGGTATTTTTGAGCTATAAAACGATGTATAATTGAATAAATGTAAGGTAGAGCTGTTTAATGTCATACTGTGGGACATTCCAGGCAGAGAAATGACATATAAATAAAAACAAGTAGGTAACGGACCCCCAAACAAAAAATAACCCCTCATCTACTTTTCATAAAAAGCAAACAAACCTGCAGCGATGACGGTCTCTGCTCCGATGGCTCTGAGCTCCTCCTCTGTCACAAACGCCCAGTCCAGCTCCTCCACATGCACCACCTAATGAGATAGAAGGCTTTCAGGTTAAAGCTACCATCTGGAATTAGACCACCTGACCCGCCCCTGTTGCATTCTCACAGTTCACCACTAGAGGCCAGGCTAAGTTACTGCTGTCTGAGAGTGTAGCTGTTTCCCAATTCAGAGAGTGCACGGTTCGGAGTGTGGTCTCAGCCTCAGTCATGGCGGTGCATACTTGCTCAGCCCTGAGTACAGTCCGTGGACCGCATGGGCGTCTGCGAAATGGAACAGGTCCCGCCTCAGCTCAATGAGCCGGGTTGTCTGCTCCTTGTTCCCTAAAGACAAAAATATTATACTATTACTACTAGTAATACTTCGGATTGGGACATGGCTATACTGTAGAATATCCAGGATTACAACAGCAAAGGAAATATAGAAGTGTAAGGGAAAAAGCATGTGAACGGTAATACAGGTGCCGTGAACTATGCCGTTACGGCTACCGTCACATGTTTAGCGTAGTTTATGAAGAGTTTCATGTAGCATAGTTGTAGGTGAGGTGAACCAGTACACACATTTTATAGTGAAGTCGCAACTGTCACATGGCGATGTTGCTGGCGAGTCCATCTTTGTAGTCATATATCCTGCCGCGCTGTGCATGCTGGGGCTTTTCAGTGTGCGAAGCGTGCATGTTTGCACACTTCGTCCACGCCCCGATTTCCATGGAAACAACTGCGCTGTTCGGACCGTGTGTTAACTGTGCATGGGACAAAAACGAAATGGTCGCGCCGGATGTGACGCACATCCCCTTCAAACCACGCTCCGAACCGTGCACTCTCTGAATTGGGAAACAGCTTGTTTAAGCTTTGGCCTGGCAGAAGAAGAGCAGAGGTGAGTCAGAACTAATGCCAGGTGAGGGGATGGGGGAGGTGAGGGGGACAGGTTTCACATCTGGTAATAAAGAATCAAACTTACAGGTGGTAGTTTTAAGAGCATTACGCCTATTTAAAAAAAACAAAAAAAAAAAACACGTACATATATTCACAATCTTAAAGGTGCATTATAACTTTTTGGTTGGGGTCCGTCACCTGCTTGTTTTTATGGAGATGTCATTGCTCTGCCTGGAATGTTCCACAGTGTGACCTTAAACAGCTCTACTTTACATTTACTCAATTACAGATGGTTTTATAGCTCAAGAATACCCAGAAAAACAGGCATTCTGACTGTGAGCGGGGTCTCTCCACAGATCTGTCCTGTAACTTGTCTGGTTTGGTCTCCATGAAGATAGAAAGGTTTAATACCATACTGTGAAACATTCCATTCCATGGAGACAAGCATTTGATGGGCCCTCCTCCAGAAAAGTTACATAATGCACCATTAAACTACAGGGGCCCTACCTGCTGGTCGAGCCTGTTCAGAGCAACGTTCTGCCTGAGTTTATGGAGCACCTTTGGGTGACAGTCACTGAACATGAATCTGGAGGGACCCAAAGAGGTGCAGACGGTGATCCCAGTGAGGCCTGCTCCACTTCCCAGCTCCAGAACCATCCTGAACACAGCCCAAACGTTTTTAATAGTTTCACCATTTTGGTGAAATTTGACTTCCTGGTTGGACATGGGCAGCAGACATGACACATGTAGAGATCATTCCATAACTGTTAAAGGTAGAATGTTAGGTTGGGAGGGACATCTGCTGCCAACGGGCAAAGCACCAAACCAAAGCACTTCCGCCCTTCTTGAACAGACTATAGGCTACGTTCACACTGCAGCCTGAAACGACCCAAATCCGATTTTTTTGCCTCTATGCGACCTGTATCTGATCTTCTAATGACAGTGTGAACGACACAGATCCGATTTTTTCAAATGCGATCCAGGCCACTTGGATATGTGGTCCTAAATCCGATACATATCCGATCTTTTGACATGCGACTTCAGTCTGAACGGCCAGGTCGCATTCATCCGACCTGAGTGTGTTTCCTCCAATGAGAGTGGTACAAGTAGGCGTTCACAAATGTGCACAAACGTTCTTCTCATCATGCGAAAATAGTATATAAACTCGTATCAGTGAAGCGGCGAAGCACGTAGCAATCCCACCACTCCTGCCTGTGACTCCGCACCCACATGTTCCTTTCTGCAGACATTGCTGCCACTACCCCGCAAAACGCCGTGGCCAAAAACCTCGTCCTTCTCCGTCTCCTCCTTAAAACAAATAAGCTGTACATGTTTTGGCTCCGGTACGAAAGCAACTTTAGGCTACTTCCATAAACATTGAGCGCGTTCGCTGCATGTGACGTCATCGTGTCCTCCAATGCGCATGCGGGACACTTTTGGGGAGTTTAGCGTTCACACTGGAGATCACATACAATTCGCATTTAACTGGAAATGTGAACGGCCTTGCAAAAAAATCAGATTTCACAAAAAAATCAGAATTGAGCATTAAGCCCTGCAGTGTGAACGTAGCCTATTTGGCACTAGCCTTCCCTCACCACTACCTAGCAACCATACTGTAAATGATTAATTTGACAAATAAAAATAATTAATTGTTAGTAAAAGTGTAAATCGCATAAACTGCATTTTGGCTAGATTTTTTTTTAATTTACAGTTATAACATTCCTTTAAAATGTTTTCTTCTCCCTCTTTATTCACAAACTCACACTTCAAATGTAAAACTATGATGTATAAATACTGATCACAGGTACTATCCCACTAAACTACATCATAATTAAGAAAACATGAGTCTGTCACATGCACACGTTTCCTTGACCTTGTACCTGTTGTTGAAATACTGTTGGTTTTCCATAGCCCACTCTGCAAGGTACAGTGCCGCCTCCCACGTGACCAGCCCCGTGGTGCCGTCTGAAATCATAGCCACGTTCTCCTGCAGTGTCACAGCGCCCCCACCTGGCTGAAGGACCACATGAGAGAGAGTGAGAGAGAGAGTAGTTTGTTTACAGTTCTTGGACAGAGATTCAAAATGTATGTATCCAGGTTTGAGATTGAGATTCGTTCAGGTTCACATTAAATAATAATAATAATAATAATAATAATAATAATAAAGTTATTTGTTGTGTCCTTAGAGGCAAGACACTTCACTTTCACTCAGATTGCCTAGTATGAATCTGATGTGTTTGTGAGTGCTGGTGGTGGTCGGAGATTGGCAGTCGGCCCCAGTGCAGGGGGCTACAATAATCTGTAAAGTGCATTGCACTTTACAAATAGGTCTATTATTAAGTTCACTCAGGGATGGTAAACAACAGCTACTAGTAACATTCACACAAACAACATAAGTGAAGAGATGCTAAAACAAGATGAGAATTGGGAGAAAATAACTTAAATGTACAAAATATGGCACAAATTGTAAAACAATTACTAAGTTACGCCAAGAACAGTCTTGTTTATAAGTTGTTTTTTTGTTTTGTTTTTTTTAAACAGCTAAACTGGATGAACACATTGTGAGGAATATTTGAGTGTGGTTGTTGGCACCAGGAAGTAGGACTTGTAGCAGTTTGTCATCTCCTCGTCTCTGATGACCTGAGCCAGAGCGTCGTACAGCTGGTCTGAGGGGTCACAGTCTGAGGCCTCCTGCTGTAGAGGAAATACAGTCAAAAACAGGGTTAAACCAGGACTAAACTATGGCTAAACCAGGGTTAAACCAGGACTAAACAGGACTAAACCAGGACTAAACCAGGACTAAACCAGGTCTAAACAGGACTAAACAGGACTAAATCAGGACTAAACCAGGACTAAACAAGTGTGATGTCATGTGGTAAAACAGGAAGTGCTCTACTGTGTTTTAAAATGTCATATACCTTCACTAGAATTATGACGTCACAGGGTGGAACAGAGCATTTTGAGTTTTGGAGATGTAGACAGACTAATAATAAAGAATTACTCAAAGTGTGAATGAAGGAAAAAAAACATAATCCCAGGTCTGTTTTTGAGGAGGTAACAGCATTATAACATGGTTAAACTAAACACGCACACGAATCCACTTTGTGAAATATAGGACCTTCATAGTGTTAAATGTCAAAATGTGCCTGTTAACCAAATCCTCTTTTTAAAGCTGCAGTAACATGTTTGTTACACTTATTTTAAATGAATAAAATAAAACAAAATTACAAAAGTACCCCCCTCCCTTTAAAAAAATAACTATAATAAATAAACCTCTAACCCATTTGATGAGTTCAGAGAGGAAGAGACGTCTGTATCGGATGGAGGGGGGGAAGTCTGTGCACAAAGGATGGCAACAAGTCTGGGAAACAAATCACAAATATGAAGATAAAACATTTTAACTTTACACCTCTCATTAAAAAACTAACATAATGCTTCTACCTGATTCAATATTTGTGAAATCACTTCTGTGGAGTTACTGCCAACGAATTCCTTTTCTACAAACTGTAAAACAGACATTAAACTGAAATTAATTATATAATATGATTAAATGTTATTTTCTAGTCATACTAGTATATATATATATTTATATAATTTATGCCTTGTTTGACATCAGCCTACTTATTTAGAATTTATCATTACAATTTATATTTTTACTCTTTGTTATTATATAATATTTTGTAATGTGTGAGCTCCAAATAATTTCCCTTGTGAATAAATGTAATTTGTCTAAGTCTAAGCAATTATTTTTCCTGTTAGCATGTTTTTGAATGACTGAATTCAATATTATGCAGAACTAGACAAAAATAATAAGCTTTGCCAATTATGAATACACAGTACAGATACCTGTTCTCAAATGTAGTGAAGTAAAAGTAAAAAGTATCCACTGTAAAATTTACAGAAGAACAGATGCCTAAAAATTCTACTTAAGTACAGACCTTTACTAGTTTACTGCTTGTACTTTGTTACGTTCCACCACTGAATCTCATTATAACATTGTAACAAATGTGTAAAATAGACTTACAATTAGCTTCAAGAAATTGTCCTGTTAACTCGTTTCTATCCTAAAAAATACTGCTATACTAAAATTCAATACAGACAAAGACCAAATGCTGTGATTGTTTCACAACTGCTATTGGCATTCTGGTTAAGATTTAAAAATCTAGTAAAACCAAACTACTCGAAATTAATTCTCTAATATTTATGAATGCATCACAATAGGTGCATACAGACCACAGTACAGTACTTGTAAAGCCTATGCAGCTTAAAACAGTATTTGTCAGAGATTTCGTTTTGGCAGTATTTAAACCGTTATAATAGCACTTACAGCCCAAGGGTAAGACGCCAAAGGACCCATGGAGAAGAAGTAGCTCCGAAATTTCATTAAAATATCCTCTTTGTTGGGATCTGAAGCTTCTGTAGCCATTTTTCGGATCCCCTCGAGCGTTCAGCTGACAACAACCAACACGTGTTTGATATCACCGCCAACTGCGCATGCGTTGACGCCATCTTGGAACGGGTCGAGAATAGCCATTGTCAAAGAAACTAAGGAGTATTTTTAGTTTTATCAAAAGACCGTATTTTAAAACACAAAATGCCATCCCAATGTGGCGCAATTGGCTGTTCGAATAAAGTCGATGCCGATGCAAAGCAGCGTGGTATAACGTTTCACAAGTAAGTTATAAGTAAGCGCTTTTCCTATACGTGTTTGCCTTTTTGGTCTCTGTGGGCGCCATATTGCCTAGGTCGACAGCAAAATCTGACTCTATCAAGGTCCCTAGATGTTTATATGTTCTGATATTACATACACTGTCTGTTTTATGTGTGTTTGGTTGGTATTGTCTGGTAACAGAATGTAACAGTAGTTAGATTAATTTTGTCTCATTAAAATAAGCTTTAATAATGAATGAGGATCAAGTTATTTCAAAACCACTCACAGAGCAAACTGAGTGAAAATCAATATTTAACTGTAAACCAGGTCCTCTAATTAACTAACTAATACAGAAAATAAATAATCACTTTGACTTCAAAATATTAAAGTCAATATAGTGAACCGTATGTGTTAAGGTTTGAGTTTTGGAAATGACTTACTGACACTTCTGTGGTGTGTTCAGACCATAGTTCCATGGTTTCAGAACCAAACTCAAAGTTGGTGATTCATTCCTAGCTCCAAACTGTACTTCCTCTTGCTGTGCTTTTGGGCAAGACACTTCACCCTCCTTGACCTTGCGTGCCTGTATTTTAGGTTAGGGTTGTCAGAAGTACTGTATTGGAAATCTGATACCAATCGATTTTAAAACTAGTATTAAAACTAGATACTCATTTGAACAGGTACTGATACTAAAAAGTGTCATTTACAGGACAGAAATGAAGCTTTTCTGAAAGTCTTTCATATGTATAAGAGCACATAGACTAGTGGACCACTATGGAACCTACCTGGACCACTGAGGGATTATACAGACCACAGGGAATACAGTAGAGGAAATAAGTATTTGATCCCTTGCTGATAGGTTTGCCCACTGACAAAGAAATTAACAGTCTATCATTTTAATGGTAGGTTTATTTTAATATTGAGAGATAGACTGTCAAAAAGAAAATCCAGATAATAACATTATAGAATATTAATTGATTTGCATTTCATCGTGTGAGATAAATATTTGATCCCCTACCAACCATTAAGAGTTTTGGCTCCCACAGACCAGTTAGACTCCTAATCAACTTATCACCTGAATTAGACTCCTGTTTTAAGTAGTCACCTGTATAAAAGACACCTGTCCACAGAATCAGTCAATCAATCAGACTCCAAACTGTCCAACATGGGAAAGACCAAAGAGCTGTCAAAGGACATCAGGGACAAGAGTGTAGACCTGCACAAGGCTGGAATGGGCTACAAATCCATAAGCAAGAAGCTGGTGTTAAGGAGACAATTGTTGGTTCGATTGTTTGAAAATTTAAGAAATGCAAAATGACCATGAATCAACATCAGTCTGGGGCTCCACACAAGATCTCACCTCGTGGTGTTTCAGTGATCAAGAGAATAGTGAGAAATCAGTCACTAAGAAAACCACTGGTAACACTTTACGAGCGATAGCCACAAAACCTTAATGATTTAGAGATGATGTGCAAAGAAGAGTGATAAGTGCCCAAACCTGGTCATCAACTACAAGAAACGTCTGACCTCGCAAACACCAAATACTTCTTATAAGTCTTTTTTGGCAAATACTTGTTTCACTCAATTAAATGAAAATCAGTTCATATATTGTCTTTAAAGTTATTTTTTGGATTTTCTTTTTGATATTCTATCTCTCAATGTTAAAATAAACGTATGATTAAAATGACAGACTGTTCATTTCTTTGTCAATATACAAACTTACAAAATCAGCAAGGGATCAAATGCTTATTTTCTCCACTGTATTAGAGTATTACCATCATGGTATCGAGTCTTTTCCTTAGTATTGAAGTTGAGTCTGAAATGTTAGTATTGTGACAGCACCAGCCTGTATGCATGTATCCATGTGAGCTGTTATTGGTGCTGGGCCAGTGGTTCTCAAACCTTTCACACAAAGCACCACCTAATGTGTTTAAAATGTGAATCCTATTATTAAAACATAAATCACAAAACTAATCACAATCGCAGAATGTGACAAAACTAATCACAATCGCTGGTTAGCTCAACTGGTAAGTCATGGACTTTCCCCCTGGGGGTTGTGGGTTCAAATCCCCCCCGGGCACTGAGCTAACCAGTGTGTGTCCTTGGGCAAGACCCTTCACGGTACTGCCCCCCGGGCGCCGAAAAAGATGGCTGCTCACTGCTCCTGAAAAAGGATGGGTCAAATGCAGAAGTCAAATTTCTCCCATGTGTCATTGTGTGTGAGACCAATAAAGGATTAACCCTAAACTTAATCTTAATCCAAAAACTATAGAATATATTTCTCCTAAATCGTTCAACCATAAGAGAGGCCTATTGTCAAACCTGTATGTATTTTTGTATGGTAGGGTCCCTTCAAACCTAGAGCGGAGGGCGATATGGAAGAAAGCTCTGAGAAGAGACTTTGTGATCACCAAATATACAGTTATCTGCAGCGCTCATTTTGAGGAGAAAGACATGGACCGCACCGGACAGACCACGCGGCTCAGGGAGGGGGTCGTACCATCCATCTTCAACTTCCCAGATAAAGAAGAACAAAACCAGGTCAAATAGTACTGTTTAAACCACATGACATATTTTAGATATAATGATCTAGAATCACTACATGTAGAACCCCTGACCCTTGATACTTTGCAACTGGAACTAACTGAAAGCACTACTCTGTTAAAAGATCTGTTACTCAAGTTAGACTTTAATCTGAGTTTTATTTTTAACACAATCTGACCATGACTGATTTAATTGGAACTACAACAGATGAGCTGATTTGTTCTGTTAAATAAGTTTCTCACACATATTATATAATTACAGTCACATCGAACTAGCATTAGATTGTCACCTTTTTTGTCAAAACTCAAACTCCTAAACAGGACTGTGAACACTTGGACTGATCACAGGCTCCTGAACATGTGCTCTTTAAATCCATGTAGTGTTTTTTTTAGTTTTTTTAAACCTTTTTGACAGGGTTTGCTAATGTGTGCATTGCCTCGCCATGGTAACTGCTGTACATTCCACTGTAGAGATACATGTAGAACACCTCCAGCGTGATGTCACTGCAAATTGTTAATAGCTTAAACTGAGTTGCAGGAAAGTATTGGCTCTTTAAAATGTCATGAAACCAACCACTTGATTATAAATATAATATCAATATTTTTTTGCTGTTGTTTCTGTCTTCAGCCCCGGAGATCGAAGAGGAAAAAAACTAAAACTAAAAGGGGCGGAAAAAACAAAGTAGGGGTAAGTAAAAATAACTAAAATGTAAGTACTTGGTTATATGGGGGGTCAGAGAAGCAGAGGAGGAGCAATTGTGTTTAATAATCTTGTATGGATGATCTGTTTAGCAAATTGTTTTTGTCTTTATTTAGAAGGGGACCCCAAATAAAAAGTTTACACCGAAAATCTATTTGCCAGAAGAACCAACAAAAGCTGTGAGTTGCACTATTTCTAAACTCAGCAAAAATTATACAAATATTTTTTTTTAAAAGGGTTATAAGTGTGTATGTATGTATATATGTATATACAGTGCCGTGAAAAAGTATTTGCCCCCTTCCTGATTTCTGTGTTTTTTGCATATTTATCACTCAAAACATTGTCAGATCATCAAACCAATTTTAATATCACACAGAAACAACCCAAGGAAAGACAAAATTCAGTTTTTGAATGATGATTCCATTTATTAGTGCACAAAAAAAATCTAAACCTATCTGGCCCTATGTGAAAAAGTAATTGCCCCCCCTTGTTAAATCACAAACTAACTGTGACTAACCACAGTTTTGAGAAAACTTAGTTCAGTTCTACATGCCACACCCACACCTGATTGTCACCACCTGTGTTGAATCAAGAAATCACTTAAATAGTTCCTGTCAAACAAAGTGAAGTTGGCTACAACATCTCAAGAACAAACACATCATGCCACGATCCAAAGAAATTCAAGAACAAATGAGAAAAAAAGTGATAGAAGTCTATAATTCAGGAAAAGGTTACAAAGCCATTCCCAAAGCTCTGGGGCTCCAGCGAACCACTGTCAGAGCCATTATTCAAAAATGGAGGAAACTGGGAACAGTTGCAACCCTTCCCAGGAGTGGTCGACCAACTAAGATTACTCCAAGAGTGCGACGACGGCTCATTCAGGAAGTCACAAAAGAACCTAGACGCACATCGAAAGAACTACAGGCCTCGTTGGCCTCAGTTAAGGTCAGTGTTCATGACTCCACCATTAGAAAAACACTGGCCAAAAATGGCATCCATGGAAGAGTTCCCAGGAGAAAACCACTGCTTTCACAAAAGAACACAAAGGCTCGTCTCACCTTTGCCAAAAAGCACCTTGATGACCCTCAAGACTTTTGGAGAAACATTTTGTGGACCGATGAGTCTAAAATTGAACTTTTTGGAAGGTCTGCAGCCCGTTTCATCTGGCGTAAAAATGGCACAGCATTTGATAAAAAGAACATGGTGCCCACAGTAAAGCATGGTGGTGGCAGTGTGATGGTCTGGGCCTGCTTTGCTGCCTCAGGACCAGGACAACTTGCTGTGATTGACGGAAAAATGAATTCTGCTGTTTACCAGAAGATCCTGAAGGAGAATGTCCGGCCATCAGTTCGTGCCCTCAAACTCAAGCGCTCTTGGATCATGCAACAGGACAATGATCCAAAACACACCAGCAAGTCCACCTCTGAATGGCTCAAAGAAAACAAAATTAAGGTTTTGGAGTGGCCAAGTCAAAGTCCGGATTTAAATCCGATTGAGATGCTGTGGTGTGACCTTAAACGGGCAGTTCATACAAGAAAACCCTCCAATATGGCAGAATTGAAACAATTCTGCATAGAAGAGTGGGCCAAAATCCCTCCCCAGCGGTGTGAAAGACTCATCACCAATTATCGCAAACGTTTGGTTACAGTTATTGCTGTCAAAGGAGGCTCAACTGGCTATTAGATTAAGGGGGCAATTACTTTTTCACATAGGGCCAGATAGGTTTAGATTTTTTTGTGCACTAATAAATGGAATCATCATTCAAAAACTGAATTTTGTCTTTCCTTGGGTTGTTTCTGTGTGATATTAAAATTGGTTTGATGATCTGACAATGTTTTGAGTGATAAATATGCAAAAAACACAGAAATCAGGAAGGGGGCAAATACTTTTTCACGGCACTGTATGTATATATATATATGTGTGTATATATATATATATATATATAATATATTATATATATATATATTATATATATATATATATTATATATATATATATATTATATATATATATATTATATATATATATATATTTATATATATATATATATTGTCAATTGTGGCCTGTGGAATGTTGGTCCACTCCTCTTCAATGGCTGTGTGAAGTTGCTGGATATTAGTGGGAGCTGGTACACGCTGTCGTATACGCCGCTCAAGCACATCCCAAACATGCTCAATGGGTGACATGTCTGGTGAGTATGCTGGCCATGCAAGAACTGGGACATTTTCAGCTTCCAAGAATTGTGTACAGATCCTTGCAACATGGGGCCGTGCATTATCTTGCTGAAACATGAGGTGATGTTCATGGATGTATGGCACAACAATGGGCCTCAGGATCTCATCACGGTATCTCTGTGCATTCAAAATGCCATCAATGAAATGCACCTGTGTTCTTCGTCCATAACAGCCTTTGAAGAGGAGTGGACCAACATTCCACAGGCCACAACTGACAATCTGATGTATGTATGTATGTATATGTATATATATATATATATATATATATATATATATATATATATACACACACACACACATATACACATATACATATATATATATATATATGTGTGTGTATATGTGTATATGTATATGTATGTGTATATGTATATGTATGTATATATATATATAATATATAATATAATATATAATATATAATATATAATAATAATAATATATAATATATATATATATGTATATGAACCAGCATCCCTTAGCAGCTGGTTCATTTGTGCTGCCAGGCGCTCGTGGAGAGCAGTGAGCTTCTTTAGCCAGTATGCTTGGATCATGTCAGGGCCCAGTGCTGTCTTTCCAGTACCTGAGCGAGGCAGTGTGCCTTTCCAGTACCTTTCAGTCTCCAGCCTTGGTGGGTCTGCTCTGGTGTTATCCCCCTGCCATTGAGCGTACACTTTCGCAGGTTGTGTTGCGAACAACCGGTTTATTCCTCTGGCAGTGTACCTCTTTAGGTGGCTGGCTAAGGCTTGTAGCCTTTGCTTGGCAGTTTCGAGTGCTTCAGGTATGGTCATCTGGCTGTACCTCTTGGGTACTTGCCTTTTCATTGCACCTTTCTGGGCCTCTGACAATTGGCTCACTTCTCTCCGCACTTCCTTGATTTTAGCCTCTAACCATCTAACCATGGTGGCTAATGACTCTCATGGTTCCCATGGTTATAGCCCAGCACCTCTAGGATCACTGCTGCTGAAGTGTATATCAGCTCATTGGTTTCAGTGATGGTTGTGGTTGGGATCACTCTCAGTGCTGCATTCTTGTCTTCTAGGACACTTTCAGATGGTACTTCACTTAGCCTCTGTAACTGGCGTCAGGGTTGCCTTGTGTTCATTCAGGCCCTGATCTTATCTTTCAGATCAGACGCTGTCTTGCTCAGCTTTGTACCCAATCTCTGGTTGGGGAGTTGGTGTTAACTCCTGGCGTCCTGGCTCCCCCTTGCCGTAGCATTTGTATTGTACCTCATCAATCTCTAGTTGTGATTGCAGTTGCCGTTTGTGGATGTTTGAACACTGAGCTACTAGTTGTTTGGCTGTTAGCTTGGACTGTGGGTATCGTAGTAACCATTCCTCCCACTTCCTGTTCATGTAACCCCTCTGCCTAGGGTTACTGGAGTAGTAGCATTCCAACAGTTCTTGCATCTCGCCCATTTCCGCCTTGTTCCAATAGCCCATTTTTCTTCAAGGTGCTCTGGTTCCACAGCACCTGATTCATTGTCTCTCATCATTGTATGAGGTGGGCTGTACCATGAAGGGTCTTGCCCAAGGACCCACACTGGCTTGCTCATTGCCCCCTCGGGGTGGGATTCGAACCCGGAGCCCCCGTGTGAAAGTCCAGTGACTTACCAGCCGGTATATAGATATAGAGAGAGATTGATTGATTAATAATTAATTAATTAATTGAAAAAAAGACACTGGCCAGAAATGAATCTTTCCTGAATGTCTTAGGAATGATCTGGAGCTGTATCAGAGCATAAGAGCACATAGACTAGTATACGCCCATGGAGCACTATGGAACCTTCAGGACCACTGAGGGATTACGCACATAAGGACACATGGGAACAGAAAAGAAAGTACTTCCATTTAATATGGAATTACATTCTATTGCTTAAAGGGATATGCCACCCCCAGGTCAAATTTGGGCATCTCCCCACAGTCCAGAGACTAAAATAAGTGGTGGAAAGCGTTTTCCTGGTCACCCAGCCATTGTCCGAGTCTGTCGCCACTGACCGCCGCGGTATCTGCAGCTACTCCGCCTTAGACTGGAGTCTAACGGCGCCAGAGAAAGATTTCGGAACAATAAAGCCGCAGCACGCAGCACGCTGCCAGGGGAATCCCTGTTACGCACCAGGAAGGCAGTTCCCCTGTTGCCAGCGTGGTGCGTGCTTCGGCTTTATTGTTCCGCACTGAAAAATAGTTCCCACCCAAAATGACCAAGTCAAGCTCTCCGTGTTGATTTGTACATTTATTTGCACTCGATATGAATGCGCACTACACAGAAAGTAATTGGGAAACGCATCGAGCAAATTAATTCCTTTTGGCCGAAATCTTTCTCTGGCGCCGTTAGACTCCAGTCTAACGCGGAGTAGCTGCAGATACCGCGGCGGTCAGTGCTGACAGACTCGGACAATGGCTGGGTGACCAGGAAAACGCTTTCCACCACTTATTTTAGTCTCTGGACTGTGGGGAGATGCCCAAATTTGACCTGGGGGTGGCATATCCCTTTAAAGAAAGTGTTTTATTATTATTATTATCAGGAGTATCTGAATCATTATTGCGTATTGAAATTTTAGTATCTTGACATCACTAGCTCTGGCAATGTATTCCATAATTCCTAGATTTAGTCCTGTGCCTTTGTATATTATAGTCTCTTCCATATTTACATGTGCTTTACTTTTGTTTTTGTTTTTTTTATTGAAGCAAAAAGCACGAAAGTCTATCCGGAGGTCAAGGGGTGGAGTGAAGCTAGAGGCCATAGAAACGGCTCTGTCAGCTCCACAGACTGAAGCTGCACAGTCTCCTGCTCCTCCTGCTGCTGCTCCCATCTTCTCTGCAGAGGTGAGTGTACATGTGAAATACATCTTTTTTTTTACTCATATGAACATCATCATAGAGTGAAATCGTTATTTGAATTGGCGCAAACTCTGCAGTTACTTGGGTAATAGAATTTAATAATATTTTGTTGTTGCTTACAACAAAATATGTCTTTTTATGCTATTATGATGTGCAGCTATCCAAAGGAGGAGCCCACAGCATGCGGCGCTTTGTTGTCATGATATTTACAGCAAAGTCAGCTCCCATTGGACACCACAGTTTTCTAACACAAAAGTTACCAAACTTGTTTCTTAAGTCGTTTTAGATCAATATTGTGATTTAAAATGTCCAAATTATAACAGAATGAGCCACCGGTGTCAGAGATTATAACTATATGGCAGAAACAATCACACTAGGCGATAGTAACTCAGTGTTTGTCCAGTGTTTTTTTTCCAGCGGTTCAGATAATTTGTTGAGTGAACAGATTCACTAACCATCAGGTTGGTGGTGTGATTCCACTGTCCACAGATAAATGCTGTTGTTGTGTCCTTGGGCAAAACACTTAACCCTCATCGCCCCCCAGTATCTGCGTACACTGATGTATGAATGTGTGTGTAGAAAACCGCTGTTTAAAAATGTGATCATTTACTTCATTTACTCCATAAGAAAGGGCAAATATGGTTTAAATAAAACTGTGTGTAATGTGTTCATGCTCTAGGACCATCACTACGCCATCGACCCCGACAGCGTGAAGCAGAAGCTGGACGAGGCATATGTGAGGATCGAGGAGCTCCAGAAACAGCTCCGGAACTACAGAGACCGAATGAGACGAAAGGACGCTGAGTTCAGAGTCCTGATGGGAGAAACCAGGAGACAGAACGAACTCATGAGCGAGCTAATGGAGGGCAGTGAGCTCTGGATCCTTTGTGACAAGTGCGGAGGAGGAAAGAACTGAGAAATCTACAGTTTAAGCCACAGACCGACCCATGTACAGTCTATGGTCTAAGCACTAGAGATCGAGCAATATGGGTTTTTTCATGGCCATTGCTAATGCCTATTTTTTAAAATTCAGAGAAACCGATGTGCGATAAACTCTGCCAATATCTTTTGCCTGATATCTAGAGCCAATTGCTTTTCTCCATGGAGATGTTATTACTTTGTCTGGAATGTCCCACAGTATGGCATTAAAACTTTCTATCTTTATGGAGACCAAACCAGACCAAGTTGCAGGTCACATCTGTGGAGAGGCTCACAGTCAGAATGCCTGTTTTTCTCTGTAGTTTTGTGCTATAAAACCACTTGCGATCAAATAAATATAAAATGTAAAGCTGTTAAATGTCATACTGTGGAACAATCCAGGCAGAACAATGACATATCCATAGAAACAAGCAGGGGATGGACCCACAAACAAAAAGTTACATATGGCACCTTTAAATTTACTACACCCTCACCTACAGCCTTTTTTTTAAAAGAACAAACCTATCAATCTCCCATCTTCACACTAAAGTCTTAAAATGAACCCTTCTGTGTATTTTTTTAGACAGTATTTCATCCAAAACAAAATATTGGTCCTATTCTGGAGATTTAAGGCCAATATCCAATGCAGTAAAAAAGTCAAAATATTGGCCTGATATATTGGTTTATCTCTACTAAGCACGCATCTGGATTTGTCTCTTAACATGTTTCAGACTGTGAAAGGAGGAAGCGGGTATTTAATTTTGTCTTAACTCGTTCTTAGCTCTCACAAACCCTTTGGCAAACTCATATGGAAGAATTCTCAGACATGTGCACAGCTTTAGAACAACTGTTCCATAATATAATATACTCTATCAAAGCTAAAACTCATTTTACTCAAGTACAAAGTCAGATACTGAGGCTTTAATATTGAAAAGGATATCTAGACAACAATGAAAATGTTAAAATTCAGCAGTTTAAAATGAAATGATGATAGAGCGTGTCTATGGAGGTCATTATCTATAAATTTAAGCAGAGGGAAGTTCATTCAGTTCAAATAACACAGTGTCTCAAGTAGAGTTTGTTTAAAGCCAGTTCAAAAATTCTGCTTTGACTTTTTTGTGATCCTGTTGGGGGCCTTTGGGGGATTTTGAACATGCTTTCACTTCACTTCACTTCACGTCACTTCACTTGGCATTACCAGAAACAATAAAGGTAAATGTATCAGTTACTTTGAAACATGTTTTGCGACTAGTAAATCCAGAAGGGTGCAGTTCTTTGCCTTGTAAGTTTTAAAGCTCAGCAGAAGAAGTAGAGAGCTGAATGAAGACCAAAATGAGCATTATGTATGTCCTTTAAATGCTGTTTTATCTAAGTGAATTCGCTACTGAGAATGTATTTTTGAATGATACCTGGTTTACATTTGTAAATATTGTAAAAAGATATTTGCTTCTTTACCCTATTTTTGGCCAAAACTGTACATTTTTTATTAAACACAAACCAGCTGAAGTGATCTTGAATGTGTGTGTGACCTAAAAATGACAAAATCCAAGTTTGAATTAGTTATAGGTTTGTAAATGACTCAATTTGAAAATAAAATATAAATGCAGAAATGTTTAAAGTGCATATGACAAGTTAAACTACCCATTTCACTAAAACATGGTTAACATTCAGGTTATATTTACAAAAAAAATCTCAACTTTAAGAAGACTGATAACTATAGTGTATTAGAAATGTTAAATTACACATTCTAAGCCTAAAACAGCCAGTTGTACTCATATAGTATATTATATATTCTACTGAATTTCTTTTTTTCTTTGTGTCTTACTGAATATTGAGATTAAGAAGATAACACTGTTGTTGTGGATGGCGGGTTTTTGTGTTTGAGAGATAAAATGTTGACAGTTTGGACACTCCTTATTTAACCCCAACTCAACCACAGCAGCACTTCACAAGAGTAAGTAAGAAAAAATAACTGAACATTTTTTGTTTAACTACTACTAGTATATCAGAGTCCAATTAAACCACGTTTTTGGTTAGTCCTTGTTGTAGTAGTCCTTGAACTAGTAAAGCTGTGTAGTTCTCTTCAACTTTCTGACCTTGTACGTTTTTAGAACCACAGGACTATATGATACATTTAGGCAAATATTTTAATTGTGTTCATTTCTACATTATATTTATAGTAATACAGATATTTTACTATAAATATCTGTATTATATTCTAGTTGTGTCTATCTTAATTATGACTTTTAGTGATGTTTTTCATATGAATTGTTTGGATTTTATGTGGATCTGTATATTACAACGAGTTTGTTTCCCCCGGTCCGTTTTCAGGGACGGACTGTCAACAATAAACATGGCAGCCGCGAGCTTGTAACCAAAGCATCGTCTGAAAAAGTAACCGCTTTTATTGCATTTTCTTTGATAAGCACTTTGTGTCATTAATGTTCATAAATTGCATTTTCTGACATTTCCGATTGCCGTTCGACCTTTTACTGGAGATGTGCATGTTTATTTTTAACGCTTATGGATTATACTTTATTTTAAATTTGATTTCAATGACCATTGTTTTCAAAAACAAAAATATATCGTTTAGTGTATTTATGTAATGTAATTTCTATTGTATACGGAAATTGTTCGTATTTCGTTACATTTGTCGGTCCAGTAACTGTAAGTTGAATCAATGTTCTCTCCCCTCTGGCTGGTCAGTCTCAACAAACTCAATATTTGAAGGGCATAAACGAGGACGGCAGGATCAGTGTATAAACCAAAGACCAAACACAGTGATCCTAGAGTTTTATACTTGTTATTTTAAAACGTGTTCTGATGAATGCATTGAGAGTGATCCGAAGTTCTAGCTGCAAAGGTGAGGTTTGTTCTTTTAAGGCTGCAGATGTCTATAATGGTCTACTTTCTGTTGTCTTTCTGTTGTTACTGTAAATACAAAGCACTGACTTTGCCAGGCTGGAAACATTTGTCGTTACATTTTGTTGTTGGCATAATTATTTGTACTATTTTGAGTTGTTTTTAATTTCCCCCATTTGTGATTAATAAAAGTATAGAATGCTTTGACTGGGATAAGTAGAGACACTTTTTGCTTTTGTTTTGTGGGCCAAAACATTAGCAAATCTGCATAAAGATCAAGTCTCATTGAGAGTGTGACACACGCAATTCGACGTGCTCACACGCCACACATGGCATTTCTCACGCTGATTTTTTTTTTTTTTTGGTGCCCAGAAAATCGGTCTGTGTGGCTCAGTTTATGCAGGCACCGCGCGTTTTCAGCGAAGAAAACTCTCCCCCTCCTCCCCGTCCCGCTCCCCGGAAAAAAATCAGCCAATCAGAAAATAGATTGTTCTGTTGTTGGGCAGACTGTAGAGTGTAGATTCAGCTGCTAAGCGCACACTGCAGTGATGATAAAACAAACTGAGAACCATCAGGTAATAACTTCATTTATATAACTCTCATTAGTTGCTTTGTAGTTTAAGTTTGCTCTTTAGACCAACATTTACAGCAGGGCTCTCAAGTCTCACGCATTGAGAGACAATTCGACGCGTTCACACGCTCACACAGCATTTCTCACGGCATTCCCCCCGCTCCT
This sequence comes from Paratrypauchen microcephalus, assembly GCA_036785185.1. Taxonomy (NCBI): domain Eukaryota; kingdom Metazoa; phylum Chordata; class Actinopteri; order Gobiiformes; family Gobiidae; genus Paratrypauchen; species Paratrypauchen microcephalus. The sequence continues at coordinate 874,804 of JAVJIX010000029.1, forward strand.
CGGGAAAAATAGTTTACTCGCAATTGCGCAGTCTCACGCACGACCCCGATCAAAACTTGAGAGCCCTGTTTTTAGGAACTAGAAAAGCGCTCTCTGATACTATTTTGGTCACCCCAGATGAAGAGTAAGTTGAGTCAGGTCTTGGGGTAAGATTAACCACCCAGAATAAGACCTGATCTGTGGACCAAAATGAATAAAATCTCAAAGTTTCTAGATGAGATTTTATACAGAAAAAACAAATACAATATTTAATATTTCTAAATATGTAATGCCAGAGTATTTCTACCTAAAAGTTACACTTATTATAGCTCAAAATGTGTAATGTCTCACTCTCCTCCCTGATGCTGTGTCCCTCTCAGGTCCTGGTCATCATGGTGATAAAGGTGTTCTTCCCTCAGTGCTGTAACCGTGCCGACAGTGGTCTGTTGGTAGGGCGATGGTTGCCGGGATATGACTCTGTGGTGGTCCTGACTGTGATACACTATCCCTTCATCCCAAGCACCGTCAAGCAATATATCCACCAGGTCAGGGCTGATTTTAAAATTAAACTACAAAATTGGTTTAAGAAGTGCACACCTGAGAAAAATTATCTTGTGGGATGTTTTTCTTCCATGTTTTTATCTCATAGATGCAGGTCCAGAGTGGAGTGGAGCTGTCCGTTCTTGGTTCCTGGAGTTTGCCTAAAGAGGGTCAGGGTGACATGGAGAGTTTCCTCAAAGACTTGAGCTCCATCTTTCCCCAGACACGCTGGCTCCAGATCAGCCGAGAGATGGGCAAGATGGGCTTCTGCTGTAGCATCACAGAACAGAGTGAGTAACGCACATGAGTCACTGAAATGTGGTTGTCCAAAGTATCGAAAGTCAGATCCTAATCGATACTAAAACTAGTAATCAAAACTAGATTTTAGATTTTTAGATAAACATGTATCATTACCAAAAGACAAAAGTCTTGTTCACGGGACAGAAATGAACCTTTCCTGAATTTCTTTAGAATGATCAGAACAAGTATAAGAGCACATAGACTAGTATACGCCCATGGACCGCTATATCCATCACAGACTACAAGCCCCCTCCGCAGACCTGTGACAGCTCCACCTCTCTGCTGCTGAACCAGCGCAACAACTTCTTTTCCCGCTTTGAGATAAACAACAGCACCACGGCTCAGAAAACTCCACCCCCTCCCGGCGACCAGACGCTGACACTATCCCACGATAGTGTGAGACGTTCCCCCAAAGGAATAAATGTACGGAAAGCCCCAGGCCCCGACAACATCCCTGGTCGTGTCCTGAGAGACTGTGCTGTGGAGCTCACCGATGTCTTCACTGACATCTTTAACATCTCACTGAGCCAAGCTGTTGTCCCCATGTGCCTCAAGACCACCACCATCATCCCAGTCCCGAAGAAGCCGACTCCCACCTGTCACAATGACTACCGCCCGGTTGCACTCACTCCCATCCTTATGAAGTGCGAGCGGCTTGTCATGCAACACATCAGCTCCCCCAGCTCTGGGTGTGCACATCTCTGAGGACCTCTCCTGGAGCAGCAACTCTGCATCACTGGCCAAAAGAGCCCAACAACGCTTTTACTTTCTTCGCAAACTGAAAAGAGCAAGAGTCCCGATCCCCATCCTCCGGACATTCTACAGAAGCACCATTGAGAGTATCTTATCCAGCTGCATCACGGTGTGGTACGGTTCTTGCACCGTGTCCTGCAAAAAGACTCAGTGCAGCTGAGAGGATCATCGGTGTCCCTCTCCCCCCCTCTACTGGACATTTATCACTCCCGCATCACCCGCAAAGCCACCAGGATTGCAGGTGACCCCACCCACCCATCTCACAGCCTCTTCAGCCTGCTGCCATCAGGGAGGAGACTGCTGAGCCTCCAGGCTAGAACCAGCAGGCTCAGGGACAGTTTCTTCCACCAGGCTGTCAGGAGACTTAACTCTCTCCCTGCCCTACCCCCACTTTTCCCCTCTGCTACCCCTCAGCCGCCTATCACCCACTAAGAACACTGTGAACTATGATGCACTACCTCACTTTTCACTTATATGGACAATCAATAATTGTTTACTTCATATATTTTAGCACTACGTCACTTTTCATCTGTAATTTCTGTTTTGTCTATTGTGGTTTTTGTCTATGTTTACCTGAGTGTTTGCACATTTTTGTCTTGTTTGCACATCTTTCCCTTGTCTATTGGGGTTTTGTCTAGTCCAGTATGTCTTTACATTTCATTTTACTTGAATGTTTTACTTGAATGTTTTTACTTGAAATGTTTTCACTGAGGTGGGAGAGGACAGCAATTTCATCTGGTCTATATATTTCTGCATGTATACGCACATGTGACAATAAAGAGAAATTGAATTGAATTGAATTGAAACCTACTGTACCCCTGAGGAATTACACAAATAGGACACAGAGTAATAGAAAAAAAAAGTACTAAGATTTAATATTGTCACTTTCTATTGTCTAAAGAGAGCTTTTTATGCTTTTATTATCAAAATAATAAAGTTTGAAGTTTGGTGTTTGATGCAGCTCTTTTTAGAGGTGATTTTACAATTTAGAATCTGGGGACCGATTGTGACAAACTAGCACATTACTCCCATTTATTTTGCATGGATTTTGTTCTTTGAAGCTTACTAATATTACTTTTAAGTTAGCTAATTTATATTTGCACTGTTTTTTGTCCGGTTTAGAGAGCAGTGTTTTTCAGACTGCAGTAAAAACAGAAAAGAAGGGAGAGGGAGACAAGGAGAGAGAAGAGAGAAAGGAGGAAGAGAAGGGAGAGGAGGGAGAAGATCAGAAGGTGATTTTTATTCACTACGAGCAGCGAAAAGTGATGCTCTCTCAGCTTCATCGAGAAGAGAGCGGACACACCGACTCCAACCCTGAGCCCACGTCTGAAATCACACAGGTACAAATGTGAAGAATTACAAAAGAAATCTAATTAATAACAAAAGAAATGCACATTTAAAGCACAGAACATGAGGTGAACAGGCAGGACAGTCATTAGTAATTATTAGGGCTGTCAGTTTAATGTGTTAATTAGATTAATTAATTACACTGCAAATTAACGCGTTATAAAAATTAACGCAATTAATTATGAGTGGCAATTCAATGCGCGCGCATTTTAAATTTTGCGTACGACGAGCAAATTGCTGCCAGGGCCTTTGAACGGCAAGTTTATTTATAAAAAAGAACGAGGATGGGACTATTAACAAGAACACAATGATTTGTAGCTTCTGTCAAAAAGAATTTTCCGATCACAAAACTGCTCCAACCTGACGGATCATTTGAATGATAAACACGTCCGGAAAGTTCCATCGTTACTGGTGATAGTGCGCACTTCACCAAACCAACAAACCACGCTCGCAGAATTTGGGAAACGAACGAGCAAAGCGACCACATGAAAACTGACAAACTCAATCGCAAAGTGGGTTCGTTCGTTCGCTTGATCGCTCGCTCACTCACAATCTCTCTCTCTCTATCTCTCCCTCAATCTCTCTCTCCCTTAATCTATCTCTATCTCTCCCTCTTTCTCTCTCTAACTCTTAAAATGCGATTAATTTGATTCATTAATTAAAAATCCCGTAATTAATTAGATTAATTGTTTTAATCGCCTGACAGCACTAGTAATTATTCTTACAGATATTGCAGTGTCATAATTTCATAAATTAACCATTGTGTCATCAATTTATTTTTTAATTTTTTTATTTTTTAAACATTAGTACACATACATTTTCTGAACATAAACTGAACTAAAAACTGAATCCAAAAAATAGTCTGTTTGAGTCTGAGTCTGAGCTTTAAACCATACGCTTTTACTGACTGAGGATTGTAGACTTCCTCTGATAATTGACATTTAGAAATGATTAAACACAACCATAGCCTCATTACGTGCTTAAAAGAAAAGTATTGTATTTTAATATTCTTTATTATCAATCTAGAAGTTTTTTCATACACAATTTTTACCTTTGTCTGTTTAAAATATATATTTTTGTAAATCTCAGTGTACTGTAGAAATAATTATTTCACTAGCTGACCACTAAAATAATCCTACTTTTACCCTGATTTTCCTCCGTCCTGTTTTTTACTCCTGTTTTTGCTGCAGATGTTTGAGAGCGTGTCCAGGAGTGAGCCCCTTTTCTTTCTGGACAAATATGACGAGGGTCCAGTGAAGTCCACTCATTGGCAGAGTGAGGGGAGAGAGGCCAGTATTGTGGTGGAGCTGTGTAAACAGGCCTCTGTCCCAGTCTGTGCTCTGCTCAGTGCGCTGCTCCATCTGTGGACCAGCCTCTGGAGCCTCAGGTCAGAAGCACCTCACTGATCTATACTCAACAAAAATATAAACGCAACACTTTTGTTTTTGCTCCCATTTTTCCTGAGATGGACCCAAAGATTCAAAATTCACTCCAGATACACAACACTACCATTTCTCTCAAACATTGTTCACAAATCTGTCCAAATGTGTGACAGCGAGCACCTCTGCCCCCCCCGAGACAATCCACCCCACCTCACAGGTGCGCCACATCAAGATGCCGATCCGACATCATGACCAGTGCACAGGTGCGCCCCAGACTGCCCACAATAAAAGGCCACCCCGAAATGTGCATTTTTTTTGCTTTATTGGGGGTCTGGGGACTCAGAACCAGTCAGTATCTGGTGTGACCACCATTTGCCTCATGCAGTGCAACACATCTTCGCATAGAGTTTATCAGATTGTCAATTGTGGCCTGTGGAATGTTGGTCCACTCCTCTTCAATGGCTGTGCGAAGTTGCTGGATATTAGTGGGAGCTGGTACACGCTGTCGTATACGCCGGTCAAGCACATCCCAAATATGCTCAATGGGTGACATGTCTGGTGAGTATGCTGGCCATGCAAGAACTGGGACATTTTCAGCTTCCAAGAATTGTGTACAGATCCTTGCAACATGGGGCCGTGCATTATCTTGCTGAAACATGAGGTGATGTTCATGGATGTATGGCACAACAATGGGCCTCAGGATCTCATCACGGTATCTCTGTGCATTCAAAATGCCATCAATAAAATGCACCTGTGTTCTTCGTCCATAACAGCCTTTGAAGAGGAGTGGACCAACATTCCACAGGCCACAATTGACAATCTGATAAACTCTATGCAAAGAAGATGTGTTGCACTGCATGAGGCAAATGGTGGTCACACCAGATCCTGACTGGTTCTGAGTCCCCAGACCCAAGCAAAAAAAAGCAAAAAAATGCACATTTCGGGGTGGCCTTTTATTGTGGGCAGTCTGGGGCGCACCTGTGCACTGGTCATGATGTCAGATCAGCATCTTGATGTGGTGCACCTGTGAGGTGGGGTGGATTGTCTCGGCGGGGCAGAGGTGCTCGCTGTCACACATTTGGACAGATTTGTGAACAATGTTTGAGAGAAATGGTAGTGTTGTGTATCTGGAGTGAATTTTGGATCTTTGGGTCCATCTCAGGAAAAATGGGAGCAAAAACAAAAGTGTTGCGTTTATATTTTTGTTGGACCAAGGTAGAATTTAAATAAGATTTATATAAAAGAGTCAAGATTTTGATATTATTAATAATGTAAGTGATTTTTCTTTTCTAAACTGATTACTGAAATATTAATTATAATATTGTTTTGAGCATTTTTGTGCAAATTTACTTACATGTTACTGTGATAAGTTAAAATCTTTAAATAACTAATTAATTGGTTTATATTACATGATTTTAAAATAACTATTTCATCTCCTTATGTCCCTCATTTCAGGCTCTTCAGTGTTTTTCCACTGCCATTTGTTTCATCCAAACTGTCAACATGTGTCCAGCTCAGCTACAGAGCGCAGAGAATGAAGACTCTGGTCTCCACGGCAATGGCCCCCGACCACAGGACCTTCATGAGGTGAGGAGCACTGATCTTCATGAGGTGAAGAGCACAGGTCTCTGATGAGATGAGGAGTACTGGGAAAGTTCAGATGCCTGGTAGTTGCACTACGAAGCTGAACTCATCCTGGAAAAGTCTCTCTTATCCGGACAGTTTAACCCAGATATGTTCTCTCTGGTTGAGAGAAACTACAGAGCGAGTTCGTAACTCACTTTGTCAACCCTGAATTTTCTGAATGAAGCTGTGTCACAGAACAGAGGGCAGGGTCAGCACCAACTGACCAATCCAACTGAACAAACACAACACACAGATGGAGAAAACTAAAATCGGTGTAAATTAGGTGTGCTGTGGTGCCACTATGAAGAAGCGGGGAGTTTTGCGGTTTTAAACATGCATGAGGTTTTAGATGTCATTCATGCATGTTTGAGTAATCTAGTGATCTCTCTCAAGTCCTATCCTAAACCTCCTTGTGGTTAGCTGTAAGATTCTGTACAAGCCTGCATCACCCATGCTCCCACACGACAAGTTTCCATAAATATACAAATACATAAACTGTAAACCTGGTGATCTAAATATGTTATCTGTTAGCAGTTAAATCTAGAAGTAAAATACCGCCCCCTTAAATAAAGTACCTCATGACAGCTTTATTCCTCAGTATTGATGTTCTCATTCATCTGTCTTTTTTTTCTTTGTAGAAAAGCGAATATCTTTGTGTCTCTACTGTTGGACGTGGCTCTGGGGCTGCTGCTCATGTCATGGTTGTACAGAGACGACCACATCTCCTCTATCGCCAATGCCCTGGTGCCCACCGCCGACGTGAGCACGTTTCAAACTGTAACCTTCTATTGACTGACACTTTCCAGTGAGCTAAACCTGCAGATAGACCTGCAGATAGAGGAAACATCCAAGTTCTTCTCATTCTTAGTTCTTAGTATATGGACAACATACTGTATACAGCAGCAGAGGCACTGATTAATGATTGACTGTTGGTGTTGGGTTTAGATAGTGACCATTCAGATCAGAGACAGGCATTTTCTGTTTAACTATACTTGTCTAGCTAACTAAATTATAATAAAACACCTTGGCTATCATGCCCAATCATAAGAATAAATCAGTATTACAGTTGTTATCAATGAACATGTTTATGTCTGTGTAAACACTGGAGTCATGTTTATGAAATTTAAAATCAGAATCTTTCACACGATTCATGGAAATAAACCCAAGATGATCATTGACCATTTGAAACACATTTTTAGTCATGTTATTGTTCCCTCATCATAAACATACTGTGTACTTTGTTGTTGTCCTGCAGCATGTGGCCAAAGAGCTGAAGGAGCTGCTGCAGTGGCTGATGGGAGCCCCAGCTGGACTCAAGATGAACTGGGCCTTAGACCAGGTCCTGGGACGGTTCTTCCTGTACCACATCCACCTGTGGATCAGTGAGTCACTCCACAGCATGAAAACACCTTCTACTCCATGTAGTGTGTATTGATATTTTGCAGCTAATGTCATCAACATTCCTTGGGGGTGTGAAGAAGAAGAAGTGAACTTTATTGATCTCACACTGGAGAAATTCTTCTCTGCATTTTAACCCATCCTATATATATATACATATATTAGGAGCAGTGGGCAGCACACACATTAGGGCGCCCGGGGACCATCTCCATGATCTTCTCGCTTCGGTGTGGTGCTAACTGTAGGCTCTGCTCTGTCTGAAGCTCAAAACTCAAAGCTCAGATTAAACTTTATACTTATTTTAACACAATCTGACTGTAAAGAGCTGACTTGGAACTGCAACAAGTGAGCTGATTTGTGCTGTTAAACAAGTCCCTCTCAAATAACTTTACAGCCACAAGCTAGCTAGAAGAAGAAGAAGAAGACAGACTTTATTCATCCCCGTACGGAAATTATTTCTCTGCATTTGACCCATCCTTCAGCTCATTTTTCAGGCGCCCGGGGACCCATCTCCATGATCTTATTGCTTGGCTTGGTCAGGACCTGAGCTGGAGGATTTTACCTGGAGCATGTTTTTTTTAGCTAGCATTATTCAACAGTTTTTCAGTTAGTCACTCTCACCTTTTTGTTGAAGATATTGTTTTAATTGAGTTTTCAGACAATCTTAAATCTTTTTTGACAGCTTTTGCTCATGTGTGCATTGTTTCACCATAGTAACTGCTGAACATTGCACCAGAGAGATACATGTAGAACACCCCCAGCGTGATGTCACTGCAAAGTATTAATTGGAAAAGCAGCTATATGTGACTAATTAAAGGGATAGTTCATTTTTTTTATGTTGATCTGTATGGGTTTCCTTCTAAAAGTTACGTGTGTTGACACCGGCTTACCTCTGACACTCCCAGCTGATCCCGGTTCGGCTCGCTTTCTGGAGCCCACGTAAGTAGGTCCGGTAACTTCCCTGGAACATGAAATAAAGCTTGTTTTTCTTCTCAAAACAAAACATTTGTCCGAAAGGTGATATATTTGCGTCCCAAACATCTGTATTAGCCTGTTCACTTGTAAACTTCCCCTTACGGCGGACCGCATCTGACGTACACTTCCGTTAAAGGTTAACAGGCTAATACAGCTAATATGCACACAGTGATACGAATCGACAGACACAATACGCGATCGCTAAGTATGCTGCTGGATGCTTCGTGGACAACTGTTTGGGACGCAAATATATCACCTTTCGGACAAATGTTTTGTAAAACAAGAAAAACAAGCTTTATTTCATGTTCCAGGGAAGTTACCGGACCTACCTACGTGGGCTCCAAAAAGCGAGCCGAACCGGGATCAGCTGAGACTGTCAGAGGTAAGCCGGTGTCAACACACGGAACTTTTAGAAGGAAACCCATACAGATTAACATTAAAAAAAATGCACTATCCCTTTAATGCTCTGTTTTCTGTCCTGTAGTTTTAAACCATGCCCTGTTTTTTACCTGTTAGTTAATATTTCTTCCCTGTGTTTTGTCTGGTAGACTACATTAACCTCATGTCTCCATTCGTTGAGAGCCTGTTGTGGTACGGAGGTCTGTCTGCAGCTCTGGGCCTGAGTCTGGCTCTGTCTCTGCTGTCGGACATGATTGCTCTGCTCACCTTCCACATCTACTGCTTCTACGTTTATGGAGCCAGGTAACTGCACGGGGTCATTTTATGTAAAATAGACTTTAATGATCCTTTAGCCATCTTACTCCATTCATTAACACTTTTATCCCCAAAAGTGAAATTTAAAAGGCACACAGAGCAGTTGCACACACATAAGACATCACATTAAAAACACAGCTTGCCTGAGTAGCCAGTCCCTTCTACATTCTGTTTGACTCCAGAAGGGACTAGAACCCAACCATAGAACGCAAAAATCCTCTGTCCAAGGATGAGCAGTCCAGCCACAGCTGCTAATTTGTCTCACGTGTTTCTCAAATGCAGACATTTCCTCTCCAAAACTCCTGTGTCATTCAGAACAAAATATATAACTTCTTTTGCTTAGGGTAAATAATGACTTTTCTCAGCCTTTTTTGTTGTTTTTTTGTCATCTTTACAAGTAAGCACCAATGTCTGTTTTTGATGCAAATGGAGCATGCGTCACTCTGATTGGTTAATCCACCTGTCAATCACACCCCCCTTTGGAATCAGGGAGACAGGACTCATCTCCAGAGCCGCTCATCTTTGTAAAGTTTTGTCAAAGCATGTGGTTCTGGCTGGACAGATAAAGACACTGCCATAATAAGAACACTGCTGATCACAGAAAAGTGACAAAACTGAGAAGAGGGAGTGTGTTTCTAACTGATCCTCGGTGTGTGACCCTGGTTATAGTTTCCTCTCATCTCGTGTACGGTTTGTGCCTGTGTTGTTCCAGACTCTACTGTTTAAAGGTGTACGGGCTCTCGTCGCTATGGAGACTGTTCAGAGGAAAGAAGTGGAACGTGCTGCGACAGAGAGTGGACTCCTGCTCCTACGACCTCGACCAGGTGGAGAAGCCTGAAGCAGTATTTACAACAGGAACTGAAAGTCGAATAGCACTCATGCTCACTTCCTATTTGGAACGCAGTTAGCTATGTCCATTTAGTCTATGGGTAATAAAACCACTCAGCAGAGAAACGAGGGAAAAGTGTGTGAAAAGTGAAGAGAGAAGTACACTTAAATGAATGAATGTATTTTTTTAAAATGAATTGTATATATTGTCGTTGTGTCTTTTGCAGCTGTTCATTGGGACCCTGCTGTTTACCATTCTTCTGTTCCTGCTGCCCACCACTGCCCTGTACTACCTTGTCTTCACTCTGGTGAGATCCAAACAGTGGCTGAACCTACACACAGAGGACACATACAAGTTTTTCTCCAGATTTCCTTCCCTGATTTGCCAACGCTGCACTAGCACTAATTCATGACTGGTGCAGGTGCTGGGGTTTAGGGAGTGACCATTAAGATCAGAGAGAGGCATTTTAGGTTTAAACCAACTGGATTTCAGCATTGAGACTGAGCAGCTCAGAGACTCATGTGAGGCTCATTCTTCTTTCTGATTGGATGATTGTCTTGAGAATCAAAATAACAAATCATAACATAAACAACTTCATGTCCAATGTTTTTGTAATAAATAATGAATACATCAGGATTACAGTTGTTATCAGTAAAAAGTATATTTGATTTAAACTAGGGCTGTCAGTTTAACGCGTTAATTAGATTAATTAATTACACCGCAAATTAACGCGTTATAAAAATTAACGCAATTAATTATGAATGGCAATTCAATGCGCGCACATTTTAAATTTGGCCTGCGGGGCCTTTGAACGGCAAGTTTATTTATTAAAATGTGATGGAGCAGGTTCGTTCCTAAGCCCGCTGTCCTCGGGGAGAGCACGTGAAGACGCGCGCGCACGTTTCCGCATCTGCTGCGCTCCGCGCGCCGAACCCTTTTCAATTCCCATAACCTCTCCAGCGTGTTCTGCCGTGACTAAGGCTGCACACTTAGAAGCGCCAGTTTTGCCCATCCAAATCGCTAAACCTGATCATTTACTTACCGCGCGGCCGCCTTCTTCCTCCTCCCGCGGGGCGATCTGGTGCGATCTGGCAAACCCGCGGGTTCCGGGGGTCATGTGAGCCATGAGTAATTTGCACGGGCAATGATTTAGGGAAATTATTTGTATTCTCTGTATATTTGAAGCTTTGTATATTATTTATTGACATTGCATGAAAGCTACTGTACGTGCTCACCTTTTGGCACCAGAAATATTCGCCATTTAATAGTGGAATGGTGTAAATGAGCTTTCGAATGAATGTTATGTAATGTGGGAGGGGGAATGGGGGTCTGTCAGCAGTCTTGTCTTGTGTGCACAGAGAGAAAGAAAGTGAGCCAAAGACTGAAAAACTTAAAGACTTAAAGGGGAAGTCTGCAGTCTTTTCACTGTACCACTATAAATCACACGTTTGACACCTTTTTTGCACTGTGGGAGAGCACAATAAACCACCTAAAAATTTATTAAAATGTGATTAATTAGATTAATTAATTACAAATCCTGTAATTAATTAGATTATTTTTTTAATCGCCTGACAGCACTAATATAAACATGAATCTTGTATGTACAGAGACATAGATTAGGGTCATGATTATGTAATTTGAAAGGAAAAGGCTACATGCCATACGTTTATGTTTTAGCAGCAGTTGGTGGCTTCTAGTAGAATTACAGTAGTTTAGTGAGTTGAGCCCACACAGAGCAGTGTGCCCTGTGGGAGGTGATGACTCGTGTAATTATATGTCTGGAGTCTCTCCTCTGTCTGTGCCTCTGCACACCTCTCTATACTGTTACCATAGGGGCAGGTCATGTGATATCTCCGCTTAAGACATTTGCATTTTTTGACTGTTTAAAAGGCAACGCATTTTTAAACTGTGAACAAGGACTGGCCGATGTAGCAAAAACATGAAGCACCTTTCCATTAAATCAGAATATTCTGCAAAATCCACTATTCAGACCTTTTATAATCATATTGTAGTTGTGTCCCCTCACCATTTATTCACCCAAAGTTGATTTGGAGTGACTTGTGCATGTTTGAGTAATCTTTAATCCCTTATATTCAACCCCCATTTTCATCAGAGGTGCCGACAACTTCACAATGCTTTGTTTTGATTATCTTTACAGCGACGTCAGCTCCCTTTGGACACTTTAGTTTTGCTACTCCAGCTGACTTGTTTCTTTTATTAAGTCATTTTAGATTTTCTGCTCCTTAACTGTGTATATGGTGTGTTTAAAAGCGTTGTGGACCATTTTAGTCCAAAAGAGTGCTGCCTCCAGTGGGCCCTTGCAACTTCAAGTACTATGTGACATCACAGAGGACTGCCCTGATTGTGGGCGGAGTGTAGTTCCTCTTTAAAAGTGTGTATTTGTGTGTGCAGCTCCGCTTGGTGGTCGTGGTGGTGCAAGGCGTCCTCCATCTCACTGTGGAATTCATAAACTCTTTCCCTCTCTTTGGTCTGGGTCTCCGTGTGTGCCGCCCGTACAGACTTGCAGGTACAAACTAATTACATACCCAGGTTTTTCAGCATTAGGGCTAATATATCTGGAGAATTTGGTAGATTGCCAACTCACAAAATAATTTCTCTGTGGGGCTAAGGCAGCTCTGACCAAGACTACCTCAAGATCTGGAGATGGGTCTCACTGCTCTTGTTGGGTCAAATGCACAGGGCAGATAATCTTTAAACAGTTAATCTTACAATGATATAAATGATATAAAACAATGTATGTTTTTGTGTTTTGTTTCACAGACGGAGTGAAGTTCAGGGTTCTCTGTGACGAGCCTGGGACGTGTCTTCACCTGCTCATGGAGGTCAGATCAGAGTTTGGAATCCAAAATTGAACCACTGAATATTGTTTTGGGATTTTCAGTTTATTTTTAATGGAGTTTCAGTTCACAGAGGACATTTTAAACATGGTCAGGATCATAAAGAATCCCATGCATTTCAGAATACATTTGTAGAGGTCTAAACTACTGGGTTAGCTGCTTTTACACAGAATAAGACCCCACAGAGACACTGGGAGGGCATCTGACACACAGGGACATTTCAGAACATGTTTGTGGAGGTCTAAACTACAGGGTTAGCAGAATAAGACCCCGTGGAGATGAGATGTTTCTATTAAACCTAGATATTTTGTTCTTTGTGAAGGACATTCTTTGATCTAAATAATTGCATCTCTGGCTGAAAATATTTCTGATCCATTGTTCTTTTATTCTTTTGCAGATTAACCCTTTAAAGTTCAGCTCAGTGGTTCAGATGTACCGCACCCCAACCTACAGCTGTTACCCCAAAGACTCGTGGGGTGCCCTCATTAAGAAACTGTTTGTGGGAGAACTAGTGTATCCATGGGGCAACAGAAGAAGAGGAGGAGAAGAGCATGTGTATCCATGGAGACACAAGGCCAAGAAAACAAACTAACACCTGAACAAGGAGAGAGGGAGGAGAGGAGGAGGAGGAGGAGAGAAGAATTTTAGGTTAATTAAAATGGATTAATCTCACATCATGCGAAGTCCAGTAGAAGAGATGAGACCTGACTTGTACTAGATACAAACCACAATGAAAGTATTTTTATAATCACTGTAGCATTTTATTCATGTATTCCAGTAGTTTTGTTTTAAAATTAAGTTAAAGGTGCTGCTGGAAAGTCCTCCACCTGCTCATCTCCATGGAGTTGTTATTGCTTGAAATTGCCTAAAATGTTTCACAGTATAGCATCCATCCATCCATTTTCTTCCGCTTATCCGGGGCCGGGTCGCAGGGGTAACAGTCTAAGCAGGGACGCCCAGACCTCCATCACCCCGGACACTTCCTCCAGCTCCTCCGGGGGGACCCCAAGGCGTTCCCAGGCCATCCGGGACACATAGTCCCTCCAGCACGTCCTGGGTCTTCCCCGGGGCCTGCTCCCGGTGGGACATGCCCGGAACACCTCCCGAGGGAGGCGTCCAGGAGGCATCCGGAACAGATGCCCGAGCCACCTCAGCTGGCTCCTCTCGACGTGGAGAAGCAGCGGCTCTACTCCGAGCCCCTCCCGCGTGACTGAGCTCCTCACCCTATCTCTAAGGGAGCGCCCAGCCACTCTACGGAGGAAACTCATTTCGGCCGCTTGTATCCGCAATCTCGTCCTTTCAGTCATTACCCAAAGCTCATGACCATAGGTGAGAGTAGGAACGTAGATTGACCGGTAAATTGAGAGCTTCGCCTTTCGGCTCAGCTCTCTCTTCACCACAACGGTCCGGTACAACGACCGCATCACTGCCGACGCTGCACCGATCCGCCTGTCAATCTCACGCTCCATCCTCCCCTCACTCGTGAACAAGACCCCGAGATACTTGAACTCCTCCACTTGAGGCAAGGACTCCCCACCCACCCAGAGGGGGCAAGCCACCTTTTTCCGGTCGAGAACCATGGCCTCGGATTTGGAAGAGCTGATCCTCATCCCAGCCCCTTCACACTCGGCTGCAAACCGCCCCAGTGCACATTGGAGGTCCCGGTTCGATGAAGCCATCAGGACAACATCATCTGCAAACAGGAGAGATGAGATCCTGTGGTTCCCAAACCGGATCCCCTCTGGCCCCTGACTGCGCCTAGAAATTCTGTCCATAAATATAATGAACAGAACCGGTGCCAAAGGGCAGCCCTGGCGGAGTCCAACATGCACCGGAAACAGGTCCGACTTACTACCGGCAATGCGAACACAGCTCCTGCTCCGGTCATACAGTATAGCATAGCAAAAGGAATTCAATTTGTCAACTGGACAAAAGTTTATTTGGTCGAATACGTTTCGCAGCTCATCCAAGCTGCTTCTTCAGTTCTGGCTAGAGTGCTGGTGGATATTGCTTATATCTGCCTGAAGGGGGTGCTAACTTTTAAATTACTCTGAGACTACCACACCTATTTGTTTACAGTTTCTGTTAGTTAGGTGGGCCTATTAAATATGCAGTGGGAGTGGAGTGTGGGGTGTTGTTAGCATAACCATTCAGGACCATAATGGGTGTTTTCACACCTCTGGACCTGACCTGCTGCCCTATTGTTTTCGTTATTTGTTTTGATTTAGGTTTGAGGATAGTTATAGACAGTGTTGGGAGTAGCTCGTTACAAAAGTAATTAATTACTGTAATGCATTACTTTTTGGTGTAACGCAGTAATGTAACGCATTACAGGGAAGAAAATTGGTAATATATTATGTTACAATGCCAGTAATGCACATTACAATGCATTTTTAACCTGCTTTGTTTTTGTGGGTTTTGCGTTTTCTTCATACAAAGTTCGCGGATCACCGCGAGATCAGCTACTGAACCTGATAAGTCCGCGCAGAACATTACATTTCCGTTTACTTCGTCTCAAACTGGCAGACTGACAAAGGATGACAGAACCAGAAGAATCGGATAGTGCTAGCTCCTTTTCAAGATGGGCATACGCCTACTACTTTCACTTTGTTCAAAATAAGGACTCCAAGAACATTTTAGTTAAATGCACACTGTGTGTGAATCCCAAACCTCTTTCCACGTCGAAATGCAGTACAAGCAATTTGACGAAGCACTTGCAGAGGTGCCATAGCACCACGAAATTAGTCAGGAAAGGAGGGGATGGGACAGGGAACGATACAACCCCAACAAAGCAGCCGAAACTGATGTTGACCCGACCAGAGAATGGTGAGGTGAAAGTCATGACACATGAGAGATTTGCACTGTAGATTGCCAAATCCTTATTTCCAGTCATTTTGGCGAGAGTAACTAAAGTAATGCAAAAGTAGTGTAATGCCTTACTTTTTATTTAGAGTAATATTGTAATGTAAGGCATTACTTTAAAATGACAGTAACAAGTAATAATTAGTGCATTACAGTTTTTGAGTAACTTGCCCAACACTGGTTATAGATGGGATACAAATGATGTCAGACCTCCATTTCTGTTCAAGGAAGGATTCTCTTTCTTGACAAAAAATAGTCTCGTTAACTCCCCTCTCAAACCAGTTCTTTTCTCTAACCAAGATCTGTAGCTCACTGTCCTCAAAGGAGAGGCCCATGGCTTTTAGTTGGAGATGTACGGCAGACTGAGGTCCACTCGTCTCTCTCGTCTGTGTTAGTGCATCCTCTTATTCAGTAAAGCAGTAACTTCTCTGTGGAGACAAGCAGGTGGTCAACCCTTTACCAGAAAAGTTACATAGTGCACCTTTTGTAAGCAAATTTAGTTCAGGATAATCTTAACAAATTTGTGGAAACTGTTAGTGCCAATCTCTTTATGCTGCCATAGAACACTCCAAACGACTACACTGCCATCTCAACTATTGATACTTCGAAGTTAACTGGAGAAACTGCTCTGTCTGAAGCTCAGTTTAGACTTTATCTGATCTTTTTATCACAATCTGACCAGATAGAGCTGACCTGGCTGGAACTACAACAGGTGATTTGTGCTGTCTAAATTATTCTAGTGAAGGTGTATGGAGTTTAAAAACACAGTGGAGCACTTCATGTATTACCACATGACATCACAAGGTGGAACAGAGAATTCAGCCTAAATCTACAGGGTTTCTGAGTTAAACATGTGTGAATGAAACAAAACTCAACTCCGGGTCTCTATGTGATGGGGAAACAGCATTAGAACAGAAAATGGCCTAATATGAGCTCTTTAAACTAAAATATAATTTTCACCAGCCACAAACATGTCCAAAACTTGTGAATACAATTTCTGTTATAGTGCTATTCAGTAATAAAGGGGAAAACTTTAGATGTGGGAGGGGAAATACTTAAACTATTCTTAGAAACAAAAAGGAAATGAAATTGAAATTTATAATAGTAAGACTTAAAAATATTGGTCAGTTTGTGTTCATCGTACTAACTTGAAAAAGGCTACACTTAAACATGTAGATATTGTTATTACAGACTTTATACTTGAAATAAAACTGACTTAACTCACTCCATATTAGACTTACCTAATGTTTTATGAACCAACATGTATCATATTGTGCCTATAGGAACTTTAACTTGTAGCTTTCATTCCTAATATTTTAATATGAAAACAAAGTCTGGGAGGGTCTGTCTGCACCACATGCTCTTTGACAGGAAAATGTAGTACAATTTTAAGTATATTTTAAAAAGTTACAAAATTATAAAACCTTGTATCATTTTTATTCTTTACTCTGATGGAAATAGAAAGTTGGAAATAATGTTACATTATATAAAGACCCTTTCCCATTCAAAAGATAAAATTTGTTTTAAATGTTTAATTGCTTTGGCAACCGTTATAGCATTCTCATCAGGCCATCATCAAAACAGTGGAAATGGACAAAAATGAACAAAAATAAGACTGGTGGGGATAGATTTCCCAGGTTGTTTCCTGAATGTGAATCCTTGTGCTTTGTCTTAAAATAACTGTGATTTTTGTTTACTCTTTTTAATGAATCAGTCAATTCAGAATTTTGATTGCCTGTTTTGTTGTTGTTGTTGTTGTTGTTTTTTATTTTTATAATCAGTCTGTGTGAACTATAATGTAATTTAATTTACTTTTTTGTTCTGGTTTTGGTTCTGGTTGATTAATCTGCAAACTCAATGAAGGGAGAGAGTGTGTGATGTTTTTTTTTATCTTTTATTATTTCAAGGTACATAATAATACATACTTTAGGTACATAATAATACATATTTTAACACCACAATAACATTCGCAAAGCACTCAGAAGACACATCGGGGGATGTGGGCACGGGATCAAAAGTCCAACCGAGGGGTAAGGTAAAAGTGTTTCTGTGGATATGTCACTGGTTGCTGCTCTGTAAATGTTCCACAGTATGGCATTAAACTGCTCTATTTTTCATTTATTCAATAACAGGTGGTTTTATAGCTCAAAAATACCTAGAAAAACAGGCATTCTGACTGTGAGCGGGTTCACCTCTCCACAAATCTGACCTGTAAGTTGGTCTGGTTTGGTCTCCATGATGACAGAAAGGTTTAATGCCATACTGTGAAACATTACAGACAAAGGAATAACATGTTCACCAGACCCTCCACCAGCAAAGTTACACAATGTACCTTTATGGTCCGATGTTTGTTTGGATGATTTGGAACTGGTACAGTGGGCAGCTGGAGTGAAGTGGGTAGGTGGCACTGAGAGTTAAAAGTATTTCCTGCAGATTTTGAGATCTAATAAAGCTTCAAATGTATTGATTTTGTTAAAGATTTGTGTCGAATTTTGTTCAACAGAAACAATTGAATCAACTGTTTTTCCTAGCTGTTTTTATTTGTATATTTTTGTTTCCTCAATCTATGAACGTGTTCAAAATAAACACTTAGGCTTTTCAGCAGGTCTCACACTATAATGAAAAATAATAATTCTTTTCAGTCCAGTTCAAAGATGTACTAGAGTAGAAAGTACAGATACCTTCTCTCAAATGTAGTGAAGTAAAATGTATCCACTTTAAGATATGTGTATTTTACTTAAGTACAGTTTTTTTCTACTTCATTACATTCCACCACTGATCAAGACAAGTCATTGATGTTTTCAATGTTCAAGAGTTTGTTTTTTTTCTCCAAGATGTTGGAACATAGAAATGATCATAGTAAAGCTTGATGTTCCACTGCTTTTTGGATCATAATTGGAAGTTACAAAACGTGCTGCGCTTCTCTGAACTCATTTTTATTCTTGTCCTTTGCTAGTGAGTTTGTAGGTTGTGATGTGATGATGTCCCTCTATCTGATGCCTTTTACCTATGGTATTTTTTAGTAAGATATTGCCAAATAAGAAAATCCAGGAAGCATCTAGTCAATGGTTTTTACATGTCATTTTATTTGGACAGGTTTTTTTTTTACAAAATACAATTTCATGAACTAATTTCAGACAAAGCACAAAAATGCAAATGCAAAAAAAAAAATGCACATAGAATCATGAAAATTGCCCAGAATTTTCAAAATTTTGTATTTTTACAAATTGCTCCCATTCGCACAAATAAGTTCTGATTTCAGAGTTTGAATTTGGGACATTTGTGTACAATTGCAGATTTTTTTCAATCTGTAGGCAATATGTTTCATGGTTAAAATCAAGAAATCTTACAATATGTTACAAATTGTGAGGGGAGTTAGGGGTGTAGAGTAGGAGTTAGGGTTAGGGCTACAGTTAGGAGTTAAGGTAAGGTTAGGTAAGGGATTAGGTGAGAGTTAGGTTAGGGTAAGGGTTAATTTAGGAGTTAGAGTCATGGGTTAAAGTTAGTAGGGTTAGACGGCCGATCATTGCCACTTGCAGCTATATTACGAATAACAAAGAGTGCAGTAACATACACAATACATTATATATCTGAACAAAAGCTCCAAAAGTCACTGTACTCCCTGTGCTGATATGGTCATTGTATTCTATGGCCTTGTCTTGATTATGACTAGACCGTGTAAACACTGTGGTCTACATGAAAACCCATTCATTTTCATCAACAGTTTTTGACAGCCAGGTCCACTTTCAGCTATTTTGAATAAAAATGTAAACCGCTGACCTAACTGATAATTGTCTATTTTCTGTAAAGGTAGAGTTTTTAAGTCTGCTTTTTCTTTATCACTAAAATAAAGTGATATTGTAGTGATTGGTCTTGTACAGTGCTTCTGTCAAATTCTTGAGAATGAAAATGAGTCAAGAGAGATGTGCTTTTTAAAAAACACGGGAAATCAAAGTATCCTTTGGGAGTTTTCCATTAAAAAATTTGGTTGTTGGTTGACTAATTTAAAAATAACACAATTTTAAGCGGGCCAAATATTTCTTTATGTCCACTAGGGGAAAAATATGAAAAAATATTGAAAATATGTGTAAAATGCCTCAGTTGGTAGAATCTATAGCAAAGGGGAAATTCAATTTGTCAACTGGACAAATGTTTATTTTGGTCAAACTTTGGTTGACTTCGACCAAATAAACATTTGTCCAGATGAAAAATTTAATTTCTACTTTGCTATTTCCAGCCATCTGTGGCACGAAGAGGGGGGGGGCTAGCCTAGAAAGGCTGGCGGTGCAATTTTAGTGGATAGTTTTAGTCAAATAGACAACAACGCCACCTGGAAATACCAGGACACTCCACCACACACAATGTGTAAGGCACACAGGTCCGGTTATCAATGAGGAAATCGAGCGAGCCAGGTTCCTTTAATTACAATAATTTATTTATCTTCCGGTTTAATAATTTCAATGATTAAAAGCAGCTGCGCCTTAAAACAGGGGTAAATACCCCAACAGTGCACAATCATTAAACAAAAACAATAAGCAAAACAATAACCCCCAACAAAACAAAAGGGTAAACAAAAACAACCAAAACAACAAATAAGCAACCACCAAACAAAATAATCAGTGAAACAAAATAAAACAGCAACACAGCAAAACAGCAAAACAGCACTGGTGGTGCGCTCCGCCGCTGCAGGCCACTCCGACACCTGGAAAAATTAAGTTTATTACAAGGTGAGTCTGCAACAGAGGATTTAGCCCAAGACCAACCTACCGCTTGTGGAATTGAACCGCGCGCAGTTACAGACAGGACCACGCGGCCACATGACACAGACCGGGGCTACAGACTCCAGTCCGCGCACGGACCGGCGCACTACACCCCCTCAAGGTGCACGCCAGTGTGGAGGGGACACCTAACCCTCCTTAAGGGCCACCTCGCTGACCTTTTGGTCATGATTGGCCTTCCTGCGGGAGGCTGCAAACCGCAGCCTCTCCCTGGCACCATCAAAGGCCACCTGGAGACGTGCCTGGTGCTCCTGCACCCACTCATGCACATTTCCCGCCACTGGCTCTGACCCTCAACCTAGCAGGAAATCAAGTGGTAATCGCGGCTCCTGTCCGAACATTAAAAAGAATGGCGACTCCCCTGTAGACTGGTGTGGTATTGTATTGTATGCATAGAGGACCTGGGGCAAGCAAGCACTCCAGTCCCTCTTACGGGACACAGGCAATGCACGCAACATGTTGTGCAGTGTGCGATTGAAGCGCTCGCACTGCCCATTTCCGGCTGGGTGGTATGGGGTAGTGCGAGACTTTACTATACCATAGAAGCTGCACAGCTGTTGGATGAGCTTACTTTCAAAATTACGGCCCTGGTCGGAGTGAATGCGGGCTGGCACACCAAACTTTCCAAACCACTCCGTAACTAGGACCTGCGCCACGGTAGAGGCGAGCTGGTTGCGGGTTGGGATAGCCAGAGTGTATTTGCTGAAAACGTCAGTCATCACCAGCACATTTTCCACACCGTCGGGGGTCGGTTCCAGTAAGGTGAAATCAATAGCGACAGTCTCATTAGGCTGTGAAGCCAATAAGTGGCCCATGAATGCATGCGCGACAGGTTGATTGTCCTTTGCATGCTGACATCTCTCGCAAGCCTGGCACCATTGAGCTACCTCACGGGACATACCTGGCCAATAGCACCTGGAACGCAACAGGGCCAGAGTCCTCTCTATCCCTTGGTGTCCATGCTCCTGATGGACTTGTGTTAGGGCATCTTGGACAAGAGCTCTGGGCAGAAGGAGTTGATACACAGCCCCACCACCGTCAGGACGAAACACCTGCCGATACAGCAGCCCCTCTAACTCAACCAAACGGTCCCACTGGGCCAGCACTAAAAGGGCAGCCGAAGAGAGGGCTCGTCGCTCTACACGAGTGGGCTGTCGATTCTGTTGCCAGAAGGGCAGGATCTCTTGAAGGGTGGGGTCAGACTGCTGAAGCTCCCGGAGGTCAGCAGGGGCAACATGAGGGAGAACAGTTACTACCGCCTGGGTTGCCCGTGCAGCTACTCCTTCTAACGCTTGCTGTAACTGCTGAGGCAAGCACGTGCCCAAGGGCCCTAGTGCCATGTCCTACATGGA
Source organism: Paratrypauchen microcephalus (assembly GCA_036785185.1). Lineage (NCBI taxonomy): Eukaryota > Metazoa > Chordata > Actinopteri > Gobiiformes > Gobiidae > Paratrypauchen > Paratrypauchen microcephalus. The sequence continues at coordinate 896,497 of JAVJIX010000029.1, forward strand.
GGTGCCAGGCTGACGAGACAAAGCGTCAGCGTTTTGGTTGCACTTACCTGAGCGGTACTTCAATTCAAAATCAAAGGAGGCCAACTGGGCGGCCCAGCGCTGTTCAACAGCTCCCAGTTTGGCTGATGAGAGATGACTCAGGGGATTGTTGTCAGTATAGACCACACATTTGTGGCCTAGGAGGTACTCCCTGAACTTCTCAGTCATTGCCCACTTAAGGCCCAGCAACTCAAGCTTCATAGAGCTGTAGTTGGACATATTACGCTCAGTCGGACTCAGCCCTCGACTGGCGTAGGCGATAGGCCGCACCTTCCCTTCCTGCTCCTGGGAGAGCACTGCCCCCAATCCAGCATGACTTGCATCAACCTCCAAAATGAATGGGAGGGAGAAGTCAGCGTAGGCAAGTACTGGGGCCGTGGTGAGCTTGGCTTTTAGAGCCTCAAAGCTCTGCTGACATTCTGGAGTCCAGGGTCCAGCATTACTCTGGACGGGCCGTTTCCTGGACCGTTTACCAGTCAGTTCAGCAACTCTACGATGTAAGGGAGCAGCCAACTTGGCGAAACCCTCAACAAAACGTCGGTAGTAGCTGGCGAATCCAAGGAAGGAACGGAGTTCCGTAGCGGTGGATGGTGTAGGCCAGTTGGCTACTGCTTCGATTTTGCCGGGGTCCGTTGCAACTCCCTGATCGGAAATCACATGGCCCAGATAGTACACCTCCCGCTGGAAGAAACGGCACTTGCTCAATTTAGCCTTGAGCCCCTCATTCTGCAACCTCCCCAGCATCACGCCCAGCCTCTCTAGATGTTGGTGTACCGTGGATGAAAATATAACAATATCGTCCAGGTAAAGAAGGAGAGACTGGCATTGCTGGTCCCCAAAGACACGTTGCATCAACCGCTGGAAGGTGCTGGGGGCGTTGCAGAGCCCAAAAGGCATGCGATTCCACTCAAACAAACCGAAGGGTGTACAGAAAGCTGTTTTATGCCGATCACTCTCTGCAACAGGGACTTGATTGTAACCGCTGGCCAAGTCCATTGTGGAAAACCAGCGGGCCCCTGCCAAAGCATCGAGTGACTCTTCGATTCATGGTAGCGGAAAAGCATCCCTTCGGGTCTTTAGATTGAGTTGACGATAGTCAACGCATAGACAAATGCTGCCATCCTTCTTCCGGACTAAGACAATGGGTGAAGCATATGGGCTGGAGCTCTCTCTGATAATTTGTGCTTCCAAGAGCTGGTGGATATGCTCCTTTACCAACTCGTATTCCGATGGGGGAATACGGCGGTACCGCTGCCGGACCGGGACATCATCCATTAGGGGGATGTCATGCGTGATCAGGTTGGTACAACCCAAATCCTGATCATGTGCAGCAAACACAGAGGCATACTTTCTAAACAATGACCGCACCTTCACCTGCTCCTCAGGGGACAGGGAGGATAGGTCGATTTCTGCAAATGGGTCCGCAGCTGGGGCAGCAGCAATTTGTGAGGAGACATTCGCAGCGACTGGGCGAACCTCTGTCACCCCTGCTGGAAGGCTCGCCACAGTGACATCGTCCAGTGTCCCCACTAGGGTACGAGGATAAAGCAGCACGTCATTGTCACCTACGTTGACAATCGGGACATAAGCAGTACCCCTGACCACCCGAACCAAGGCTGGTGATGCCAACAACCCTGCTGGCAGACCAGCCTCGAGAGGTTCAAACAACGCTGTGGTACCAGAGTACTGCTCGGAGCAGGTAGCAGCAACAATCTTCATAGCAACCCCTGGAACCCGAACTGCCCTCCTTCCCTGCACCTTGACCTTACCTGGCTGCCTTGGGGAAGGCCGCCGGTCTGCAGCATGACATTTTTGGAGGGCATCTACCAACTGGGCAGGGGATGCTACCACTGGATCGGTGTTGAACAACGCCGACCCAAATTGTCCAAATAAGTCCTGATAGTACTTCCGGAGAATGTTCATCCCCAATACTCCCGGGATCAGTGGGAAACTATTTCCCGGGGGGTCCCGAACAACCAGAACCCCACAATGGGGCATCACTTTACCACAGAGCTCAACAGTCAACTCTAAGTAGCCAAGGTAGGGGATCTCAAGACCATTGGCAGCTCTAAGTTGTAGCCAATTACAAGCCTTTAAGCGTTCCTCTCCCCAGGGCTCAAAATGCTGATGAAAGAATCCTTCGGTCACGGTAGACACCATCAATCCCGTATCAATTAGAGAAGGCACAATCGTTCCAGCCATGTTCACATCAATATGTGGGCACGACGCAATCAACTTGGGTGCGTCCGCCAAACCCTGGAAGACACTAGTTGAGCCTGTGGATGCCCCATCCGAGCTTTGGCTCTGCAGCACGGAGGGCGCTAGTTTTCCGACTGGGGACCAAAGCTGCTCTGTGCAGGCCGGGTTTCCCGTCGACTAGGGACGCGAGGCCCATCACAGTTCCGGGCAATATGGCCAGGCTGCTGGCAACGATCACACACAATGGGGCCCCGACGCTGTGAGCGACTACGCTGCTGGCCTGTCCGCTCAGCCTGTAACAGGGCAATGCTCTTTGTCAGCAGATCAAGTTGCTCTTGCTGCTTTTTCAGGAGCTCTTTCACTTCACTTACCTCGGTTGTGACCTGGAGAGTTGTCAATGAAGTTGTCGATGTTCAATATGCCATGCATGGCATATTGAAAGCCAAAGGCTACAGGCACTGAATTACTCCGTCCGCGCATGCCAGCCGGCAGACCCTCACGCTCCCACCTCATCGCTTCCCCTCTGACCACAAGCAAAGTCGCGGTGGGATCCTGACGGACATATTGTTTCAACATGCGCCGCAATGAACCATCCAGAACATGTTCAATAAATTGATCACGCAACAGGGTCTCAGCATTTGGCAGAGGCACGGGAGCACATGCCTTAACGCTATCCATGAGGCCCAACAGAGCAAGAGAGAACTCTTGCAAGGTCTCCCCCTCTTGTGGCTTTTGGGAGAAGAATCGTTCGTGTAAGGCAACATACGATTCAGAGCACCCATACAACTCCTGAAGGATCGAGATGATTTTATCTGGGTCGCTTCTTTCCTCACTCGAGCGAAACTTGATCTCATTACGAGCCTCCCCTTCCAGATGATCAACCAAAAAGAACGCCTGATCTGCCCTCGACAGGTGCCGCGCCCTCATGCAAGCCCGAGCCTCCTCTACCCATTCACCCAAGCCAATACCGGTGTGTCCCCTAAACACTGGACATCTCCTTTCACGAGGTATGAATATTAACCTATCGGGCGGTGGGGTAGACTGGACGGAGGGTGCGGCCGAAGGACCTGCACCACCGCGGGGGGTTGCCTGCTCTGAACGCAGCCTATCATTGTCGGCGGTCAGATGTGCTATTTGGGCCCTGAGACGCTCCAACTCTTCCTCCATTGGGACGCACCACTAAAGCAAAAATAATGTTTAAATTGAGAAACAAAGTAAGAACAAAGGTCCCACACACCAACCACTGCTGTTTTGCTGAAATAAGGACTGTATTAAAAATAGCAGGTTACAAATGGTCAAAACAGTGCAATTCACAAATAGAGCTATATGGAAACAGTAGTTGAAGAATAATAATGTTAGTGCTTTAAACGGCCACCACCATAAAGATAAACAAACCCGTGCTCCAGCACCTAAATGTCATATAATTAAAGACACAGCAAACCAAATAAGTCACACCCAAAATAAATCACAGCAAACCAAGACATGCAAAACGAAATACAATAAACATGCAAGACAATAGACACTGGCACTGCACCGCCAGGCTAGAAAGGCTGGCGGTGCAATTTTAGTGGATAGTTTTAGTCAAATAGACAACGCCACCTGGAAATACCAGGACACTCCATCACACACAATGTGTAAGGCACACAGGTCCGGTTATCAATGAGGAAATCGAGCGAGCCAGGTTCCTTTAATTACAATAATTTATTTATCTTCCGTTTTAATAATTTCAATGATTAAAAACAGCTGCGCCTTAAAACAGGGGTAAATACCCCAACAGTGCACAATCATTAAACAAAAACAATAAGCAAAACAATAACCCCCAACAAAACAAAAGGGTAAACAAAAACAACCAAAACAACAAATAAGCAACCACCAAACAAAATAATCAGTGAAACAAAATAAAACAGCAACACAGCAAAACAGCACTGGTGGTGCGCTCCGCCGCTGCAGGCCACTCCGACACCTGGAAAAATTAAGTTTATTACAAGGTGAGCCTGCAACAGAGGATTTAGCCCAAGACCAACCTACCGCTTGTGGAATTGAACCGCGCGCAGTTACAGACAGGACCACGCGGCCACATGACACAGACCGCGGCTACAGACTCCAGTCCGCGCACGGACCGGCGCACTACACCCCCTCAAGGTGCACGCCAGTGTGGAGGGGACACCACGGCGCACAGCCAGCGCTGCGGAGCGGGGGGGAGGGACCCGGTCCGACCAAGGATCTAAAAGAGATTTAATAATTTGGGGCTTGGGTGAATGGACAAAGGGGCATCGGGCGTGCATTACCTTTGCGGGGTAGAATTGATGTACACCCTGTACGACACAGGCCGCGGTAGTAGAGTGCAAGACGTGGAGCAGATACGGCCAAGCAGCGACACTAAACAAGATGATGCTAGAAGGATTGGTCGTAACACAGAGAGAGGTTTAACGCAAGAGAATTTACCTGAGCTGTAGGAGAGCGGACACCACGCGGAGCCCGGAAGGAGCGTGTGGGCAAAAAGGGGGAGCGGTAGAGGAGGAGCGCTTAAATAGTCCACCAGCTCAGCGCCACGGAACGGCAGGTAAGAGCACCTGCAGCCCAGGCCTCCAAGCCGGTCTTGCCACACATCCATTAATTTTCTTCTGCTTATCCAGGGCTGGGTCGCGGGGGCAACAGTCTAAGCAGGGACTCCCAGACCTCCTTCACCCTGGACACTTCCTCCAGCTCCTCCGGGGGGACCCCAAGGCGTTCCCAGGCCAGCCGGGAAACATAGTCCCTCCAGCATGCCCGGAAGACCTCCCGAGGGAGGCGTCCAGGAGGCATCCGGAACAGATGCCCGAGCCACCTCAGCTGGCTCCTCTCGACGTGGAGGAGCAGCGGCTCTACTCCAAGCTCCTCCCGTGTGACTGAGCTCCTCACCCTATCTCTTAGGGTGCGCCCAGCCACTCTGCGGAGGAAACTCATTTCAGCTGCTTGTATCCACGATCTTGTCCTTTCGGTCATTACCCAAAGCTCATGACCATAGGTGAGGGTAGTAATGTAGATTGACTGGTAAATCGAGAGCTTTGCCTTTTGGCTCAGCTCCCTTTTCACCACAACGGTCCAGTACAGCGACCGCATCACTGCTGACGCTGCACCGATCCTCCTGTCAATCTCACACTTCATCCTCCCCTCACATGTGAACAAAACCCCGAGATACTTGAACTCCTCCACCTGAGGCAAGGACTCCCCACCCACCTAGAGAGGGAAAGCCACCTTTTTCCGGTCGAGAACCATGGCCTCGGATTTGGAAGAGCTGATCCTCATCCCAGCTGCTTCACACTCGGCTGCAAACCACCCCAATGCATGCTGGAGGTCCCGGTTCAATGAAGCCATCAGGACAACATCATCTGCAAACAGCAGAGATGAGATCCTGCGGTTCCCAAACCGGATCCCCTCCCATGAGCCAACAAGGCCTGATAGGACTCCTTCTTCAGCCTGACTGCATCCCTTACTTCCGGTGTCCACCACCAAGTTTGGGGATTGCCGCCACGACAGGCACCACAGACCTTACGACCGCAGCTATGGGCGGCTGCATCGACAATAGAGGTCGAGAACAAAGCCCACTCGGACTCTATGTCCCCCAGCCTCTGACCCGTCCCCCAGGACCTATTTGCCTTGGGTGTCCCTACCAGGGGCATGAAGCCCCCGACAACATAGCTCCCAGGATCATTCAGGCACTCAAACTCCTCCACCACGTTAAGGTGGCGGCTCAAGGAGGGGATATTTTGAAAATATGTAATTAATTTAGCAAATAAACAAACCTATTTTTTTCTATTTTTATTGAAGTGAAATGTACCCCTAATTACAGAATCACCCAGTAGAGACAAAGAAAAACTGAGATGAACATTTATGACGAACTGACAAAATAGAAGGTAAACCCTGTGGTACGGTGTCATAAGATAAGAGATAAGATATTGATATTGATCTCACGGAGGAGAAATTTACTTGCCACAGTAGGGACAGTTTGAACAAGAAAGAAAACTGCTTGCAGGCAAGAATGGAATAAAATAAGTACCGTAATAATAAAATAGGTAATAATAATAAAACAGTAACAAGGAGAGTATTGAAAAACAATATTGCACGTTGGAAGAACGATATGGCACGTTTGGACTATACAGTGGAGTTATACAGTCAGATAAAAAATAAGTAATAATAATAAAAACAGTAACTAGGAGAGTATTGAAAAACGATATTGCACGTTTGGACTATATAGTGGAGTTGTGGTGGCGGTGGGGATGAAGGATCTGCGGTAGCGCTCCTTCTTGCACTGGGGGTGCCTCAGTCGGCTGCTGAAGGAGCTACTCAGCTCTTCTACAGTCCGGTGCAGAGAGTGAGAGGTGTCGTCCATGATGGACATGAATTTGGCCAGCACCCTCCTCTCAGCCACCTCCTCCACAGAGTCCAGACGATAGCCCAGGACAGAGCTGGCCCTCCTGACCAGCTTATTGAGTCTTTTTCTGTCCCGCTCTGTGCTGCTCGGGGCCCAGCAGACGACAGGGTAGAGGAGAGCAGAGGCCACCACAGAATCATAAAATGTTTTGAGCAGAGCCCTGCACTCTCCAAAGGACCTCAGTCTCCTCAGGAGGTGGAGGTGACTTTAGCCCTTCTTGGACAGGCCTCGGTGTTGTGGAACCAGTCCAGTTTATTGTTGAGGTGAACACCCAGGTACTTGAAACTGTCCACAGTTTCTATGTCCTGCCCCTGGATGTTCACTGGTGAGTGAGGTAGTGGTCTCCTCCTGAAGTCGATCACCAGCTCCTTTGTCTTACTGGTGTTAAGGCTCAGGTGATTGTGCCCACACCAGTCCACAAAGTCATTGATGACCGAGCAGTACTCCAGCTCGTTCCCCTCAGACACACAGCCCACAATGGCCGAGTCGTCAGAGAACTTCTGGAGATGGCAGCTGTCCGTGTTGTATGTGAAGTCCGAGGTGTAGATGGTGAAGAGGAAGGGTGAGAGGACAGTTCCCTGGGGGACCCCAGTGCTGTGACTGAAGATCACCCTCTCCATGGTCTTCATGAGGTGGGAGGTCAAGGCGACTGGTCTGTAGTGGGCCGGTTCCCTGGCGTATGTTGTTTTGGGAACCGGAACCACAGGAGGTCTTCCACAGGACGGGGACCTTCTCCAGGCTGGGGCTCAGGTTAAAGACTTGGCAGAGGGACTTCCGGCCGGGCGACTCACAGGATGGCAGCATAACTTGTAGCCCCTGCCAGTAAGACTCCGATTAAACCCCACAAAACAACTAAGATAACAAAATTCATTAATCTAAAGGGGGGATGCGTGGGGGAGAGAAGCGTGAAGGACGACAAACAAGAAGAGGTCGAAATAAAACGTTAGAAGACGCCAAAATGACTGACGGCTCCATCTCTACCGAGGAAGCTATGCTAACTGCTAACACCGCCGCATGGCAAGAAGGCTTTAGTAGCCTAGCAAACAAACTAGTAGAGCTACAACAGGAAATAAACACGCAGTTTGTGTCGCTGAAGGAAGAATTTAAGAGTGAAGTGAAGAAGGAGTTCACAGCATTTAAAGAGGAAATCGACAAAAAGCTCTCCGATAATAACAAGGAAATACAGAATCAAAGGGAGATGCTGAAAGATGCACAAGCGCGCATCGGAAGCATGGAAGATTGGAATATCGAAGCGAAAGAGGCTATATTGGTTGTCCTGAAGGAACAGAAATATCTGAAAGAAAAGTTAACAGATTTAGAGTCAAGATCACGTAGGAACAACATCCGGATTTTTGGAATCCCAGAGAATTATGGAACGGACTCAGTGCCTCGGTTTGTGGAAGACCTGTTACGAAAAGAACTTGAGTTGCCAACAGAGATGATTCTCGGGATACAGCGCGCACACAGGGCGATAACAGGTAGACCCAGAGAAGGAGCTCCACCGAGATCTATCATTGTCAACTTTCTCCAATTCAGTATAAAAGAGATGATACTCCAAAAGGCATGGCAAAAACGTCTGAAGACGAATGGGAAACCATTGTTTTTTGACCACGACTATGCCAACGAGGTGGTACAAAAACGCAAAGCATACGGTAGTATAAAGAAAGTGTTAAAAGAAAACGGAATCAAATTCCAAACACCGCTAACAAGGATCAGGATCCACTGGCCAGACGGTCCCGTAACTTACGGCAACCCACAAGACGCAGCAAAGGAGATACGGAAGAGGGGATACGAAGTGGCGATAAAACGTACGGAGCAGGAGGATACGCTGGAGAAGAGGATCCGGGAGACATGCTCTTGGGAGCGGACGCCGGCGTCGCGGAGCGAGGCTGGCCAAAGAGCGAAGGAGAGGCTACAGGAGTTTCGTAGACAGAGTGAAGATTGTTAAATTGGTGGTAACAGTTTACGGAAGGTGAAAGTAGCATAATCTGGAGGAAAATATCTCTGTGACTTAATTAATAACTGGAGTTTTATAAGTTGAAACCTAATTGCAGATCATAGTATAAGCAACGTTACAAGCAATTTTAATTATATGGGAATAAGAAAAAGCACTTAGTTTGAGCATTTGGTCAATATAGTCATATTTGATGATGACAGATGTCATTTAACCTAAAACAAATCGTCCTTTATACAAGAACGGACTGGCAGGTACAAATTTTGACATGTTGGACATATGTAGAATGGAGGCTGGGCTCTTTAGGGAGCCAACACCGACATCTACAGAGGGACCCTTCTTTTCTAGAGGGCTTTTCCCCTCTCCTACCAACAGGACTTTGGGGTCAAAAATAGGCCCTTGCAGATACCGGCAAAATGTCCCCGTGGTGATTTTAAATGTTACAGGAATTCCAGTTTGGTGTTTTCTGTTCAAGTGTGTTTATCTATTTTCAGTGGGTAGAACTTGTAATACATTCAAAGATGGCTGGCTATATAACAATATGGTATCTGGTGGAAAGGTGACCAATTTTTATCTAAAGCAATATTTTAAAACATCTAAATGTTGAAAGTAATCTCTATTAATGTTAATGGACTCCAGAGTCCGCTTAAGCAAAGGAAAATTCTAAACAAATTGAAGAAGGAGAAAATAGATGTTGCTTTTTTACAAGAGACTCATATGGCAGGGTTCGAACATGAGAAACTTAAGAGACAGGGTTTTAAACATGTTTTTTACGCTTCAAATGGCACAAAACATACAAGAGGAGTGGCGACCTTAGTAACTAGTGCAGTTAATTTTGAACATATTTCAACAATTAAGGATAAAGAGGGAAGATATGTGATGGTTATAGGAAAACTTGATGGAGAATTGGTCACTTTTCATAACCTATATGTCCCACCTGGCTCTAAGTCAGACCAATATGAAAATTTTTTGGGAAAAGTAGCAATAGAGGCACAGGGAATGCTGATATGTGGAGGGGATCTTAATATTACTCTAAATCCACATATGGATTCAACAGGAAACAGAGCATTCCAGTCACAAAAAATAACCAAAAAAATTAGTCTTATGTTATCAGAAACAGGTCTTGTAGATATCTGGAGACAGTTTAATCCTACAAAAAGAGATTATACATTCTATTCTTCTCCGCATTCATCTTATTCAAGAATCGATTATTTCTTTACTTTCAGTTCGGAGATGGACAGAATGCAAGAATGTAAAATTGGAGCAATGGACATATCAGACCACTCCCCGCTATATCTTGAGGTAAAAAGGATCAAAAGCAAGAAACTAACGTATTGGAGACTAAATAATAGCATATTAAATAATAAAACATGTGAACAACTCTCAGCAGAAATAGCTGAATATTTACAAATTAATGATAATGGGGAGATATCTCCACCCATCCTCTGGGATGCCTGTAAAGCTGTGATGAGAGGGAGAGTAATAGCGAAAACATCCTATCTCAAAAAACAAAGGGCCAAAAGACTTAAGGCACTACAGTCAGAATTACTAGCATTAGAAACTAAACACAAGGACACATTACATGATAAAATAAAATTTGAAATGAAAGAGAAGAGAAATCAGATAGAAGAAATATATAATCAAGAAATTGAAAGAAAACTATTGTATACTAAACAGAATTATTATGAAGGAGGGACTAAACACATAAAACAATTGGCCTACAGACTTAAAAAGCAAACGTCAGAAAATACAGTTTACAAGATAAAAGACTCGTGTACTATCAATCAGATAAAATAAGGGATTGCTTTAAAAGTTATTATAGTAAATTATATTCACAACCTCCAGTAGCTAATGACCAAAAAGCCTATTGGGATCACTGAATTTACCATCTCTTACAGAAGAAGAAAATAAAGGACTAACAAAAGCAATTACAAAAGAAGAAATTCAGTCGGTTATTGGTAAACTTAAAATTAATAAGGCCCCTGGCCCTGATGGATTCACAGCAGAGTGGTACAAAAAACTTAGAGAAGTTCTGATCCCTGTCCTCCTTAAAACATTTAACTGGGTTTTGAGCAATGGTGAAACCCCTCCCTCCTGGAGGGAGGCAATAATCTCAGTTATACCTAAAGAGGGTAAAGATGAGTTAGATTGCTCCAATTATAGACCAATAAGTGTTTTGAATCTAGACTATAAGATATTTACATCTATTTTGGCGAGGAGAATTGATAAGATCCTACCAAGAATAATCGAACTAGACCAAACAGGATTCATAAGGTCCCGTCAAACACATGACAACATTAGAAGATCTCTGCAAATAATTAGACACATAAATCTAAATAAAATACAATCTGTATTATTGAGTTTGGATGCTGAGAAAGCCTTTGACTCAGTCAGATGGGAATTTTTATTTAGAGTCATGGAAAAACTAGGATTTGACAAAATGATTATTAGGACACTGAAGGCCTTGTACAATAAACTTACAGCAAGATTAAAAATTAATGGGGGACTTTCTGACTCTTTTGAGCTGGAAAGATCTACTAGACAAGGATGTAGTCTCAGCCCACTCTGCTTTGCAATATTTATTGAACCATTAGCTCAGTATATTCGACAGAATAACAAAATAGAGGGAATTCAGATGGCAACAAGTGAAGAAAAATTGGCTTTGTTCGCAGATGATATACTGGTTTATTTGTCAAATCCTACAGAGACACTCCCTGAGTTAATTGCAATCTTACGTGAATATGGATCATTTTCTGGTTATAAACTAAATGAACAGAAAACTCAAGCTCTTAGTTTCCATTATAAACCCCCTCAACATCTTAAACAATTGTACAAGTTAGATTGGGACAAGAAGAGTATAAAATACTTGGGTATACATTTACCAATAGACATGTCAGAGCTAGAAGAATTGAATTACGGCCCGTTAAAGAAGGAAATAATCAAGGATATTAATAGATGGAATTGAACACCCTTCCTGAGCATCACCTCCAGAGTTGAAACAATGAAGATGAACATTCTTCCAAGAATATTATATTTATTTCAGTCAATTCCAATTGAAAAACCAGATCCATATTTTGTCGAATGGGATAAAATCATTTCTAGATTTGTATGGGCAGGTAAAAAACCAAGAGTGAAATATAAAACCTTGCAACTTCCAAAAGAAAGGGGGGGCTGAGCCCTGCCATGTCTTCATGATTACTATAGAGCAGCTCAATTACGACCAGTAATAGGTTGGTGTAAACCCAGTTACAAAGCCAAATGGAAGGAAATAGAGCGGGGTCTAGCAGATGCATTCCCTATAAATACACTTATCGGAGACCCTTCAAATAAAAAAGTATTTGAAGGATACTGATAACCCTTTGATTAAAAGTTCAATCAAGGTTTGGAGTGATATATTAAAAAGGTACCAATTGAGTGAAAAGGTAGATTTTTTCAAATGGTTTGCGTATGACTCAGAATTTGTACCAGGCAAAATGGACTCAAGATTCAAAATGTGGGGTAAATCTGGGTTAACTATGTACTACACTCTATTTAAAAAAGGGAAAATGATGAGCTTCCAGGACCTTAAAGACAAATTTGGATTGACTTCTCAAGATCACTTTAGATATCTGCAGATCAGAGACTTTGTCACCAAGAAATTTAAACAACAACCAAATTTCACTAAAGGTGAAATTCTTGAAATTTTTCAAAGTGCATATAAGGATCTCCCATACCAAAAAATGATTTCAAAAATATACATTTGCTTACAAAATTATAAAGCATATGATTCAACGTATATTAAAACAAGATGGGAAATGGAGGGTAATCTCTCCTTAACCGAAGAAGATTGGGAAATGATTTGCAAGCAGCAGTGGTCTGTTACAAGTGCCCCCTCATGGAGGGAGTTTAGCTGGAAAAATGTGACTCGTTATTTCTGTACACCAGCTCAAAAATCCAGGTATTCACCCCAAACAGATTGTTGGAGGTTATGTGGGCGGGCACTGGCAGATCATTTTCATGTCTTTTGGGAATGCATATCTATAGCTCCATTTTGGAAAGGAATTAATAAGGTCCTGGAGGCAGTATTTAAAAAGAAAATTGATTTCAATTTTAAAACCATGTATCTGGGTGATCTGAGAGACGTGCACATGTTGAAAGCTGACTCATATCTGATGAAGGTTTTGTTAGTTGCTGCAAAGAAATGTATAACTCGTAAATGGCTATTGAAGGACACTCCCACTATTGATGAATGGATTGACTTGATCTACAAGATTTATATAATGGAAAGAATAACTTACAACCTGAATTTACAAATTGATTTATTTCAAGATTATTGGTCAAAATGGTTAATGTACATACCAGCTGTGAGACCAGACTTTGTTTGATGGGGTCTAGGGCTCTCTACCCACAATATGTTCATGTTTTTCTTTGTTTGTATTGTTCATGTATACAATGTATACAAAAATTTTGAAAAAACTAATAAAATGTGAATGACAAAAAAAAAAAGACTTGGCAGAGAACCTCACAGAGCTGGTCTGCACAGGTTCTCAGCAGCCTGGAGCAGATACTGTCGGGTCCTGCGGATTTCCTCTGCTTAAGTCGCCCTCCTTATCTCGTCTGGTGTGATGGAGAGGGGGGAGTGAGGGGGGACTGGGGTGGACTGCAGGAGGTGGTGGCGGGGGGTGGAGGGGGGCTGGTGCTGGGTTGGGTCCGTGTGAAGGGGGGGGGGGCTACTGGCCCGGGGAGGTGTGAAGAGGAGGGGAAGTCGGCAGAAGGGCAAATGGGGTGGGGGGTGAATCAAACCTGTTGAAATAACAGTTTAATTCGTCCGCCCAGCGCTGATCACCATCAGCAGTCCCTCTGCCACTCAGTCCAAATCCAGACATGTTCCTAAGTCCTCTCCACACATTGTTCTGGGTCAGCTGCTCCTCCATCTTCCTCCCATAGTCATTTTGGCCCGTCAGATCCTCCACTGGAGCTCCCGCTGGACCCTTTTTTGCTCCTTTCTGTCCCCTGAGTTGAAAGCCCTTTTCTTCTGGTTCAGGAGGGCTTTATGCTCAGGGGTGACCCAGGGGTGGTTGTTGGAGAAACACCGTACTCTCCTGGTTCGTACAGTGTTCTCCACGCAGAAGTTCATGTAGTCCGGGATGCAGTGGGTCAGGCCGTTGATGTCATCTCCATAAGAGCCGCTGAACATGTCCCAGTCTGTGTTCTGGAAACAGTCCCTCAGACTCTCACAGGCCTCCTGAGTCCAAAGCTTCACAGACCGCTTCTGCGCAGGTCCTCTTCGCACCTTGGGTGTGTATTCCGGGAGCAGGTAGACCAGACAGTGATCCAGGCGTCCGAGCAGGGTGAGGGGGGCTGAGGTGTAAGCGTCTTTGACATTTGCATAAAACAAGTCCAGAATGTTATTGTCTCTCATGGGGCACGTGATGTATTGCGTGAATGTGGGAAGAGTAGTGGATAGGGAAGTGTGATTAAAGTCCCCGGTGATGAGAACGAGAGCGCGCGGCTGGCTTGTTTGCATTCTCGTCACAATGCTATGGAGCTGCTCGCAGGCTGCCACTCCATCCGCCGCTGGAGGGATATAAACACAAAATAAAATATTATGTGAGAATTCCCGTGGCAGATAGAATGGCCTCATACTCACAGCAAGAACTTCGATGTCCCGGGAGCACAGCTGATGTTTCACATGCACGTTCCCGGGCTGACACCAGCGTTCATTAATGAATGCAAGCAGTCCACCTCGTTTTGTCTTTCCGCTTCCCAACACCGTCCAGTCCACGCGCTTTATAGTAAATCCATCCAGGGAAATGATATTGTCCGGAATATGTTAATTTAACCACGTCTCTGTGAAACACATGATGCTGCAGCTACGATATTCCCTTCGTTGCCGAGTTAGTGCGGTCAGCTCCTCCGTCTTATTGCAGATGGAGCGCACATTCCCCGTGATTACCGCAGGTAAACACGGTAAACCCGGTCTCTGTTTCTTTCGTCCACCTCTGCATCCTCTCTTCCTTCTCTGTATCTCCGCCGGCACCTCAGGTTTCCCGGCATGGAGTATAGAAGGCCACCGTAGACTGAGCAGCTGGTCGCGCGCATATGAGAGCTTTCTTTCTTTCTTTAAAGCCTTTTGTTTGTGATGGCTGCGTTCACGCCCCTTCTCCAAACACTTGGCTTGAGTTACACTGAGTGCGCGCACATGGTAGGATTGGATCAGGATTGGTTTGGATTTCTCCCGATACTCAGCGGGTGGTCTGTCGTCGAATCCGAGTGCACATGCATGTCGCGCAATCAGATTCAGGTCAGCGACCTGGCCGGCTCCGCAACACTATGTGGCGCTGTAGTCCAACTACTTCCGGGTGATGACCGCTCAATATAAACACAACACAGCTATCTGGCAGTATACTGCGATGGCTTTTCGAGGAGTTTGACGGAGCGGCATTGGCGTACTTGTTGTGCATTCTGCAGTTTGGTTGTTCGTATGAACGACAAAACAGCATTGTTGGTTTCTTTAATACGACACTAACCGTGTCGTCAGCGTTTGTTACTACAAGCAATCGAGGACAACGAAAATTATGAGGATTGGGACCTATACCGCACATGTTTTAATCATGTTCTGCCTTGTTGTTTTTTGTTGCTTGCATCTTTTGTGCCACAAATAAAGGCATTAAATTTGTAGCTATGGGTTTATCGTTCATTTATGTAAGGTCTGGGGTAGTGAAATTACAACTTAAGTAAATTTCCACACTGATTTTTAATATTTACAAGTTATACAACAGTTTAAAAAAAACACACTCTCTTCTGATACTATAAGGTCACAATAGATAACTCAAAATGTTTGTAAAAGTGCCCTGTGCATCATTTCAAAAGTTTAAAACTCCGTGCACAGCTTCCAGGTGCTGGTAACAACAGGAACATTGAATAATTCCAGAAAAGACCAAATTTACCGCACACTCGCGCACTCGCACACACACACTTTATTGGGCTAAGAGCAAACAACGCGTTTCGATTTTACCTGGCGAAACGCGTTGTTCGCGCTAAGCCCAATAAAGGAATAAGTAAAGTCAAGCGAGTGTGCGGTAAACTCCTTTTCTGGAATTGCCCTGTGCGTTATGTTCATAGTCCAGATATGGTGGAAGATGGGGCTTGTTGGTGCCGTGAAGGACCGCTGTCCTGAGCCATCGTAATGCGCTCTCCCGGTGTTCTTCTTGGCTGTGGCGTGCACTGCCCTGGCGTTTTTCCATTTGATTTTGATTTGCTCAGGCGTCTGAACAAAACCTGCCTGCTCCATCTTCAATGCTATCTTCTGATAAAGACTAGAGTTTCTTGTGCGCCGTCCGTCCATAAAGTTTTAAATGTTTATCTCTCGCACCTGGTGCAGCATGAACTCAGTTTCTTAGTCTGTCCAGTAGTGTGTGCTTGTTGCTTTCTTTAACTTACACTCAACAAAAATATAAACGCAACACTTTTGTTTTTGCTCCCATTTTTCATGAGATGGACTTAAAGATCTAAAATTCATTCCAGATACACAATATTACCATTTCTCTCAAACATTGTTCACAAATCTGTCTAAATGTGTGATAGTGAGCACTTCTGCTTTGCTGAGATAATCCATCCCACCTCACAGGTGTGCCACATCAAGATGCTGATCTGACATCATGATTAGTGCACAGCTGTGCCTTATACTGCCCACAATAAAAGGCCACTCTGAAATGTGCAGTTTTGTCTCACAGCAAAATGCCACAGATGTCACAAGCATTGAGGGAGCGTGCAATTGGCATGCTGACAGCAGGAATGTCAACCAGATCTGTTGCTCGTGCATTGAATGTTCATTTCTCCACCATAAGCCGTCTCCAAAGGCGTTTCAGAGAATATGGCAGTACATCCAACTGGCCTCACAACCGCAGACCACGTGTAACCACACCAGCCCAGGACCTCCACATCCAGCAGGTTCACCTCCAAGATCGTCTGAGACCAGCCACTCGGACAGCTGCTGAAACAATTGGTTTGCATAACCAAACAATTTCTGCACAAACTGTCAGAAACCGTCTCAGGGAAGCTCAACTGCATGCTCGTCGTCCTCATCGGGGTCTTAACCTGACTCCAGATCGTCGCCGTAACAGACTTGAGTGGGCAAATGCTCACAGTCGATGGCATCTGGCACGTTGGAGAGGTGTTCTCTTCACGGATGAATCTCGGTTTACATTGTTCAGGGCAAATGGCAGACAGCGTGTGTGGCATCGTGTGGGTGAGCGCTTTGCTGATGTCAATGTTGTGGATCGAGTGGCCCATGGTGGTGGTGGGGTTATGGTATGGGCAGGCATCTGTTATGGACGAAGAACACAGGTGCATTTTATTGATGGCATTTTGAATGCACAGAGATACCGTGATGAGATCCTGAGGCCCATTGTTGTGCCATACATCCATGAACATCACCTCATGTTTCAGCAAGATAATGCACGGCCCCATGTTGCAAGGATCTGTACACAATTCTTGGAAGCTGAGAATGTCCCAGTTCTTGCATGGCCAGCATACTCACTGGACATGTCACCCACTGAGCATGTTTGGGATGTGCTTGACCGGCGTATACGACAGCGTGTACCAGCTCCCACTAATATCCAGCAACTTCACACAGCCATTGAAGAGGAGTGGGCCAACATTCCACAGGCCACAAATGACAATCTGATAAACTCTATGCGAAGAAGATGTGTTGCACTGCATGAGGCAAATGGTGGTCACACCAGATACTGACTGGTTCTGAGTCCCCAGACCCCCAATAAAGCAAAAAGAATGCACATTTCTGAGTGGCCTTTTATTGAGGGCAGTATAAGGTACACATGTGCACTAATCATGATGTCAGATCAGCATCTTGATGTGGCGCACCTGTGAGGTGGGATGGATTGTCTCAGCAAAGCAGAAGTGCTCACTATCACACATTTAGACAGATTTGTGAACAATGTTTGAGAGAAATGGTAATATTGTGTATCTGGAATGAATTTTAGATCTTTAAGTCCATCTCATGAAAAATGGGAGCAAAAACAAAAGTGTTGCGTTTATATTTTTGTTGAGTGTAGTTACCCTGTAGATGGGCAATTGCTAACGTTGTTAGTAGGGCTGTCAGTTTAACGCGTCAATTAGATTAATTCATTACACTGCAAATTAACACATTATAAAAATTAACGCAATTAACTGAGTGTCAATTCAATGCGTGCGCATTTTAAATTTGGCGTACAGCGAGCAAATCGCTGCCAGGGCCTTTGAACAGCAAGTTTATTTATAAAAAAAGAACAAGGATAAGACTGTTAACAAGAACGCTTTGTCAAAAAGAATTTTCCGATCACCGAAACTGCTCAGCCTGACGGATCATTTGAATGATAAACACGTCCGGACAAGTTCCATCATTACCGGTGACAGTGCACACTTCACCAAACCACCAAAACACGCTTGCAGAATTTGGGAAACGAATGAGCAAAGCGACCACATGAAAACTGACAAACTCAATCGCAAAGTGGGTTTGCTCGATTGCTCGCTCACTCACAATCTCTCTCTCTCTCTCTCTCTCTCTCTCTCCCTCTCTCTCAGTCTCTCTCTCCCACACTCTTTAAATGCAATTAATTCGATTAATTAATTGCAAATCCTGTAATTACTACTTGTTAGCCATTTTCGTTCTCTGTACTATTGAATTTTGGTCTGTTTTAGCCCTAATTGGTGACGGCAACGTTCGTGCCCCCACTCCCTGTTCAATTTTTTTGCAGGCCACATACTACCTGCTATAATTAGCAGGTGTTCGTATCGTGCATCTGTACCTTGGTCGGTGAAGGCTGCGTTCCCGCCCACTCTCCCACCTTGGTCTTCTCTGCTTACCAATTGACCACTGTCTATTGTACTCGTCCGATCGCAGCAGATTGATGGACGGCTCTCATTGTGTGGCCTGTGGGTCCACGCTTCAGGTTGATGATGGCCATGACCTGTATCCAACATGCCTCGGCCCTGATCACTTGAGGGAGGCATTGTCTGATAACCCATGCATGAACTGCAGTTACATGCCACTTGCTGTCAGGGTGGCAAGGATTGCACAGCTAAACCTCGCAGGTGGTGGTGATCTCCTACCATTGGGGCAGGTACCATTGCCCCTTCCAAGGCATTCAAACATCGTCCTGAGTCTACGATTGCGAGAGCTCCTCCAAAAAAGAAGCCCAGATCTGATAACAATCTTGCATCTAGAGTGGAGCAGTTATCTGGAGACTTGGAAACGATGAAGTCTTGATTGCAAGCTCATCGTATGGACACACCTGCTTCAGAGGCTGGGACATCATTCCAATCAATGCCTGTTCTGACCCCGGAGGATGATGTGGCAGCATCTGCCTCTCATTTTCAGGTTGAGGAGGATGCACCATCCTCCCGTGTTTCTGAGGATGGTTCATATTCTTCCACACAGAGCCTTGGTAGTGACTCAACCAATAGCTCCATGCGAGATGTTATGTGCAGAGCTCTGAATCGTTTGCAGCTGGACCTTCCAAAGCCTGAACAGCCTGGCCCTGGTAGTGCTTTCTTTAGATGTGGGCGTGCCCCTACACCCTTTGCTGTACTTTCCCTCTGTGGAGTATCTCAGAGAGTTGCATGCCTGTTGGAGGGATCCAAGTGCTTTCTCCAGGCTCTTGTCAGATGGCCGGATTTTGGCTGCTATACACAATGCACCGGCAGCTGGTCTGGATTGCATGCCTGCTGTTGAACCGGCTGTGGCTTCTCTCATTGTTTCAACTGAGAAGGCCCTGCGGCAAGATGTTAGGTGTCCGAGACCCCAGTGCCGGGTGACAGATGACTTCATCACCTAAGCATGCAACTCCAGTGCGCGGTCGACTGGGCAATTCTTTAGGTCACTTGCTTTTGGCCCACTCTGCCTCCCTCCAGGAGGGTGATGGTGCTGCAACAGCGGCTAAATTTAGTGATGCGGCACTGCAGGTTTTTGCACTGATGTCAAGGGAGCTTGGACGTGTTATGTCTTTTCTGGTTCAGGCTCGCCGGCAGATTTGGCTTGTTCAATCTCCCCTGACGGAGGCGTGCTGCAGGACTCTCCTCAGTGTGCCTGTGGAACCTGGGCGGTTGTTTGGTTCAGCTGTCTTGAAGGCATTGGAATGGACTGTCCATGCTCAATAGACGAGGCAGCAACTTTCTGGTCTTAGCGGAGCTGTGCTTGCTCCTCAGCAACCTAGGCGCCCGACTGCTGGCGCCAGTGCTCGACCACCCACTCATAGTTGGCCTAGTGATGGACGTTTCCCTCAAGACAGACCTGGCAGGACTTTTCGTAGTGAACCTCACCAGCCAATGCGGCGGCCTAGAACTTCAAACACGGGTCGCTACCCCCCCAGGGCCCCTGAGGGCTGTGGGGCCAGGAATTGAAACCTTGAGGCCGGCTGTCGGATACTTCTCCCATTAGCAGCTCAGTTACTGGGCTGCTCATCTGTCGGATCCATGGGTGCTTGCCACTTTGGCTCATGGATACCGGCTGCAGTTCTGATGCCGGCCACACATGACAGGCCAGGTCAAGATGACAATAATCAGCGACCCGGCAAAAGCTCAAGTATTGGATCAGGAGTTGTCCACCCTCCTGGCCACATATTTGCTCGTGCCCAAAAAGACAGGCAGATTTCGTCCCATTCTGAATCTACAGGGACTCAGTTGTTTTGTGAAGGTCTTGCCATTCCACATGCTCACCACAGCCGAGGTAGGTTCTCCAAACCATTGCAGTGGGGGAATGGTTCATGTCTGTAGACCTCAAAGATGCTTACTTTCATGTGCCCATTGCTCTACAACACCAGAGATTTCTCAGATTTGCTTATTGGGGTGGTCATTGGCAATTCCGGGTTCTCCCATTTGGGCTCTCCCTCTCTCCGAGGGTGTTCACCCGATGCGTGAAGGCGGCCCTTGCTCCTTTGGCCATATCTGGACGATTGGCTGACTTGCGCCCCATCCAAAGTGTCTGTGAAGCAGGACAGAGATTGCCTGCTTGCACATGTGGCCCAGTTGGGGTTCACAGTGAATATGGAGAAGAGCAACCTGACTCCAACTCAGGCAACAACTTTTCTTGGCCTTGACTTGGACACTGTGACGATGAAACCTCGCCCGTCCCTTTGTCGCTGAGACGATATTCAAACTTTGGTCTCTCACTTCAAACTGGGCAGTCTGCACCCATTTGTCAGCTTTCTTCAGCTCGTGGGAAAGCTGACTTCTGTCACACGAGTTGTGCCTCTTAGTCTGCTGTTACTGCGTCCGCTACAAATGTGGCTGAACAGTTTTCATCTGGACCCTGCACGGCAACAACAACGGATGCTCAGAGTGATGTGGCAGTGCTCCCATGCACTGACCCCATGGAGGGAGAGGAGCTATTTGTCACAGGGGGTCCCCATGGGTCTGGTGGTGTGTCACAGGTAGGTGGTCACCACAGATGCCTGCCTCACAGGATGGGGTGCTGTATGGCAGCACAGGACAGCTCAGGGGGTTTGGTCTGCCAGAGATCGCTTAGACCACATACATGTCTTGAAGTTGGGTGCTGTCCATTTGGCTCTCAGGTTTCTGTCAGACAACATTTTGACTGTTTATCACATCAACAATCAGGAAGGGTGTCAGGTAAGCACGTCTCGAGATCTGTTAACATGGGCTGTGTCGGGAGACGGAAATCAAGTGGTGGATTATCTTTCCCGGAGGGAACCTTCACCAGGGGAATGGCGTCTTCACCGAGAAGAGGTGCACAGGATCTGGAACCTGTTTGGGTGGGCAGAGGTAGATCTGTTCACCTCAAAGGAGTCGACTTACTGTCCTCTGTGGTTCTACCTCGTGAGGGAGCCAGGTTCTCTGGAACACGATGCACTGGCACACACTTGGCCCCAGTGCCTCCTCTATGCTTTTTGCCCTCTTCTTTTTGATTTGGCCAACCCTACAGAGGGCTCTCCAGGAAGGCCATAGTCTGTTGCTGGTCGCCCCATACTGGCCGGCACGACCGTGGTTTCCATTGCTGTACAGTCTGTGTTGCGGTCTCCCGCTGATCAGTCTCACTAATCCTGTTCAACAAACACTGTTGAATGCCAGGGCAGCCTCCACCTGTCAGCAGTATAGGAACAGGTGGAAGTTGTTTTCTCACTGGTGCTCTGCCCACGGTGAGGATCCTGTGTCTTATTCGGTGCCTGTTATCCTGGAGTTCCTCCACTCTCTCCTGGATAATTGGACAGTCTGCATCCACTCTTAAGGTGTATGTTGCTGCTATATCCTGCCATCATGATTTGGTTGGAAGCTGTACAGTTAGGGGCCATAACTTGGTTTCTCTTTTTCTATGGGGTGCTCGCAGGTTGCAACCACCAACTATACCACAGGCTCCAGTGTGGGACTTGCCGTTGCTCCTGGAGTCTCTATGTGGCCCTTCATTTGAGCCTTTGGCACAGGCGGAACTCAAGTAGCTTTCATGTAAGACTGCATTTTTATTGGTTGTTGTGTCAGCGAAACATATCAGTGAGTTACATGCCCTTTCTGTCAGCCCTTCCTGTCTCAGGTGGAGTCCGGATGGTTCTGGTGTCACTCTGTAGCCAAACACAGCGTTTATGCCGATGGTGTTGTCCCAGTCTCATTGTAACAAGCCTTTGAGTTTGGCTCGGTGTGAGCCCCTGCTTGAAGAAGACGGGGACAAGTTACAGTTGTTGTGCCCAGTCTATATCACAGTCACAGCAGGTATGAGGCGTTCAGACCAGCTGTTCGTGTGTTACGGGGGTACTAAGAAGGGCTGTCCTCTTTCCAGACACTGCCGTTCACACTGGGTTGTTGAGACTATTCACCATGCCTACAGCATTGCAGGCCGCAACCCTCCATCTGGTGTGAGGGCCCATTCTGCTAGAGGCGTCTCCACTTCATGGGCAGCCATGAGAGGGGTCCCTTTGGAGACGATATGTGCTGCTGGATGTTGAACTTCACCAAGCACATTTGCCAGATCCTACAACCTCAATGTGGTCTCTCCCCATCCTCTTGGCATGGTTCTTCATGAATCTTTGGGGTCCTCTCAGTGAGGTATTTGCTCAGGATTCTTCGTGACATAGGCCGTTTCCCAATTCACCGACGGCACGCTTGTGAGTGTGCACTCGGTCTGTCGTCGAGACGGCGCACACTCGCTCTGTCCTTAGTGCACTACGTTTCTCACATGGGCGTCTGCGAAATTGAACAGGTCCCGCCTCAGCTCAATGAGCCGGGTGGTCTGCTCCTTGTTCCCTAAAGACAAAAATATTATTCTATTGCGACTAGTAATACTTGGAATTGGGACATGGCCAATGTTCCCCCTAATTTTTAATGTTTCTGAGCAAACACACAATAACTCCACATCCGAAATGCACCCCCCCCCCCGCCCCGCGCGGCTCGCACTTTGCAGATATAAAAAAAAAAAGACCCCACGGCTGAATAAAAAGCGGAGATCCGCTAAAAAGCTCTTTCATCCCTGATTTACAGTGCACTGCACAAGTTTTCTTGTGCGCTGAGAATGTGCGAGCAGTGCACAGCTTAGAGTAAACGCTGGACATGGCGACACTGTAGAATATCCAGCATTACAACAGCAAAGGAAATATAGAAGTGTAAGGGGAAAAGCATGTGAACGGTAATACAGGTGCCGTGAACTATGCCGTTACGGCTACCGTCACACATGTTTAGCGTAGTTTATGAAGAGTTTCATGTTCCATAGTTGTAGGTGAGGTGAACCAGTACGTATGTTTTATAGTGACGTCGCAACTCTCACTTGTGGATGTCGCTGGCGAGTCGGTCTTTGTAGTCATATATCCTCCCGCGCTGTGCATGCTGGGGCTTTTAAGTGTGCGAAGCGTGCATGTTTGCACGCTTGGTCCACGCCCCGATTTCCATGGAAACGACGGCGCCGTTCAGACCTCGTCTCGACGGTGCAGGGGGAAAAACACGAATGGAACGGCGCTTGTCGCGCCGGATATGACGCATATCCCGTTCCAAGGACGCTCATAAGTGTGCCGTCGCTGAATTGGGAAACGGCCATACTGTAGCTGGTATTAGTCATTCAGTGCTTTCAGCACTGCCCTCTGGTGGTCAGGAGGGATGAAATAGAACGAAAGTTATGTATGTAACTATGGTTCTATGAATCCCGGATGACTGCCAGAGATTCTCTGTCACTCAGGATCCTTGCGTTTCCGCAAGAAAATTCTGTAGGAACAGAGTCACGGATGACGGGGGACTATATTACCTCCGGGGTGTTATCCTGGGTCACGGGTGTGACTCATTTGGTATTACAGTGGTCCCTCGTTTGTCGCGGGGGTTAGGTTCCAGAAATAACCCGTAATGAGTGAAATCCGCGAAGTAGGACAACTTTATATTTTACAATTATAACACATGTTTTAAGGCTGTAAACGCCTTAAAACACTGGAATTAACGTTTCCTAACATTTCTCTCATTTAAACACTCAAACTTTCGTAGATTTTTAACAGAATCTATTAATAGTGAAGCGTGGGGGCTCCGCTGGGAGCCCCGCCGGACGCGCGAGGGGAGCAGAGACATGAGTCACTGGATCCGCAGGAAGCACTGCGCTCACTGCCACGTCCCGGGATGCGACGCGCACCAACCCCTGTGTGAAGTGCGAGTGGTCAAATCCGTGACAGAGCAACATGACCGGCGCAAGGCCGGGGCTGCGAGCACGAGATCGAACCACGGCGCCCGGACCATGCCTCCCCCTCGGGACCACGTCCTCGCAGCCCAAGCCACAAACCAAACACGCACAAACGAACGCAAGAGCCGCACGAAACCAGCAAAGAGCCGCACGGGGTGATTTAATCCTGGTTTAGACCTGGTCTACTCCCGGTTTAGTCCAGGTCTAGACCTGGTCCAGTCCTGGTTTAGTCCAGGACCAGTCCAGGTTTAGACCAGGTTTAGACCTGGTTTAGTTTTGGTCTAGACCTGGTTTAGTCCACGTTTAGTCCTGGTCTAGTCCTGGTCTAGTCCTGGTCTAGTCCCGGTCCCTACTACATCCCCCATCTATCAGTCGGCAAAGGTCTACAGTCTCTTAGCCAAACAGGACGCAGAACACAATGTTACAGTATAAAAAAAAAAAGTTACACTATAAAAAAAATAAAAATAAAATCCGCGAAACAACAAGGCTGCGAACAATGAACCGCAATAGAGCGAGAGACCACTGTACTACTCGAACTACGCATGTGCGAAGGGAACATTCAGTGCTTTGAGCATCCAGGATTCACAGAACCATAGTTACATACGTAAACTTCGTTTTTGTGCCAAATATACCTTTTGGAACTATGTCCAAGGTTTCATCAGACCATAACACATTTTCCCACATGTGTTTGGGAGATTTCAGATGTCTTTTTGCAAAATTAAGCCGGGCATGGATGTTTTTCTTGTAAGATAAGGCTTGCCACCCTAGACAGGAGATTGTTGTCACATGTACTACACAGCTTGCCTGGAAGAATCCATGACTCATCGCTGTACCAGCGAGTGAGTCTGGTAACGCTTGATCCACAGAATGCGCACGTAGACAGACAGCTAAGTGAACCAATCAGAGATTGCGCCATCTTGATTCAAAACTGAGGCGGAACTTCCGCTGCCTAAGAGTGACTTTGCGGGCAAAGGCGGGTGCACTGACGTCACCATCTTTGAACGAATCAGAATCGCGGAGTCCGTTTGTAACCGGAGGAGCGAGAGTGGATGGAGGGTGTCCAAATGGTATCGCGCTGTATAGCAAATACAGAGAGATATCATTTGGCTGGCCAGGTAACTACACAGCCAGTACTTGCCAGAAATTCCTGCAGCTCCTTTAGTGTTGCTGTTGGCCTCTTGGCAGCCTCCCTGACTAGTTTTCTTCTTGTCTTATCAATTTTGGACGGACGTCCTGTTCTTGGTAATGTCACTCTTGTGCCATATTTTCTCCACTTGATGATGACGGTCTTCACTGTGTTCCATGGTATATTTAATTCCTTGTAAATTCTTTTGTAGCCTTCACCTGACTGACATTTTTGAATAATGAGATCCCTCTGATGCTTTGGAAGCTCTCTGAGGACCAGGGCGTGTACTGGAAGATGTGGCTACAAGAATGTCAGAAAAGGTCTTCTAGAACAGCTGAACTTTATTTCAATCAATCAATCAATCAATCAAACATTATTTATAAAGCGCTCTTCATACAAAAAATGTAACACAAAGCGCCTTACAGTGATTAAGGATTAGGAGATTGACTTTTAATTGATCTCACACAGTAAAGAAACACGTTTCCCTGTACAATGAAATTCTTACTTTGCTGAACACCCTGGATGCCAAGAGCATGCAAAAATTTTAAATAGATAAATAAGATAAAGAGTAAAGCATGTAAAAAATATAATCAAATAGAAACTATCTTTACAGAATATACACTATGAAAAATATAGACTAGGTGCTATGTACATATTTACAGATAATGTGCAACATTAGTTTTATGTGCAACTGTCAGTAGTAAAACATGGTTGATATAGTGCAAACAGGAAGTATAAACATTCGAGCAGTTACATGTGCAGCTGTAATCTGACAGATTAATTTAACAGTTGGTCAATAATAGTGCAAATTACTAATGTGCAAAGTATAGGTCAATCAATGTCCAGGAGAGGGGGCTATTACTCAGTAGTTCAAGAGTCTGATAGCGATTGGGAAGAAAGAGTTCTTAAGTCTGTACCTCCGGCCTGAAGGTAGGAGAGTGAATAGTCCATGTTGGGGGTGGGTGGGGTCTTTGATGATGAAGGCAGCTCTCTTGTGGACTCTGCGATAGTAGATGCTCTGCAGAGAGGGTTGAGGAGTCCTGGTGAGTGTGTGCTGACTCCAGTTTAACATGAGTTTGGATGGAATTGTTAAATCTGAACACAGCCACATCCCGAGTTATAAAAGGATGTGCACACTTATGCAGCCACATTATCTCAGTTTATTTTTTCTTCATCTCCCTGAAAGATTTCTGATTGTTTTACAGTTACGTTGTACAGGTTATAGGTCACATGAAAGGTGAAAAAAGTTGTGAAATGATTTATCTTGATGTAATTTTTTTTACATCACAAAAACCTGGCATTTGAACAGGGGTGTGCAGAGTTTTTATATCCATTGTAGGTGATGGAACCCCAACCAGAAAGTTACATAGTGCACTTTTAAACTGTAGTTGATTCTTAAACTGTAGCTAATTCTTACTCTTTTAAAAATGATACAGATTGATACAGGAGCACCAATTTACAAGCACAATGAAGTAAGTATCTAAATAATTTCAATTCAGTCTCGACTTCAGAAGCTTAAACCTACAATACATGTATAGTGCTTTTTAATTTGGTTCTTTATATCATTATCAGATGAAAAGAAAACACACCAACATTCTTATAGAGGTGCAAATGCAAGAATCTTCAGAGCCCTGGAAGTGTCATAGGTGAATAAATAAAATAACAAGGCGTGCGCACGCCTTATAATCCGCGCACGAGTTATAAGGCGTGCGCACGAGTTATAAAGCATGGGAATTACTTATAAGGCGTGCGCACGAGTTATAAACAGCTCAAACAACACACAACTGCTGCCTTCGATTCATCACTCTCTGTTAAGTTTCGTTTTCGTCACACTTCTTGTTACTAAGGCTACTCAGATTCATATCTGGTCTTCAACTGCCATCTACTGGTCACAAAGTGCAACAGCACCACAATAAAGCCAAAATAAAAGACACAGCTCATAACAGGGCAACAAAAAGACAGAAGATGAGAATAAGGGAACAACAAAAAAGACAAGAAAATGGGAGTACACTATAAATGCATTACTTTTTGCTGTAACGCAGTAATGTAAGGCAATACATGGGGGAAATCTGTAATATATACTACTATTTTGAATGAGGAACAACAGGCATTTCCAGTCTACTGTGAGGCGGGCATGACTCACTTTGTGCTTATGAACATCATAATGACCTGTGAACCCCTCTACTATTGTGTATAGAGCCTGCATCAATGCTACCAGCAGGCCTTGGTGACATTTTATTGCCTAAATGTCATGCATTAAATTTAAATAGAAATAGAAACTATATAAAAAATATGATTGGCATATAAATACTATATAACATAAATAATATAATATCAATAATATAATATACATATATAACTGCTTATTTGACCAAATTCATTACATAAAACAACAAGGAGATGTCAATACTGTTCTTTCTATGGTGTAAAACCATTGACATTTTCCTTTACCCTAAATGGTCAACATATCCCAGGAGATACAGTTCATAAAATCCAAACCATATGACATATTTGCACTCTTGACGGGTTGACCACGTGTGATCCCAGCTCCCTCAGATGAGCGCTGCTGTTGTGTCCTTGGGCAAGACACTTAACCCCACCTTGCCCCCAGTGGCTCTGTGGACACTGGTAGCCCCCATGGCAGAAGATACATCAAGGCCTGTTGTGACGTGAGCCGTCCTCCTGTGGACCCACCACCTGCGGGGGGATTCATGGGGGCTGGTGCATTGTGTTCTGGGCAGCAGAACACTGCTTGGACTGCTGCCTCCACGACCCAGAAAATGGAAAAAGCAGAAGAAAATGAATGAATGAATGAATGAATGAATGACATATTTGAAAAATTCCAAAAGATTTATGTTATTTGGGTGCAAATAAGATCTTTCCAAACATGTAACAAAAGTTCCAGTAGTGACCATTTAAGGGTTAACTGCATGGCTCAGTGGAGACACCCACAGGATATGAAGGGAAAAGAGGAAACCTGTGCTTGAAGTTGCTGTTTTAAGACGCAAGTGTGAATGTCATGGCACCATAGCTGACACAGCAATGAAAATAAGAAGGTAGCATTAATTGTGTAAGTGTGTAAAATCAAAACAATGTGATTGGAAAATATTTTACAGCCAGGTTGAGAACGATTCCATTAGCTCCTCCAGTTCATCCTCAGGAAACATTTCATGTATCCTCTTTATAATCTTCAGAACCATTTGGTCCCGAAGACTGTCTGAAAACTCCACTCTCTGGATCATGTTTCCCAGATCTTCAGAGACACTATCCAGGATACGATAAGTCAGTCCAATGGCTGGGATGCTGAGCTCAGATGATGGCATACTGAGCAAATCAGCATCAACTGGAGGCTGCCGCAGGCTGTAGAAGAGCTTTGGGACAACCGCCAGTACCACGTCTCTGGGCTGGAGCAGGCAGGGACAGTCCTCTTTCTACTCATCTCTGTTCCTCTGCTGGAGTAGATTTTCGAAATCCTAAATTACGGAACTGATAAGCTGGTCCCTCAATGCAATTGGCACGCTTTTTATGAAGAAATGTGGGGTTGGGAGAGCTGACTTATCCGGACAGAACTATTTACTTATTGGATTTTTGATGGCAAGACATCTGATGATTGGCCAGGGGATGTTTCTGATCCATCGGAGAATTGGAATACTGGCAGCGAGTAAGAGTCCCCCGAAGCTGTCGGCTGTCAATTTAGACCACAGTGGAGCCATTGCGGACTAGGGAAGGACTACAACAGAAGGTGACACAGATTGAGAAACTATACCATCTCCAATCTGTGGATAGTTGGGGACTTTGCAGTACCAGGTTTTAGACCAATTGTCCATTCACCTGAGTTCTAAAGTGTGTTTGATTATGCACATCCTCCCCTTTGACTAATTTCAGCTCTTCCAGAAAATCTGCAATAAACAGGACTGCTGTATTTTGTCTGTTGCACTGGACATTCCCAAGGACATAGCTGTGTTAACACAGCTCACCATGAAATCAAAGGACATAATTATCAATTGGCTAGAACATGTTGACACATATTTATAAAACACTCTGCCCTTCTCACATAGCTGTCTGCCTCAGTTGTCATCATCATTCTCTATTTTCCACTCTTGTTCCTACCCTCCCGTAATATTTACCAAACAAAAAGACGCTCCGTGTTTACCTGTCCCATTGTTTTGTCGTATATGTTTGTGACTATTGCTATTGATGTACTTGCATTTTTTTTTTCTACTCTGTTATCTCCAAGATGGCGGCGCACAGACACAGCGGCTCCTCTCTGTGCCGTACTTTTTCTGCTTAGCCAGAGAGAAACCTAATTTTGATTCACTGTATGTCGTGTACATATTGCAGAATTGACAATAAAGCTGACTCTGACTATGTCTATAGTGTTGGTTTAATAATAATGTAACTGCCCCATTTTAAAAATTATCTTTTGAACAATTAGAATAGTTTTCTTAGGAAATGCAGCTGTCACACCACAGAACATCGTTTTTTTCAGAAAAGTTGAATTTTACAAAAATAAGAAAATGATAATTATTAAATTTTGTTCTGTAGCTTAAATCCTTAACTCCAGCACTCTTCCTGGTGCATAAATGACAGATGAGCTCCTTCTGGTTTTTGTGTGACATTCTTTTTAAATCTAATTTTTTCATGTCACATCACAGGACCCCTCTGGATTACAGCATGTTTCTATGTTTATTACATGCATGCTTCCCTATGCCAACACCTTTATGAACTGTCTCTCACAAGAGACTCATTCTAGTACCAACCACACTACATTATAGTGTTTACTATTAAAATACAAACAACTTCATTCTAAAACTATATGTCATTTATACAAGACAATACTTGTGCACAGCACAGTTGAATTTTGGAAAAATAATTTATTGTGATGATGCCGAAAATCTGGTCACGTTCCCAGCCTATATTGAAATATTATCTTCAATGTGTGTCCTAGTGTCTGCTGCCTAATAGTTTTTATTTTGCATTCAAATTAAAGCATGAATGCACATAGGGCACATTTGTTTGAAAAACACAGCTAAAATATTGGTTGTTTTACAAAGAAAACCTTATAGAACATGTCTAAAACATGTGACACATGAATTTAGAATATTATAACTACTGTGATACAAACCTCACATGCCCACCGAGGCTGAAGCGACATTTTAAACGCACATTTATTGATTAATCTGATTTTCCTATTGTTCTGTTTATCTTTGTCCGCTGCGTTTGACAGTGTCTTTTGATTGACGTCCACGGCAGCCAGCGAGCGCCAATGTTTAGATCTTTTGTCCAATCCCGTTGCGGAAAGGGCGGGACGCGAGTCAGTCAGGTGAGGGACATCAGTACATTCTAGGCATTTCGTCCGAGTAGGAGTGGTTTAAAACTTAAAAGGTATTATTTCGTCTATAAATATAATTTCAATTGTCATACTTGTTTTTTTTTCTTTTCTTTTGGCATTTCAAAAAATATTTCAGCGTGTTATTATATATTAATATTATTTTAATTTGTTTATTTTTTATTCTGTAAGCTTGCTCTGATTTGCTAATTAGTAGCAACATAGTCAAATTAAATTATAATTTGAATAAAATATCATACAATTATATGGTGTTTTTATTTGTGTTTAGTTAATTTATAGTGTCTAAATCTTTAGATCTGTCTGATTTTGAGTTTAAAATAACTAGCTCGGATTATTAAATTATATATATATATATATATATATATATATATATATATATATATATATATATATATATATATATATATATATATATATATATATATATATATATATAATTTTCCATAAACTGACCCGCCCCCGGACAAAATGCCTAGACTCTAGACTCTTCCATCTGTCAGCAGCTTCCCTTCAGTGCTGAGCTGCGAATCAGCGAGGGACATCTGCGCATCTAATTTGGGATAAATGGACGAAAATGGGACAGAAACGACTTGAAATCAGTGGATACACGCGCACAGACTTTAATCGGACTTTATACCCCGGGACTGGTTTGTTAAATATTCCAAATCTTGTCTTTTAAGTGGCTGAATTTGCAGAAAAAACGAGGAGGCGGCCTGAAGTGTAACGCTACGGGCTGCGTTAGCTTTAGCATTGAGCTTAAACACAAAAACAACACACCATCTGAGCTGCTTTATTTATCCTGAAAATCTTTAATGTTTTCTTCTTTTATATCCATTATATTTGTAATATCAACTTAACTATCATCCCATGTAGACGTGACTGCAAAGCTACGCTGCTAATTTGACAATGCTAGCTTGTTATCCTGTCAGATTTAGACATTATAACTGAGATTTCTGCATATTTTGTCATGTAGCAATAATTTATAATGGTTTAAACAATATATTAACGTTTTTTGGCTTTTTGCAGAAGATTTTTGCATAATATTTTTACTGTAAAGGCAACTAACCAACGCATCGGGTGTGTTATTAATAATTTCATATCTGCCATTTTAATATCTATGAAATCCAGGTTAATCTGCTGCAAACAATGGGATTTTCAGTCTAGATTGCCACTGCATATTTTATAATCCACGTGAATGCATATCATTTGTATTTTTGTGTATAAAGTGTATTTTTGGTTGAATTTTTACCTGCGGGATTGTGAAGCTGTGAACTTGTAATATTGAAGACATCGCTGCATTACAAAACACTACATTTTTACGCATTCCTCCAAGACATTTGAGGATTTAAATATATTTTTGAAGCTGCACTGTTTTGGAAAAGGTGATCGAAGACGCAAATTTCTAAACTGGACCCGTATTTTGCAAGTTTGAGCCAGAACACGCACGTTGTTTTGATCACTGTAGCTGGAGTCTGTGGGGGTTGGTTGCTGTGCTTGGATCCTCGGGTGTCTCCGGGACTTTTCAGCGGACCTCCTGCAGATGTGAGCGGCGATGGGGAGCCAGGGCAGCCCGGTGAAGAGCTACGACTACCTGCTCAAGTTCCTGCTGGTGGGAGACAGCGACGTGGGCAAAGGGGAGATCTTGGACAGTCTTCAGGACGGCTCTGCGGAGTCGCCTTACGCATACAGCAGCGGTCAGTACAGCAGATATGTGATTATAATGGTTTTGTGTTTAAAAATTTCCCATTTATGTCCAGGTTGCCCCATTTTTTCTATAAGAGAAAGTCTGATTATAAAAAAATGTCGCAAAAATTGTGGCATATTTGTTCAGATAATTACTTTAAGGTGCATTGTGTAACTTTTCTGGTGGATGGTCAATTAATTGCTTTTCTCCATGGAGATGTTATTATTTTGTCTGGAATGTTTCACAGTATCGTATTATACCTTTCTATCTTCACGGAGACCAAACCAGACCAAGTTACCGGTCAGAACTGTGGAGAGGTGACCCCGCTCACACTCAGCCTGTTTTTCTAGGTATTTTTGAGCTATAAGAACCAAATATAAGATAGAGCTGTTTAATGTCATACTGTGGAATATTCTAGGTAGAGAAAAAAACAGATGACGGACTTCCAACCAAAAAGTTACATAGTACATCTATAAGTACACTGATGCAGTTGGCTGCTGCTGCTCATTGGCTCTGTTTTTAATTGTTTTTATCTGTAACAAGATCCATCAGTACATTCTTCAGCTGTAGCACTTATTATGTGATTTGTAATTTAGTGTTTTAGTTTGTTTGGAAATACCAATCTGAGACTTTGAAGTTCTAAAAGGCAAAGTAATCTTAGAATTTTCATTTAGCCTAATGTTAATCTGATTTTAAAGTGCCCATATTACACTATTTTCAGATGTATATAATGTTTGTCCTCATCACAAATAGACCTGGAGTTCTGTTTTGTTTCATTCACAAATGTTTAACACACAAACCCTGCAGATTTACGGTTTAAATAGTTTAGTTCTTGTTTCAAACAGAAAACACTCACACCTTGTGATGTCATGTGGTAGTACAGGAAGTGCTCCACTGTGTTTTTAAACTGCAGCCTTTGTGGTCTTTTGATTACGAGTCTTGCATATGTACTTTTAAATCTGGAGTGGAGCAGCGTTGTCCCAGTTTTCGTGTTGTGATGAGTTGTGAGAGAGGAGAGATGCTCCTCTCTCTGTCTCTGTTCATGTCTTTCTCTACCTCCCCCCTCTCCATCTTTCTCTCTATTTAAAACAAAGAGCTGTCTCTCTTCGTGCATTGTCTCATGTGGTTCTGACTCATGGTGCCATCTTCTGTGTCATCGTCGACAACATCATCAAAGTCACTACAGTTTATTTTTGGACATTTTTCATTCTTGTTCTGTATTTACCCACAATATTAAGAACTTGAGACCAATATGTGCGACCAATATTTGCACTTTTATTGGCCATCAGCCTTGAATCTCCAGCACAGGGCGATATTTTTTTTGGTTGAGCTACTGCGTAAAAAAATCCACATAATGCTTAATTTTAACACTTACATGGTAAAAGTGCACAAAACATACACAGCTGTCATATAGGGTTGGGGTAAAAAAAAAAAAAAAAGTCTGTGGGTGAGTTTGTAGTAAATTTAAATGACATCAATTTGAGAAAATGGTTAAAAAAAAAAAAAAAAAATCACTCAAGAATCTCAGTAGAGCTCATTGGCCTTTGGTTTCCCTAGAGTCTAAAAATCGATTTGGCCATGAAAAAAACATGAGTAAATCTCTATTAAAAACACATTATTTTAGGGAGGGGCAATATTGACTAAAAAATAGAGCGATATGTTTTTTTTTTTTTTCATGGCTGATGCAAAGAATCGAGATATCGATGGCAGATCAGCTCTGGCGATATTTTCTGGGCCGATATTTTGAGCCAGTTCATAGTTAACTTTATTGTCGAAAAACCATATGTACATGACACGTAGTGAATCGAAATTTAATTTCACTAGCTAAGCAAGGACATTTTGATAGAGACGGCCAGCGGAGGGGCCGCTGTGCATGTGCTAACTTGGAGATGAAAAGTTGCAGTACAATCAATGACAATATTCACAAACGTGTTACAACAAAAACAACTGGACAGGTAAAACACACTGCGTTTTTTTTCTTTAGTGACAGACGGGAGGGTAAGGAAGGGAGCAGGCCAGAAAATGTATGAAATTGATTGAAAACTGAAGTAGAGGCGAACATTTCTAATTGACAGGGCAACGTGTTTACATAATATGTGTCAGAGTGTCCTGGCCAAATTGAAAGATGTCCGTGATTCATGGTTCGCTTTGTAAACACAGCTGTGAAAGTCCTTGGAAGTGTACGAGTGCAACAGAAACAGTCAAAACAAGGAAGAGTTCCATTGATACCAAGATTTTCCATGGGGACTGATTTAATTACATCAAGGGCATTAATTTAGCATAATCAAATACATTTTAGAGACCCAGGCGAACGGGCAATTAGCCAGAACCCTGGTTCTGCCAGACCCCCATCTTCATGTTACCCTGTACAGTTGCTAGAGACCTAGACAGTTCCTCTTGGCGTACAGCAGTTGCTGCAGACTGTGCTGTGCTGTTTCTGCACAGTTCTGTCAGCATATTTCCAGAATTCCTGTCAGAATATTTTCCACAAATTAAATAATTTGTATTTATTACAAACCTTTCTACAAACCTGTTTTAATACAAACTGGATATGAGAGCTGATTAGTCATATTTGTTCAATGTCCTCTACATAGTATAAAGATTAGTGCCTATTCTTTAGGCAACTGGTTGGCCCCAGCAAAATACTAGCTTCTGCTGGAGATTTAAGGTCAATGGCTAATGCACTATAAGCGCAAATTTATATCGCAGTGGAGTTCTTCTTGTATTACCAGTTGATGACATCGCGAAGGTAGAACTGCAGCAAAAATGTGAATGAAATAAAACACAACTCCAGGTATGTTTTTGATGAGGAAACATACATTATATCATACATAAAAATGTGTGTAATATAGACCATTTAAAAGCTCCTTCACCCTTTAGTGCTGGGAGCTGGGAGACTGTGAGCATCTATAGATGAAGTGAGGGCGATAACGTTCTGAAGCTTCATGAAAAATGAGTCTTTAACAGAAAAACATTAATATTTCAGCTCAAAAATCAGGGCGAGGCAGAACTGAGCACAGGCCTGGAGCTGTGAGGAGGGACGGGCTACAGATGACTGACAAAGTGTACAAGTGCAAACCAACACAATAATCCAGTCCAATCCAATCCATTCTCTTCCGCTTGTCCGGAGAAGAAGCCAACACAATACAGTTATAAATAGGGCTGTCAAAAGTATCAAATCAGACACTAATCGATACTAAAACTAGAATCAAAACTAGATGTTCGTTTGAGCAGGTATCAATACTAAAAAAGACAAGCAGGTGGCGGACCCTCCACTAGAAATGTTAATGTTCCTTTTAATGTTGAAAATCACATTCTATTGTCTAAAGTAAGAGTGTTTTTTTATTATCATTGTGGTATCGGCATCGGAATTGAGTTTTAGTCTATTCCTTAGTATCGAAATCAAGTTTGAAATTTTTGTATTGCGACAACATTAGCACAGCTTAGGTTTCTAAGTAAGGTTTTCTTTGATTCTTAGATCATTTGCTCCCCCACTCTCCTCTGGTTGTTAGATGTGTGACGATATAAAAATCTCTTGGTACAATATGTTTTTGATATGTATCTCATGGTACAATATTTATTGGGATATTTTGTGAAGGTGAGCAAAACTGTGAATATGCTACTTTTTATTTTTTAAATGCCTTGACAAGACTTCGTTCTATGCATGATGACAGAACCAAATATTAACAGTTATTTCTTAATGTAATCTGCACTTAAACAGAGCAAACAATTGTGGTTTATGTAGTCCCCTCTGTTTTTTTAACTATTGCTGCACCACAACATGAATTGTGAATGAATTTAAGCAAAGAGACTTGTTATTTGATATATTGTGATCGTATACAAGACTTTAGACTATACAATATTATGATATTTCTATTATGTCAGTACTGGTTGTAGATTTTTTTTCCTGTCCTATAGGCGTCACTGGCCCCTCTGCACTGTCTTTGGTGTAAACATGTTTTATATGAGTTACATGAGATCAGAATGAGACGAGTTTAAACAGAGTCTGAACCAGAGAGACCGGTCCAACACAGGCGCTAACCTGCTTCTAACTGTAAACTCCAGCCTCCAAAAACATAGGGGTATTCCACGAACACGGCTAAGCGCAAAGCCCGGCTTTATTCGACAGTTCGCGCTAGTTTTAGTGAGAGTTCGGTTCCATGACTCTCGCTAACCTTAGTCCCCGCTGAGTTACTGGGGCAACATGGCTCCCCCGGCTAACCTGATCCGGGGCAGGCTAAAGACGAGGCTTAAACAGGCCGTGTCGCAGAGAATACGTACCGGAAGTAAACAGTGTCAAAAAACAGTTCCGCTCACCTCCCGCATGACTATCTTGTCCGAAAACAATATCAGCAAAAAAAAATTACCTTACGTTCTTAGTCAGTTTTGACAAATTTCCAGTAATTCAAAAATATTCTTTTGAACCGCTGTCTTTACGACATTATCAAATAGAAGAATTCCAGAGGTGTCACGGAGAAAGACTTTGGTCGAGTGGTTAAGGACTGTGTCTTTCACGTGGGAGACCCGGATTCGATTCCTGTTACTGACGGATTCATGCGCAAGTCAATTTTGTGTTACATTTTCACGAATTTACATTTGCCACACATTACACAAATGTGAATGAATTTAACCTAAAATTATTCATATCATCATAGAACTTATATCAACTGGGCCTAACATCACTCTCACTTGACGACATTGACACTTTATATTTTATGTGACATCTCTATTAAAGAATACAGTTAAAGGTAAACCTTTACTTTTAAAACAAAATGTAGCCAAATAACAGGCACACTCCATGATGCAACATTTCAATGATTCAACAAATTTGCTTCAGAGATGCTGTGCAAGTCTTTTTAATGAAATCCTATTTATCAATTTCCATCAATAGGCATAAAACAATAAAAGACATTAGGTATGACATTCTGGTGTGAGGTCACTGCTGGAGGACTGCTGAGGGTCAGGCAAGGCACTGCTGGAGGACTGCTGAGGAGGGTCCAAGTGTACGCCATCTTCAGTAACTAGAACACAAGCATACTATTAAAAAATACAAATGCTTAGATCACAGCTGAGGCATTAGCCTAGAGAATACCTTGACTAAACTCCTCACAAGAACTCGCAGGAAGGATCTTTGATGGGGTTCCTCTTTCAATTACCTCCACCAGTGGGCGACCCCGGTTTAGGGCCAGTCCCAGCTCCTCTGCAGGTGAAAGATTTTGAGGGGGGCTCCCACCTCCTGTGGCTTGGTAGCTACTATTCATTTTAAATTAAATTAAGGTACCATTTCAACAGTATTACTAATTTCACTGAATAATATTAATATTAGCCTACTTACCAATCTGCAAAATGTTTTTATGCTTTGTCTTTACCTGCAAAACACACACTTCACATTATTCCTGCTCAAAGACAACACAATTTAACGTATTAGCTGGAGCAAATTTACTTTTACACAGTAAAAATAAATTACAACTGACAAGACTGCTCTACAGATATGAATATAAACATTTTATGACATCAACTGTTCTCCCTGAGTATCAAACTCGCGTCTCCCATGTGCCAAACCGTAGCATATCCTCTCCCCTACGGACTTGTCTTGACACCAATGGTGAAAACATACTTTAAAAAACTCAACATTCAGCACTGTTATAGGACTTAACTTACGCATTTAAGCGCTCTGCGATCTTCTGCCGCACCATGTCTCTCGCCTTGGCTATTGCAAATGTGTTGTAGAGTTTCAAAAGCAACTTCTGTTCTGATGCGCTGAAATAATCGGCCCGAATCTTCAACAGCGTTTTTGACAGTCGCTTGTTCTGGGCTTCTTACGTCCGCCGTGCACGTGCCTAGGCCAGGACTGGATAGGCACGGCTGAAGTTAGCGCCGCTGAGGCACAGCTGAAATGTGTTAGTGGAACGACTTCAGGCTTTAGTCTAAGTTGCGGCTACCTCAGGCGAGGACTAACCACTTAGGCGCCGCTATGTTTAGCGACGTTCGTGGAATACCCCCCATGTCTCCCAGTTCTGCATTTATATGTCAACATTAAAGGTGTATTGTGTAGCTTTTTTCCTGTTGTAAGGTCCATCAAACGCTTTTCTCCGTGGAGATGTTTGTATGAAATGTTTCACAGTATGGCATTAAACCTTTCTATCTGCATGGAGAGGAAAACCAGACCAAGTTACAGGTCAAATCTGTGGAGAATTGACAGTCAGAATGCCTGTTTTTCTAGGTATTTTTGAGTTCTAAAACAACCTGTAATTGAATAAATATAAGGTAGAGCTGCTTAATGTCATACTGTGGAACATTCCAGGCAGAGCAGTGACATACCCATAGAAACAAGCATGTGACGGACCCTCAACCAAAAAAATCACACAGTGCACCTTTAAACTACGACTGAAAAGTGGAACCTGCATTTTTATGTTTCAGTCCGTTCAAAATTAGTTCATTGGTGTTGTCCCGATACTAAAATTTCAAACTCTTTTTTGATACTAAGGTGTAGAATCGATACTCAATACGATTCCGATACCACAATGATAATAAAAATACTCTTTTTTCAGCATTAAATGGTAATTTCTGTTCCCGTGTATCCTTATGTGTGTACTCCCTCAGTGGTCCTGTAGGTTCCTAAGTGGTCCATAGGCGTTTACTAGTCTATTTGCTCTTACACTTGTTCTGATACAGCTCCAGATCATTCTAAAGACATTCAGGAAAGGCTTTTTTAGTATTGATAACCTGCTCAAATAAGTATCTAGTTTTGATACTAGTTTTAATATCAGTTAGTGGAGGATAGCATTGTGAAAAGATACTAACAAAAAATATATTTGCCATTTCCAGTGATTGAATAATAGACTAACAGCACACACATAATTCCATTTTGTGTTCACTTTCTCATATCATTGCATTGGTTTAATTATTTTTATTCAGATTTAAAAGTCGTTTCTTCCATGTTTTTGCTGCAGGCATTGACTACAAAACCACCACAATCCTCCTGGATGGGCGCAGAGTGAAGCTGGAGCTGTGGTGAGTGTGCTGCCCCCTTCTGTTAACACAGGTGTACTGTCAGTGCTGCCAGAGAGCCCTTAACAACAAATTAATCATAAAACCTGTTGGTAAAACTTATTTACAATGACATTGTTATGATGAGACACCAGCAAACCATCTCATTAGAAATAAAACATCAGCTGAACCCTGCCCTAAAGCTGCACTTTGAACCTTTGCTGGTAGAGGGCCCCAGCTGCTCATCTGCCTCTTATTACCTTGCCTGGAATTAATACATATCTTAAATACATACATATTGCATATATTCAATTGTTTGTAACTTAAATTCTCCCAAGAGAAAACTTTTCTTTACTGCGAGTGGGGTCGCCTCTCCACAGATTTGACCTGTATTTTGGCCAGGTCAGGCCATCTGCTTGTTTCTGTGAAGATGGAGATGTTTAATACCATACGGTGGAACATTACAGACAAGACCATAATCTCTCCACAGAAACAATTAGTTTGTGGACCCTCCACCAAAAAAGTTACATAGTGCAGCTTTTCATGTTTTTCAAAGGAAAATTGAGTGAATTCCCTCTTATCCATCATTGCTCTGGAGCTTGGCTTGGCTTGGTAAAGCAGAAGCTGAAGAGACACACACCCATGTGGGAGGTACCACCCCTGGGGAGCTAGTACCCCCTCAACCCGGCCCCAGGACAGTTCACTTCAGACAGTGGAGATTTTAGACCACACTGATCTCCTCCTAAGTGGAAACATGGCTCTAGTGCATGTTTAAATGCTTGAATCCATTTTTGTGATGCACGTCTTTGTTGTCATGAGAAATAATCACTTTTAAAATCATGCAGTTTAATATTAGTACAACTTCAGAGTTGGGTCTGTTCTTAAGCCCTGTGGTTTTTGTGTTTCAGGGACACTTCTGGACAGGGCCGATTTTGCACCATCTTCAGGTCGTACTCTCGCGGAGCTCAGGTGAGGTTCTGACCTTTGATCTCTGACCTTTGTCTTCATGGAACTGTTTCAGTTTCAGATGCTTCTGTTTTCTTTCTTTTCTATGTTTTCTACTATATTCTCTTATTCTGTCCTGTTTGTGTCCAGGGCATCCTGCTGGTTTATGACATCACAAACCGCTGGTCATTTGACGGGATTGACCGATGGATCAGAGAAATCGATGAGGTGAAATACAGATGTGCTCCTAGTTTTAAATTTTATTCATGAAACTTTTTGCCTTAAGAGATGCAGAATGTATACCTATATTGTGTGCAAAGATTGTGTGCAAAGGTCCTCTTCCCGAGGACCTCCAGATCTAGACCAAGTCCGGACTATTCCAGGTCTAATCTAGGGCTAAACCTCCGCCGCCTCCAGGGGGTGCAAAACGTGGCAGATCACATCCTGACGGGGACCATAAAGTGGGAACATATTACATCAGTGTTTGCCATTCTCCATTGGATAGCTGTCAATTTTAGAAAACACTTTTAAATTCTGTTAGACACACTTTATTTGCTCCACAAGGGAAGTTATTTGGATACAGGAGCTCACACATCACAATATAATATAATATACAGTGCGTGAAAAGTCCCTCAGTCGTCCAGGTAGAATCCATGATAACAGGAGAAGTTCAATTTGTCAGAGCTGACGAAGCCTCTCGGATGAGCGGCGAAACGTTTTCAACCAAACAAACTTTGTCCAGTTGACAAATTGAACTTCTCCTGTTATCATAATATACAGTGGTACCTCACCTTAAGAAATTAATTCGTTCCAGAAGTGGTTTCGTAACGTGAATTTTTCGTAAGTTGAGTAGCTATTTCAATGGAAAAGGCCTGATTCGTTCCAAGTTTTTTTTTTTAATAGTGTAACTTTTTTTTTTATAGTGTAACATTGGTTCTGCGTCCTGATTGGCAAAGAGACTAGACCAGGACTAAACGTGGACTAAAACAGGTCTAGACCAGAACTAAACCAGGTCTAGACCACATCTAAACCTGGACTGGACCTGGACTAAACCAGGACTGGACCAGGTCTAGACCTGGACTAAACCAGGATTAAACCACCATGTGCCGCTCTTTGCTGGTTTCGTGCGGCTGGTTTGTGGCTCGGGCTCCAGAGGACGCGGTCCGGGCGCTGCGGTTCTATCTCGTGCTCGCAGCCCCGGTGCCGGTCGTGCAGACCAGGACTAGGGGTGCTCCTCACGCGGTGCGTGCTCCTCGCGTGGTGTGTTCATGTCTCCGCGCTGCTTCCGGAGTCGTGTCTCCCCCCACGCTTCACTATTTAAAAAATTTTGTTGAAAATCTTGCGTGTTCGGCGCTAGAGCTAAGAGGCCAAGAAAGGTGCTTTGTGAGCGGGGATAACAGCGGGGCGTGCATCTGAGCGCGCATTATTCGAATTTTTGAGATTTCGCATTTCGTAACTTGAATTTTCTTTCGTATCTAGAGACCAAAATTTAACGTGAAGGCATTTCGTAACTTGGATTTTTTGTATGTAGGGTCTTTCGTAAGGTGAGGTACCACTGTAATAACAAAAATATAAATGGTAATAATAAATTCAAAATAAGTAGCAAAAATAGCGTAATATAATAAGTCATAACTATATAAATGTATATGTTCAAATAAAAATTAAATATAGAAATAAGGAGTAGTATCTGTTATATACATGCATATATTAGTTTTTAAAAGCCTGCCTGGCCTGGCCCCACCGTACTGGTCAGAGCTCCTACAGCTCCACGGCCCAGCTGAGGTCAGAGGTCTGTGGACCAGCTGCACGTCTCTGACCCTCGCTCCAGACTGAGCACCAGAAGAGACGGGTTCACTGTGGCAGCTCCCAAACCCCCTTCTTTTAAACATCTGGGGGTGCTGCTGAGACACTAGAGCACTTTAAAAGTCTGCTGAAGACACATCTTCCAATTTCCTTATAGTCTCAGACTATTATTATTTATCGTAAATTATCTTAAAGGAATAGTAATGTTTTTTTACAATCTGAACCTTATTTCGGTAATAAAACAAAGTGAGTAACTCACCCATAGCACTTTGGTGTCATTTGGAGCATATCCGGAGATTTTGTAGTTTAGCGATATCCGTTAACGTGAGTGCTCGGGGCAAACGATTGCAGTCACCAAATAACACAAACTTTAGCACTTTTCAAATCACAGAAGCTCAATGTTAGTCTCCACTATCGCTGGAGTCAAAAGTGGCCTGTGATACGATATCCATCCATGTTTTCATTGGGTGACGAGGACAGTGCGCATGCGCATTCACAGCTGATTTGCAGATAACACGATACTCTCATAAACATCTTCGCTTGAGAAAACCCGAAATGGTGAGAACATGCATTTATCCTGGTTGTGAAAACCAAATGACAGCTTGGACAAAGTTAAGTTTTCACAGGCTTCCTCGTCACAATCCGGATTTATTGAAGTTGTGGCTAGTTGCTTTCAGAATGGACCCAAACACGAAAACATGGATGGATATCGTAATCCCACTTTTGACTCCAGCGACATTGAGCTTCTGTGATTTGAAAAGTGTTAAAGTTTGTGTTATTTGGTGACTGCAGTCGCCAGCCCCAAGCACTCAGGTTACGGATATCGCTAGACTACAAAATCTCTGGATATGGTCCAAATGACACCAAAGTGCTATGGGTGAGGCCATCACTTTGTTTTATTACCGAAATAAGGTTCAGATTGTAAAAAACGTTACTATTCCTTTAATCTTGTTTTTCTTGTTGCATACAGTGGTCCCTCGCTCTTTTGCGGTTCACTTTCCGTTGCATCGCTGTTTCGTGGATTTATTTATTTTTTTATTTTTTATTTTTTATTTTTTTATAATGTATCAGCGGAGACATGAGTCACTGGATCCGTAGGAAGTCCAGACCGGGACTAAGACATGAGGACCAGACCGGGACCAGACCGGGACCAGACCGGGACCAGACTGGGACCAGACCGGGACCAGACCGGGACTAGACTGGGACTAGACTGGGACTAGACCGGGTCTAAACCGGGTCTAAACCAGGTCTAAACCAGGTCTAAACCTGGACTAAACCTGGACTAGACCAGGTCTAAACCTGGGATGGTCACACAGGGTGGTAGGGACAGAGTCTATGATGTCCTTCACGAGAGCGGTTGACAGGAGGTGTGGCCTTTGTTTACTTGCACGAGCCGGACCATGGGAGAGCCAAGAATCAACACGGATGGGCCCGGACGGGGGAGCCGCATTGGGGGGGCACTCGCGCATGGAGAGGGGACAGTGGGTCTTCTCCCGTCACGCCTAGCGGACGAACCCGGCACGTGCAAGGCCAGATCTCCGGGGGGCACTGGGGCCGTAGCTGGGGAAGTCCTAGAGAGCAGTGGAGTATCGCTCTCATGATAGCCATGCCCCGAACTCCGGGGCGGTCTGATTTTGGAGCCGGGGTGAAATGCAACCAACCCTTGTGCAGGTTAGTGGGGGAAAATCCTCACGGTCCAGGATATTGAATTTATTTGACAAAGCTACATTCATAGTGGAAGAGCAGCACTTACTATGTCCGCAGCCATCACGGGAGGAGGAGGAGCAGGACAAGCGGCTTATTCGCTTACCTTGTCTGCAGTCATTACGGGCTACAACAATCCAGGGGTCTGCCTGGACTGGAGTAGAGCTGATCGGGGCTTTAGACCTAGCCCCTCGCTGAAGCCAATAGCGTTTGTACCTGGTCGGGTGGTGAGGGCTGGTGCTCAGAGGCGTCTTCGGAGCAGTGAACCGTGTCAGCCAGTTCGGCACTGTTAGCGGTGGCCTGAGTCTTGCCCAAAATGATATCCAGGTCGCTTTCCACTCGGCTTTTGCACATGGATATGTTGTTTTAAAACAACGCATATTCATGTGCACGTGTCCGCGCGCACGTGTCGTCCCCCCACGCTTCACTATTAATACATTTTGTTGAAAATCTACGAAAGTTTGTTTAGACAG
Source organism: Paratrypauchen microcephalus (assembly GCA_036785185.1). Classification (NCBI taxonomy): domain Eukaryota; kingdom Metazoa; phylum Chordata; class Actinopteri; order Gobiiformes; family Gobiidae; genus Paratrypauchen; species Paratrypauchen microcephalus. Next base: position 940,818 of record JAVJIX010000029.1, read on the forward strand.
AAAGAGTGTTTAAACAAGAGAGAAATGTGAGAAAACGTTAATACCAGTCTGAGAAAAGTGTATAATGTGTGTGGTGAGGCGTTTACAGCCTTAAAACATGTATTGTAATTGTAAAATATAAACTTGTCCTACTTCGCGGGTTATTTCTGGAACTTAACCCCCGATAAACGAGGGACCACTGTATTGTGTATTGTGGTTTACTGTGGTTGTTTTTAAATGTGCTATACAAATACATATGTGACTTGACTGTACTAAACCAGGTCTAAAAGTGGACTACATCATAGCCACTGTAGTTCTAAACAAGAATTACCCAAAGGAGGACAAAAAAAGTGGAGAAAATAAAATCTAAATGAGTTAAATTCACAAACTGAAGAACTCCAAGGACCACCTGAAGGAACTTGCGTACCACAGTTTTAGAAACCCTGGTATAGGGTATAGTGGAGTTTTATATCATAGTAACTTTATTTTTGTATTAAAAAAGTTTGATTTCATAAGGCTGTTCGCACACCAGAGAAGTGGCAAAGTATTAGAATGAAATAAAATTAAGAATAGAACTTAATAATAGTTATATTGTCATTTCTTCTCACAATCATCTTAACACTAAAATTTGATATCGTGACATCACGTGTTTCCAGAGATGTAAATGTAGTGACCCCTTTGTAATCATGAGTTTGATTAAATTTGTGAGGTTATTTTGTGAGTTATTTCTGTCCTGTGGAATGTTGTGTTTTCAGTTGGTCCTTTTTCCTGCCCCACCTCCACAGAGCTGCTTCACTCTGTTCATATCTCCTCTGTCTCTGATTTAAAAGCTCAGTGATTTTGTAATGGTATATTTAGTGTTATTGCAAAGGTGCACTGTGTAAATTTTTAGTTGGGGGTCTGTCACCTGCTTGTTTCTATGAATGTCTTTGCTCTGCCTGGAATGTTCCACAGTATGAATATAAGATAAGATAGATCAGACTTTATTGATCTCACATAGGAGAAATTCACTTGCCACATTAGCTCCAGGCAGTTTAGTGCAAAAGAAAGTTTGAACAAGAAAGTGCATGCAGACAAGATAAGTAATAATAATAAAATAAGTAAATAAGAGAATATAGAAAAAATTGCACGTTTGGACTATATAGTGGAGTTATACACTCTGATCGCGGTGGGGATGAAGGATCTGCGGTAGTCCTCCTTCTTGCACTGAGGGTGCCTCAGTCGGCTGCTGAAGGAGCTGCTCAGCTCCTCTACAGTCTGGTGGAGAGGGTGAGAGGTTTCGTCCATGATGGACGTAAGTTTGGCCAACACCCTCCTCTCAGCCACCTCCTCTACAGAGTCCAGCTGGCCCTCCTGACCAGCTTATACTTAATAAGCTGGTCAGGAGGGCCAGCTCTGTCCTCAGCGGCGCAGAGGAGCGGGTGGGGGTGGACCCCACCCGTTCCTCTAACCCTATCTGTGTCCTTCTCATTTGCATTCAAGCAACAACGCCCATAATGAGGTGTTCAGAGAGTTATTTTTTGACTCTGTTCCATACATGTGTCTTTCTCATGCACTGAATGTTGATTTTGAAGAAGGATTCATTTACAGTATTAGGGAACCATTAAGGCACCATATAAAAGCATCAAGAAGTACCATGTCATGGGATCTATGAGGTGGAGGTGTGGAGAGGGCATGACTTGATGTGAGTTCACGTGTGCACATTCTACCTGCAGGTGGGATCTATAAAACACAGATTGTGTGGTTGAGTGCACATGCAGGGTATTATTTGCGTGGCGCACGCCTCTGGTGGCCACTAGGAGTACGCTCATGTTTACAAAAATTCCTACGCAGTTCTTTATAAATGAGGTGCCTGACCTGTAACTTGGTCTGGGTTGGTCTCCATGATGATAGAAAGATTTGATACCATTCCACACAAAACAATAACATCCAAATTGAGAAAGCATTTGACGGACCCTCCACCAGAGAAGTTGCATAGTGAATCTTTAAAGGTACATTGTGTAACTTCTCTGGTCTTTGCTAATCACAACTGAATCAAAATTGCAAATTGAATGAACAGATAAGCAAAACTGTATTAATGTGTTAATTCGGTTTTGGATTTATATAGTCCTCTCCCTGACCCCTGTGTTTTCTCCATTTCCCAGCATGCCCCTGGAGTGCCCCGGATCCTGGTGGGTAACAGGCTGCACCTGGCGTTTAAGCGGCAGGTGCCGACGGAGCAGGCGCGGGCGTACGCAGAGAAGAACGGCATGACCTTTTTTGAGGTCAGTCCTCTGTGTAACTTCAACGTGATCGAGTCCTTCACCGAACTGTCACGAATCGTTCTCATGAGGCACGGCATGGAGAAGTTCTGGAGGCCAAACAGAGGTACTGCCCTCCACTGTGGGGTGTTGTTGTCACGATACTATAATTAACTAAACTCAATGTTCATACTAAGGAATAGACTTGATACTCAGTACTGATTGTGATACCATGATAATGACAAAAACTCAAGAGAATGTGATTTCCAACAATTGTGCCAAAAAAGTTTTAAAATACAAACTGGATTTAAACGTTCATGGGTTAGGTGTTTGATTTTCAACAAAAAACTAACTGAAAAACTGTTGGCTAATGCTAGCTAACTTGTAACTGTAATTTTATGTGTGGCACTTATTTAACAGTAAAAATCAGCTTAACTGTTGTATTTTCAGCTAAGTCAGTTCTTTATGGTCAGATTGTGTTAACATAAAGCTCAGATTTAAGTCTAAGAGAGATTCAGAGAGAGTATTGCCTGCAGTTAGCATCACACCCCCAGGGAATGTTGATGACATCAGCTGCAAACTATTGCTACACTGTATCACTTACTATAGTGACTCAAAAGAATAAATTCACAAAATACAGGGTAAACATTATATAAAAGTATGGGGAAAGTTTTGGGTTGTGACTTATTCAGAATGAATTGCAAAAACATTCTCCCTCTCCTCTCCCCTCATCTCTCTCTCTCCATCTTCTTTCCTCTCTCTCTCTGTCAGTGTTCAGTCTGCAGGACCTGTGCTGTCGAGCTATAGTCTCCTGTACTCCTGTTCACCTCATTGACAAACTGCCTCTGCCCGTGGCCATAAAATCTCACCTGAAATCCTTCTCGATGGCCAATGGCATGAATGCAGTGATGATGCACGGGCGCTCGTACTCGCTCGCCAACCCCAACGCCGCATCTAAGGGAAACTCGCTCAAACGCTCCAAGTCCATCCGACCGCCACAGAGTCCACCCCAGAACTGCACCAGAAACAACTGCAAGATCTCATAACAGCACATAGTACCTGGGGTATGTTTACACACTGTCACTGTTAAACTAATATCATATGAGGATAATAATAAAAGAAGAAATTCAATTTGTCAACTGGACAAAGTTTGTTTGGTCAAAAACGTTTCGCCGCTCATCCGAGAGGCTTCGTCAGTTCTGGTTAGAGTGCTGGTAAGACACTTGTTTATATCTCGCTGCAGGGAGGAGCTAACTAGCTAACTACTTTCCGAAACTATCTCGCCTGTTGGTTTCTGTCTTTTGTTTCTCTGGCGTCTAGATTAGCATGCCTATTCATCCCTACACGACTGTTTTTCACACCTTTGGCCCTGACCTGGCTAGCCCTATTGTTTCTATTGTTTCTTTTGTTTGTTTGATTTAGGTTTAAGAATGGAATTATAGATGGGAGACAAATAATGTCTGACTCCACCATTTCTGTTTAGAGAAGGATTCTCTCTTTTTTTTTTTTTCTACAAAGCCACACACAGTGGGGTACATGTACAAAAAAATGAATAAAAAAATAAAAGTAGAATAATAATAATAATAATTATAATAATAATAATAATAATAATAATTAATAATTAATAATAATAATAAATACAAAGTGCAAGTGTCCACAAGAATAGGCATGCTAATCTAGACGCCAGAGAAACAAAAGACAGAAACCAATAGGCGAGATAGTTTCGGAAAGTAGTTAGCTAGTTAGCTCCTCCCTGCAGCGAGATATAAGAAAGTGTCTTACCAGCACTCTAACCAGAACTGACGAAGCCTCTCGGATGAGCGGCGAAACGTTTTCGACCAAACAAACTTTGTCCAGTTGACAAATTGAATTTCTTCTTTTATCATGGATTCTACCTGGACGACTGAGGGATTCTTCACACATATGAGGATACATGAGTTAACTTCAGCTAGTTTACAATATTAATCTTGTATTGAGTAGCTGCCAAACTGGGCAGAACCTGGAGGACTAAAGGGGAGAGTGAGGGGGGAGGAGGAGGGGTGGGGTCTGGGGGACTAAAGAGGAGGGTGATAATCAGAAACCCTTGGTTGTAACCAGGACAGTCCTGCATGATGTCACTAAGTACTTGGCCACTGGAGTCACAAAGCTGCAAATTTACCTAGTGTACACTAAAATTGCCCAAAATGTCCTAGGAATATTAGACAGTGCTATTTAAATATCATATACACTGTTTATTAGCAGGGGGGAAAAAAGTGTTTAGTTCCACTTTATAATTCCAAAGTTTTAATATTACTGTGTTTTGGTACTTTACAGCACATTAAGTGCATTAAAAGATAAACTTTATTGTCCCACCAGTGAAAATGTATCAAAGTACAAGGTGCATAGACGATAAAGATACAGTACAGATAACATGCAGTCACTTGTACAATCAGAGCGGTTCATAAAGTTCATGAATTCATATACAGCATGAGTGAGCATGGGCGCACTTCTGGCTCCATCAATTCTGCCAGCAATTCACTTTGTATTACAAAAATGTCACCCTTCTCTTCGTAACTGCTGCTGTCAGGCTCCTCATTTCGGTCTTAAAATATTCTTATTAACCTGGTCTACATGATCCTGGTGTTTTTAATTTTGCTATTTTGTCCGTAAATCAATTCCTATTCCTAATATAGAACATGGCTCCAAATTTGCCCTTATAATTTGATTAATAATTAATATAAAATATATATAAAACTGCCAGCCTCTGTGAGCTTCATTTAACTTGAGCTGAACACTGTGGGTCACACTCCGTTAGTCCTCCTCTTTATACACTTTAATAATAATAATAATTCATAGCATTTATATAGCGCCTTTCATGACACCCAAAGCGCTTTACAGTTGATTGTTCATTCGCTCCACACTTGGTGGTGGTAAGCTACTTTTTGTAGCCACAGCTGCCCTGGGGCAGACTGACGGAAGCGAGGCTGCCAATCTGCACCATCGGTCCCTCCGACCACCACCAACACTCACGCACACTCCACTTTCATACTAGGCAATGTGGGTGAAGTGTATAAGGACACAACAACAGTTTTTGCAACTGGCTTGACACCCCACTGTGGCACCTGGAATTCCCAGCGGTCTCCCATCCAAGTACTATGTACTAACCAGCAGGGCCGGCCCAAGGCATAAGCGCCACCAGGGGGCCCCCAAGACCAGTTGGGGTCCCCAACCATCCCGGTCCTCGGGGGGAAAAAAAAAAGTCACTCGTACCCCCCCGTCCCCCAAATCAAATTCTGCTTAGGGCCCCATAAAGGCTTGGGCCGGCCCTGCTAACCAGGCCCTGCCTTGCTTAGCTTCTGAAATCTGACGAGATCAGGCTTTGACAAGTAGGTATGGCCACTTTATGCTCATAACCAAGGAAAACAAGCAGTTCTCCTGGTTTTATTCACACATAAACTGTATATTCCCAGTCATTTACAGAGAAAAACATTTCTGGTTTTGACACTGTTTTGGCAAAATGCAGCCAAACTGTATGAAAGGGGGTAATTCAATTTCTTGGTTTCTTGGTTACTCTTCAGACTGCTTAAAGGTGCACTATGTAACTTTTTGGTTGGCTGAGGGTCCGTCACCTGCTTGTTTCTATGGAGATGTCATTGCTCTGTCTGGAATGTTCCACAGTATGACATTAAACAGCTCTACTTACTTTATTTATTCAATTACAGGTGGTTTTGTAGCTCAAAAATACCTAGAAAAACAGGCATTCTCACTGCGAGCGGGGTCGTCTCTCCACAGATCTGACCTGTAAGTTGGTCTGGTTTGGTCTCCATGAAAATAAAAAGGTTTAATACATTGGTCCCTCGCTCTATCGCTGTTCACTGTTCGCGGCCTCGCTGTTTCGCGGATTTTTATTTTTTATTTATTTTTTTTATAGTGTAACTTTTTTATAGTGTAACATTGTGTTCTGCATCCTGATTGGCTAAGAGACTAGACCAGGACTAAACGTGGACTAAACCAGAGGGGTATTCCACTAACGCGGCTAAGCGCAAAGCCCGGCTTTATTCGACAGTTCGCGCTAGTTTTAGTGAGAGTTCGGTTCCATGACTCTCGCTAAGCTTAGTCCCCGCTGAGTTACTGGGGCAACATGGTTTCAGCGGATAGTCTGGTAGGGGCAGGCTAAAGATGCGGCTTAATCAGGCCGTGTCGCACACTATACGTACCTGACGTAAATAGAGTGTCAAACAAACAGTTCCGCAGACCTCTCGCATGAGTATCTGTGTTGTCTGAAAACAATTTCAGCAAAAAAATTAATTACCTTACGTTCTTGGTTCTTGACAATTCTCCGGTAATTTAAAAATATGCTTTTGAACCGCTGTCTTTATGACATTAGCAGATAGAATAATTCCAGAGCCGTTATCGAGAAAGACTTTGGTCAAGTGGTTAAGTCCTGCGTCTTTCATGTGGGCGTCGCAAGTTCGATTCCTGTTATTGAGGGATTCATGCACAAGTCATGTCAAGTTTTTGTGTTATATTTTCACTAATTTACATTTGCCACATATTACACAAATGTCAATGAATTTAACCTAAAATTATTCATATCATCATAGAACTTATATTAGCTGGGCCTAACATCACTCTCATTTGACGACATTGACACTTTATATTTTATGTGACATCTCTATCAAAGAATACAGTTAAAGGTAAACCTTTACTTTTAAAACAAATTGTAGCCAAATAACAGGCACACTCCATGATGCAACATTTCAATGATTCAACAAATTGGCTTCAGAGATGCTGTGCAAGCCTTTTTAATGAAATCCTATTTATCAATTTCCATCAATAGGCATAAGACAATAAAAGACATTAGGTATGACATTCTGGTGTGAGGTCACTGCTGGAGGACTACTGAGGGTCAGGCAAGGCACTGCTGGAGGACTGCTGAGGAGGGTCCAAGTGTACGCCATCTTCAGTAACTAGAACACAAGCATACTATTACAGCTGAGGCAAGCATTAGCCTAGAGAATACCTTGACTATACTCCTCACAAGAACTCGCAGGAAGGATCTTTGATGAGGTCCCTCCTTCAATTTCCTCCACCAGTGGGCGACCCCGGTTTAGGGCCAGTGCCAGCTCCTCTGCAGGTGAAAAATTTTGAGGGGGGCTCCCACCTCCTGTGGCTTTGGTAGCTACTGTTCATTTTAAATTAAATTAAGGTACCATTTCAACAGTATTACTAATTTCACTGAATAATAATATTAATATTAGCCTACTTACCACTCTGCAAAATGTTTTTATGCTTTGTCTTTACCTGCAAAACAGTTCTCTTCACATTATTCCTGCTCAAAGACAAGATAACACAATTTAACGTATTAGTTGGAGCAAATATTTTACACAGTAAAAATCAGTCAGGCGAGGACTTAGCACTTAGGCGCCGCTATGTTTAGCGACGTTCGTGGAATACCCCTCAGGTCTAGACCAGAACTAAACCAGGTCTAAACCAGGTCTAAACCTGGACTGGACCTGGACTAAACCAGGACTGGACCAGGTCTAGACCTGGACTAAACCGGGACAAGACCAGGTCTAAACCAGGATTAAACCACCACGTGCCACTCTTTGCTGGTTTCGTGCGGCTGGTTTGTGGCTCGGGCTGAGAGGACACGGTCCGGGAGCGCGGTTCGATCTCGTGCTCGCAGCCCCGGTGTACACGCAGCTTTGCGCGGGTCGTGCTGCTCTGTCACGGATTTGACCACGATGAGGATGAGTGTACGTGTCGCGCACTTCTCCAAGAGGTTGGTGCACGCCGCGTCCCGGGACATGGCAGTGCTTCTCAGCGGGGCTTCTCGGGCCGTACCTCCCCCCACGCGTCACTATTAATACATTTTGTTGAAAATCTATGAAAATGTGAGTGTTTAAACGAGAGAGAAATGTGAGAAAAGGTTCATTCCAGTCTGAGAAAAGCATATAATGTGTGTGGTGAAGCATTTACAGCCTTAAAACATGTAGAATAATTGTAAAATATAAAGTTGTCCTACTTCGCGGATTTCTCTTATTGCGGGTTATTTCTGGAACCTAACCCCCACGATAAACGAGAGATTACTGTACCATTGTGTGTGAAACGTTCCAAAAACAGGAGTAACATCTCCATGGAGAAAAGCATCTGATGGACCCGCCACCAAAAAAGTTACACAATGATATATATTAAGATATGTAATTATATGTAAATTGTATTCCTACTTTCCTAATTAACCCCCCCACCCCCCCACCCCATTTAATTTGCTATTAAATATATTTTAGCAACAATAACATTTTCTCTTTAGCTAAAAATGTAACACAATTTCTTCTTTGTCATTTTAAAGGTAATTTTGGACCAGTCATATTGGACCAGATCCGGTTTTGTCTGGACTCTGTTGGAGCACAGATTTGTGGGTAAAATGGATGATCTTTCCACGTGGTTGGAGCTTTTAAACAGTGCCTCATGTAAACACAACCAGACACTTTTTAAAACACTACATTTGAGACTGAGTATCACTTATACAGACTTTCAATTGTGACATTGAACGCACCACAGCACAGTTTATTCCACTACTTTTTTGCTCTTAAACAATATTTTCATGTGTTTTTTGCTATTTAAATGACTAATAAGCTACCACTGAACACTACACACCTCTTCATATCCCTATCTTAAAAACTGCACGTTTTGAAAGCAGCGAGGAAAGCCTGAAAGTTTGGCAACAAGATAAAAATGGTGGTTGGGACAAGGAAGTCAGAATATGTATTTTAATTTCATTTGGTCTGGGATTTTTTGGGAATCTAGAAAATGTGACGAGGCTGAACAGGTTTTAAGAAATGTGCAATTGTAATTTCTCAGATGAATATTGCAATAGGATTTGAAGAATTTGATGATGTCACAATTTCAGATGTTCTCCACAAACGTGTCATTATTCACTTATGTCTCAAAGTAATTTCACCTGACAACAGTCACGTTTTTGTGGTTGAATGATGGCACTGCTTTCTGAAGCTGTTGTGAAAAAATAATTTAACTTTTGTTTATTTAGAAGATGCTGAATTTTGTGCTAGTTTTTGTTTCATGTGGATAGGCCCAGGAATTAGAGATTTGAACCATAAACCAGGTCAACAAATCTGTAATCTGACATTTACATGGCAAACTCCACCTGAGAATTCTCACTTGTCTCCAGCTCGTGTTGCGATGTCAGTGAACGCAACCTTTTTGACATTTTAAAAGCAGGTGCATGAACATCTGAACTCCTAAGCTAATACAAGAGTCCCATGCATTTCTTGTATGTTTGTAGAGGTCTAAACTACAGTGTTAGCAGCTTTTACACACATTTTATAATGCCTAATCAGTTGAAGCCTTTGCTTTTTAATAGCTGTGACGATTAAAAAAAACTTTTATTTCATCCTCATAATTCTGAGACACTTTCTGCCTTGTCACTTACAGACGTTATACTACATCTATAACTGTTTCTTCTTGCTTTTCTTGTACAGGTGTATTTCAGTAAGGACCAAATCATTTTTCTACTTAAAGAGGGGGTATTGTGCAAAATTGGAGCTTTCATACATGTTATAACCTTGTTCCCTCATCAGAAACATGCCTGAAGACGTTTTAGATGTCCTCCATGCATGTTTGAGTAATCTAGCGATCTCTCACTGGTCCTATTCGAACCCTCCTTACGGTTAGCAGTAAAATTCTATGCAGTGCTCCGTTCACAAGTCTACGTCACCCATGCTCCCACATGACAATTCTCCATAAGTATAGAAAAGCAGGATTCATAACTGTACACTACAGCTTCACAAACCTGGTGTGATGTGCAGTAGTTTCATTAGCGGGATGCACGCTGAGTATGTTGTGACAGCACTCTGAAGGGGGAGTGACTTGGCTTGGAGAGCAAAGGGAGGAGACATTACTTTGTTTTCAACGAGTATAACATTTTCAAACAATAAAAGGTAACATGGTGATCTAAATATGTGTTAGAAATTAAAATACCCCATAGAAGTGGAATACCCCCTCTTTAAAAACGGCTTTCCTACTTCCTAACACTTCCTAACATTCATCTCAAATTACTGGAGTGAATTATTTAAAAAAAAAAAATGGTGCTACAAACTAGAATTAGGAAATGGTAATTAAGAATATATAAAACCTTCAAAAACTTTTAAAATGGTGACACTGACAAAAAGACAAACAATTCCTTCCTGATTGGAAGAACTGAGTGAGAACCATTCTACATTCGAAAGAAATAATATTTTGATTTGAATTGCATAATTGCAGGAGACACCTTGAAACCCGTGAATATAGGAATGTATAATGCCAGTAATGCAATAATGCTCATGTTTTAAAGGTCTATATTACACATGTTCTCTTGTGAACTTTAAGCCATGTTTAATGCTGTTACCTCTTCAAAAACATACCCGGAGTTGTGTTTTGTTTCACTCACACATGTTTGAGTGATCCTGGTTTATGAGGCTGTCTACATTACTTAATTACATTACAAATAACATTACATTTAAAATGCTCTGTTCCAGTGAAGGTAAACAGTATTTTTGATGAGGAAACAACATTATAACATATATCCGAAAACAGTGTAATATAGGCCCTTTAATTAAATATTAATTCGGGGGCGGCAGTAGCTCAGTTGGGAGAATGTTTGTCTACTGATCCAGGGGTTGGCGGTTTGTATCCCACTCTCGACGGTTTGGCCGTGTGTGATCCCAGCTCCCACAAATGAGTGCCGTTGCGTCCTTGGGCAAGACACTTAACCCCACCTCGACCCCAGTGTCTGCGGACACTGGTAGCCCCCTTGACAGAAGTGCATCAAGGCCAGTTGTAACATGGGCCGTCCTCCTGTGGACCCACCACTTGCGGGAGGATCCATGGGGGCTGGTGCATTGTGTTCTGGGTGGCAGATCTGCTTGGACTGCTGCTCCCGCGACCCAGAAATGGAGAAGCGGAAGAAGATGGATGGATGGATGGATAAATAATTAAATATTAATTTCCAAAATGTGCAAGATGTCAAACTAAGCAATATAGTGTACATTTTCAAATATTTTTAGTACATTTTGGCTTGAGAAATTTTTGCTGCAATACTTTTGAGTGACCATTAGAGGGTCTGGTCTTAAGCTGCAAAAAAATCATTTCCACATTTAGTTAAATATTGTGAATTCATGTAATTTTATCTTCATTTGAGTCATGCAAAAATGTGCTCTTCTGGTAGAGGGTCCATCACCTGCTTGTCACCATGGAAATGTTTTGTTATTCCTTTGCAGAATGTTCCACAATAGGGCAGTAAATAAACGGATGACGCTACCAGGCCAAGTAACTGGTCACACCCGTGGAGAAGCGACCTTTCTCAATATAAGTGCATGTTTTATATGGTTTTCAAACAGTAAAAACACCTGTAATTGAATAAATGTAATATAGGTAAATTTAATGCTATACTGTGGAACATTCCAGGCCAATCAATTGTCTGTGAGAAAAGCAGGTGGCTGGCCCTCCATCAGAGAAGTTAAATTATTATTATTATATTTGTCATTTTTAACCATTTTCGATCTTCTTTTTTGCTATGTATTTTTATGATGCACAACTTTTTTAATAGGACAAGTTTTGAAAATGTTTGAATAAGTTGTACGTGTAAATTTGTGTGAAAAAATTTCCTGGATGTCATGAATATTTTAAAATATTTGAGAATTTTTCGATGATGATACTTTGCAGCTGATGTCATCAACATTCATTGGGGGTGTGGTGCTAACTGGAGGCACTGCTCTGTCTGAACCTCTGTTGCTCAAGTTAGACTTTCAGATGAGCTTTATTTTAGCACAATTAACGACGTAGACATATACACTGCTCCCCCAGCCTGATATCACTGCAATGTATAGTGGATAGTTTTTGTATCGTTATTATTTGTAATTCCACTTTATCTTGTTGCCAAGGTTTCACATATTGTTGTTTCTTTGCTGAACCAGAGCTTGTATTTAATATTGTAATGTTTTGTATGTTTTGAGGCGCTGTGTTGTGGTAGTTTTAGACAGCACACTACTGTGGAACTGAGCTCGGATCTGAGAGAGTGAGCCCGACTTTTGTTTAAATTATTGATTGTACAGTGACAGGAAGAAGGGACTAAGAGGAGTTTTACACAATAAAAGTATTGAATGTTAAAACCACTGTGTCAATGTGTGTATTTTGGATTGATTTACTTTTGAAGGAGCTGTGTATTATTTCAACAATAATACTAAGCCTATAGATTTCAATATCTGGAGACACGTATGGTGAAATATAAAAAGCATGGCCTGATTAAACAAGACTTAACGAGGACTAAAAAGAACCAAACCAGGTCTCCATCAGGTTTAAACCAGGACTAAATCAATGCTAAAAAGAACCAAACCCAGACTAAACAAGGACTGAACTAGGATTAAAGCAGGCCTAAACAAGGTCTAAACTAGGACTAAAGATGAACCAAACCAGGACTAAACCAGGACCAAACCAGGTCTAAACCAGGACTAATACTCAAATCATGCCTAAACCAGTATTAAAGCAGAACTATGTTATGGGAATCTTTAGATCTGGTAATCTTTACATTGGTGATCTCTATTGGTTTGAGGTTGTTCATTAATGGTATTGGGTTTTGTAACTAGCTAACTAGTAACTTGCAATCTACTGCTCTTTTCAGTCCTAACCAGTTCCAACGTGTTTGCATCTTTCTGTGCAGTTCTGATTGTGTGCACAATTGCTTTAATAAATCAAACACCTTGATTCAAGACAACTTTCAGTTCTTTTATTGTTTGTTGTCTATAAATTTCACAACTACATCAGAGCTAAACCAGGATTGAACCAGAATTAAACCAGTACTATACTATTCTGATTCTTGTGTTAACTGCACTTTTAAAATTAATTTGCTCATTGAATTAAACAAAACAATAAATGACATTGTGTAACACAGCTGTACAAACTGCTCTGAAATATGTACAGTTCTTGAAGAAACTCCCTAACATCCCAAACCTGACTGACACAAAGCGCTAGATTATTTCCGATAGATTTTGCAGAAAACTAAAGTTGACCTGTTTACTTCGATAAAACGAAAGCATTCATTTGCGCATGAGCTTCCATCCAGATCTGAACGGTGAGTTTTTATTTTAATTTGGATTATTTACCTAAAGAAAGTCATCATAATTGTGTCCAACCGCAGGAAAACCAATACCAAGTCGTCGCGGAGGCGTTTTGAGTTATTCACAGATTCTGAAAGTACAGGTTCTAAGCTTTCCAATGATGTCTTACATGTGAAAATCTGACAATATTTTAAAAAGTTATCTCTATTTGAAAGCAGCCATAGTAGATCCCAGAAATTCCAGAAACAGCCTCTCAAAGTTTGGTCTCCGTATCATTCGCCAGGAACAAGCATTTTTTATATTAAAAATATATGTTTTTAACATCACTAATGCTGTTATCTGAAACATGGAGAGGCTTCTTCATGATCTCAACTAGCACATTATGCAAAAAAACGAAAATCACAAATTTTGAAAAAAAAAAAGCATTTCCTGAGAATCTGTAATGCCGACATGTGCCCTCAGCTTCCGTGGTGGGACACAATTTTGAATGGATACTTGCAAAACTTTAGTTTAAAAACACAGTTACAATATTTTTACATTTAGGAAGTCTCGTTTTTTTTTTTTTTTTTTTACTCTTGTTAAAGATCCCATGACATGGTACTTCTTGATGCTTTTATATGGCTCCTTAATGGTTCCCTAATACTGTAAATGAATCCTTCTTCAAAATCAACACTCAGTGCATGAGAAACAGAGATAAGATGAGAAAGAGTAATTTTTCTCCCTCTGAACACTCTATAATGGGCGTTGTTGCTTGAATGCAAATGAGGAGAAAAGAGATGGCCTATAGTAGAGGGTGGGGGCGTGGCCAAACGCTCCGCTCTCGCTCTGAGCCCTCAGCTGATCCATTTCCTTGTTTTTGCACGGGGGGAGAGATTTGAAGCGTTTCATTGAAAAATAAACACATTTCCACAGAAAATAAAATTAAATCACTGCTGTTCAAAGGTCCAGAGGCTCAGATAAAGGACTTCCGAGCCTAGAAACACTCGGACATGCCTCCAGGCAAATAAAAAACGCATTTCGCATTGCCTAGCGCATTCGCAGTCCAAACTCTCTGGGTGTGATTTACAGAGACGCTGAGTACAGACAGACGGGGGTGGAACTGCATTTGCATTTCTTTTTTCGATCTGACGTCAATAAGGTGCCTTGTTCAAAATCGCCTGTTTGAGCTCCGATTTTTTGTAACGCAGAAAAGGATCGCAAATGCTCAGTTTAGACATTTCGCAACTTTTAACCATGGGGGGGGGGGGGGCCTAAACGTCACGGCGCGTCACCGGCCTCCGCTCGGACCGCACGGCCGTCCCCCCCTCCCCCTGCTCCGGGGGAGGGGACGGTGCTGAAAACGCGCGGAGCCTGCATAAACTAAGCCACACAGACCGATTTTCTGGGCACAAAAAAAACAAAAACAAATCAGCGTGAGAAATGCCATGTGTGGCGTGTGTGCGTGTGAATACGTCGAATTGCGTGTGTCACACTCTCAAGCGTGAGCCTTGAGAGCCCTGGTAAAGACTGACTGAATTGTTTTTGTTTTTCTTAGAACAGACTCTGTGAAATGATCAAACTTTAACCTGAATACTCCGTGTGGCTACAGCCACATTGAACCAAGTGCCAAATCTGGTAATGAGACAAGTCTGTCTCAAGATCTGGAGTTGCCAGAGCTCTGGTCTGTGGCGCCCGCTGCTTCTGATCGGGTGCCCTAACAGCACTGAAGGATGGGTCAAATGCAGAGAATAATTTCCCTACAGGGATAAATAAAGAATAATAATAATAAAATAATTACCTTTGCCCTTTTACACAGGATTAAATTTGATCTGATTCTTTGGTGTTTTGGAGCACAGAGATCATCAGAAGCTCGTATTTCATTAGATTTCAGTGCGATGTGCTTTAGGTCAGACCTGCCTCATACATCATGGCACCTGCTCCAGTGCTCCAGGTTTAAACACAGTCCACAGTCCGTCCACAGACGGGATGCTGGGGCCTGGGGTGTACCTGAGTCGGGATCTGCAGAAGGCCAGCCGCTACCCTCTGGACCTTCCTGAACACGAGAGAGTGGTCATCAGGGTCCTGGTGAAAGTGGGCAAAGTCATCGCCATAAATAACCAGGGCCAGCCTCTGCAGAAGACCTGGCACTAGCACGGGTACAGCAGCCTGGGTACCCCTAACTGTGGCCGAGCAGCCTGGAGGAAGACTGCGTCTGGGACCCCAGAAGAACCGTGATCGTGGATATGATCAAACCTCAGCCCACCTACGGAGCGAGGTATTACTGACCACAACCAGGAGCTACAGACCTCAGTTAGATGTTATATATTTGGTTTGGTGCAAAGAAAATATCAGAGGAGGGCAGGGAGTTAAAATATAGAGCTTATACTGTTTCTTTGTTACAATCTTGGGACCAATATAAACCTCACTCTGGTGCTGTAACACAATTTTCGTGAATCCGTTCAATCAGGAAAATAAAGTTTTTGGGTGAATTCAGGTGTGAATCACACTCTTACTGCCACATGAACACATAAAGCACATAAATCACATAAATCACATAAATCACATAAAGCACGTAAATCACATAAAGCACAGTGCACTTCTGTCCCCGGGCGCGTGGGGCCAGTCTCGCGCCGCTGGTGCTGATGCAGAGACAGAGGCGGCCGCACGAGGGCCCAGTGCCCTCCCATCCTCCCGCTGCTCTCGCGCTGCTGGCTCCGGGCGCGAGGGCACGTCCTGCAGAGTGCTGGCGCACGGTGCACGGGGCTCGTGGGGATGTTGATGGCCGGTAGCCCGTGCGCACGGAGACCGTGTCGCCGCTCGCGCTCCGCGGCGCTGCTCGCGGCAGTGGCGGTGCTGCTGCTCGTGCAGACGCTCGCGCTGTGGAACTTCAGCGGCCTGGACTCGAGCGCGAGCCGGGAGAGGAGAGAAGCGCGAGGAGAGGAGCTCGCGCGGAGGAGACTGCAGCGGAAAGGGGTCACGCGGACGCCGCTGCCACCGCTCGTGAAGCCCGCCTCGCGGATCCAGGTGCACGCGGTAGGTCCGGTTTGTTGTTTTCACGCGACGGTTTGCGCACGACTCCAGAATGGCTCGTGGGGGACGGTGATGCAGTGCAGCCGTGAGTGACCCCCACGGAGGGACACTGTCTGGGGTCCGTCAGAGCCGCGGTCCTGTGGCGCTCGGATCACTGACATACCCAGGCTTTGTCCTCATTCAGACTTTTCTTTCCTCTATCACGGTTTAGCTTTAGTGCCCCAAGTCCTGCGGTTTAGTTGAGAGGATGGGAGGGCATCTGACACAAGGTTATAGGAGGATGGACACACAGGGATGAATATAGGAGAATGGGAGGGCATCTGACACATTGGACCCTGATGTCACCTGCGCTAGCTTGCTGCAGGTGTGCTCCGATGATCCAGACTTAGTTAAACCACATCTGTAGTTGGGTTTAAGTTTAAGGCAGTGAGCCCGGCTCAGACTTGAGGATCTGTCATTACCTGGACCCGAGGCTCTGTGATCTACAGCAGAGGGCGGAGCAGCTCAAACTCACCACAGGACAAAAACTCAGCCAATTACCCACCAGACCAGATACTTGAGCTCATTCTCACATCTTACACTGTGTGATGTTTAAGTGCTCTTCTATGTCATAGTCTGAGCATTCCAATTCATTTAGATTTTTTTATGTACCTAAACTGAACCTCAAAAGCAGAGACTTGATATAGTGTTAAACATCTTACATCAGTGGTTTTAAAGGAACAGCTTCAGTATGTCACTGTCTGTCTTTTAAATTAAAGACATACTTTGGAACATTCTCCATGGTGATAGATAATTGTTATGTCATACTGTGGAAGATTACAGCCAAAGGAAACGTGGAAACAAGCAGGAGCAGGCCCTCCTCCAGGCCAAATAAGAGTCAGGTTTGTGGAGATGCAAGCCACAATGAATAACATTAGTATAATAAAAACAGATTAAAACAAGAGTGTGTTTTTTACATACTATGGCTTTAAATGAGTTTTTAACCTTGCGGTGTTCCTTCGTCATGAACCCAGAGTTGTATAGTAATGGACTCATGTTTGTTTGAGTAATCCTATATTAGATGCTTGAATGCTCAGAAAATGTCTTGTTTTCACCTACCCCCTATCTCCTCCCACATCCTTGTCATTAGTTGCAAATACGAGTTGACTAATAAATGACCTCCCAATTCGCAGAACAGAACTGTGCAACTTTAATGTCCTGATCTCTAAATTTATGTGTAGTGTGGGCGCTCTCTGAGTTTGTGTTCACCTTAGGGATGCACCGATCCACATTTTTTCACTTCCGATCCGATACCTGAATTTGGATATCGGCCGATACGATGCTGTTCCGATACCAAAACTGTTTGTTTTCAATATTATCATCATTATTGTTTAACTACAAATAACGGTATCCACAATGATAAAAAGAAAATACTTAAATAACCCCCCATATGGTATGACTTAATTAACTAAGAGACTTAAGAAAACAAAATAAACCCACAAATTAACATTAATTGTTCAGTCCAGGTCATGTGGCCCCCTTTAGCGCACCACTATGCGCTATTTATCGCATGACCAGGACATGCCCCGGTTTGGTCCCTGAACCAGAGAGCAGCGCGGAGAAGTGGAAGGTAGGGAGAGCATGTGGATCCGTGCACCCTCACACGCACTAGGGAGGGGAACAGATGCCGATACTGGATCGGATCGGCCCCATCCTAGTTCACCTGTTGCATCACCTGTCACTGCAACCTGTCACTATCACCTCCACACAGATAAATTGATCAGGGGTCTCCAACTTTTTTCCTCCAGTGAAATACCTTTTACAAAACGAAAATTCCAGAGAGATACTAATTTTAGTAGACAGAAAAAAATGTGGGTAAATATAAGAGCCACAACCTCAGATAGAGCACAATCAGATGCCTGTAAAACATACACCATTATTCTTTTCAGTGCACAAAGGTAGGCATCAAAATGACACATGCAAATGAATCCAATTTTATTTATTCAGCACACAACCTATTCAGAAATCCCTTGGTGAGCTGCTTGGAGCGGGCTGAGAGCTGCAGGGAGCTATTTTAAAGGCTCATTCTGTATTGGTCCTGAGGAACTCTGGTCTCAAGTGGTTTCTTTTAGATTGTTGCTGTGAACAGTTTGAATGGCGATATTGCAGATTTTTACATCAGATGCCCTTCCTGTAAGGGAAGGTTGAAATGCTGCTAAAAAAAACGTCAAGAATGTGGGTCTAAACTACAGGGTTAGATTTTCTAGGATAAACCAGGACTAAACTGAACTCAACCCAGGTTGCTGTCGGCTTGTTGCTTAAAGATCCCATGACTTCTTGATGCTTTTATATGGCTCCTTAATGGTTCCCTAATACTGTAAATGAATCCTTCTTCAAAATCAACACTCGGTGCATGAGAAAGACACATTTACACAGACATGGTCAAAAAAAATCTCTCTGAACACCTCATTATGGGCGTTGTTGCTTGAATGCAAATGAGAAGGACAGAGATGGGTCAGAGCAGTGGGTGGGGGGGGGCAAATGCGCTGCTGGTTCCTTGTTTTAGCAGTGCGCTGTGTGCTGGCCCCGCTTCCGTGTTTTAAGAGCGGAGGAAGAAAGGAGAGCCGTTTCAATGAAAAAAACACATTTTCACAGAAAATAAAATGAAACCACTGCTGTTTCAGAGGTCCAGAGGCTCAGATAAAGGACTTCCGAGCCTGGAAACACTCACATGTGCCTCCAGGCAAATAGAAAAATGCATTTCGCATTGCGTAGCTCATTCGCGGTCCAAACTCTGGGCGTGATTTACAGAGAAGGTGGGTAGACATCCAGACGGGGGGGTGGAACTGCATTTTCCGTGTGACGTCAGAAAGTTTCCTTATTCAGAATCGCCCGTTTGAGCGGTGTTTTTTTCAAACGCAGAAAATGACCGCAATTGCTCAGTTTACACATTTCGCAACTTTTAGCCATGGGGGGGGCCTAAACAGGGTAGGGGAGCTCACATTAACGTTCAGAATCAGAATCAGAAAGATTTTTATTGCCATTGTCAAGTGAACAGAGTTCACAAAACTAGAAACTTGTCTCGGTGATAAGGTGCAAACATAAAACACTAAATAATAATAATACCTAAAATATAGCTATAGTAAAAGAAAAACACAATAAACAATCCAAATAACAAAAAGGTTCAGATGAGCAGCATCAGAACAGTAGTGCAAACATGACGTAATTAAAGTGACTGGTGATATAAAGTGATATAAGTGATATAAAGTGTCCAGCTTTGTGCAAATGTTATGAATTGTTCATGAGTCCAACAGCAGAGGGAAAGAAACTGTTCTTGTGACGGGAGGTTCTGGTCCCGATGGACTGTAGCCTCCTGCCAGAGGGAAGTGGCTCAAATAGTTCGTGTCCAGGGTGAGAGGTGTCAGCTGCTATCCGGCCTGCTCGCCCCCCGAGTCCTGGAGACGTACAGGTCCTGGATAGATGGAAGGCTGCAGCCAATCACCTTCTCGGCAGAGCGCACAATGCGCTGCAGTCTCAAAAACCTCAAAGTGAAAATTTCATGCCATGGGACCTTTAAGTGAACCAATTTCATGTAGTATGTGGCAGATGTTTACATCAGATGCCCTTCCTTCCAAGTGGCAATGTTGCTGAAGTGTCTTGCCCAAGGACACAATGACCATTATCTATAAATCTTAATTTTGTTGGAATATATTTAAATATATAAATGTTTGTAGAAGTCTAAACTACAGGCTTAGCAGCTTTTACACAGAATAAGACCACATGAAGACACAGGGAGGGCATCTGACACACAGGGACATCTTGTTCTTTGTTCTATTAAACGAGCGCCTGGTGGCCAGGCCTTCCCCCATGGGGCCCGGCCGGCTCAGCCCGAAGGAGCAATGTGGGGCCGTCCTCCCGTGGACCCACCACCCGCAGGAGGATCCTTAGGGGGCCGATGCAAAGAGATCTGGGCGGCAGTCGAAGGCAGGGGCCTCGGCGACCAGATCTCCGGACATGGAGACTAGCTCTGGGGACATGGAATGTCACCTCGCTGGGGGGGAAGGAGCCTGAGCTCGTGCGGGAGGTTGAGCGCTATCGACTAGATATAGTCGGCCTCGCCTCCACTCACAGCTTGGGCTCTGGAACCCAACTCCTTGAAGGGGGCTGGGCTCTCCATTTCTCTGGCATTGCTCGCAGGGAGCGACACATGGGCAGCGACAGTGACACCTGGGGAGGGGTGATTGGGAGGAACGGCCTCCCTGATCTGAACCCGAGCGGTGTTCTGTTATTGGACTTCTGTGCTAGCCACGGTTTGTCCATAACAAACACCGTGTTCGAGCACAAGGGTGTCCACCAGTGCACGTGGCACCAGGACACCCTGGCTGAAGTTACTGAGATGGTTCGAAAGCTCCTCGTTGGCAAGGCCCTGGGGGTGGATGAGATCCGCCCTGAGTATCTCAAGTCTCTGGATGTTGTGGGGCTGTCTTAGCTGACACATCTCTGCAACATCGCGTGGCGGTCGGGGACAGTACCTCTGGACTCTCAGATCGGGGTGGTGGTCCCTCTGTTTAAGAAGGGGGACCGGAGGGTGTGTTCGGGGAATCACACTCCTCAGCCTTCCCGGTAAGGTTTATTCCAGGGTGCTGAAGAGGAGAATTCAACCGATAGTCGAACCTCGGATTCAGGAGGAGCAGTTTGGTTTTCGTCCCGGCCGCGGAACACTGGACCAGCTCTATACTCTCCATCGGGTGCTCGAGGGTGCATGGGAGTTTGCCCATCCAGTACACATGTGCTTTGTGAACCTGGAGAAGGCATTCGACTGTGTCCCTCGTGGGGTCCTGTGGAGGGTACTCTGGGAGTACGGGGTTCGGGGCCCTTTGTTAAGGGCTGTTCGGTCCCTGTATGACCAGAGCAGGAGCTGTGTTCGCATTGCCAGCAGTAAGTCGGACCTGTTTCCGGTGCATGTTGGACTCCGCCAGGGCTGCCCTTTGTCACCGGTTCTGTTCATTATATTTATGGACAGAATTTCTAGGCGCAGTCAGGGGCCGGAGGGGATCCGGTTTGGGAACCACAGGATCTCATCTCTGCTGTTTGCGGATGATGTTGTCCTGATGGCTTCATAGAACCGGGACCTCCAATGTGCACTGGGGCGGTTTGCAGCCGAGTGTGAAGCGGCTGGGATGAGGATCAGCTCTTCCAAATCTGAGGCCATGGTTCTCGACCGGAAAAAGGTGGCTTGCCCTCTCCGGGTGGGTGGGAAGTCCTTGCCTCAAGTGGAGGAGTTCAAGTATCTCGGAGTCTTGTTCAGGAGTGAGGGAAGGATGGAGTGCGAGATTGACAGGCGGATCGGTGCAGCGTCGGCAGTGATGTGGTCACTGTACCGGACCGTTGTGGTGAAGAGGGAGTTGAGCCAAAAGGCGATGCTCTCAATTTACCGGTCAACGTTCCTACATTGACCTATGGTCATGAGCTCTGGGTAATGACCCAAAGGACAAGATCGCGGATACAAGCGGCCGAAATGAGTTTCCTCCACAGAGTGGCTGGGCGCACCCTTAGAGATAGGGTGAGGAGCTCAGTCACACGGGAGGGGCTCGGAGTTGAGCCGCTGCTTCTCCATGTTGAGAGGAGTCAGTGGCTTGGGCATAATGTTCCGGATGCCTCCTGGATGCCTCCCTCGGGAGGTGTTCTGGGCATGTCCCACCGGGAGGAGGCCCCGGGGAAGACCCAGGACACGCTGGAGGGACTATGTCTCCTGGCTGGCCTGGGAACGCCTTGGGGTCCCCCTGGAGGAGCTGGAGGAAGTGTCTGGGGTGAAGGAAGTCTGGGAGTCCCTGCTTGGACTGTTGCCCTCGCGACCCAGCCCCGGATAAGCGGAAGAAAATGGATGGATTAGTGGACATGGCTCACTTCACCCCATGTACCGGAGCGTGTGTGCCTGACTACAATTTGCTAGAGCGCAGGGGCCTGTATAACTCTGTGGGAGATTCAGTTTTTGAAAGAAATCTCCAAACTTCTTATCCACAAATGTTTCTCCTTCTCATTATTTGTTGGGGATTGGCTCCACAAACTTGTCATATTAATCTTATGTCTTAAAGGAAAAGTAACGTTATTTTACAATCTGAGCCTTCTTTCGGTAATAAAACAAGTCGTTTGACTCACCCATATCACGTTCGTGTCATTTGGAGCTGTTTGAAGAAAGTTATGTTGTAGCATATCCGTTAGCATTTGTATTCGGGGCATTACTTTGCGGTGTCCAAATAACACAAACTTTAGCACTTTTCAAATCATAGAAGCCCGATGTCTTAATGAAAGATTTCGTTTGAAGCAAAAGTGGCCTGTAATCCGAGATTTATCCATAGTTTTCAGCTTTGCGTTTCATGTTTGGGTCCCGGGAGCAGTCCGCGCATGCGCACTGGCGTCCTCATCTACTCGAAACTATGGCTAAATCTCGGATTACAGATTGTAAAATAACGTAATGCCCCGAGCAAATGATACAGCACCATGTTAACGGATACGGGATCATTACTAGAACAGAACGGCTCAACATAAGTTCTGCGATACTGCTCCAATTGACAGAAAAATGCTATGGGTGAGTAAAACTACTTGTTTTATTGCCGAAAGAAGGCTCAGATTGTAAAAAAATGTTAATTTGCCTTTAAGTCCTTTCAACTGACAACAATCATGTCTTTGGGGTTAAATAATGGGGCCACTTTCTGAAGCTGTATAGAGAAGACATTAAACTTGGTGCCAGTTTTTGTTTCATGTGGATAGGTCCAGTAATTGCAGAGATGTGAACGATAAACCAGGTCAACAAATCTGTAATCTGACAGTTCCACGGCAAACTCCCCTGTCCTCCAGCTCTGTTTAAGGGTCCTGCATGTTTCTCTGTGGTCCTCTATTCCCCCATAGACCGGAGCGTGTGCGTGTATGACTGTTAGTGGTCTGTAAATGAGAGCAGATACATGCCAGAGTGCTTACAAGCCGCATTTGCGAGGTGGCGAGAGATGAAAGACCAGCATGAGGCCCAAGAGCAAATGAACCCAAAACACAGCCAGGAAATTACAGCTACTGTTAAAATCAACATCTAAGAAGGCTGTTCAGTTACACACGGTTATACAGTGATTTAATGTCCCTTAATGGTAGGCAATTTGTTAAAGATACACTGTGGAACTTTTCTGGTGGCAGTTTTTGCTTGAGAATTGATTCCTTGTCCCTTCCTTTGGTATCAATGCACCATATAGTAAGACCCAGGCTTAGACCCAGGTGTAAAACACGTTTAGACCCAGACTTAGGCCCAGGTTGAGATCAGATTTAGTCCCACATTTAGACTCTGGTTTTAGACCAGGTTTACCCCCGGTCTAGACCCGATTCAGACCTGGTCTCAGTTCAGTCCCGTTTACTCTCCTCTGGCACCGGTCTAACCCCTCATTAATTGGGTTTAGACCTGGTCTAGACCTGGTCCTGTTGACTCTCCTATGTCTGCTCTGTAGAACACTCTGTAGTTCAGGCTTAGACCATGTTTAGACCTAGTTTAGACTTGATTTAGACCCGGTTTAGACTCAGTTTAGACCCGGTTTAGACATGATTTAGACACGCTTTAGACACGGTTTAGATCTGGTCTGTTTCTGTCCTGTTTTCTCTCCTCTGGCTCGCCTGTAGAACAGTCTTCTCATTCATCAGGTTTAGGCCTGGTTTAGACCCTGTTTAGACCAAGTTTAGACCAAGCTTATACCAAGCTTATCTTAGACCCTGTTTAGACCCATTTTAGACCCGGTTTAGACCCATCTTAGATGCTGTTTAGACCCATCTTAGACCGTGTTTAGACCCTGTTTAAACCTGGTTTGGTCTGGTCCAGTCCTGTTGACTCCTGTAGAACACTCGTCTCATTCATCCTTGTGGAAAAAGGGCGTCGTGTTTACTGAACATTACAAAAACACTTTTATGCTGCACATTTTTCTGCAGAATCTGGACTTTGTGAAAATGTGATGAGTTTCAGACTGAGGTTGCTACATTTCACCTCCACCTGAAAAACCACAAAAATGCTTTTTAAACTTTTACTCATGTTATAATGCTGTTTCTTCATCAAGGTTCATTTTGTAACTTTCTTATCTGGTCGTCTCCTAGGTGTTTTTATTGCTCAAATATATATCATAAAACAAGTTTCACAACTTTCAGACACCAGAGGGGAAAAGCTAGACTAGCATGCTAACTGCGCACTTACTAGTTGTTGGATAATAAAATGCTTTATAAGTCATATAAGTGCAGACACTACACAGTAGACAGCTTATAGAATAGAATAGAATAGAATAGTCTTTATTGTCATTATGTTAGGTAAAAACACAACGAAATTGGGAAAGCTCTCCGCAGGTGTAGATAAAACAGATAAAAATAAATAGAAAAAATAAAAATGTTTGACCAGCAAACAAACAACGCACTTCAGTAAAGACAGGATAAAACAAACAGTAGCAGCAAACAGCAGCAGCAGCACTTGGCATACAGATAATTCACAGAATTAACAATGTAGTGAGGTAGTGTGTTGTGATGTAGTGAGGTAGTATGTTGTGGTGCAGTTGGGGGGTAGGGGGAGGGGGTTAGTGCATGCGTGAGTTCAGTCTGATGATGGCTTGGGGGAAAAAACTGTCTCTAAGTCTGTTGGTCCGGCTCCTGATGGACCTGTAGCGCCTGCCTGATGGTAACAGTTCAAAAAGATGGTGTGCGGGGTGGGAAACGTCCTTAATGATCCGCTCCGCCCTGCTGAGGCATCGGGAGGTATAGATGTCCTTCAGGGAGGGGAGGGGGCAGCCGATAATCCTTTGGGCCGTCTTCACCACCCCCTGTAACCTCTTCCGTTCTGCCTCCGTGCAGAGCGTGAACCACACCGTGATGCCGTACGTAAGTGTGGTCTCGATGGAGGAGCGGTAGAAGTTCACCAGCAGCTTCTGACTGATGTTATTGGTCCTGAGGAGCCGCAGGAAGTGCAGGCGCTGCTGAGCCTTCTTTACTAATCCCGAGGTGTTGTCGGACCACGACAGGTCGGCCGATATTGTGGTCCCCAGGAAAGTAAAGGAGTGGACTCTCTCTACACAGACTCCGTTGATGTGAAGAGGGGGCGGGTCTGCTCTGTTCTTTCTAAAGTCCAGGATGATCTCCTTGGTCTTTGTGGTGTTCAGCGCCAGGTTGTTTGCCGAACACCACGCCGACAGAGCCAGGACTTCGTCCCTGTAAGCAGACTCCTCACCCCCTGAGATCAGCCCCACAACTGTGGTGTCGTCCGCAAACTTCACAATGGTGTTGTTCGAGTGGGTGGGGCTGCAGTCCGATGTGTAGAGAGAGTACAGGAGAGGGCTCAGCACGCACCCTTGTGGAGCACCAATGCTCAGCGTCCGAGTAGAGGACAGGTGGCGACCGAGTCTCACTGCCTGGGGTCGGTTTGTGAGGAAGTCCCTGACCCAGTGGCAGGTGAGTGGGTGAAGTCCCAAGTTGGACAGTTTGTTGACCAGGATGTCGGGAATGATGGTGTTAAAAGCTGAGCTGTAGTCGACAAAGAGCATCCGTACGTAGCTCTCCCGCTGCTCCAGGTGGCTCAGTGCAGCGTGGAGGGCAACGGCGATTGCGTCCTCTGTCGACCTGTTTGTCCTATAGGCGAATTGATATGGATCCAAGGAGGGAGGAAGACAGTTCTTGATGTGCCTCAGGACCAGCCGCTCCAGACACTTCATGATGATTGGCGTGAGGGCGACTGGCCTGAAGTCACACAGTTGGTTTGTGGCTGATTTTTTTGGTATGGGGATGATGGTGGCAGACTTGAGGCAGGCTGGGATGGTGGCATGTGCTAGGGAGAGGTTGAATATCATGGTGAAGACCTCTGAAAGCTGGTGGGCACAGGCTCTCAGGATCTTCCCAGGTATGCCATCCGGTCCCGCCGCTTTCCTGGTGTTCACCCTGCTGAGCACCTGCTCCACCTCCCATACTTGTACAGTCAGTGGTTTGGAGTTGGGCGCGGGGAGGAGCTGGGCTGGTGTGGCTGGAGACTGCGGAGGTGGGACCTCAAAGCGTGTGAAGAAGACATTCAGTTCCTCTGCCAGAGAAGCACTTGTCTCCCCCCCTGTGGTGTTTGTCTGCCTGTAGTTGGTCAGTCTCTGTATCCCCTGCCACACCTGCCGTGAGTTGTTATGGGAGAGGTGGTCCTCTATCCTCCTCTTATAGTCCAACTTGGCCCCCCTGATGCCTCTCTTCAGGTTAGCTCTGGCAATGTTATAAAGAGCTCTGTCTCCTGACCTGAAGGCAATGTTGCGTGTCCTGAGGAGTGCCTTGACCTGGCTAGTCATCCAGGGCTTCTGGTTGGGGAACACCCGGATGCGTTTTTCCACTGCTACGTTGTCCATGCAGAACCTGATGTAGGCCAGCAGCGTCTCAGTGTGTGCAGTCAGGTCCTCATGGAGAAAAACACTCCAATCCGTGCTGTCAAAACAGTCCTGGAGCTGGGAGAGGGCATCCTCAGGCCACGTGGTGATGGTCTTTGTCAGGGGGGTGGACTGTCTCCTGAGTGGTGTATATGCTGGGATTAGGAGCAGAGAGAGGTGGTCTGACTGGCCAAGGTGTGGGAGTTGTATTGCTCTGTATGCATGTTTAATGTTTGTGTATACATGATCCAATGTATTTGCCCCTCTGGTTGAGCACTTCACATGCTGATAGAATCTAGGGAGGACAGACTTTAAGTTTGCCCGGTTAAAATCCCCAGCTATGATGTGCACGCCATCGGGGTGGGCCTGTTGCAGTGTGTTGATGGTGTCTGCTAGCAGCGTGAGAGCTACACTCGTGTTAGCGTGTGGTGGAATGTAAACCGCTGTAATTAGCACAGTTGTTAGCTCTCGGGGGAGAAAAAAGGGACGGCATCTAACTGTGACGGACTCTAAGTCCTGTGAACAGTGTGTGTGTGTAGTTACACTATCCCTTGACCAGTCGTTGTGCACATAAATGCACAAACCACCCCCTATCCATCCCTTATGCAACATATCTGTAATAAGGCACATTATACTCTAATACATGGGGGTAAAATGGTGTTGCTGTGGTGATGGTTTTAAGTTTTGGTGTGCTCATGGGCAACACACACAGGACTGACCGCAGTGACAGGATCAGAGCACTTCAATGGGATTACACTGTATTCTGTTTGTAATGAAGCTTTGTGTTAATCTCTAAACCTCACCACACATGGGCTCAGAGCTGAATGAATGTGAGTGTGGCCTCAGAAGTATCGAAAATCAGATTATTTTTGGGACTTTTTAATATCGATACCCGCTCAAATGAGCATCTAGTTTCGATGCTCATTTGAGCGGGTATCGATATTAAAAAGTCCCATTCACAGGACCTTTCCTGAATAGCTTTAGAATGATCTTGAGCTGTATCAGAACAAGTACTAATACTTTGCATCTGATGTGATCAACATCTCCTGGGGCTGTGATGCTAACTGAAAGCACTACTGTTAGAAAATCAGTTGCTCAACTTAGACTTTAATTTGAGCTTTGTTTTAACACAATTTTAGCTGAATTACAACAGATCTCACACATAACATTGCACATTACCGTTACAAGCTAGCATTAGACAGCAGTCTTTTCAGTTATTCACTCTCACCTTTTTTGAAAATCAATGGCAATGCTTGTTTTGATCACAGGCTCCTGAAAATGTGAAACTGACATCACTTTAAAGTATCAATGCGAGCACATAGACGAGTTTACACTCATGGACTATGAAACCTACTGGACCACTGAGGGAGTACACACATAGTATAAGGACACAGTGGAATAGAAAAGTATAGAGCCAACTCTGATTTAATGTTGAAAATCATTCTATTGTCTAAATGAGTGTTTTTTTTTATTATCATGATGGTATTGGAATCGGTATCAAGTCTATTCCTTAGTAGCAAATAGAGTTTGAAATTTTAATATGGTGACAACACAAACATGTATTGTACAGGTGGTAGAGCGCTTGTCTAATAGAGGTTGGTGGTTTGAATCCCCCTCAGTTTCTCATCACAAGCAGTAGTCATGGTAATATCGCTCAGATCAGCCTTTGTGAAAAATCTAAAATTAAAGATTGCCATGTGCATTTTAAGAGTCACTGTGCAGGAGGTGAGGCCTGTGTAGCAGGCCTCACCTCCTGCGGTGTGGAGGTGGCTCTGGCCTTTAGCTGTCTCCATGGAACGCAAAGGAAAAATCCAGGTTGTACAGGAGAGTGGGAGGGCATCGGAACTAATTATTAAAGCTGTGTTTTTATGGTTAATTCTAAATGAAAAATGATGTTCTTCTGAGATGCAGTTTCACATCAAAATAAAGCTGAGTTTTAGCTTTTTTGCCAATTCTGTTTTGCATTTATAGACCCAACAGTAACAGAAAAATACGTTAACATTTTAAATCACATGTTTTTTGTTGCTCAAAAACGCCTTGAAAAACCTGTATTTTTACTGTGAGCAGAGTCGCCTTTTCACTGATCAGACCTGTAAGTTGGGCTGGTAGAGCCATCTGCTTGTGTCTATGGATTGGTTTGATGCCATACTGTGGAACATTGTAGGTAAAGCAAGTAAGAGACAAGCAGGTGGCGGAAAAGTTAAATAATGAACCTTTTTAAAAAACATCTTGTGAACTTAATGGACTTGGGTTGTCTAAAAGTACCAAAATCAGATGTTAAATACTAAAACTACTATTCAAAGTTCAAAGTCAGCTTTATTGTCAATTCTGCCATATGTGTTCAACATACAGTGAATCGAAATTTCGTTTCTCTCTGGCCAGGTAGTGCAAAAAGACAGTGTACAAAATACAATATGAAGACAAAACACAACAAAAACTATCTAAGACAGAGATCTAAGTTAAAACTAAAGTCTACGGTCTAAAATCTTAAAACAGTGCAACATAATAAATAACAAATAACCTATACTATATACAGATTTCCAAAGTGTGCAGTGTGCATCAAAATGTGCAATGGAAGATACAGCAGTGAATTGGTCATGTGCAGTAGAATGTGCATTGGAGTTAAGATAAATAAAAATAAGTGTGCAACAGTAGTAATTCTAGTGCAACAGGAGTAAACAACAGTACTAAAAATTCCAGTAGTAAATGTGCAATAACAGTAGTAAACAGCAGTGCAACGGGGGTAAAAATCAATAACAGGAGTAAACAACAGTACTAAGAATTCCAGTAGTAAATGTAAGTGTGCAATAACAGTAGTAAACAACAGTGCAACAGGAGTAAAATCCAGTAGTAAATGTAAATGTGCAACAGTCGTCCTTAGCAGCAGTTTTTTAAAGTGTCTAGAGTGATATGTCTTTTATGGAATACAGGTTATGCCAATATGGGGGGTGGGGGGTGGGAGATGGGTAAGGTGGGAGTTCGGGTGTGAGTTCAGCCTCCTGACAGCCTGGTGGATGAAGCTGTTTGAAAGCCTGGTGGAGTGGGCCCGGAGACTCCGGTACCTTCTCCCCGAGGGCAGGAGGCTGAACAGGCTATGTGCGGGGTGGCTCGGGTCACCCACAATGCTGGACGCTCTGCGGGTGAGCCGGGTGTTAAAAATGTCTAGGAGGGAGGGGAGAGAGACACCAGCGATCCTCCCAGCTGCATTCACTATGCGCTGCAGAGCTTTCCTGTTCTGTTCAGTGCAGCTCCCGTACCACACAGTGATGCAGCTGGTCAGGACGCTCTCAATGGTGCCTCGGTAGAAGGCACTATTGAAACCAGATACTCATTTTTGGCAGGTATCGATATTAGTCAGAAGTGAACCTTTCCTGAATGTCTTTAGAATGATCTTGAGCTGTATCAGAACAAGTATAAGAGCACATCTGGCAACCCTGGAGGTGATGGTAACATGAGACCTGGATATGGTCCTGTTCATGTATTTGTGAAGAGCTGGATTCTTTGATGGTGACTCCAGTGTTTTTAGTGCAATAGAAACGCACGCTGCCACCTGCTTCTCCCAAACCTGTCATTATCGTAGCATTACTTTACGAGAATGCACTCCACTATTCGAAGTGTAAAGACACAGCTAAATGTGGGACATTCAGATTGTAAATATTATTGTCTACATTCACATGCTACAAAACATCCACAAAACCAAAATTACTTATTTAAAGAGGGGGTAATTGCAAATACGACTTTTCTGAGCTTTCTACCATGTTATAATGCTGCTCCTTTATCAAAAACATACCTGAAGTGGTGTTATGAAGATGTTATTTTAGTGAGCTTTCCTGGGCCCTGTTTGAACCCTCCTTTAGCTTTAAGATTCACACAAGCTTGCATCACCCATGCTCCTACACATGACAATACTCCATAAATATACAAAAACACAAAAACAAAACGAGACATTAATGTCTTAGCAATGTGTTAGCAATAATAGCCCATACTGTATAAGTATGGGCTATATAATTAACCCCTGATGTTGGTTCGGTACAGTGCTTAAAAGTTGGACTATATAACCTGCTTGTCTCCATGGAGGTGTCTTGCTTTGCTAGTAACATTCCAAAATATGGCATTAATACCTTATCTACATTTGTTTTATCACAGATGTTTCAATTAGTGTTGTCACAATACTATCATTTAAATCTCTTATTTCAATAATGAGGAATAAACTTGATACCAGTAACTTGAAATAAATGACTGGGGGTGCACGATACTGGAAAATATTGCGATATGGCTGTTTACTTACCTGGCAAATCCAGAATGACATACATATACAGAGTAATATCAGTCTGGTCACCACTCACTGATCGTCCAATCAGATTTGTTTATTTCACTGATGCATGAGTAATGAAGGAGCTCATTGCTCAACATCATTTACAAACAAAATCATATTTCTCTCAGAAATCGGCAGAAATCCCCAATGTTTTTCTGCCCCTGTTCAATTTTTTTTTCCTTTACCATGTGTCTCCCCAATTGGCTAATCCACCTGTCAATCACACCCATCTGAAAATGGGGAGATTCACTGGTGACCAGAGATGTGTGAAGAATCCCTCAATCGTCCAGGTAGAATCCATGGCAAAAGGAAAAATTCAATTTGTCAACTGGACAAAGTTTATTTGGTCGAATATGTTTCTCAGCTCATTCAAACTACTCCTTCAGTTCTGGCTAGAGTGCTGGTGGACACTTCTTATAACTAGCTACAGGGAGGAGCTAACTATAATGAAATTACTATGAAACTATTACAACTATTTGTTTTCAGTTTTTGTGTGGGGTCTTGTTAGCATAGTCATTCAGGACCCATAATGGGTGTTTTCACACCTCTGGACCTGACCTGGCTCACCCTATTGTTGTTTGACAATCAGGGGCGGTTATACATTGAATTACTCCCTGGGTGAGACCCCCTCCCCCCCTCCGAGCCCCACGGGCCACTCCTTTGAGGACAGTGAGGTACAGATCTTAGCTAGAGAAAAGAACTAGTTTGAGAAGGGAGTTAAAGAGGCTATTTTTGTCAAGAAAGAGAACCATTCCTTGAACAGAAACTGAGGTCTCAGACATCATTTGTCTCCCATCTATAACTCTATCCTCAAACCTAAATCAAAACAAAGAAAACAATAGGGTTATCCATGTCAGGTCCAGAGGTGTGAAAACACCCATAATGGTCCTGAATGACTATGCTAAACAAGACCCCACACAGAACCTGAAAACAAATAGGTGTGATAGATTCATAGTAATTTCATTCTAGTTAGCTCCTCCCTGCAGCTAGTTATAAGCAGTGTCCACCAGCACTCTAGCCAGAACTAGTAGCTTGGCTGAGCTGCGAAATGTATTCGATCAAATAAACTTTGTCCAGTTGACAAATTGAATTTCTCCTTTTGCAATTGGTGGTCACAACTTCATAAAAAAATATTAAAAGTGTGTATTCTGAAGTTGTTTAGTACTGTTATCAGTGATCAAAGGAGAAGTTCAATTTGTCAACTGGACAAAGTTTGTTTGGTTGAAAACGTTTCGCCGCTCATCCGAGAGGCTTCGTCAGCTCTCGTCAGGTCTCGTCAGAGCTGACGAAGCCTCTCGGATGAGCGGCGAAACGTTTTCAACCAAACAAACTTTGTCCAGTTGACAAATTGAACTTCTCCTTTGATCATGGATTCTACCTGGACGACTGAGGGACTTTTCACGTACTGTTATCAGTATTTTTTAGAATATTTTGATATACGTTTTACATCTTTTACATACATCCTTTTACATACATCCAGACAAGTGAAAGAAAATGGATGGAGAGATGGACTTTTTACATCATTTCAGTTATATTGAAACAAAGAATGACATGTCATAATGTACTAGTCAAACTCTGTCCATTAAAAACTTAACAGAGACAAAACTTAAACAAAATAGGAGGAAAAAAAAATGTTGAAGGTTGTCATTTTAAAAAAAGATGGATATGAAGAGTCTTTGTTTTGTTAAGTACTAATCTACTATTCAGACAGATTATGTGTCATCTTCAAATCTATTCTCCATAATCCTGACTCTTGTCTCTGCTCCTCAGGATTCGTACCACTCCCATCGACCAAAGGAAAAACTTCATTCCGAGAGCAACAACAATGAAAACTCAGTTCCCAAAGACTTCGACAGCGTGGACAGCAACAGCAACCTAGGCCCACGCTCGCCACTCAAAATCAAAGCAGAGAAGGTGCAAGGCATGCTGGGAAAATCCAACAAGGAAATCCTCAAGTACCCAGCGGTCCAGCCTAAAGGAGGACATGACAAAAACCATGTCAAGAAATCTCCCAAACTGACCGCTCCAGCTGCAAATGTGTCCGCTAATGTTCCGGGGAAGGGGGAAAAGGAGGAGGGGCCTGGATCCAAGATGGCGTTCAGCGTGGGGCATTTGGGGGGTGCAGGGGGTAAGAAGGAGCCACAGTGTGAGATTAGCGGGAAAGAGGCGATTTCTGCGCTGTCTCGAGCTCGAAGCAAAGAGTGCAGACAGCAGATCGTGGAGGTGTACTGCAAACACAAGCAGAGGATGCTAATGCCAGAAAGAGTGCCACGGTACTGCCCTGTCGACGGTAAGAAATGGAGGTTTGATTGAATTGAATTGATTGAATTTTATGCTAAATATATTCTTTTGAGCTTTATGCCATATGATAATGTTGTTTCATTCACACGTTTGAATAAATCTGTTTTCTTAGTCTGTCCGCATCTCCAAAGCTCACAATGCTCTGTTCCACCTTACCATTTAGTGGTAGTTTTCAGTTAAAAGCTACCTTTTACCTTTTGTTCAGTAGAAACTGGCAATATCAGGGCTGAAATTATCCAAATGAATCTAGTATGCAGTAATCAGCGTGCATGCTGCTAATGAAACTACTGTACTTCACATCAGGTTTGTCAAGTTGCTGTGTACAGTTTTGTATCAGAGACAGTAGTTCAGTTGGAAGCGGTTTGAGTGCCTTGAAGGAAGAGGAGCACTATGACAATTTACCACATATTTAGTGTTTACCTACTAACTCCAGCTCTAACCAGTGTTGTATTCTTGAGTAAGACACTTCATCCATCTTATTCCACATGGTATGAATCTGGTAGATGTGGAGAGACTAGAAGCGCAGAGTGGCAGCCTCACTAATGTTTCACTCTTAAGACAATAGTTAAATGACCCACAAAAGTGCAGAATTACCAGAAGTTTAAACACCACAACAATCAGCCTGCAGGGAGATTCTTTTCGAGTACATTCACCCATTCATAAATTGGTGTTGGTTAAACGGGTGCATTTAAAAACTATAGTGATTTGGGCTCTGAGTTTAAGCTGCTATTTTTAAACCTGTAATTTGCAGTTTGAGTTCTGTGAAATTTTCTGCCTCGTTAATGTAAAAGAAGGATTCAGGTCTCATGTGAAATGGTCCAACCATAGAAACAAATGAAAGGCTTAAGAGGCATTGTACAATCATCTTTATGAAAGGGCTTTGACTGGTCTCTGAGTCTCTTAAAGTCAAACTCATCAACTGGGTACCATGCTTATTCTGCCTATATTTTTAGTGGTTCTTCTGGTATTCATTTCAAGTGGCCAAAATAACCACAAATATAGGGTGAACTAGTTTTTAAGGCTAAATTAATACAGGTTTTACAGCTGGTGTACTTTAAAGAGGGTGTTATGCAAAAATGAAGAGGTTTTTCTATGTCATCCATGCATGTTTCAGTAATCTTATGATCTTCCCCAGGCCCTGTTTGAACCCTCCTTACGGTTAGCTGGAAGATTCTGTCCAATGCTCCGCCCACAAGCCTACATCACCCACGCTCCCGCACAACAGTTCTCCATAAAAACAGACAAAAACATGATACGGAACTGTACACAACTTCACAAACCTGATGGGCTGTGCAATAGTTTCACTGGTGAAATTCACGCTGACTGTATATATAAATGGGCATAGCTAACCCGCTGGCCAGTGGGTTCAAAATAGGAAGTGAGCATGGGCGCACTTCTGACTCCATTGGCTCCAGTTCACTTTCTACTGGAAAACCACCACCCCTCTCTCTGTAACTCCTGCTGTCAGGCTCGTCATTTGGGTCTTAAAATGTTTGTATAAACCCGCTCTACATAATCCTGGGGTTTTTATTTTGCTATTTTGCTAAATCAAGATGAGAACATTAAAGGTCCCATGACATGAAATTTTCACTTTCTGAGGTTTTTGAACGTTAATGTGAGCTCCCCTACCCTGTTTAGGCTCCCCCCATGGCTAAAAGTTGCGAAATGTGTAAACTGAGGGAAGTTTTTGACGTCACACTCAAGGAAAAATGCAAATGCAGTTCCACCGCCCGTCTGTGTTTCTACCCACACTCTCTGTAACTCACGCCCAGAGAGTTTGGACTGTAAACGAGCTACGCAATGCGAGATGCGTTTTTTTATTTGCCTGGAGGCACGTGAGAGTGTTTCCAGGCTCGGATGTCCTTTATCCGAACCTCCGAACCTCTGAAACAGCAGTGGTTTAATTTTATTTTCTGTGGAAATGTGTTTATTTTTCAATGGAAATCATCTCATATCTTCCTCCACGCAAAAACGCGGAAGTGGGGCCGGCGTACATTGCACCGCTAAAGAGGAAAGAGCGGAGAGTTTGGCCACGCCCCCACCCGCTGCACTGGCCTATCTCTGTCCTCCTCATTTGCATTGAAGCAACAACGCCCATAATAAAGTGTTCCAGAGAGATATTTATGACTCTGTCTGTGTTCATGGGGCTTTCTCATGCACTGAGTCTTGATTTTGAAGAAGGATTCATTTACAGTATTAGGGAACCATTAAGGCGCCATATAAAAGCATCAAGAAGTACCATGTCATGGGATCTGAATCAGGCATCTTCTTTCCCTGAGGTTGCTCCCACTAGCGTTAGCAACAGGTTTGATTGGCAGGGTTGCTAAAATCATCGATGTAGGCGGGAAAGGGCGTTATCTTTAATAGCCTCACTCTGGATTGGCTTTTTAGTTGCTTTGATAGTTGAGGTCGGAATTCCTAATATGAAATTAGCCCCTATAACTGTTGGCCTCAATGAGCTTCAATTCGCTGAAGCTGAGCACTGTGGGTCACACTCCCTTAGTCCACTCCTTTATACAGTCTGTGCTCTTACCCCATCTGGGAGTATGACATCACTTTCTAGAACCTGAAAACCACCAATACCCTGATTGACAGTGAACCCATAGATGTGACAGTGCACCGTCCGCCCTGTTTCTCTGGGTTATTTGTGAAAAAGGCTGAGTAAGACTGAGTCGCTAAGGGAACCGCCCCAGGGCAGTTTGGGCAATGGTATGATTACAGGAGCTCAAGTACACTATATGCACTTAAGGACATGCCACCCAGTCAGCCAAGAGGGAAGACCTGGCTTAGTCCTTACAAGAGTCCTGTTTAGGTCTGGTGTAGTTCTTTTGGAGCAGGTTTTGTAGACATGATTTAGTCCTGGTATAGTTCTGGCTTATTTCTGGTTTAGTCTTGGTTTAAATCTGCCTTGATCTTTGCCTAGGTCTATGTCTAGGTGTAATCCTAACTTGGACCACAGTGTCCAGTGTCATTACGCCCCTGCTCCTGTCTGACTCCTCTGATGACTCCTCATTACCCTCCTCTCTGGACTTCCCTCTGATCCTCCTGTGTCCCTATGTGTCAAATGCCCTCCCATCGTCCTGTATCCTTGTAGTGTTGACTGAGATGGGGGCAGGTCACATGTCTCTAGTTCGTCTGTAGATGTTGTATAAATATAGCGGGAGAATGGACCTTTTCAGTAATAAAAATACAATTCTCTTTCCCTCTCTCCTTTCAGGTAAAGTGAGTGTAAATGTGCACTGGGAGGAGGGTGCGTCAAATGCCCTTCCATCATCTCCAGTGAGAATTGCCTTTGTCCTGGTGGTCCACGGCAGAGCATCTCGACAATTCCACAGACTCTTTAAGGCCATCTACCACACCTCCCACTACTACTACATCCATGTGGACCAGGTGGGCAGCAGGGGGTGCTCTCACAAACAAACCTTTCATTTAGATTGATTGGTTTCAGATGACATCATAATATCCAGTAGGCTCTTTACAGTAGCTGTCTAGTTTTGATCAGGGGTACAGTCTACGTGATCAATTCTCCCGTGATGTAATGTTTGCTGTCCACTGCCTGATCAGGATTTAGTGATTTTAGAGCAGAAATGGCTGTGCCACTGTCCCTATGACCAGAACCAGCCGTGTATCGTGTGCACAGAGCTAATACAGATGGGGAAGCTAAAATGAACATTGTTAAACGTTGAGATTTTTTTTTTTAATGTTAATACAGATAAATAACTTCAGGACTTACTTATCAGCAGTTTAAATATATCTTTATGAACCTTTATTTAACAAGGTCAAAGCCCCATTTAGTTCAGTATCTCTTTTCCAAAGGCGACTTGAGCCAAGTTGACCACAGCTCATGTGATGAAAACAAAAGTTTGAAAGACATTTACACTATAGTTTAAACAATATCTCTCTTTCCCTCTCTGTCTGGCCCTCCCTCTCTCTCCCTCTGTCTCCCTCTGTCTCTCTCTCTCAGAGGTCAGATTTCCTCCACAGAGAGGTGCTGCTATTGGTTGATAAATACCCAAATGTGCGAGTGACGCCGTGGCGGATGGCAACCATTTGGGGCGGGGCCAGTCTGCTCACCATGTACCTGCGCAGCATGGATGACCTGCTCAAGATGGCCGACTGGTCCTGGGACTTCTTCATCAATCTCAGTGCCGCAGACTACCCCATCCGGTGACTACAAGAGTTGGATTTTAAAGGGCCCGTACCATAGACTGTATATACTAGTATAAATGGACATAGCTAACCTGCTAGCCGCTGTGTCCAAACAGGAAGTGGGCAACAACTCCATCATCAACGCCATCTGGCTCCTCATTTTGGTCTTAAAATGTTCATGTTAAACTGCTCTACATGATCCTGGTGTTTTGATTTTACTATTTGTATATTTTATCTGTAAATCAAGGTATGAACAAAATCAGACACCTTCCCTTCTAAACCAGCGGTGCGGGCGGGAAGGGGCATTACCTTGAACAGCATCACTCCTTTGGGTCTTTTGGCTGCCATGATGCCCGGGAATTCCAAATATATAAGCTTCATTTGACTGAACACTGTGGACGACATCACACTCACTCAACTTCTTTAAACAATTTATGGCCTGTAGCTGATATTTTTCCACAGATTTGAGCAAAAATTATTAATGTAAAAGTCCTTCCAGTGCAGTCAGGGGAGCGATATGAATCATAAACCTGATCAGTAAATTCCACCATAGAATTCTGAACAGTCCTCCAGCTCAGTTTAAACAATAGGGATTGTAGAATATGGTGAATATAGTCATGAATGCAATCTATCCACATGGTACACAGGGCACACTACAGTTTGACAGGGCACAGAGTATACGATTTCCTCAGTCTGGTTTGAGTCCACTTTAGTCCATATGTAGACCTGGTTTGGTCCTGCTCTAATCCTGGTTTAATCCTGGTCTTGTCTGGATTTAGCCCCAATTTGGTGGAATTTGGAGGTATTTTTTTGGGCATGTGTAACACTGCCTTAATCACTGTATAAGAGTAAGTAGTAGTTCTGTATCTTTCTCCTCTCCTCCTCCTCTCTCCTCTCATGCAGTGTGAGTCTGAAGGGTGTATAGTGCCCGCCTGTAATCAGTGCTAATCGTGGCGTGTCTGCCTCTGCTTCCTGTCTGCACATTAACCTGTTAGCTGCTTGTTAGCCGCACGCTAACAGCTAAAACAGGAGACAAAACAAATACCTCCCATTGTTTAAACAGCTCACCCAGCCAGGGCTAAACCAGGACCAGACCATGACTAAATCACAACCAAACTAGATTAAGCCAAGACTAAGCCAGGACTAAACCAGGACATAACCAGAACTAAACCAGGCCACCACCACTAGGACTAAACGAGGACTGAACCAGGGCTAAACAGGACTACAGCAGAACTGAGCCAGGACTAGACCAGGACCAAACCAAGACCAAAGTTGTTCTGAAACAGGACCATAAAATGGTTTATACCAAAAAGTCTAAATCAGGATTAATACCATGGTTTCTTCTAATTATGCAACTGCAAAAATGTCATACCCCAGGGCTCTCAAGTCTCACGCTTTGAGAGTGTGACATGCGCAATTCGACGTCACACATGGTATTTCTCACGCTGAAATTTAGTTAGGCAATTCAAGCACAGCGCTTCTGTGCCCAGAAAATCGGTTAGATAATGCAGGCACCGCGCGTTTTCAGCGAAAAAAAGTCACTCGCAGTCTCACGCACCACCCCGTTCAAAACTTGAGAGCCCTGTCATACCCTGAGAATGAACCATATCCTCTAACTGCATTACACCTTTTATGTCACAAATTAAAATAAATGATACAAGTACTGGTTGATTAAACAATTCTGACTGTAGAATCTTTCTCTCTTTAGGACCAATGAGCAGCTGGTGGGGTTCCTGTCCAAATACAAAAACATGAACTTTATCAAGTCCCATGGCCGAGACACTGCGCGGTAAGACTCAACCACACTAATATGAGACACTTGGGCATTTATCCAGAAAAGACTTAAGTGAAGGAAGGGCAGTAAAAAGACTTAAAAGATCCCATGATGTGATACTTCTTCATGCTTTTATATGGCGCCTTGATGGTTCCCTAATACTGTAAATGAATCCTTCAAAATCAAGACTCAGTGCATGAGATAGCCTCATGAACACAGTCAGAGTCATAAATATCTCTCTGAAACGCTTTATTCTTGGCGTTGTTGCTTGAATGCAAATGAGGAGGACAGAGACAGGCCAGTGCAGCGGGTAGGGGGTGTGGCTAAATACGCCACTGTTTCCTGGATTAGCGGTGCACTGTGCGCTGTCACCCACTTCCGCATTTAAGCGCGGAGGAAGATATGAGGGTTTTTAAAAAAAAACACATTTCCACAGAAAATAAAATTAAACCACTGCTGTTTCAGAAGTTCGGAGGCTCGAATAAAGGACATCCGAGCCTGGAAACACTCTTTTTTTCAAACGCGGAAAAGGATCGCAAATGCTCAGTTTACACATTTTGCAACTTAGACACTAGGGGAGGTGAAGACGAGGAGATGGAGAGGCTGAGGAGGCTGGTGGTTCTACTGCTGCAGTGGAGATGAGACGGAGAGGGGAGAGAGATTGTGTGTGTGTGTGTGTGTGTATATATATATATATATATATATATATATATATATATATATATATACATATGAATGTGTTGAGAGTTGATTGGGCCAATTTCTGCTGATCCTCAGACCTCTTGCTGCCTTCTGATTTGCCCAATGATAATTTTATTGTACAACTATAACCTCACTAACACCACACTGAATATGTGACACAGACCTCATATTAATATTATAAGTCTTATTACATGTTTCAGTAGAAGTGACTCGCCTTCAATTCCAATACAGTATGCATCCTTCAGTGAAAATGGTTTGGACAGCCCTGGTGGAGAGGGAAACTTATTACTTTATTTTATAGCATAAGGCACTGACACTGGTTGTGGTTACATGAACACTCAAAATTAGATGAAAACTTCTGCCTTTGTCAGAGTTGACTGCTGTGATGTGTCTCTTATTAGCTGCTTTAGATTATTATCAGATTTTTTGACTATTAGGGAGGTTCCAGTATCGATATCGGTTGATATTGATATCCTATTCTCTGTGTGCCTTATTTGAACTGACAAATCATTCAAAATGGAAACAGAAGAGCATTGTATGTTACACAAACGCATTATTTAATATCCAAATAAATACATTTTGTTATTATTTTTACAAAAAAATAAAAGTTAATTTGTGATTATGACATCCATGACAGCCTTTCTACGGATTTTAAAAGATAAATGTCAGTACTGGCAAATATCTGATATCGGTTATCAGAAAGAATCATAAAGAAAATCCATATCAGCCCAGCCCTAATACCGGACCGATGACAGGAGCGATGAGGTGGTAGTACAGTCCTCTGGTTCAGTTTAGGAGATGGATTAGACCTTCTCCTTTGGTCCCTTTGCACCAACATGTTTGTGATGCATTTTTGTTTTTCAGTTTCATTCGTAAACAGGGCCTGGATCGGCTGTTCTTCGAGTGTGACACCCACATGTGGCGTTTGGGCGACCGTAAAATCCCAGAAGGCATTGCGGTGGACGGTGGCTCTGATTGGTTCCTTTTAAACAGACGATTTGTGGATTATGTGGTGAACTCCGAAGACGCTCTGGTCACAAATATGAAGCGCTTTTACACCTACACTCTCCTGCCCGCAGAGGTACAGCACACGCTGATCATGTTTTAAGATAGATTTTTTTTTTGTTATTTGTGTCATAAATGAAACTATTTCTATCCCAACTTGTGCATTTAAATCTGTCTTTTTATTGTGTTGAAGAGGTAACTAAAGTCTGCCTCCTCTGAAAGCTGTCACTCACTCAGGGTATTACTGTACTTAGGCTTACAAATAGGAGATGTGGGCGTTTGGTACTTGCTATTTTGTCAATAACAAATGCGAAACTGGCAGCAACCTTTGGGTCAGAGGGCGAATTTCTCGACCATTTGAGCTCTATACAGTGCGTTTCATGATAAAATCCTCAATCTTTTTTTTTTTTTAATATAATGATGATTGTATAAGTTGAGGCATTATGTAACTTTTCTGTAGGGACAGGGTCCATGGAGAGATGATGATGCTTTGGCTGAATGTTCCACAATGTGGCATTTAACATATCTATCTAGATCAAAGGAGAAGTTCAATTTGTCAACTGGACAAAGTTTGTTTGGTTGAAAACGTTTCGCCGCTCATCCGAGAGGCTTCGTCAGCTCTGGTTATTGTACTGGTTAGACCCTGCTTATATCTAGCTGCCGGGAGGCGCGTCCTACAATGACAAAAGCTCTGAAAACGATCCCCCCAATCTGTCTCTTTGTTTTTCAAATTACTCTGACGGCTGGTTTCGACCCCCTATTCAACGTCTAACGACCCTCTCCACCCCTCTGCCCTGGCTCTGTTTGACTGGTCTAAGAATCGCATTATAAATGGGAGACAAGTTATGTCTCACTCCCCCATTTCTGTTTAATGACGGATTCTCTTTTTTGACAAAAATAGCCTCTTTAACTCCCCTCTCAAACCAGTTCTTTTCCCTGGCTAAGATCTGAACCTCACTGTCCTCAAAAGAATGGCCCGTGGCTTCTAGGTGAAGATGTACCGCAGAAGCCGGTCCACTCTGGCACGCCCGCCTGTGTTGGTACATCCTCTTGTGAAGTGGCTGTTTTGTTTCCCCAATGTAGCGCTCACTGCAATCCTCACTACACTGAATGGAGTAGACCACATTGCTTTGTTTGTGGCTCGGTGTTCTGTCCTTTGGGTGGACCAGTTTTTGTCTTAAAGTGTTTGTGGGTTTGAAATAAACTGGAATTCAAGATTTGGAACCTTTCACTGCACATATCAATTCTGTAGATCCGAACATCAAATTCACCCGTGAAGATGCCAAGGATAACACATTGGCATTCTTAGATTGTGCAGTAACGATAGGAGGAGACCGGGGACTCCAAGTAGAAGTCTTCAGGAAGCCCACACACACAGACCAATACCTGCTTTTTGATTCACACCACCCACTGCAGCACAAACTGGGTGTTATTCGGACATTACAACACAGGGCCCAAGTGGTTCCCACAAGCACAGAGGGCAAGGAGAAAGAAGAGCAACATGTGCAGGAAGCCCTCTCTGTTTGTGGATATCCTAAATGGGCTGTCAACAAAACCAAGAGAGACAAGGACAATAAACAAGACAACAGAGAATCCGAACCCAGGAGGAAAGGGGTAGCGATTCCGTACCTGGCCGGCGTTTCGGAAAAACTACAGAGGATTTTCAGACAATATGAAATTCCAGTTTATTTCAAACCCACAAACACTTTAAGACAAAAACTGGTCCACCCAAAGGACAGAACACCGAGCCACAAACAAAGCAATGTGGTCTACTCCATTCAGTGTAGTGAGGATTGCAGTGAGCGCTACATTGGGGAAACAAAACAGCCACTTCACAAGAGGATGTACCAACACAGGCGGGCGTGCCAGAGTGGACCGGCTTCTGCGGTACATCTTCACCTAGAAGCCACGGGCCATTCTTTTGAGGACAGTGAGGTTCAGATCTTAGCCAGGGAAAAGAACTGGTTTGAGAGGGGAGTTAAAGAGGCTATTTTTGTCAAAAAAAGAGAATCCGTCATTAAACAGAAATGGGGGAGTGAGACATAACTTGTCTCCCATTTATAATGCGATTCTTAGACCAGTCAAACAGAGCCAGGGCAGAGGGGTGGAGAGGGTCGTTAGACGTTGAATAGGGGGTCGAAACCAGCCGTCAGAGTAATTTGAAAAACAAAGAGACAGATTAGGGGGATCGTTTTCAGAGCTTTTGTCATTGTAGGACGCGCCTCCCGGCAGCTAGATATAAGCAGGGTCTAACCAGTACAATAACCAGAGCTGACGAAGCCTCTCGGATGAGCGGCGAAACGTTTTCAACCAAACAAACTTTGTCCAGTTGACAAATTGAACTTCTCCTTTGATCATGGATTCTACCTGGACGACTGAGGGACTTTTCACGCATATCTAGCTAGAGTTTATTTAATCACAGGTGTTTTTACTGCTCAAAGATACCTTGAAAAACATGCATTCTTACTGTAAGCGAGGTTGCCTGTCCACAGATCTGACCTGCAACTTGGCCTGGTGGCTTCACTTGCTGTATTGCTGTACTATGGAATCATATAGACAAGACAAGGACATCTCCATGGACACCAGAAAAGTGGCACAGTGCACCTTTAAAGTGTGACAGATCAAATATACTAAATATAAATACCTTCTTCATTAGCATAGTTTAGTGTTTACATGTTTGTGCTGACGGATGCAGGGTTCTGTAATGATGCAATTATCCAGCCTGTGTTTTGTTTATTTATTTGTGAATCCTCAGGTATTTGCTTATGTAATGTCTTTTATGGCTCGGTACAATTAAAAAGATCAAGAAGCAGATGTTAAAGAAAGTGTTACTCTTACTGTTATGAAAAAGGTTCCACAATCACAACTGAACCTGTGTCTCCAGAGCCTTAACCTGCAGATAGTGGACACATACATGTTTGTCTCATTCTCAGTTTATGGACAGGTCATGCCTCATTTAATGAATTCTGAATTTTAAAATAAAAATCTTTCTCATGGTTCTTTTTACATCTCTAATTCTGCCCTCTGTGCCCTGTGCAGTCGTTTTTCCACACGGTTTTGGAGAACAGCCCCCTCTGTCAGACGATGGTGGA
This sequence comes from Paratrypauchen microcephalus, assembly GCA_036785185.1. Classification (NCBI taxonomy): domain Eukaryota; kingdom Metazoa; phylum Chordata; class Actinopteri; order Gobiiformes; family Gobiidae; genus Paratrypauchen; species Paratrypauchen microcephalus. The sequence continues at coordinate 984,859 of JAVJIX010000029.1, forward strand.
TAATAACCTGCGCCTGACCAACTGGAACAGGAAGTTGGGCTGTAAGTGTCAGTACAAACACATTGTGGACTGGTGTGGCTGCTCCCCCAACGACTTCAAACCCAGCGACCTGCCACGCTTCCAGGTGAGGGCGCTACTGAGACTGCAGTGACATCACTCCCGGGGAGTTCTGCATGTATGTCTAGGACGGCACGTTCAACAGTTACCATGGTGACACAATGCACCCATTAGCAAACACTGAAAAAAAGTTTATAGAGTGTCTGAAAACTTGACAACATAAAAATAAACCAAAATGGATTTAAACAGCACATTTTCTGATCAATGCAAGCGTCCATGGCCCTGTTTAGGTGTTTGAACAAAACGTCAAGAGTGACTCACTGAAAAACTGTTGGCTAATGGTGGTTAGCTTGCGACTGTAATGCTATTTGAGAGGGACAGCGCGAAATCGGCTCATCTGCTGTAGTTCCAGCCAAATCAGTTCTTTCTGGTCAGATTGTGTTAAATAAAAACTCAGATAAGTTAAACATGAGAAACATGGCTTCAGACAGAGCAGTGCCTCCTGTTAGCTTCACTCCCCCAGTGAATGTTGATCAGCTGCAAAGTGTCGCTATGTAATTTTATCTGTCTCTACCTCTCCTCCATTATGATTTTATTAGCTTTTTTGGTCCCTTCCAGAATACATGTATAGCAGTGAAAGAAGACTTCTTTTTCTAGTCATGTGGATTTAAAGAAGTGGTGTGATTTGCACAGTAATCACAGTGTCATAGATGCGTGGGGGCCTCACGTTTGGGGCGGGGCAAACAGGAATAACCCAGAATTCACAAATTAGCAGTATAGTTTTTCCCTCTCTGCGGTCGGCTCGGAAACAGCTGTACTCTTGTATTTTTAGACCTGTGCTGGCTTATCATTATCATAATGTAGGGCTACAGCACACACTGGGCGATTCACAAAAACTGCCACATTTACAGTGAAAAAGAACTAGGTGAGAAACAGGTTTTGCCTACTGGTACCAAAAATATAATATAGTTACTTGAACCTCTACCTGATTTTTGCCATGTGTTAAAATATCTCTTTCCCCAGAACAGATATAATGTATAAGCAGCTAGGGATGTCAACAATTAATCGACTTACGATTAATTGTCGATCAAGACGTTGGTTGAACAAAATGCATTAATTGCAATTAATCGCTAATCGCGGACACGCGCACCCGCGTGGTCACGAAACAAGGCAACCGCGCTGCGCCAAGCTCGACTCACAGCCGGCCGCAGGCGCCAACGGCACTGCTCAGCAGCGTACACCGGGGCTGCTGAGCACGAGATCGAACCGCGGCACCCGGAATGCGTAGTCTCAGCCCTAACCCCAAACCAGCCGCACGAAACCAGCAGCGGCACGTGGTGGTTTAATCCTGGTCTAGTCCAGGTTTAGACCTGGTTTAGTTCTGGTCTAGACCTGGTTTAGTCCACGTTTAGTCCTGGTCTAGTCTCTTAGCCAATCAGGACGCAGAACACAATGTTACACTATAAAAAAATGTTACACTATAAAAAAAAAATTGGAAAAAAATAATAAATCCGCGAACCGCGATAGAGCGAGGGATTACTGTATTTTGTTATTCAGCATCAATACATTTGTCTGCTTTTTACTAAGGAATAATTAATTGAGGAATATACAATATAATAATACTATGATATATTTATGACTCAGTGTTATGTATACTATAGCTTATATTCTTAAAGACTTATTGAAACACTACAATTCAGGTGAAAAATGCCGCTTATCAATTAATCGTAAGTCGATCGATAAGGTCAATCAACTATAGATTAATGAATTAATCGATAATTTGTATCCCTATAAGCAACTCTTGGGGTCATTAGCCCACTGTGTACTGTCTGGATCTGATTATAAAGCATTTTATTGTCAGAGAATCAGGTTGGCATGCTAGTTGTTAGTAGTATTAACATGATGGCAAAGTCTGCACTGGTTTTGAGAGTTGTGAAAAATGCTTACAAATTCATCATGGTGAATAATTAAGATGCTCTGAATATACAGTAATACAAAGCATGGTTAAAACAAGTAGAGGAAGTGCGTTTCCATATTCTTCTCTGTGAGTTTTAGCTTCCTGTTATGTTATATACAGAGGAGTCTCTCATTCAATTTTTTTTGTTTAAATTGTTAATTGCTATGGCCACAGTCCTCATGAATCTGAAACCTATGGATACACTTTCTCACAACCGTGGGTGAGATCAGGTCAGACTGGTCTTAAATCAGAGTTGTGTGGATGCCCTATGTGGCTGGCAGAGAGTTTACTGTGCATGGACAGTATAGTGGTTTTCTGGTGCTCGCTCTGTGATCATGAGACCTGTGGTCTGGACCCAGGTTTGGTGGTTCAGTTCTACAGAAGTGATGCGCTCAGAATAACATCAGGCATCAGCCTCTGCTCATTATGTTAGGGTTTCCTGCCCCACAGAGCAGGGACATGCCTCCTGTGATGTCACTGAGTCTCTGTGACCCAAAATTTCATCAGCACATATAAGAATGAGAATCTAAAGAGAACATTTTATTTTTGACCAAATTTAGTAAAGAATATTAAGTGAAAACTTGGATGCATTGATTTGTATTGTTGATAAAAGGTCCTACCTACATATGCATGAATCATATTTTTAAGCCATTTTTTGTTATTGTTTTTAATATGAAACAAAAAATGTTTGTATATAGAACAATAGCAGCACATAATTTTCAGCATTACCACCTAATGATGTCACAAAGTGAAACAGAGCATTTCAAACCCTGGACCAGAAGTTAGCCAAATAAAGCCTTATTTCCTTATTTGGGCAGTTTACCTTACATTCACTCAGTTTTTGGGGTTTTGATTTGATAAAACTCTAGAAAAACAACTGCAATATTTATTTTTGTCAGATCTCCCTCCTCTAACTGTACTTAACCTTTAATATATTTCTGCTCTGTCTTGGTACAGTCTCCGCAGCAGTCCTCCCGTCCAGCATTTTTCGCGCGCAAGTTTGAGGCAAGCGTGAGTCAGGAGGTGATAAACCAGCTGGACGCGTACCTGTTTGGACCCTTACCTTTGGGGACCCGGGGCCTTCACTCGTACTGGGAGAGTATGTATGAGCAGGAGACCGATGGAGTGAGCGGCCTCTCTGACTCCGCCCTCACTCACTTTCACGCCTTCACACGCATGGGTCTAAATAGAGCTGCACAGTCACTACAGGGGAGACCACACGACCACAGCTGCAGGTGAGGGGATCAACGTACAAAATCTGTATGTACGTGCGACTGGATAAAGATGTAAAGTGAGTGTGACATCAACCATAGTGTTCAGCTTCAGTCAAATGAAGCTCATCAAGAGTAGCAGGTTTAGTGGATGATTTGGAGCAGAGTTCTATATTTTTTATATTCTGACCATGAGTATCATAGCATCCAAAGAGCCAGTCCAGGGCAAGGCTGTTGATTGATAGCATGTAAACATCGCCACTTGCAAACAAGTGAACAGGCTAACAATAATAATAGGCGCACAGTGATAGGACTCGAGAGAAAATAGCACCAAGCGATTATGACTTCTGACTTTTTTGTGGGCAACTGTTTTGTGACGCAAATATATCAGAAGAAAAACAAGCTTTATTAACTGTCCTGGCTAACTTGCCGGACCTGAACCGGGGCAGAACTCGGCTCACAGGACACTGTCAGAGATAAGTCAGTGTTAATGCACGACACTGCTGAAGGGGATGCCATACTATCCCTATAAGTTGGATTTTCTCTGGTTTCCTCCACCACCTCCAGCTGAGATAGGCTCCTAGTATTTATATATTAAAGGGACAGTGTATATTATGGAGAAAGAAAAAGTGCAAATTCAGGTACTTTATGATGCAGGATTATAGTTAAGGCTAACTTGGCAAAAGGAGAATTTCAATTTGTCAACTGGACAAATTTTATTTGGTTGATACGTTTCGCAGCTCATCCAATCTGCTTCTTCAGTTCTGAAGGATAAAGATGGAGGCTAACTTCTATTTTGAAAACAAATGTGGTCTTGTTTTTTGAGGGGATTTGTCTGACAACTATAATCATTTTCACAATATCTTCACACTCCATCAGAAATGTTTTTTTTTTTTTTAATAAACTGTTGATTTTAGGAAAAGAAAATCAATTATTATAATGTAAGGTAAAATGGCTTTCCAATTTTTCCAAATGTTTCACCCTACAGTATGTTTGTAATGAACAAAATAACCCTATAATCGAATGGGTAGGATAACACTATAGAGCTATAAAATGTACTTTACTTTATGCTCTGGGGCCCATAGTGTAACTTGGAGCAGAGGTGGTGAATATAAGCTCTTAATGTCCGGCCTCACCTGCTGCGCTGTGGAGAATGAGTCGGACAGTTACAACATAATGAAGTCAGAAAGATCCAGTGTTTTTATTAAGATAAAATACTGTTTTTATTTCAGATAGAACTGTTCTGTTTTTATAACAACTACACTGTTTTTGTATGAATGTGATGTGGAACAGGTCCAGATTAGACAATGCCTCAGATAAAGCAGAACTGAAGCAGGACTAATGCAGGACTGAAGCAGGACTAAAGCAGGACTAAACTAGGACTATATTAGGCAAATTGAACCAGGACTAAACCAGGACTATACCAGGTCTTAACCGGGACTAAAACCAGGACTAAACCAGGACTAAACCAGGACTAATCCTGGACTGAGCCAGGTCTAAAGGAGTACTGTAACATGAGGATTAAACCAGGACTAAACTAGGACTAAAGCAAGACTAAACCAAAAGCAGGACCAAACTAAAACTGAACCCAGACTAACCCAGAACTAATGATAATAATTCTCATTATACGACTGTTTTTATTTATATGGACTTTACTAGTACATCCTGATTCACCCCTACCACATGTCTCCCCCCTCCTCCTCCAGCTGTTTGTCAAAGTTTTCTGTCCAAATCAAATATAAAGATAAGGCCTTCTTGTCCTGGGCACAATCCAGGCTCAGTGCTGCAGGGACAGGGTTTTTCCAGCTGGGGTTGGGTGGGGTTTGGTTTGGGGGTTGTGGGTGGGTGTTGGGTATGTGTTGGGTGCACGTGGGTGGGTGGGTACAAGTGCCGTGGGACAAGAAAGCACTTTGTGGAGGGCAGCAGATGGGGGCGGGTGAGGCTGAGGCAGGGGCAGTTTTATGGAGGAGTTTAAAAGGAGAAGTGTGTTCCTCTTTATACAACCAGAGCTGGGAAGTTAACTGACATTTTCAATGTTAATGTAAATGTGAGGCCCAAACCAGGACTGAAAGAGGACTGAAGCAGAACTGAATCAGGGCTGAACCAGGGTAGGACTGAAGCAGGACTAAACCAGGACTGAAACAAGGATAAACCGTGAGGACTATGAATGAACTTGCAGAATCCTGGTTTGAGCCCGATTTAGTAGTAGTCGTTGTGAAACTTGGGCTGAACCAGGACTAAACCAGAACTAAACAGAGCCTGTTGACAGTATGGAATGATTTGAACATTTGTTCTTGCAATGATTTTTTTTTTTGCTATCCTTTGAAAATACCAGATTTTATGCATTATTTTGTGTTTTGTTGTTCAGATTACATTCATAACTCAGATTACGTTACATCCCCACAGTTACTCTTTAAAGGTGTACTGTGTAACTTTTCTGATGGAGGATCCACCACTTGCTTGTCTCCATGGAGATGTAATTGCCTTGCCTTGAATGTACAGTAGGAAATAAATTTGATCATCACAATGGAGACAAGTTACTAAGTCAGGTCTATGTAGAGACAAGCCTGAATTTTGTAAGAATTCATGTGTTTCAAGCTATTTTTGAGCTATAATTGAATACATGCAAGGCAGATCATTTTAATGCCAAACTGTGGAACATTCCATGCAAAGAAATATAATTTCTAGAGAGACAAGCAAGTAGCCGACCGTCTACTTGTAACCAACCGTTACATATTGCGCCTTTAAGTTTTTTACTCTTACTTGAGTAAATTCTTGGACCACTTCTTTGTACATCTATAGTACTTGATTGATATTAGTTTGAAGTAATGTTGCACTTTAGTACAGTTTTTGGCTACTCCACCACCTCTGCTTATAACCAAAAGCTTTGTGTTTGAAAATCTCCAGCCCCACTCCTCAACAGGATTCTGGTCTCTGCTGAGATGAAAGGAATATTTAAATGGAGCCTGACAGTCAACGCTTAGGGCAACAGAAAGTGCCCTGTGTCTGAAACCACTGCTATGTTTGAGTCAAGACCTGCAGTTTGTGGTTTAGGCAGAATTTAACCAGGACTAGGGCGAGACTAAAACCAGAACTAAAACACGGCTAAGGCAGCACTAAAGCAGCACTAAAGCAGCACTAAAGCAGCACTAAAGCAGCACTAAAGCAGGACTAAAGCAGGAATGAAGCAGGACTCAACCAAGTACTAGGACTAAGGAACTCTTAACGCAGGACTATAACCAGGTCTAAACTAGGGTTGAAGTAGACTAAACGTGTATATAAATAAAATAATTCCACACATTCTAACTTGCTCTTGTGTTTTGCAGGTACGCGTCAGTGAACCACCCTGTGTCTGTGCACCTGTACTTCCTGTCCGATCAGTTCCAGGGGTATTTGGTCCGGACCCAGGCCCTGAACCGAGGCTCAGCCCAAACAGAGACTCTGGAGACCTGGGTGTCATCCAAGGACCACTACACCGTCCCCAACCCTGTGCCTAATGTCAACAGACTGCAGCACATACAGGTGCTACTGTTTTACTACTACTGCTTCTACTACAGCTACAGCTACTGCTACTGCTGCTACTGCTACTATCACTACTACTGCTACTACTGTCTCCAACTCTGTGCCTAATGTCAACAGACTGCAATAACCTAAAAAAAAAAACATGCACCAGGGACTACAGCTGGAAATTGGCTCTGGTGCTACAACCTGAACAATGCATCTCTCCTGTTAAGGTTAATGTAGATTGTGCACTGTCCCTGCCTCATAAATAAACTAAATAAATAAATACTGCTACTGCTACTGCTACTAAAGCAACTACTACTACTAAGTACTACTACTGTCTCCAACCCTGCGCCTAATATCAACAGACTGCAGCACATAAGGTAATAGTGCTGGTGTCTAACCCGTGTCCTCGTATCCCTCTGGCTCAGGTGGGCACAGACTGGGACCCAAAGGAGCGTCTCTTCAGAAACTGGGGCTCTGTGGTTGGTCCAGAGGACGAGCCTGTCGCTGTGCAGCGCTGGACCCGCTCGCAGTCGAACCTCACAGCAACCGTCGTCTGGATCGACCCCACCAACGTCATCGCCGCCACCTACGACATTCTGGTGGACGCAGGGTCAGAGGTCACGCACTACCGCCCGCCCCTCACTGCCCCTCTTAGGCCAGGAGTGTGGACGCTCCGGGTGCTGCACCACTGGAGCCCACTGGGTCAAACGCGCTTCATCGTGTCCCCGCTGGAGTTCCACAGACAGCAGCCCATCCAGAGAGGTGAGAGGGGATAGGGCACTGGTTTGGTCCTGGGTTAGTCCTAGTTTGGTCCTGTTTTAGTTCTAGTTTAGTCGTGGTTTGGTCCTGTTTTAGTTCTGGTTTAATAAATAAGTAAGCTGTCACAAAGATGCTTTACAGATAATTATTCATACACCCCATACCCGGTCCTGGTTTGGTCCTGGTTTAGTTCTAGCTTAGTTCTGGTTTGGTCCTGTTTTTCCTTCATTTATTGAGCCTTGTCATTTGGTCTTAAAATGTTTGTATTAACCTGCTCTACACAATCATAGTGTTTTTATTTATCTATTTTGTTGGTAAGTAAATTCCTAATATGGAACTTGGCTCCAAATTCCCCTCACAACTTCTAGCGTCATGAGGTTCATTTGACTGGAGCCCAAAGCTGTGGGTGACGTCACTCTCTTATTCTGCTTCTTTATACAGTCTGTGGGTTTAACAGATACTTGTTGAGGAATGGATCAAAACAATACTGCACCCAGGGACCTATGTCTTGGTCAGGATTACGTTCGCTGGAGGATTTGATCTATTGTGCATGTTTTGGGTTGATGGGAGAAACTGGAATACTATATCTTTATTTCTAATGTTTGCTGTCACCTTTAACTGTGAGTGAGTTGTCTACAAACTGTTCCATAAACTCATCATATGTGAATCTCTTAAACTCAGACTGAAATGTCTCACAGTCTTGAACGCAGCACCTGTCTCTGTTTGTGCCTCAGCTGTGCCTCACACTACTGCTTTTAGAGCACCGTCCATCACCGGGTCACCTCTGTTTAATTTAGACCCTCAATGCACCATCCCTAATCCCACATAACGACGCCTGGGGTCACGTTACATCAAGGCATTCTCCTGTATGCCTCTGTGTCAGATGCCATTCCAACCTCTGATATCCTTATGTGTTGGGTGACTCAAGATTGGTCTCAGGTCTAGTCTCAGGTCTGGTCTGAGATCTCTGGTTCTGTTTCTGTCTCTGGTCTGGTCTCTGGTCCAGTCTCTGGTCCAGTCTCTGGTCCGGTTTCGGCTCCGGTCTTGGCTCTGGTCTGTGGTCCGGTCTCGGGTCCGGTCTTGGGTCTAGTTTGTGCTAAATACCGCTCAGGGACGGTGGAGTCCAAGTAAAGCTGCTAAAACAGTGATGTGACAGACACCTGATCCTCGTGAGGAAACACATTTTATTTGAGTCTTCTGTATCTCTCACTCTGTGTTGACTGAAATGTCACAGGCAATGTGTGTCTGCTCCAACCACTAGTCACTCAAACATATTCATGTATAAAACTGTAATATCTTGCCCATGGCCACAGCAGCAGATGAGGTGAGGTACTGTGAGCTTATGTGTGATCATGAACATGGTTTCTTGTGTTTTGAAAGGTGTGAATGTGCCCTGCACTGTCTCTCTCTGACGCTGTAATTCTCCTTCTCGCCTGCAGAAGACGCTCTGCGGCTGCACGGCGGACCCCTGAGGAACTCGTACATGGAGCAGAGCTTTCACGGTCTGAACCCGGTGCTGCGTTTGCCCGTAAGCCTGGGCGCGGTGGAGGAGGCAGAGGCTAACGCTGGCCTGACGGGGGCGCCTCTGCATCGCTGGATTGACTCTCTGCTGCACAGCCACTGGGGGGCAGCAGACGTGTGCTCACTGGGTCCCAGTGCCTGCCCCGTCATGCAGCGCTGCCACATGACTTCATGGAGCTCTGATAGTCCTGACCCCAAATCTGAACTGACCCCGCCTTCACAGAACGGGCGCATCAGGTAGCACAAATCAGGCAGCACAGATCAGGTAGCACACAGGAAGTGGCATCAGGAAACAGACTGAGCTACAGAAAGTTGCTTTAGACAACACATCACAGAAGGACCAAAAAGTGTTTTATGAGACCTGGACACAAGAGACTCATGAGAGACTGAGTCTGGGCTCATGTTGGAGATAAAACTGGGTTTGATAAAACTCTGCAGTTTAAGATTCATCCATTGGACCGAAATGAAGGAAGGCGACATCCTTTAAGTGTAGATTTATTTATTTAAACAGAAGCAGCTGTTTGTGTTCGAGCCACAGGCTGTACTACAGGCTGTACTACAGGCTGTACTACAGGCTGTACTACAGGCTGTACTACAGGCTGTACTACAGGCTGTACTATAGACTGTACTACAGGCTGTAGTATAGATTGTACTACAGGCTGTACTATAGACTGTACTATAGCCTGTACTACAGGCTGTACTATAGGCTGTACTATAGGCTGTACTACAGGCTGTACTATAGACTGTACTATAGGCTGTACTACAGGCTGTACTACAGGCTGTACTACAGACTGTACTACAGACTGTAGTATAGATTGTACCACAAGCTGTACTAAAGGCTGTACAGACTGTAGATCGATGGTTAAACATGCAGAGGCTCATGTGCTCAGTCAGGAGCTCATGTTTACAACAGAATTAGATTATTTAAAACACAGACCTCTGGTCTAATAAAATTATTTAAACATATTTATTAGTATTTTCAGGTCAGTAAATGCCAAAACGTACCAAAAATCTTGAATGGGAACCAATTAGAGATTTCATCTTTATTTTTAAGAATTTGGTTTTAAGATGAAACAACAGTAAATGGTGAAAAGTCTGCATCACTATTAAAAGCTGCAATGTACAGAGTGTTTCAGAGGCGGTGGAGGAACGAAACTCCAGTTTGTTTGTGTCAAAGTGTAAAGTTTATTTATGTGAAAATGTCAGTGACTAATGATGAGCTCACACGAGGCAGCCTTAGTTTTAAAGGCTTTGGATGAGGCTGAGTACATGTGTAGAAGTGAATGAGTTTAGGGCCAAATACAAGTTTATTTATTTTTATTATGTAACAGATTCTCATAGGCACAAACAAGCCAGGCCACTCTGTACTGCCCACAGACTGCAAATGTCTGTACAGTCTGTGGTAGTGATGTAAAGTGACCTAATGATCCATGATCACTGCAGCCTCTGAGTTTAAACAGTGAGAATCTGAAACACCTTTTATTTATTACAGGAAACAATAACTTATTTCTGGATGTTTGATGCCTGGTGCAGATTTGTTCTTTTATTCAGCAGTAATTTATAATTCATTCAAACTTCACTGCCATTAAGTGGACAAAGGAATGTCTTTTGATAAGCTTTTATATTGAAAACACTTGTTAACTGAAAAAGAAATTCTGTTTTGGTTTAAAGGGTCCATATTCCTCTATATATTATTTTCTGATCTATATTATGTTTCCTCATCACACACTGACCTGGAGTTGTGTTTTGTTTCATTCACACGTGTTTAACACACAAACCCTGCAGATAGGTTGAGTTTTTCTCTCAATCACTTGTGATGCCACATACAAGTTGTGCTCCACTGTGTTTTTAAACTCTGCATGCCTTCACTAGAGTCATTTGGATAATTTCAGACATGGAATTTCCAATCTTGACTAAACTAAAGGTAAAAGATAGCTGAGAACTACTACTTGATGACAGCAGAAGGGAGAAGAGGGTATTTTGAGTTTGGGAGTAATAATTAAGGGTTACTCAAAACTCAACTCCAGTTAAGTTTTTAAGGAGGTAACAATGTTCTAACATGGCCTAAGATCACAAGAGTCAATTTAGAGTAATATAGAACCTTTAATACTATGGTAACGTGTCTTAGATTTTTCCGTGAAAAGTGATCATGTGACAGAAAATATAACAGACTTTATACAGTCTATGGTTTGTCCTAAGTGTAATGTCTAGTTGTTTCATCTTTTTGTTAAATTATTGTGACCTGCTGCGGATGGTGCCTTTGCTCTTTTACTTTGAAATTTGTTTTTAAATTAAACCAAAAGGGAATGGACTGATGAGAATGCCTTACATGATTTTAGTTATTTTTGAAATTCTGAAAATAAAATGTTGAATTGACTAGTTTCTGATGTCTCATAACTCAAATAATTTTTATTATTCATAACATTTTGGCATCAGTCAGCTATTGTAACTCAAACCATTTACAGTGGTACCTCACCTTACGAATGACCCAACAAACGAAAATTACAAGTTACGAAACGCCTTCACGGTAAATTTTGGTCTCTAGATACGAAAGAAAATTCAAGTTACGAAACGCGAAATCTCAAAAATTCAAATAATGCGCGCTCAGCCACACACATTATACGCTTTTCTCAGACTGGATTTAAACCCCTCTCACACCTGTCCCCCGTTCAAACACCCAAACCCCCACAGATTCCCAACAAAACGTAGCAATAGTGAAGTGTGGGGGGAAGCGGGAGGGGGGAGAAGACTGCGCGTGGACATGTGTGATAGCGCAGCATGACCCGGCGCCGCTCGCACGCAAGAGCCGCGGCGGTCCAGACCCGCTCCAGACCTGCCCACGTAAGGTGCTCACAGAGCGGCCTGGATAGAACCGTGAGGTCGGCCTCTTCAAGACCTCCAGGCCGGTGACCGGGACAATCCCTGGACCCATGCCCGCTTAGGAAGCTCTTAAAGGGATATGCCACCCCCAGGTCAAATTTGGGCATCTCCCCACAGTCCAGAGACTAAAATAAGTGGTGGAAAGCGTTTTCCTGCTCACCCAGCCATTGTCCGAGTCTGTCGCCACTGACCGCCGCGGTATCTGGTGCTCCTCCGCCTTAGACTGGAGTCTAACGTCGCCAGAGAAAGATTTCGGCCAAAAGGAATTAATTTGCTCGATGCGTTTCCCAATTACTTTGTGTGTAGTGCGCATTCATATCGAGTGCAAATAAATGTGCAAATCAACACGGAGAGCTTGCCTTGGTCATTTTGGGTGGGAACTATTTTCCAGTGCGTAAGAATACAGTCGTATCACGCAGCACGCTACCAGGGGAATCCCTGTTACGCACCGGGAAGGGAGTTCCCCTGTTGCACAACGTGGTGCGTGATACGACTGTATTCTTACGCACTGGAAAATAGTTCCCACCCAAAATGACCAAGGCAAGCTCTCCGTGTTGATTTGCACATTTATTTGCACTCGATATGAATGCGCACTACACACAAAGTAATTGGGAAACGCATCGAGCAAATTAATTCCTTTTGGCCGAAATCTTTCTCTGGCTACGTTAGACTCCAGTCTAAGGCGGAGGAGCACCAGTTACCGCGGCGGTCAGTGGCGACAGACTCGGACAATGGCTGGGTGAGCAAGAAAACGCTTTCCACCACTTATTTTAGTCTCTGGACTGTGGGGAGATGCCCAAATTTGACCTGGGGGTGGCATATCCCTTTAAGGCAGTGTCCCCCTGGGTCCAAGTTTGAGTGTCCAAACAAGAGACAAACGCGAGAAAACTCCAAATCCAGTCTGAGAAACCAATCAGGAGGCAGAACACAATGTTACACTATAAAAAAAAGTTACACTATAAAAAAAAAAACTTGGATCGGGGCCTTGGAACGAATCAGGCTTTTTCCATTGAAATAGCTACTCAACTTACGAATTTTTCACGTTACGAAACCACTTCTGGAACGAATTAATTTCGTAAGGTGAGGTACCACTGTATAATAAGAAGGTGTACTCAGTTACTTGAGAAACTGTTTAAAGAAATTGTACTTGTACCTATAAATACCTGTAGAAACTTACCCTGATTCTTACCCTGAGCAGTGCCATATCTCCACAGATCTAACTAGTAATCAGAGGTAGGTAGCATTCTGTTAGCCTTTAATTTAGTATCTTTTTAAAGAAACTACTTTTCGGAGTACTTTTCTAGCTGCATACTTTTACTCCTGCTAGGTAATAGTTTTATTGAAGTAACAGTACTCTTACTTGAGTAATATATTGTACAGTGTAACAGTACTCGTACTACTTCACACCTCTGCCTGTTACTTTAAAGGGATATGCCACCCCCAGGTCAAATTTGGGCATCTCCCCACAGTCCAGAGACTAAAATAAGTGATGGAAAGCGTTTTCCTGCTCACCCAGCCATTGTCCGAGTCTGTCGCCACTGACCGCCGCGGTATCTGCAGCTACTCCGCCTTAGACTGGAGTCTAACGTCGCCAGAGAAAGATTTCGGCCAAAAGGAATTAATTTGCTCGATGCTTTTCCCAATTACTTTCCGTGTAGTGCGCATTCATATCGAGTGCAAATAAATGTGCAAATCAACACGGAGAGCTTGCCTTGGTCATTTTGGGTGGGAACTATTTTTCAGTGCGGAAGGACATGGCCGAATCACGCAGCACGCTGCCAGGAGAATCCCAGTTACGCACCGGGAAGGGAGTTCCCCTGTTGCACAACGTGGTGCGTGATTCGGCCATGTTCTTCCGCACTGAAAAATAGTTCCCACCCAAAATGACCAAGGCAAGCTCTCCGTGTTGATTTGCACATTTATTTGCACTTGATATGAATGCGCACTACACAGAAAGTAATTGGGAAAAGCATCGAGCAAATTAATTCCTTTTGGCCGAAAAGGGCGACGTTAGCCTCCAGTCTAAGGCGGAGGAGCAGCAGCTCGCGCGGCGGTCAGTGGCGACAGACTCGGACAATGGCTGGGTGAGCAGGAAAACGCTTTTCATCACTTGTTTTAGTCTCTGGACTGTGGGGAGATGCCCAAATTTGACCTGGGGGTGGCATATCCCTTTAAGTACTGTTATTTACTCAAGTAGAAGTACAAAGTAGTGGTCCAAGAAATTACTCAAGAGTAAAAAATATATTCAGGGAAACAAATGTTAATCTAAGAGTAAGAATAATAATAAATACTGCAAGGTGTGGTGTTTTCAAAGTATAGGCACAAAAATTTGATAAACGAAACACAAATGTTCTACTAAAGGAAATGTAACAGAATAATACCCACCTCTGGTTACCAGTCAGATCTGTGAAGTATTTTTGAGCAATTATAAAAATAAAACGCTGACAGGTGTGTTTAATGCCATACTGTGAAACAATTGAAGCAAAGCAATGACTCAGACAAGTTAGCATGCCACATTCCCATTAGAAAAGCTTAACATCTTTACAGTGTAAAATGACATATGCTAAAATCCATGTTGTCATTATTGAAAAACTGAGCTGACGTTTGACCCTTTGACCTGGTTTGTGGTGACGTTTTTATGAGTTTAAAATAAGCGACTGTTTGGTTTAAACATGTGCTAAAGCTCCACACGCCAATCCAGAACAGCCCAGAGGAGATGGAATCGCCAATAACGCGATCGAACACTGAAGGGCAGAGCTAATGAACAAGCACTCATTAACCCACTTCACTGCAGATCCATGTGTGTCAAATGCCCTCCCGTCCTCCTGTATCAAATGCCCTAAGTGTCAGGTGCACCCTCATCCTCCCATAGTCATTCTTCTAAGCTATATTCCTGTCAGATACCCTCCCATTCTTCTATATCTGAGTGTGTTAGATGCCCTCCCATCCTGTTGCCAGTGCCTTAAAGGGATAGTTCTGGTTTTTTGATGGGAATCTGTACGGCATCCCCTTCAGCAGTGTCGTGCATTAACACTGACTTATCGCTGACAGCAGGGCCCTAAGCTTAGTTCACCTATGCCCAAGGCATAGGTGAACTAAGCTTAGGGCCCCATAAAGGCTTGGGCCGGCCCTGGCTGACAGTGTCCTGTGAGCCGCGTTTCTGCCCGGTTCTGGAGCTGACGAAAGTAGGTCCGGCAAGTTAGCCAGGAGAGTTAAAGGAAAAGTAAAGTTTTTTACAATTTGAGCCTTATTTCGGTAATAAAACAAGTTGTTTTACTCACCCATATCACTTTGGTGTCATATGGAGCATTTCCGGAGATGTTTTAGATTAGCGTTAGGCTAATGCCGTTAGCCTAGCGCAAATTATAGCCATAGCTCGGGGGATTCCCCGAGCACGTAATATGCCCCGTGCGGGCTCCAAATAACACAAACTTTAGCACTTTTCAAATCATAGAAGCTCGATGTCTTTAGTCTACAATTTCGTTTGAATCAAAAGTGGCCTGCAATCCGAGATTTATCCATAGTTTACAGCTATGCGTTCCATGTTTGGGTCCTGGGAGCTGAGAGCTCACTCCGCGCATGCGCACTGGCGTCCTCATCTACTCGAAACTATGGCTAAATCTCGGATTACAGGCCACTTTTGATTCAAACGAAATCGTAGACTAAAGACATCGAGCTTCTATGATTTGAAAAGTGCTAAAGTTTGTGTTATTTGGAGCCCACACGGGGCATATTACATGCTCGGGGAATGCCCCGAGCTATGGCTATAATTCGCGCTAGGCTAACGGCATTAGCCTAACGCTAATCTAAAACATCTCCGGAAATGCTCCATATGACACCAAAGTGATATGGGTGAGTAAAACAACTTGTTTTATTACCGAAATAAGGCTCAAATAGTAAAAAACGTTACTTTTCCTTTAATAAAGCTTGTTTTTCTTCCCACGAAAAAGTCAGAAGTCATAATCGCTTGGTGCCATTTTCTCTCGAGTCCCATCACTGCGCGCCTATTATTATTAGCCTGTTGACTTGTAAACATCGTCACTTACAAGTGAACAGGCTAATAATAGGCGCGCAGTGATAGAAAAAAATAGCATCAAGCAATTATGACTTGACTTTTTCGCGGGCAACCGTTTTGTGACGCAAATATATCACTTTTTGGACAAATATTGTTTTGAGAAGAAAAACAAGCTTTATTAACTGTCCTGGCTAACTTGCCGGACCTACTTTAATCAGCTCCAGAACTGGGCAGAAACTCTGCTCACAAGACACTGTCAGCGATAAGTCAGTGTTAATGCCCGACACTGCTGAAGGGGATGCCATACAGATTCACATCAAAAAACCAGAACTATCCCTTTAACCTGCAGATAGACACGTCAATGTTTGTCTCATTCTCAGTATATAGACAGGCCTCATGTGAAGGCCTCCAGAATTCCCTCCCTGAGCTGCAGAAGCTGCACTAGCTCTGATTCAGGATTGGTGCAGGTGCTGTTGAGATCAGAGGCAACTGGATTGGACACAAACTGGATTTCAGCATTGAACCTGGCAACTCAAATGAGACTCATGTGGGTCATTCAGAGTCTATAAAAGAACAGTGCTTTGGTTCAAGATGATTAAACAGACTAAATTACTAAATACAAAATACAGTTATGCTAATGTATCTAACCCAATCTCATGTCAAAGGTATGTTAGGGGCGCCCTCTGCTGGCTCCCCACAATTAATACCGCCAGTAAAAATATGTAGTAATGACTTAAAACTGGCCATCATTTGTAGAAATAAAACTCAGCACACCTTTGTTTTGTAAATAAAATGTATATTTAAGAAAATACAGACATACTGACAACTATGTACATTTAAACAGCAGGAGATGGACAGGTGAAGGTTCACTTCTTCGTTAACTTGGCCTGTCTGGTTTTAGGAGGTGCCCACTTCAAACACTGAGTGTCCACTGAGGAGAGAAACAAAAAATATACATTTATACAAATAAGTCAATACTCAAATACTGGTATGCAAATGTATGTAGTATGTAAATAAAGTATGCTGCTCTTATCCACAATTTTGTCAAAAAAATCAGGTTGGTGATCTAGTGGAGGGTCCACCACCTGCTTGTCTCCATGGTAATGTTATCGCTTTATCTAGAATGTTCCACAGTACAGATTAAACATATACATCATGAGGGAGAGTAATGTAATGTAGCACTACATTACAATTCAGATCTGTGGAGAGTCGCTCCTATTCACAGAATATTGTATTCTTGAGCAATAGAAATACACGTAATGACTAAATGCTAGATGGAAATGTTTAATGTCATACAATGGAACATTCCAGGGAGAGTAATTACATCTCCATGGAGACACGGTCACAGAATGCCTGTTTTTCTAGGTATTTTTGAGCTAAAACCACCTGTAATTGAATAAATGTAAAGTAGAGCTGTTTGATGCTATACTGTGGAACATTACAGGCATAGAAATTACATATCCATAGAAACAAGCAGGTTATAGACAGAAAACAGAAAAGTTACAGTGCACCTTTAAAATTCATGTTTAGTAAAATGACACAGTTGAAGTATTGTGCAGTATAGCAGTGTTTCCCAACCTTTTTTGTCTTGTATACCCCCAAAGCCTTTTTGTCATACCTCAAGTACCCTCTCACTGATACATGTTGATAATTCTCCAAAAGTATATAAATATATGGGTTAACTTGGGCTAACCAGTGGGGTTTTAAGGTTGAAACCAATTCCAAACATCTGTAAGTCAACATAATAACGAAATTACTTAAATAACCCCCCATATGGTATGATTTCATTGACTAGCGCCACTATGCGCTATTTATCGCATGGCCAGGAAATGCCCAGGTTTGGCCCCTGACCCAGAGAGCAGCGCGGAACAGAGTCCAGGTAGTGGGGAAACAGTTTGTGAGCAGTCTTGCGGGGTAACAATTTGTATCGGAGCCTGGCTCGTTCTCGGGCCAGAGAGAGAGAGGCGCTGGTCGGGGAATGACGGGGCAGCGCTCTGTCACAAAAAAAGTTATATTCTCGCAGAGATCAAACTACTGATTACTGTGACTGTCATATGTTTCTCAATATTTGAGACGGACTTCTTCACGAAAAGGAAGCACACACAGGCTAAACTCAGTTTCCCCGTGCGCACACATAAAAATCTCCCCCTGCGCCTGGCAGCGACACTGCCGTGTACCCCCTGCAGTGTGCTTGCGCACCCCTAGGGGTACCCCTGGTTGGGAAACACTGCAGTATATAGTACCAGTCGGACCTGTGATGGGGGGCTTCTTGTACTGCGCACTCTTCAGATGCTCCTCCACCAGTTTGGGTGTGACACAGATCACGTGTTGGCCTTTCCAGTATTTCACCATGTTCAGAGACTGCAGCGTACTGATGATGTCACTCTGCGTGATACTTGTCATCTGACTGGAAAAAGAACAGTATCAACAAAAGATTTTAACCATCTGCAGTGGTTTGAGTAAAGTAGGGTAAAGTAGCGAAAGATTTGTGATGAATCCCTCAGTTGTTCAGGTAAAATCCATGGCAAAAGGAAAAATTCAATTTGTCAACTGGACAAAGTTTATATGGTCGAATATGTTTCACAGTTCATCCAAGCTACTTCTTCAGTTCTGTTCAGTCGAGTTCAGAACTGAAGAAGTAGCTTGGATTATGTTGATAATTTTTCAAAAATCAAAATTCAAGATTTGGAACCTTTTACTGCACATATCTATTCTGTAGATCCTAATATCACTCGTGAAGATGCCAAGGACAACACATTGGCGTTCTTAGATTGTGCAGTAAGGATAGGAGAAGACCGGCGACTCCACGTAGAAGTCTTCAGAAAGCCCACACACACCGACCAATACCTGCTTTTTGATTCAAACCACCCACTGCAGCACAAACTGGGAGTTATTCGGACATTACAACACAGGGCTCAAGTGGTTCCTACAAGCACAGAGGGAAAGGAGAAAGAACAACATGTGCAGAAAGCCCTCTCTGTTTGTGGATATCCTAAATGAGCTTTCAACAAAACCAAGAGAGACAAGGACAAGAAACAAGACAACAGAGAATCAAAGCCCAGGAGGAAGGGTGAAGCTATTCCTTACCTGGCCGGCGTTTTTGAAAAACTACAGAGGATTTTCAGACAATATGTCTATTTCAAACCCACAAACACTTTAAGACAAAAACTCGTCCACCCAAAGGACAAAAACCCGAGCCACAAACAAAGCAATGTGGTCTACTCCATTCAGTGTAGTGAAGACTGCAGTGAGCGCTACATTGGAGAAACAAAACAGCCACTTCACAAGAGACTGTACCAACATTGACAGGCGGGCCAGAGTGGACCGTCATCTGCCGTACATCTCCACCTAGAAGCCTCGGGCCACTCCTTTGAGGACAGTGAGGTTCAGATCTTAGCCAGAGAAAAGAGCTGGTTTAAGAGGGGAGTTAAAGAAAGAACCCTTCCTTGAACAGAAATGGAGGTATCAGACATCATTTGTCTCCCATCTATAACTCTATTGTCAAACAACAATAGGGTAAGCCAGATCAGGTCCAGAAGTGTGAAAACACCCATTATGGACCTGAATGGCCATAAAGAGGCCAGACAGAAACTGAAAACAAATAGGTGTGATAGTTTCATAGTAATTTCATTCTAGTTAGCTCCTCCCTGCAGCTAGTTATAAGCAGTGTCCACCAGCACTCTAACCAGAACTGACGAAGTAGCTTGGATAAGCTGCAAAACATATTCGACCAAATAAAAGTTTGTCCAGTTGACAAACTGAATTTCATATTACGCAACGTAACGTATTATTACTAGAGTAGAAAAATAAAGGTCCAAGAAATTGGTGTAGTAAGAATAAGTTTGTCAAAACTCAATTAAGAGTAACTTAAATGTGCCCTATGTACAATGCCTCTCAAAAGTACTAATACACCTTGAACTTTTGCACATGTTTACAACCATAAACATGAAGATTTTATTTAGAATTTTTTACTGAAAGTTCACACACACGTAACAGACAATTGTGAAGTGAAAGCAAAATGATACATGATTTTGTAATTTTTCCAAAAAATAGAAAATCGAAAAGTCGGACATGCACAAGTATTCATACAGCATGAGTTAATACTTTGTGAAACACCCTTTTGCTGCAATAACAGCACCAAGTCTTTTGGGGTATGACTCTACAAGATTTGCACATCTAGATACTGAAATTTTAGGCCATTCCTCTTTACAAAACAACTCAAGATCTGTCAAATTAAATGGAGAGCGTTTGTGAACAGCAGTTTTCAGGTCTTTCCCCAGATTTTCAATGGGATTTAGGTCTTTGACTGGGCCAGTCTAGCACATGAATATGTTTTGTTTTAAACCATTCCATTATAGATTTAGCTTTGTGTTTAGGGTCATTGTCCTGCTGGAAGGTGAATCTTCGCCCCAGCCTCAAATCTATTGCTGACTCTAGCAGATTTTCCTCCAAAATGTCCCTGTATTTGGGTCCATCCGTCTTCCCAACTATTCTTACAATCTTCCCAGTCCCAGCTGAAGAAAAGCAGCCCCATTGCATGATGCTCCCCCCACCATATGTGACCAGCCGTGGCAAAACCAGACACAAGTCGTCCCAGAGGCGTTTTGAGTTACAGGGGGTCCTCAGGTTACGACGGTCTCGGGTTACGACGTTTCGTGGTTACGAATGCGCCATTTAAATTTTTTTTTTTTTAAATACGCGTCATTCCGTCTTACGCAGTTTAGCGTGGTAAGCGACGTGAACAAACGCAAACGGCGTGCGGCGCACGGCGGAAGAATACGCTTTGTTGTGGTTGTAGGGCGAAGAAGACTGCCTCGTGTGCGTGCCCAATGTGGGCGAAGTACCTGATGTGGGCTCTGATCTGCTCCTATGAAAGCGACAGTGATAACCAAGCAGCATAGTGGTCTAATTATTGAGATGGAAAGGTTATTGGTGCTTTGGTTGGAAGATCAAAGTCAAAATCCGACTTACGACGAAATTCGGGTTACGACGCGTCTTAAGAACGGATCAACGTCGTAACCCGAGGACCCCTGTATTCACAGATTCTAAAAGTGTAGATTCTAAGCCTTCCAACGATGCCTTACACATGGAAATCTGAGAACATTTGAAGAATCTGAGAAGAACGAGCTAAGAAAAACTGATTCTCTTGTCCAGGCCTTCAGAACTCATTTGCATAACATTAAGCTAAGCCCTCCCCCATCACTGACATTACTGTGGTGTGGTGTTTACATTCAGGAAAGGTCAGAATTAGAAGGTACTTTGATAAAATGGAAATGCTTTTATAGCAAAAAGTCCATATAATCATTCAATAATTCAATAATACACAGGATAATATGTTATCACACACGTACACACATGCGCGCGCACACACTCTGGACACACACACACACCCTAGTCCTGGTTTAGTCCCGGTTTCATCCCGGTTTAGTCCTGTACACACACGCTGACACAAGGCCCTTGCTGTCAGCTAATAATATAATACTCACTCCATAAGAACGCGGTCAGCTCTGTTGTTTGCTGTGTTGTTTGATAATTCGCATATCCACGTGTATGCGCATATTGCATATATCCACGGACTTTCGGCAGCTAAATTATCTGGAGCTCCGGAGATACTGACATATCCTGAACGTGTTCTGTGTCCCAAGGCGAGAGTTCTTTCTTACGTAGCATTAACGTAGCAAGTTAAGGATCTTCTCCAGTTTCACTGTCCTTATTCTCTTGAAATGCAGCATACACATTCACGAGGCTCGCTCACAGCTGATTGACGAACAGGCGCAAGAACAACGGCGCTAATCGTCATGACTGGCAGGAGCGCGATTGGTGGGCAATTATGGTGATTTATACACGCCCCCTTTCCTAAAAACGTACGAAAAATGTACGCTTTTAATGCAACAAATGATGTTATCTGAAACATGGAGTGGCTTCTTCATGATCTCAACTAGCACATTCTGCAAAAAAATGAAAATCACAAATAAAAAAAACTAACAACCTAGAAATGTAATTTTCTCAGTTTCACAAATGCCAAGTTGAAGCGGTTTTTCACATGGTTGGACACATATTTGACAGTGGGGATGGTGCACTCAGGACAATGAGCAGTGTTAGGTTTATGCCATACATAACATTTTTCATTTGGGCCAAAAAGTTCAATTTTTGTCTCATCCGACCAAAGTACCTTCTTCCACATGGTAGCTGTGAGGGTCATATGGGAAGTCATATGGGGGGGGATTTTTTTTTTTTATGGATCGAACGGGATTTTTTATGGCCTCCTTTCAATGGCTTTCTTCTTGCCACTCGTCCATACAGGCCAGATTTGTGTAGAGCAGTGGTCCCCAACCTTTTTTGCGCCAGGTGGAGGGGGCGGGGAGCATGGATATCGGCGGATAAATACCACAAAATAAAATTATACAAACACAAGAACTGTGGTATGTTGTAAATATAAGAATAAACGTGAATCCACTGTGTACTTGTATGTAACTTTAATAACAGCGTCCTCATGACATGCACCAACAACATAACAAGAGTCACAACATCCTCTCTGCCCCGACGCTCTCTGATCGCTATGCTTAAACATGCCTTCAAAATAAGATAGACCACAAAACAAATATAAAGTACATGAAAAATACAACTCACCATAACGCTGAATCAATGAGAGCCCTGAACTTGTTTCTCTGCTATGAGATGGTCACATCTAGGCGTAATGGGAGTGTGTTGCTTATGTCCAGTCTACTCTGTAACTTTTATCCAGAATACCGGCAGAGTTGATGTCTCAAACATACTTTTAAGGCCGCCTCATTGGAGAGCTGGTCGCCGCATGTTATGCAGCGCGGGCTTGGTGCGTGGGAATCACCTGTTGCGATAAATCCATATTAAGTAGGTCTCCTGGTATTGTCAGTAAATATTTGCATCCAGACAAAAACGGAGCGCCGAGTGAAAACGATGCAATACATATGCCACTCCGATTTGTAATAACAGCCAGAGCCACCGGAAATGTAATACAAAGAGCGCATGCGCATAAAGTCCTTTCTCTTCTGCAAACAAACAAGAAGATGATAATGATGGCGAACACACGTACAAAAGCAGATGCTCTCGTTTGGACAGACGACGAAGTGGAGTTACTTCTACGAGTTACGTTGGATTACAAAACACGTCAGTATCAGCAGAACAGCGACTGGGAGTCCTGCCAAAGCAGATGATTACAGCATTGCGACGTCATCGCTTTCCAAAAGCTGCATAGGCTCTTCTTCGGTCTCCTCACTGGGCCTTTTCCCCTTTGCAAAGAAACTTTCCAAAGACGTCTGTTTTTGACTCATTTTGCTGCTTGTGGGTTTAATATTAGCGTTAATGTATCATGTGCCCAAGACAAGCATCGTGCGCACACTGAAGTCAACGTGCTCTTTTCGGAACACGGACAGGCCACTCAAAATGAAGGGGTGGGGGAATGAGCCGCTGTGGCCCGGTACCAAAGGGCTCACGGCCCGGTACCAAAGGGCTCACGGCCCGGTGGTTGGGGACCACTGGTGTAGAGTACGACTGATAGTTGTCCCATGTACAGATTCCCCCAGCTCAGCGGCAGTACTTCGCAGCTCCTCCAGAGTCATCTTAGAGCACTTGGTTGCATTTCTGACTAGTGCTCTCGTTGTTCGGTCTGTTAGTTTAGGTGGACGGCCGTGTCTCAGTAAGTTCGCAGAGGAGCCATACCCTTTCCTTTTCCGAATGATAGATTGAACAGTGCTCCGTGAGATGTTTACTTCTTAGGAAATCTTCGTACAACTTAACGCAGCTTTAAACTTCTCCACAACTTTATCCCTGACCTCTCTGGTGTGCTCCTTGGCCTTCATGATGTTGTTGAGTAACCAATACACTCCAACCATAGCTCTGAGGCCCTCACAGAACAGCTGTAATTATACTGAGAGGTGATTACACACAGGGAGCCCCTATTTAATGGTTTGGACAAGGTATGAACATTCAGCAGTCATTGGGTATGTTTTAAAGGCAATTTAATGCACTCAGAAAAAGCTGTATGAATACTAGTGCACGCCCCACTTTTCACTTTTCTATTTTTAAAATAATAAAATCAATCACGTATCATTTTGCTTTCACTTCACAGTTGTCCGTTACTTTGTGAATTTTTAGTAAAAAAAAAAATCAAAATAAAATCTTCATGTTTATGGTTGTAAACATGTAAAAATGTGCAAAAGTTCAAGGTGTATTAGTACTTTCGAGAGGCACTGTAACTTTTTGGTTGGGGGTCTGTCACCTGCTTGTTCCTATGGATATGTCATTTGTCTGCCTGGAATGTTCCACAGTATGACATTAAACAGCTCTACCTTACATTTACTACAATTATAGCTTCATTTAAAGCTCAACAATGCCTATGTGGCCATACCAGCTTGTCAAAGCCTGATCCTGTCAGATCTCACACGTTCAGCAGAGCCGGGCCTGGTTAGTACTTGGATGGGAGACCGCTGGGGGGGAAAAAAACAAAAAAATCGCGTGCCACAGTTTTGCCAGTCGCAAAAACTGTTGTGTCCTTAGGCAAAACACTTCACCCACATTGCCTAGTATGAAAGTGGAGTGTGCGTGAGTGATGGTGGTAGTCAAAGCGGCCGATGGTGCAGATCAGCAGCCTCACTTCCGTCAGTTTGCCCCAGGGCAGCTGTGGCTACAATGGTAGTTTACCACCACCAAGTGTGGAGTGAATGAATCTGTAAAGCACTTTGGGTGTCTTGAAAGGCGCTATATAAATGCAATGATTGATTGATTGACTGTAAACAGTTTCAAGTACCTGTGTGTTCACCTCAACAATAAACTGGACTGGTCCCACAACACAGACGCCCTGTACAAGAAGGGCCAGAGTCGCCTCCACCTCCTGAGGAGACTGAGGTCCTTTGGAGTGTGCAGGCCTCTGCTCAAGACTTTTTATGACTCTGTGGTGGCCTCTGCTCTCCTCTACGCTGTCATCTGCTGGGCCCTGAGCAGCACAGAACGGGACAGAAAAAGACTTAATAAGCTGGTCAGGAGGGCCAGCTCTGTCCTGGGCCGTCCTCTGGACCCTGTAGAGGAGGTGGCTGAGAGGAGGGTGCTGGCCAAATTCACGTCCATCATGGACGACACCTCTCACCCTCTGCACCGGACTGTAGAGGAGCTGAGCAGCTCCTTCAAGAGCCGACTGAGGCACCCCCAGTGCAAGAAGGAGCGCTACCGCAGATCCTTCATCCCCACCGCCATCAGACTGTATAACTCCACTGTATAGTCCAAACTTGCAATATCGTTTTTCAATACTCTCCTAGTTACTGTTTTTTATTATTATTACTTATTTTATCAGACTGTATAACTGCACTGTATGGTCCTAACGTGCAATATCATTTTTCAATACTCTCCTTGTTACTGTTTTATTATTATTACTTATTCTATTATTACTTATTAGGGACCGAGCCCCGAAGGGGGACGAAGGTCCCTATTGTTGTTGCTTTGTTTCCCTATTATTATTATTATTCTTGTTCTTGTTCACACTCGCTGGGGCAATTTTGAGCATGTTCCCATGCTTCAAAACGAACGAAACTTTGCACGGGCATCACAAAGTGCTGCCAGTACAACCACACAAAGTCCCGTCCCCCAGTGACCCCCAGGAGCTCGATAGCGCCCCCTAGCGCGTTGTCTTTCGGGGCTGGCATACCGTTTAAGATAGGAGCATGAAATTCGGTAGGGACGTGTATCTCAATAAGACGAACAAATGCCTCACTGCAATGTCATGGCCACGCCCAACAGGAAGTGAGATAATTGGCCTTTTGTGTGATTTTGGGGTATTTGACATAGAATGGAATTTGAAACACTTCTCCTACACCGTACCTCAGATGGGCTTAAATTTTAGTGAACATAATCTTAAGACGTTGGAGATGTTAAATTGCGAAGGATTTTCAAATAGGCGGTAATGTGACGATACGGCGGATCGATAAAATTAGGTATGGAATTTGAAACACTTCTCCTACACCGTACCTCAGATAGGCTTAAATTTTGGTGAACATAATCTTAAGACGTTGGAGATGTTAAATTGCGAAGGATTTTCAAATAGGCGGTAATATGACGATACGGCGGATCAATAAAGTTAGGTATTTATTGAATGGGAGTGATGAGTTATGAATGGGAGGTATTTGTTGCTAGGCAACGCCCTGATCAAAGGTCTTTGATCTTTGTACCTTTGATCTGATATAGCTGCAAGCAGCAATGTGGGGACAAGCATCGAAGGTTCATGTAGGCCTCAGCATGTAGGCCACATGCAGGGTCTGACAGGGTCTGACAGGGTCTGACAGGGTCTGACAGGGTCTGACAGGGTCTGTTCTGACAGGGTATCTACAATGTCATGGCCACGCCCAACAGGAAGTGAGATAATTGTGCCAGGCACACGAAATTTGGTATGGCTGTGCGTCTCAGTAAGACGAACAAACGCAGGTGCGAGGTCCCGACCAACGCCGCTTGCGGCTTTAATTCTATTATTATTATTACTTATTCTATTACTATTATTATTACTATTATTATTACTATTATTATTACTATTATTATTATTATTATTACTACTTATTACTTATTTTATTCCATTCTTGCCTGCATGCACTTCTCTTTCTTGCTCAAACTGTCCCTACCTGGAGCTACTGTGACAAGTAAATTTCACGCGTGAGATCAATAAAGTCTTATCTTAATTAATTATAAAAACAGGCATTCTGACTGTGCAAGGTCGCCTCTCCACAGATCTGACCTGTAACTTGGTCTGGTTTGGTCTCCATGAAGATAAAGGGTTTAATGCCATACTGTGAAACATTCCAGACAAAGCAATAACGTCTCCATGGAGAAAAGCGTTTGAGGACGCTCTACCCGAAAAGTTACACAAGGCACCTTTAACTCATTGACTGCCGGTGACGAGTTTTCTCGTCATGTTGAATCCGAACGTTGAGTGCCGTGACGAATAAACTCGTCAAGGACGTTTTTCAGCGGGGGTTGCTAGGATACGACCTGGAGCAGCTTTGAAGGTGTAATTCACACTTCCCAACCTGTAGGTGGCGATCTTGTATCATTATCTGCCGATCGGAGAGGCGGGAGAGGAGAGGAGTGTAGTGTGTGTGTACTGTGGAGTGCGAGTGGAGGCGAATGGAGTAAGATGGTGAGGCGAGTGAACCCGGAAAAGCAGATAACTGTTGATCAGCGCCTACGGAGCGGTTTGATCGCTTTTGGGACCCAAGATCCCGGATCAGAGGATCACAGAGACACGCAGCGATGTCGGGGCAGAGATCTGCTCTGGCTGAGGCAGGGGGCGTGTCCTGATCGCGCTGCGCGGACCAGGGAGACTCCCTGCTCCGCGCAGCAGAGCAGGGAGAACTACAACAGCGCCAAAGAAGTTTACTGACTTGGATTCTGCTCTCCAAAGAGGCACGAGATGAGAAGAATTGAGTTTATGTGTGTGTGTGTGTGTGTGTGTGTGTGCGTGCGTGTGTACGCGCGCTGTATGTGCGTGTGTAAAGGTTTATGCATGGGCTTGTGTGTATGTACATATACGTATATGTGTGTGTGTGTATGTAGGTGCGTGTGTGTGTGTGTGTGTATATGAGTGTGTACTCTGAGCCTCAATATTGTTGTGAAGTGACAAAGTTCTATTTTATATGAAAAGATATTATATCCTGTAAACATCTCTTGGCACAATTGAGTTGAAGGATTCACAGAGCCTTATATTCTTATATTTGTAAATAAAAAATGTACTTTGTCATCAAAAATCTCTTTCTCTGTTATTTTAGATGTTTGAGGTGTCACTAAATCGATAAATATTGATGTCAAAGTCACTGATCTGCTCGAAATCCTTCTCTGAACTAAACGCTCGTTTTCTCCATTTCTTGCTCAAAAACCAGTGTTTTTGCTGAAACTTCCCTATGTTCTACTATCAGTTATTTGAGAACCGAAAAGGTTAGAAACATAATTTTTTTTCCAGGTGAAAGAAGAGAGTCGACACTTTATTTTGATGTGTCCCATGTTTATATAGTCAAAGAACTCAGTATTCTGTGGGTCTTGGAAAATCAGTGAAATTCTACTGAAACCTGTGGCACTCTGGGGTTAGAATTCTGAAAACAGGCCGGCAGTGAATGAGTTAATGTAATGTGAAGGGCAAAACATTAAATAATGGACAAAATCTGGTATTTTTAAAATAAGACACAGAAATGAGACAAACTAAATCATATCTGAAGGAGCACTGCAAGAAACACAAATGTTCAAATAATTTCATACTGTCAACATAGTCATTTGTAGACTTTTCTCAAGCTTTTACACAATAGAACTATTAATATAGAAAAGAAAAATAGTAAAAATATTACTCAACAAGGCTCTAAGAAGGTAGATATAATTTTGCTTAAAAACTGAAATTTTCTTAAACATATTACGTGGTCCATGATAAATACTGCATATATCTGTGTCTGTACCTGAGGTCTTTGATTGACAGCGTTCCTCTAAAGTCCCTCAGGATCTCCAGCAGGACCCAGGACCAGTAGCTCCTGTAGCTCAGTTTACCCAGATCTGACAGAGGCTTCTCCGGAGACCCCACTGTGCTCTCCAGCTTCGACAGCTCGTAACCTACAGGGGGCAACACTGGGACTTAGCGTTTTAAATTATGTATAGTACAGTACATGGAATAAATCAATGTGAAATTTCTAAAGTGACATCTGGAAAATAATAAACTATAGGACTGAACATTGAGGTTAGTAATGTGGATTTGGAAATCATTTTTTACACAATAATATTTTATGTGAGTGAATGTACACTTGTTAGCTGGGTTTCAGATGACATCACAGCATTAATACAGAGGTTGACTCAAAATGAATATTGCATAATGCTTATAATGCAGATTCTGATCATAGAAATGATCAGGTTCAACATTTGAAAATTTCCACTTTAGATATTTATGAAAATACTCGTCATACTCCCCCCATCTGGGAATATGACATTATCACATGGACAGTATAACAGGGTATTATTTGTACTGACTGAATGCGATGAGGAACTTTCCGTAGCCTCTGCGCTGGTACGGAGGCAGAGTGAGGATACAGGCCACGTTATTCCCGTCCGGAGACTCTTTCTCCTGTCAAACAAAGATGCAATTGGTTATCTTATTATATTATTGGTTATTGTCAATTTTCTTTCTTTCACTGCACCAGACTATAGAGGAACAGAGGACAGGCTCCTACAGCTCAACTCAAACAGTGAGAGATACAGAACTACATTCATACCATACTCCATAAAGATGTACAACAACTCACCCTTATGTAACAGATAATACTCCCTACAACTGTACAACAATTTACCCTTATGGAACAGATAACCCTATATCCTGTAAATCATAATTTCATCTTTGCACTGTTTTTTCTTACGGCCTCCTGTATATAGCTGAGATATAGACTTGGGTGTTATTGAGCAGAACACTGCACATTTACTAAGTTTGCGTTAAAAGTTGTCAAAATTACTAGGATGTTATTAAAACACCATACATTTTAAGTACAATTTCATATTGAAACCTACTACTATATTATTACACATTTTTGCACTTTTCTGATGGAGTCCAACAGTATTTTGGGTATAAAGACCTTAAAAAAAATACTTATTCTCCGCAGTAAGTTTGAAAGTAAAAAAAATATTCTCACTTTAGAAAAGTATCCGACGATGTGTGCTCCTTGTTTGTTGACTTCGGTGAGAATATAAAAAATAAATGGCTCCACATCAAAGTAAAGCGTTTTATGATCGAGGAAAAGTTTGGCCAGAAGACACAGGTTCTGACAGTAAATCTGAAACAAAAAACAGGTTTAAATCCACACATTTTGTTGTGATTTCAGATATTTAGTTGAGTTCTGCTGTTTACTTTGTGGTCACGTCCATCCACCTCAAACACTGAGATGTTGCTCCTTCTGTAGATCTCTTTCCCTGGAGGCTGCCTCCACTGACAATTCGACTGGAACAAAAAATGTAACAATGAATAGGAATGAATGAAAGGCTGTGATTGATTAGGTAATTTAAAGTCCTCATTGAGACCTAAATGTCCCTGTCTCCATGGGGTCTTAAGCTGTATAAAAATTGCTAACCCTGTAGTTTACACTTCTACAAACAAAACAAAAATGTCCTGAAATACATGGGATTCTTGGATTACAATAATGGACCCCTTAGTCAGATGAGTGATCTCATACCTATTGGCATACTGGCTAACCCTACTGTTTTCTTTGTAGCATTAGCCAGTATGCTAATAGGAGTGAGATCACTCATTAGGGACCTGAATGATTCTAATATGACCCAGGGACAGTTCACACCTAGTCTTAACATATGCACTGTGAACTAAATCTTAATTTTAAAATGTAAATAATCACAATCATAGCATTTGTCAGAACAGCAGTTAGACATTAGTCCTACATGGTTTAGCCCTATTAAGCCAGTATGAATGTCACCGTCCTGTCGTGCAATACCCAAACTGACCAGGTGGTATCTGAAGGTCTTCTCAAACTTCATGTACTTGAGGCAGTATTCACAGATCCACAGTTTGGGCTGTTTCCCATAATCCTCTGGGAACGGGGAGAAGTACCAGGCGTCGATCTCAAAGTTTCCAATCTGGATCTTGTCCACGTACTTCACTTTGGTGATCTGCAGGAGCGGAATTTGGTCAACAGATGTGGAAAAGAGTGAATAAAATAAAGATGGAAAATATGAAACAAAAGATGATTAAAGAAATGTAAATTACAGCTTCATGCTCCTTCTCGAGGGCGGCTGTCGTTGGGTCCATTTCTGCGTATGTCTAAAAAAAAAGCATAGAGCAGATAATCAGCTTCAGTAGGTCTATTAGTTAGGTTAGTTAGTTGTTAGTTCTAAATAGTAGGTCTAATTCGACAAACATCTGGCAATATTTTTGGACAGAAGTCATGACAGTGGACCAGTGGAGGTATGGCCTTTGTCTGGTTTGCTCTCCATGAAGATAGAAAAGGTTTATACCATACTGTGAAACATTCCACACAAAGTAATAACGTCTCCACAGGGAAAAGCAGGTGGTGCACCCTTCACCAGAAAGTTACACAATGCACCTTAAAATAATAGTGTTTGTGATTGTATGCACACACTCACCTTCTGTACGTGGTTGATCTCGTCATGTTTGCGTTTCTGGTTTCTCGTGATTTTGCGTTCTGGTTGGTCACCCAGGTCAACTCCCATCTCAGTGCTCTTCCTCACAGCATCTTTCACCGTCTTTGTGAGAGCGAGGCGATTCTTACCAACCCACTCGTCTAGACGCCTGTTAACTGTTATAAGGAAACATGTACATTAACTACGGGATAATATCAAGTACAAACAAGAGCAGATGTTGTAATTACAGTTTAATACTCACATCCAACATAGTGCACATAGAACTCCTCTCTGCCCTCCTGCTCGTTCAGCCTTGACTGAATCACCTCAGCTGTGTCTGAGGAAATAGAAATTCAATAAAATGAAGCTGTGTGAAATTCAGTTGTCATTAGGATCCAAATGATACATGTGGCATTTTTAAATGGACAACAAAGGTACAATATATGTATAATCAATACTTGAGTGAGATACTGTTTAATTGACTTGTCTGAAATTCAATTGCCCTGACATAAATATCAGTGGAACACACAGTAATGTCTTATTGTTGTTTTAAGTAATTATTGGAGGACAATTTGACAATAAACTAGTGGTAATTGAATACTACTCACTGACAAAATAATAAAATGTAGGCTATAAACTATTCATGTGGTAGAAATAAAAATTGGCAATATGGCACAAAACTAAACACGTGGCTATAATGTGCAAAATCATTACTCAATACATTCTCGGAAAATTTGATTATTATTATTGCAAAACGTTATAATGACCATTTTAACTAATCCAAGAAACCCAGTGCCTATACGATCTTTTTTTTAATGAAAATGCTTCAGGAAATGCAGAGGATGTTGTTTTGGTGCCGTACATGTGTTAGTATGTTGCAGTTTCTACCTGGTGTAAAAATCTTCACATGTAACGTTAGCTATATCACATTTAAGACGGATTATGTGCAAAATAAATGTGCAAATAAAGGCAAAATATTCTTTAGTTGTGTGACGGTTGGATGCGTTTAGGGGTAACTAAAAACCCGGCGCTTATTTCAACGAGGTCCGCAAGGGTGAAAAGACTACCAACTTACGCCATGTTTTGTCTGTCCTTTGACATAAATACGTCTCCCCTATCTCCACCGATACTTCTTGCTCCCTCCCGCAGCCCAGAATCGCTCCTCCGTCGGCCGAGGCTCCGCTACGCAAGCCCCCGGCCTCCCGCACTCGGGCCTCGGCCTCAGCCTCGTCCTCCTCTCCGCCACTGCCGTTGGAGAAGCATGGAGCCGGGACACTCGCCTCCAGCTCGGCCCGCTCCATATTTTCCATGTTCCCGGAGTCCATGTCGGTATCCATCGTGCTCTCCGGGTCCTTGCTGTCGCCGTAACTGTTCTCAAATTCGGTTCCTCCGGTCATGTTGGGTCATAACAGCGGTAGAAGTGATGGAGGGATTTTAAAAACAGCGCAGATTCGCGGAGGGGCAGGTCCAAAATGGCGACGGCCAGACGGATGTTTATCGGCTCCGCACGCGTCTTCCTGCCGAGGCCCCGCCTCTTTACAGCAAAAATGATTTGAGCCGTATTTTAGTAAGAATATCGTTCATATTTATTTATTTATTTACTTATTTATTTACGTGATTGTTATAAATTATATGATGTACTTTAAAAAAAAAAAAAAAAAAACGTAAATTAAAATCTCCAGACCAGACCAGTGGCATTATCACGAACCACCCATGTACCACCTTGCAGTTATATGGCTTCTAAAGTACAGTACCACCAAGGCTTGTCTAAAAACAGTCACATGTTGATAAAAGTACTACAAAAACCTAAAAGTGGGCGATATTGTCAAAAAGATAATGATTCCAATTCAAGCTAATTAAGTAGTTCATATAATTGTATTTTATTTGCTCAAATGTTTAACTCTTATATTAAAGATGTCAATAATTTCCCCTTTTGCGTTGGTCACTTTTTAAAAAATGTGTATTATCTTTCATTTTTAAATACACCAATCATGTTATGTAATGCCACCTTCTTGTACACAGTGAAATTAGACACATTGTTTATTCAGTAAAATGAAACACAGTGAAACACTCTGACATAGAATAAAATTTAATAAGCATTTACTTAGTCTCATATGGCACAACATCCAACAACACAAGCACCTGTTTCTGTGCGTAAAAGTACTTAGAGCAGAGCAGACACACCCACACCACTCACTGCTGTACACACACCACTGTCTATTGCTCTTACTTAGATTATAGTATTTCACACTTGTTTTCAGAGAGCCACAGTCGCAGCCTTTTGCCCTTTGTCATAGCACCTCCTCTCTGGTTCTCTCCCTGTCCACGGGCCTGTTAGGAGGAACTCTCCGCTGGCTCTTTCCCCCTCTGTAGCACTGTGAGTGTGGGTGTCCCCCTCTGCAAATGGACCCTCTTCCCTCCCAGTGATGCCTCATTGGAGCTGGGTGGTAGTAGTGGTAATGGGGCCCTCTTCTCCTGTCTCGGTGCCCCCTTTCCAGATCACTTTTAGGGGCTTCCATTGCGGCATCTGGGGGGGTTGGATGGCTGTAGTCTTCCTTCAATCGTCTCATATTTGTTGTATGTTTGCTGTGTTTAGTTTCGTTGGAGCAGAGGGAGAGATGCTCCAGCTGGTCTGCGAGTGGCTGCTGCCTGCCCCCGTGTCGTTGGCCCCTCCCATGGGCGTGTCTCCGGGGGTTATGGGGGTCCCTGCACTGGTGCATGCTGGGAAGGCTGGGGTCAGTCCTTGCGATGGGGTCAGGATTTGGGGGAGAAGGTAAGTC
Source organism: Paratrypauchen microcephalus (assembly GCA_036785185.1). NCBI lineage: Eukaryota > Metazoa > Chordata > Actinopteri > Gobiiformes > Gobiidae > Paratrypauchen > Paratrypauchen microcephalus. Next base: position 1,018,675 of record JAVJIX010000029.1, read on the forward strand.
TGAAGAGGGATCCAAGTCTGGGTTTTCTGATGCAGCGGGAGCCTGTGGGAGAAAGAGAGATTAAGGATGAAAACTGCAAAAAAACTCTCTGCTATGGCTAAAATAACTAGACAAGGTAGAATAGACAAACAAAATAGACATTTGATAATGTAAACAGTGAGTGTCAGGTGGAAACAGCAGAAAGCTTTAGTTACCTCTTAAAGAATGTATAACAGAACCTAAATTGTGATTAAATCAAAATCTGTGATCTGGCCTTGAAAACAGTCATGATTTTTGGGCATATGGCCCACCCCTCCTCAATAAATGTAAACACAGCAGCCACACTTCGCATGCAGTCTGAGGCGTCACTGCAGACTGTCTGACCTGTATGTGGATGAGGAAGCGGTTGGACTCCTCCTCGGGGTCAATGATTCCTCCGTTTGTTTTCTGTTTTTCTTGAATCTTTTGCAACTCGCTCCATTTCAGCTGAAACTCAGAGCTGATCACCACCTCGTTCACCTGAAATACAACACAATGTTTACAACATTATAAAAGCCCAGGTGAAATACAGTCAGAAAACTATTAAGTTTATCATAGACGAGAACTTCAGCCTTATAAGTTAAAGCAGGAGTGTCTGAAATGTGCAGGTCTGTTCAGCCAAGCGCTGGTTTTATAAGACTCTAAGGGGAAAAAACTAAAATGTTTTTCCAAAGAAATTACCTCTGGCAGCAGAGGGGCCGGGCAGGACAGCAGCTGGGACACATCGTAGTTCAGAGATTCTCTACAAACGGGACACACCACACTCAGCTCCTGTGGGAGAGACTCCGTCAGAACATGGGATGTGTGTTTGTATAAATAAAGATGCACCTAATTCTGGGGTGTACTGCACTGAAACCTCTCATTTTGATGGCCGTTTGTTTGGAGAAAATCTGGTTTGAGCACGCTCACATCTCCACAAATGTGTAAAAGGCAAAGTGTATTTAGAAGGAAGCACAATAATTTGCTTCAAAGTATGAACAGGGCCTATATTCAGAAGCAGATTATTGTGTACTGGAGCCATTTGTAAGTGTTGTGGTGGTTTATACATAAACTACCTGTTTTTGTGTGTTGTCACATGTCTTGTCCTCTTGTTGCTCTCTCTGTCTCTGTTCCAGCTCATGCTCCGAGTGCTGCACGTATCGTCCCAAACAGTGAGAGTGGAAGTAGTGATAACAGCACGTTTTGGTCAGAGTCTCCCCCTCCTGGACACACAGTGACATAAGAGAGTTCTATAGTAGGTAAGCTCTGGGAGAGAGGTAGAGACTGGACGCTGAGTTTGGTTGGTACCAATGAAACAGTAAATAGACAAACATATAACATAAATTGCAGAGACATTCAGTGTGACTGGCCTTTCCAGATATTTACAATAGAGACAACAGCAGCAAAAATAAGTACATAATTCAAGATTCAACAACAGACAACAAATGCAACAAACAATATTCAACCAGCAGAGCGACTGTCAGCACGGATATAGTAAAGAGTTTCTGTAGTAACAATAATGAAACCCCAACCAACAGTTATGAAAGCTTTTTAATGATTCTTCAGTTGAGTTCAGTCCTCAGACTCCAGGTCTGCCCCATTAGCTCGCCATCAGACCAAGGAGTCCTGGACTGTGTGAAGTACCAAAGCTACAATGAATACAATGTACATGTGGATAACATTACTACATTCAAGTGTCAATAAAGAGTAAAAATGGCTGATTTGCGTAAGAGACATTCTCACGGGAATATTGAGAAATACCGCTTGATTTGGAGCAGGATTAGTGCAGATACATAAAGCTCTGAAGAAAATGGCAGAATGCTGGACAGGATTTGACACCTGCGATCATTACGAATGCCAGTTGGGATGAAAAAGAACTTTTTGAAGCCAAAATCACATGGTAAAAAGAGAGCAGCCTGCAGGTAACAGGTACTACTACTGTATTGAAAATATTCTATTTTGGTCGATAAAGATTTAATGATAAAAGCTAATTTTACTCAAAATAAACCTGAACAGTACCTTAAAGTCGTACAGGCAGATGACGCAGTTTCCATGAGGAATGTTGCTCTCGGTCAGGATTTCTTTAGCTTTCTGTAGGAGAAAATATAAAACACATTTATGTAAGAACTCAGTAAAGTTTCAGCTCAGTGAAATAACCCAATATTCTGATGACCTCTATGAGCTGGTACAACACAGGGGAGCCCACACTGGACTGTGCCTCAGCCTGGAGGCACTTCTGAACACTGGGACAGAAAAAGAAAATGTATAGATTTTATAGATTTGTAAAATGTGACAAATAACGCTTACTAAATTAATACCTGTTAATTTTGTCGTCTGAGAGGCCTCTGGGATTGTGAATGGAGATAGATGGAGAGGACAACGGGTACTTGGGAAAATAAAAATGCATTACTGTTGTTAATATGCTGAAAGAAGAGTTTGCATTCAAGTTTTTGCAATAGAATCATTTCAGATGGAGGGCAAGGACCTGTATAAGTGTGTGGGGGATTTACTGAAAGAAATCTCCATACTTGAAGCCTGTACACAAATGTTGAACCTTCTCATAGTTTGTTGTTTAGGATCGGCTCCACAAACTTGCCATATTAGTTTTATGTCTTAAAGTCCTTTCAAATTACAACAATCACGTCTTTGGGCTTGAATAATGGCATCACTTCCTGAAGCTACTGTGCACTTTTATACTGACAGAGAAGAGACTGAACTTTGTGCCAGCTTTGTTTCATGTGGATAGGCCCAGTAATTACAGAAATATGAACCATTAACCAGGTCAACAAATCTGCAATCTGACAGTTACACAGCAAACTCCACCACAGACTTCTGACCTGTCCTCCAGCTCAGGTTAAACTATAGAGATGCTACATGTTGTGGTGTCACGTGAACACAACTATGAAGTATTAGAAGTGTATTCTTCGTATTTCTGCTGTCACCTTTTGATCCAGAGTCAGTGTGAGTGTGAGGCGAACAAACTGAGACACTGAGTCCTGAGCTGTGGATGGGTAAATCACCAAACGCACCTCCCAACCTCTGGAACACACAAGCACAGGAGAAATACTAAAATAAAACTAAATATAACATCAAGACAATTTAATAAAAGACTGTGCAAACATGTGAAGGATCTATGGGAGTTTGCATATTCTTCCTTTGTCTGGGTCTGCCCTGAGCCCTACTGGCTATTGAAATCTGGAAAAAGGTTTCGCACACTGCTGATGACCACTGATGACCGGTGTAATCCCAGAGATGCTGGCTATGTCTCATGCACACCAGAAATCTGATCATTTGCTCAGATTAGTTAAATGTCTCAGTTGTAAACAGTTCCCTCTGTGTCTCATTTATTAAGGACTGGCTTGCTCACAACTGTCTTCAATTACATTATAAGAAAACTGACACTCTGATCATTGCTCCTGAACAGAAAGTTCCTCTGATCAAGCAACACCTGGGTTCTCTGGGCTCCTCTTCTCAGCGTAGCCTTAGAAACCTTGGTGTTCTATTTGACCAGTCAATGTCCCTGGACAGCCATTCAAGACATTTGGTCAAAAACTGCTTTTACCATCTGAGATCTATCTCTAAACTGAGTGCAATATTATCTAAATCTGATCTGGAATTGATTATCCATGCTTTTATTTCTTCTCGTTTAGATTATTGTAATTCTCTTTTTACTTGTTTTAACAAATCTGCAGTCACTCCTCTCCAGTTGGTCCAGAATGCTGCAGCAAGGCTTTTAACAGGAACCAACAGAAGAGCACACATCACTCTGGTTTTATCTGTTTTACATTGGCTACCTGTCAAATTTAGAATTGATTTTAAAATTGTAGTCTTGACTTTTAGAGCTTTTAATGGACGGGCCCCTGAATACATCTCAGAGATGTTGATTCCTTACACCTCTGGCCGCTCCCTCCGGTCTTCTGGCCAAAACCTCCTGAAGGTCCCTAAGACCCGGTTTAAAACTCGAGGTGACCTGTCCTTTCAGGCAGTGGCCCCTAGACTGTGGAATGCCCTGCTTCTGTCTCTCAGTGTGGCTGAATCTGTTGATTCCTTTAAAAAGCAGCTAAAGACACTTTTATTCAGGCAAGCTTTTAGTTAATTTTACTACTCTTTGTCTTATTTACCTGTTATATCATTTATTATTGTTGTTTTGTATTTTATCTATTTTTATTTGCACTCTGTAAAGCACTTTGTGATTTTATCTGTGAAAGGTGCTATATAAATAAAGTTTACTTACTTATGATAACAGGAGAAGTTCAATTTGTCAACTGGACAAAGTTTGTTTGGTTGAAATATTTTACTTACTTACTTACTATGTGACTAGTTTCAGACCTGAGCAGGTTTGACAAGAAAAATATGCAGAAAGGTTAAACTAATGTAGCAAAGATACGAATGAAAGAGAAAAAATGTAAAAAAAAAAAAAAATATATATATATATATATATATATATTTAAGTTAATTGCACTTATAACATATTACAGACTAAAATCAACTGATTCAACGACAAGTGTCAGCCAGTGTTTTTGATGATCAGATTTCCCTTGTACATGAAAACACACACCAAAGATTAGAATAATTATTATTAATAACAATAATTATTATTATTATCTGATTTTTAGTGGCCATGTTTAAAGCCAGCTGCTTAATGACAGATACACTCACCCCCTACCATCCACTATGCACACATGAGGCCTTGTAGGTTTCATTTTTCATGACTTTGAGAAGTTTACACCAAAAATATATCTTAATAAAGCTCCTGATTGGTTACAGGTGAAGTCTTGGTGTAAATAAATCCACCATAAACGAGGCAGACACTGCTAATGACGTAATGGCCAAGTTATGAGTTTAAAATCTGTCAAAATCATTGTAGAAAACTCTTAAAAATTCTCTCACCCGCCGTCTGTCCGTTCCACCTGCAGCTCGTCCAGATAAATGGACTCTAGCACCTCGATCTCAGACGCCACTCTGCACAGAAAGAACGCACTGAATCGGTGTTTACGTGTTAAATTTATGCAATGTGTTCATGTTAGCGCAGGAAGCTAAGGCTAGCACCGTTAGCATGTTTCTGCTGCACCAGCCGGAGCTGGAGACCGTTTAAACAGTCTAACGGCTCCATTATAGACCCATCTATTAGACTGTCGCGTATTTTAACAGCTTTTATTCGTTTCAAAATGATTTTCACACTCACTCGCACTCTCCGGCCATCGTCTGTTAGAGGAGCCGAGAAACAAGCACAAACTGTTAAAAGTCCCGGAAAAAAAGTCTCCAAAACAAAAGTGTGAACTGAAAATTTCTCGCGCTAACAATGCACGAAATCAACACAATATTTCGTCATGGAAAGTGTTTTTGAGATATTTAACTGTGCGCTAGGTTCACATTTTAGATGTTGTAAAAATAAAAAGACAATTCGCGTGGTTTTAAGGACATGTACGTCACCTCCGGCACGAGTGCACGGTTCGGAGCGTGCTTGGAGGGGGATGTGCGTCATATCCTGCGCGACAACTGCTGTTCCATTCGTTTTTGTCCCATGCACAGTTAAGACGCGGTCCGAACAGTACAGTCGTTTCCATGGAAATCGGGGCGTGGACCAAGTGTGCAAACATGCACACTTCGCACACTCAAAAGCCCCAGCATGCACAGCACGGCAGGATATATGACTACAAAGATGGACTCGCCAGCAACATCGCCATGTGACAGTTGCGACTTCACTTTAAAATGTGTGTACTGGTTCACCTCACCTACAACTATGCTACATGAAACTCTTCATAAACTACCCTAAACATGTGTGACAGTAGCCGTAACGGCATAGATCACGGCACCTGTATTACCGTTCACATGCTTTTTCCCTTACACTTCTATATTTCCTTTGCTGTTGTAATCCTGGATATTCTACAGCATAGCCATGTCCCAATTCGAAGTAATACTAGTCGCAATAGAATAATATTTTTGTCTTTAGGGAACAAGGAGCAGACCACCCGGGCCGGGTGGTCCCGGAGACCTGTTCGATTTCGCAGACGGCCATGCGATCCACGGACTGCACTCAGGGCTGAGCGAGTATGCACCGCCTAAACTGCAGGCTGAGACCACACTCCGAATCGTGCACTCTCTGAATTGGGAAACGGCTATAGTTAACATGCGGTCTGAAGACCGCAGTCGTTTCCATGGAAATCGGGGCGTGGACCAACTGTGTGAAAAAACACACTTCGCGCAGTCAATCCCAGCCTGCACCGCGCGCTACTTCTTCTACGGGAGAAAATGGAGTCGGCGTGTAAGTAGTTGCGAGACCTGTCGCATTTCGCCGACGCACATGCGGTCCGCGGAGTACACTCTTGACTGCAGTCTGAGTACCCTTAAAACCACGCTCCGAACTGTTCACACTGAGAATTTAAACACAGCTAGAATGTTTCAGCTTTAATCAAAGGCAATCAAAGAATGTTTCAGCTTTAATCAAAGGCAACAGTCTGAAAACACCGCCCTCCTGTGGTCGTTCTATGGAATTGCAGCATTTGTTTTTTTTGTGAAAATCAAAAGCGAAAGTTACCTGGCCAGCCAAATGATATCTCTCTGTATTTCCTATACAGCGCGATACCTCGCTGGTACAGCGATGAGTCATGGATTCTTCCAGGCAAAAGCGAAAGTAGTTTTACCCTCAATGATTTTAGTTTTACTTTTGGTTGTAGTTCCAAAATGTGGCCACAAGAGGGAGTTTGTTATAAAGTCGAAAGAAAAGTGTTTTTTTAACCAATTAATTTGATCATATTCACAAGTAATTTAAAGGTTAAATAACTATGTAATTTAGTTGTTTTTTCTTATCAAGTGTTTTTTTTTTTCTTTGTTTTACATTTTTAAATGTAAGCAAATATAAACTTATAATTAAAGCCACAAGCGGCATTGAATTTGGGCTGTACTTGTCGCTAAACACAAAAAGTCAGCACACACTGGAGATACTGCTAACATAGACAAACATGAGCACTTTGGGAAATCGCCATGGCAACACCGTGCAAAATACGACTCTGGCCCCTGGACTTTTTGGATCAAAGTGACTTGAAGAATCTGTGTGCCAAATATCACATTCTTCAATAAAACTAGTAAGTTGTGTTATTACTTTGAAATGTAAGAAAATGTAGAAATGTTGCCATTAGAATAACATGGACAATGTCGCGCATCACCATGGCAGCCCAGTGAAATATACCATATGGTTGTTATTGACTTTTTTGATCAGGATAACATGAAGAGTCATTGTTCCAAATTTCACAACATTCCATGATAGTAATATTTTTTTTATCATAAATGGGAATTTTTGGGATCGCTCCCATTAGGATAACATTGGCATTTTCGCACATCACCATGGCAACAGGGTTAAATATATCATATAGTTTACCTAGACTTTTTTGATTGAGATGACTCAGTAATTTTCTGCAAAATTTTGTGCATTTTCGAAAAAGTAAAATTTTGACCCTCCATGCAAAATTTGGCTGTGTTCTGCAGAGGGCGCTAATTGTGGCATTTTTTGTTTGTGTTACAGAAGCCGTGTCTCAATTTGCAGTGTGCACAGTTTGGAGTGTGGTGCGTGTGTGTGCAAGTATGCACAGTCCGGAGTGTACTCCGGAAGTGTGCATGGATGCACAGTTGGTCCACGCCCCGATTTCCATGGAAACGACTGCGGTTTTCAGGGTGCATTTTAACTGTGCATGGGACAAAAACGAAATGGGACAGCAGTTGTTGCGTCAGAAGTGACATATGCGCCGTTAAAACCACACCCCGAACTGTGCACACTGAGAATTGAGACACGGCTAATTAGTAGGTTTTGGCCAGAAAGTGATTCAAGATGTCCGACTTCCGGTTTGTCAGGGGGCGTGGCCATAATAATATTTTTTGTTTGTCATCACATGATGAATGTGTGTACGGCTCTATGATAAACTTTACGTCGGGACGGCGTAAAGTTTTATATATGTGTGTGTGTGTTTTCTATTTGAAAATCAACTCGTGTGATTATATCTTATCTTTTATTTTTTTATCTTTTACTTTTAAAGTAAAAGATTTAAAAAAGCTTATTACCGGAAGTAGTTTTGCTCTTAATTTTATTATTTTTTTACTATTATTTATTGCAGTTAAAGCCTGTGGCCACGGGAGGGCGCGCACACATGTTTTTTGTAAATACAGTGATACGTTAAATTGCAGCATTAATTAATCTCTTTTTTAATATTTAATTTAATTCAGAAATAGAACATGACTTGAATAATCGAGTACTTTTAAAACTTTATTCCTCCTGTTTCAGCTGCTGTTTTGTCAGCGGTAGAGGGCAGCACGCACACCAGCTCTGACCGGAAGTAGTCCTGGACCCGCGAGAACAGAAACATGACGCACAATCTGCTGCAAAAATATGAAATCACATGAATATTTTGTGCTATTTCAGATCTACTGCGGGACTTTACGGTGCGGAATGTCCGGGAGCCTCCGCGTGCCTTGCTCGTAGGGACATTTTCCGCTGTTAGTGGATGTTTTTGTATGTTTTGGTCTGATTTTGTGAAGAGTTTGTGAGAATGGAGGAGGCAGCGATGGAGTCCGCAGAGGCCACTCTGAACCTGAGTCTTTCTGAAGCCTGGGACTCTGCCACGAAGGCACTGGTGAGGACAGGACTTTATTACTGTTATAAGTTTACATTATGGACAGAACCAGGGCTAAACCAGAGACTATACACCAGGACTAAACCTTAGGTTAAACCAGAGCTGTACCAGGGAATTTTCCAGGGACTTTTTCAAGACGATACCAGGACTACTACACAAAAGGTTTATTAACCAAATCTGAAGAAAACACTGCCAGCAGCATAATATGCTATTTGTTCATTGTTAAGTGTGGAAAATTATGCCACAATTAAATTCAGTTTAATCCAGAAAATTATGAATAATACATTTGATGATACTTTTGCTTTGTTTTTGTCTAGTATAAAGATGCTGCATCCTCTACTCCATCTGACCCTCTCCTCTGCATCCTCTTCTCCATCTGACCCTCTCCTGCGCCTTTCTTTCTCTCTCACTCCTCTGTACAATGAATTCACTGTCCCTCTTCTTTCCACAGCTGTCCCCCTTCCCTCTGCCTCTCTCAGAGGCCCTGTCTGTGCTCAGAGCTCACGGCATAGAGTGTTATTTGGGGGGGTTTCTGTTGGAGGCGCTGCAGATGCGTCTTTCGGAGTCTGTGGTTCCTGAGTTTTGGTCTGGACTGAAGCGACCGGAGAATGACGTGGACGAGAGGAGCCGTGCCGGGGTTCTGGTCTCTGCTTTTCAGACACTGCTCGACAGACTGGACCCTCTGCTCTGTGAGTCTCTATTTAGGTTAAAGGGCCCATATTACATTTTTCTGATCTGCTATAATGTAGTTTCCTCATCATAAACACACCTGGAGTTGTTTTGTTTCATTCACCCATGTTTAACACACAAACCTGCATATTTTTGCTGAGTTCTTCCCTTAACACTAGAAGTCCCGCGGAGGGGTCAATTGACCTTTTTACCTAAAAGACCCACAGAGGGGTCATCTGACCCTTTGGACCCCCTGTGGACACTCCTTTTGTTGTGGAAATGTGGCTGTTAGCGGCTCACAGCAGTCGCTTGAGTCACAGAGTCGCTTGAGCCTGTGTGGGGGAGGGGACCCCCAGGCAAGCGTAGGTAATGCGTGTTTTTGCATGTGTGTGTGTGTGTGTGTGTGTGTGTGTGTGTGTGCGTGTGCGCCCATATGGTGGATTTATAAACATATGGTGGATTTTTATGCAGTGAATCATCAGGATCAACGAGAATTTGGGATCAAAAACTCTAAACATTTATTGTTAAAAAAAATACAAAACAAAACATATTTACAATGAATGCAAAAGCAACTGTTTTCCCAGTTTTTGTGTGGAAGGTTGTTGCAGAAGTAACTTATTTTTGTGTGCCAAAAATAGAAGAAAAAAATTACAAAGGAAAAAAAGCATATTTACAAAGAATGCAAATGAGTGAAATACATTTGAGCAGTCACTAACAATTCTGGCACTGCCATTGCTCCTTTCGGCATTTCCCACATGTATATTTGTAACAGTCATCACAGCGCACCGTTGCACGATTGTCCTTGCATTTGATTTTAGCCTGACACTTGGCTCTTTGTCCGAGTTGTGGTGTGGAGGGTTGTTGCCGAAGCAATTGCTCCTTTTGGGCCTTTTTCATACCCACGTGGGAGTGAGCCAACTCTCTTGCCAGTTCAAACAGGAAATCCACCCGTCTTTCCTTTCTCCCAGTGCATAATTGATAGAGCACGTGGGCATTCAGTGCTGCAATGTCTATCATGTTGTAGAACACTGCTACTGGCCAGCGCCTTGTTCCTGTGCGGACAGTGTATTCCCGCACCATCTGGTCCATGATATCGACGCCGCACTTTGTTGTGTTGTAGAGTGTGATGGTGTTTGGCTTCTTTTTGGTGGTTTCCTGTGTCTGAATCGTGCTGTGCATGCTGCTGAGAATATACACAGTCTTCTTCCGCTTGGGTGCATACACAGTCAGTGTGGCACCAGTGGATGAAAACACCTGGGTGGTAACTATCGCGGTGCATCTGTCGAGTTGACGGTGGGATTTCTTGGCGAATCCTGTTGACTGTGCCGAGGATGGTTGAATTCCGGCTAAGTAGTCGTTTTGCAAGTGACAGTGATGTAAAGAAATTGTCTGTGGTAACATTTCTGCCCTTGTCCAAGAATGGTTCCATCAGCCTCATGACTACACTCTCAGACACTCTCTCCCCACGAGGTCGAGTGGGGTCCTTGCCAAGATATGGGAGGATGTTGCAGACGTATTTGGTTTTCAAGTCACACGCCACCCAAAACTTGATACCAAACTTGTCTGGTTTAGTTGCAATGTACTGTAGGAAACAGCAGCGAGTCTTGCACGGGAAAAGTTGTTCGTCAATGGTGATGTGTCGACCAGGGATGTAGGATGTGATGCAGTTGGTGACAAACAATCCCCATATGTTTGAAATTGCCGCAAACCTATCAGTCTGTACTCGCTCGCTGCGGGTGTCTCTGTCATCAAAGCGCAGGTGATGCATGATGTTTTGGAAACGGCCTCGGGACATGGTTTCGATGATGTGTGGGCTTCCCAGCTTTTTCGACCAGCAGTCACGCAGTGATGGCACCTTGAAGATTCCCCTCATGATGGTGATGGAAATAAATGCCATTAGTTCAGGTATGCCCATGAACCAATCCACATGCTCAGTTTGCTTCGCATGTTGAATTGTGCAGTCTCGAATGATGTCAAGCATGTCCGGAGTGATGAAACAAAGGAAGCTCTGAAGGCGACTTGTGATTGACCTCCTGGCCTTAGCTGTTGGCTCTCCATCTGCGCTGTATGGCGATGGTGGGGTGAAATGTGGACCGGTTCCCACCTGTTCTTCATGCCATACTGTGCCATCTTTTGCAGTCTCTCTCACATCAGTCGCCAGCCGAGCTCTCTTTGTTGGTTGGGGAGCACTCTCCTCATCTGTTGCGTGAAAAAAATGTAATAATGAGCAATGGGAAATTCAAATGATATCACAAATGCAAGTATAGAAGCTAATCACTGCAAAATTGGTTTATTTTTCTAGTTTCAAGTAATGTAGTAAAAATCACCTTGGAACTAGTATTTTTCAAATAGAAATAAAAACCTCAAATTAGACTATTTTTACTTGTTTTAAGAAATTTGCCGATGGGCAAGCATTTTTTTTACTAGGTTAGCAATATTTGCTAGCCAGTTTGCCAGGCAAAATTTGCTAGGCAAACAACATTTGCTGGAAATGAGTAAATCAAGTAAATCTTAGCTAGTAAAAAAGCTTGCCCCATTGGCACGCAAAAAAATACTAGTTCTGAGGTGATTTACTCCCTCACTGAAATGAAATGTAAAATGGGAAATAATATGAAATGAAATATTACCTGAAGACAACTGAGACAGGTCGGAGTCTGAATCCACCTGGAGATTGATGTCTTCTCCATCCGATTCGCAAGGGTCAGCTCCATCCAGGATAATTTCCAATGCCTGTTGAGTGCTGTCCTCCCCCCTGCTGATTCAACAGGTAATGGACGCATTTACAAATGAAGAGATGCTAATTGTGGCCATCAGAGCCATCAGTTTGGACTAAGGGTCTTTTGACCCTTCTCCAGGACTTTAGGGGGGCTGTCAAAATTCCCGGGACTTCTAGTGTTAAACAGAAAACACTCTGCTCTACCTTGTGATGTCATGTGATGGTACATTAAGTGCATATGCCTTCATTAGACTAATAGATAATTTCAGCCCTGGAATTTCCAAACAAGCTTGTGTGGATGACATCTATAGCCTCTTTAGGCATGTTTTTGATGAGTGAACAGCATTATAAAGGCCAGCACAACCACAATTTAAAGTCTTCAGTATGTAATAATCTCTTCTGTCTGGTTGTAGGTGCCCTGGAGCGTCTGCAGCCCCACCTCAGCTCTGCCCCTGCCTCTGCCCCTGCCTCCGCCCCTGTCTCCGCCCCTGTCTCCCTCTCTGACCGCGCCCACACAGTGATCCGGGCCCTGCTCCTGTCGCGCCCCTGTCTGGAGCTGGAGGAGAGAGTTCTGGAGTTCTACAGCCGAACTTTCTCGGTGTACATGAAGCAGGAGGGTGGAGAGGGAGGGGAGGTGCCGGAGGAGGGGACAGATGGCCAGGAGGGTGCGCTGTGTGCTGGGTGTACAGTGAACATAGAGGAGTGCTGGTGCAGAGAGGCCCTGGAGCAACTACAGCGCCTCAGCCACGTTCTGTGAGTCTGACACAAAAACACAAACACATGTACATACATACTGTAGGTCTCAAAGAACCTCCAGTCCTGTTTTAGTCTGGATTTAGCTCTGGTGGTACTCCAAGCCAAATATGTCTGTAGGTGGTACTACGATGATCTAGATTCTAAAGTCAAAACTAAACCGCTCATATGAGAAAACTGGATCAGGAGATGCAGTAGTGGCATGTGGTCAGGCAGTCAAGGTGAGCAGTTCCAAACATCCCATTAACTTGTGCTGTTTTCTTTCTTTCTACGGAAGCCTGGAGACACATATTGAGAGTGTGGCTTATACTTCTATGCTTTCAACACATGCTTTTACAAAAGAAGAGGCCAGTCGGTTGTTTTAGAGCAGGGGTCGGCAACCTTTACCACTCAAAGAGCCATTTGGACCCGTTTCACACAGTAAAGAAAACACTGGGAGCCACAAAACCCTTTTGAAATTTAAAATGAAATAACCCTGCATATAATGGCTTTTTTTTGCCTTTGTGCCATAGAATTACATTTTGAATATGAACGAACTAAAATAAAATACATTTATTTAAATACAGTGGTCACTTGCTATATCGAGGTTCACCTTTCGCAGCCACGCTTTTTCGCAGATTTTTTTTTATAGTGTTCGATCACGAGCAGTGTGACACCTGAGAGCACACGGATGCGTTCTCACTACAGTTCTGTGTTTGAATGAGAAGCAGTCTGAGCTGCACCAGGCTCCGCTTTCAGCCCTAGTGCAAGTTTTCTCCCCAACAAAACCCGCAACAGTGCAGCGGCGCCAGGTAACCTGGGAAATCCCAGGCTGCTTTCTTTCGTTCCGATGTGGTCTGGTGTAAACCAGGCAAGGTGCCAGGCGCCTTGGTCAGAGGAACTGTGAAATACACGCATATTTATACACGCAATAGCTGACTACTTCACTGATTTCGCCTATCGCGGGTTATTTCTACAACGTAACCCCCGCAATAAACAAGGGACCACTGTACTGAACCGCATCAGAGGGATCAAAGAGCCGCATGCGACTCCGGAGCCGCGGGTTGCAGACCCATGTTTTAGAGGTTTTGCGCATGCGTACTGAGGACCACAGCCAGCTCAAACAGCTCTGAGTAAACCCGCATCATCATCCACTGGAACCGGAGATGTGCGACGAATCCACACGAGTGCACATGTGCAGCAGGAGACGACAACAGCACCACTAACTTTCAACACAAGTCTGATTCTAAAAATAACCAGCTTTTAGTGACAAGTTACAAATGCTTTGCGTTTGTAATGATTAGATGTTAGTTAGAAACACAGACCTGTCTGAACAGTGCACTGATGTTGTTAGTATCTCTTCATGATCTTCATGAATGAACATTTTGTATAGCGCTGTCATATGTCATTCATATGGTTTCTAAGAATAATAATAACATAGACAGCAAATAAGGAGTAGGAATAAGACAAATCTGTGAAGAAACAAATAGCCCTGTTTGTACATAGAAGGTGTCAAATACACTCTAACATACAAATATTTATAAACTATATGAGTCTTGTAAATGTCAGTAAATACTCATTTGCAATCTAGTATGCATAAAAAGTGTTATTAAATTGTTATTCGCTAAATATAAATGTCCACCCAAAGTCTGCTTGCCTACCTATAAAAGTCACCGCATGCTACTGAGATGCAGTATAGCTGTGCAGATGTACAGATAGATTGATATAATGCATAATATAATGCAAGCTGCAACTCCTGGAGTTAGTGTAATTTTGTATTTGTTCTATTATAGATGTATAGATACATGGATATAAAGTGTTTCACAGGTGTAAACAACAGATCTTGGAGTGGGTGAGTTCTTGTATAGTTGTATAGATACATGCATATAGATGTTTCCCTCTCTGTGTTTAGATGTAAACTGCAGCTCTTGGAGTGGGTGAGTTCGAAGGCTGTGACTCAGATCCTGCACAAACTGATCGAGCAGAGGATGGAAAGACACTGCAGAGGAGAGTACGAGAGGTCGTTCCTCATGGACTTTCAGGAGGTAAACAACCATCTGCAGAAATGGCAACGAAGGATATTAATATTTGAAATATGCTAAAATAATAATACAAGAATCCCACTTCAGAATATTTATAACACAGATAGTGGCATTATTAAAACAAACTGACTAGATGCCTTCAGTCACCAGAATTCAACCTTTGTTTGGATAAAAAGGTCTAAACTACAGGGTTAGCAGCCAGTTACGTGCATAGGGGGGTTGCTCAGGTTGCCAGGGCAACTGCCCCTATGCCCTCCTGGAATGATGTTGCCCTTCCGAGTGGGGGAAAAAAATAAAAAATAAAAAAATCGTTCAGTGGATACAGAATTTCATGTAGGCCTAGGCCTCGATTTGAAAATGAAAACAAAAAATCACTGTGAGTGAGCAGGCTCGTCCCTAAGAGTGTTGTCCCCGTGTGAACTGAACCCTTTTCATTATCAATCATAAACTAATTCCCATAACCTCTCTAGGGTGTTCTGCCGCGACTAAGGGTGCACACTTAGAAGCGCCAGTTTTGCCCATCCAAATTGCGCTAAACTCGATCATTTCCTTCTCCCTCTTCCCGTGGTGCGATCTGGCAAACCCGGACACATCCGCACCGGGAGTTTAAATCCTACAGTTTCGTGGGTTCCGGTTAGGGTTGCCAACCGTCCCTTGAAAAACGGAATCGTCCCGTATTTAGAAACAAAATTACGCGTCCTGTATTGAGCTGAAAAGGGACGCAGAAATGGTGTCTAAAACAGGGGTGCCCAACATCCCGATCTACCAGTCGACTGGTGTCGAATACTACGACACCGGTCTTGGTCTAGAGATGAGTGCAATCATATTTCATTACAGCCGCTGCCGTTAGCAATAAACTTTTACCGATGCGGGAGCGCGCGGAGCTTCGCGCTGCAGCCTGTGCGCTCGACTGGAGCAGCAAACACCACGCGCGCCGCCAGCGCGCGCAGCTTGTTCACTACTCGCGTCCTCCTTTTCACACTGTCACTCTTCCCCGCTTATAGCGTACACAGGCTCCTCCTCAATGTCTTTGATTAGAAGAGCAAGACGAAATGCAAAGCAAAATCTAATCTAAATTTATGTTAGTGTCCGCACAGAGCAGGTCTACTGCGACGTAGTGGAATTTTGCCTAATAAAAGTGCACAAATGCATCTGTTTGTCACATGCATTTGGTAAATTTGCAGAGGCTGGTAAATACCACTATAAAACCAGTAAGAGAATGTGACTCCAGGTAGGAAGTTGAAAAAAACGGGTTACAAAAAAAATGAAAAAAAAATCAAAGAAGGGGTCCTCAAACTGTGGGTGAGGGTCCAAAAACGCGGCACAGAGTATTTAAGTGCAGTACAGTTTGCTTGGCTTATTTTAAGATTAAAATTAACATTTATCAGATAAAATGGAGATGGATTTATGAAAACTTACTTATGTGAGTCAGCCTTTTCCCACATGAAGATCATTAAGTACTGTTCCACCATGACTGATGATCATTTAGAAGTGAGCTTGAGTCTGGCTGTCAGCAGCTACTGTCCGGACTACACATCCCGAGCTGATTCCATCCAGTGCAAGTCAAATTTTGTGAGAAGGTCGTGCAAAGTGGGATCATCAAGAGGGGAAAGGGAATTTCCCCCCCCAAAATGGGTGGTTGACATCTTAGTTTTTATTGGCTGGAATGACCCCAGATTGCATCTCAGAGCATCTAGAGTTCAAAAATTTTTCGGGGGGGCATGCCCCTGGCCCCCCCCTAGCTTTTCAGTGACTTTCAGCTACTGGTCACTTTCATCCCTGTTTATATTAATTTATACAGTATTAAGTTAAGCAGGACAGATATTTATTTTTTTATTTTATTTTGTATTCAAAATAAATTGCTGATAATTATTTATTTTCCATGTGTTCAAATCGCTCAAATATGCGTCGAATTAAATTCAGGTTTGAGTCAAATAGTTGAAAAATCGCTTCACACATACAAAAAATGGCTAAAAAGATTTACTACACCACAAAGGGTGAAGGCAATCGGGCCGGCCGGTCCTGCTGATGAGGTGTCCCTTATTTTTTTTTCAGGGAGTTGGCAACCCTAGTTCTGGTGGTCATGTGAGCCACGAATAATTTGCATGGGCATTTTGTATTAACGCTATTGTCAGTGCAAAACTTTTGGTACATAAAATATTAGCCATTTAATAGTGGAAGTGGTGTAAATCAGGGGTGCCCAGCCAGTCGATCGCGGTCTACCAGTCGATCGCAGGCAGAGTGTAAGTTGATCGCCAGAAATGTGTGTCTATGGCTACGTTCACACTGCAGGGCTTAATGCTCAATCCAATCCAATCCACTTTATTTATATAGCACATTTCATAAACTAAAAGCGTTTCCAAAGTGCTGCACAGAAACATCATTTAAAATAAACAAATAATCACAAAAACAAGTGTGCATACAAATAAATATACCATAAAATAATAAAAACAATATAGAATAAAAAAAATAAAAATAAATAAATAAATAAAAATACAAACGCTAAAAAATAAATAAATAAATACTCTAAGAACAATAAAATAATAAAAAACCCTAAAATACAATAAAAGACAACAGAGGACCACACAACTCACGCGGTGTTAAAAGCCAGAGAATAAAAGTGGGTCTTAAGACGAGACTTAAAACTCTCCACTGAGGGAGCTGCTCGGACGTGGGGGGGCAGGGCGTTCCAGAGCTTAGGACCAACCACAGAAAAAGCTCTGTCCCCTCTGGATTTAAGTCTGGTCTTAGGCACCACCAGCTGGAGCTGGCCCTCAGACCTCAGAGCGCGCGCCGGAGTGTAAATTTGGATGAGGTCTGAGATGTAATCCGGGGCCAGTCCATTCAATGCTTTAAAAACAAACAATAAAATTTTAAAATCAATTCTAAAATGAACAGGAAGCCAGTGCAAAGACACAAGAATTGGGGTGATGTGCTCACGTTTTTTGGTTCCTGTTAAAAGTCGTGCCGCGGAGTTCTGGACTAACTGTAGGCGTGAAAGAGCATTTTGTGATATGCCAGTATAAAGAGCATTACAGTAGTCCAGACGTGAAGAAATAAAAGCGTGAACGACTTGTTCAAAATGCTTAAAACTTAAAAACGGTTTAACTTTGGATAAAAGACGAAGATGATAAAAGCCTGATTTAACGACTGTGTTGATCTGCTTGCTGAGTTTAAAATCACTGTCCATGGTGACGCCAAGGTTGGTGGCGAAGGGATGAACATTATCTTTAAAGGGGCCCAAGTCCAATGAGGGATCAGTGGGCCCAAAGAGCACAATTTCAGTTTTCCCTTCGTTCAAACAGAGAAAATTTTGGGCCAACCAAGCCTTGACGTCACCAAGGCAGTTCAACAAGGGTGTCAGGGGGCCTTTCGCGTGCTTAGAAATAGGCAGATAAATCTGGCAGTCATCAGCGTAAAAATGATATAAAATGCCATGCTTTTTAAAAATTGCACCGAGTGGGAGAAGGTAGAGGGTAAAAAGAATAGGGCCAAGAATTGACCCCTGGGGGACTCCACAGTGCAAAGGAGCAGCAGACGAGGTGGAGTCCCCCAGCCTGACAGTGCAGGATCTCCCAGACAGGTAAGACCTGAACCAGTTTAAGGCAGTCCCCCTGACACCCACACAGTCTTCAAGGCGGTTTAAAAGAGTTGCATGGTCGACTGTGTCAAAAGCAGCAGTCAGGTCTAAAAGCACTAAAATGGCAGAGCTACCACCATCAGTCATTAAAAATAGGTCATTAAAAACCTTTAAAAGTGCCGACTCCGTGCTATGCAGGGCCTTGTATCCTGACTGAAAACGCTCTAAAATGCCATGTGCTTTTAAAAAAGGCTGCAACTGATAAAGAACACATTTTTCCAATATTTTAGCCAAGAAAGGAAGCTTAGAGATTGGACGAAAATTTGAAACATTTGATGCGTCCAAACTTGGTTTCTTCAGGAGAGGTTCGATTACAGCCTTTTTGAAAAATGAAGGTACAACACCAGAGACAAGACTGCTGTTCATGATAGCACATACACTTGAGCCAATTGTTGTCCACACCTCCTTAAACAACCTTGGAGGGACGGGGTCAATAGGACTGGACGAAGCTTTAAGCTCAGTTGCTATTTTAGAGAGAAACTCTCAATTACAATTTTTTTGTGAAATCCGATTTTTTTTTGCGAGGTCGTTCACATTTCCAATTAAATACGACTTGTATGTGATCTCCAGTGTGAACTTTAAACACCCCAAAAGTGTCCCGCATGCACCCTGGAGGACACGATGAAGTCAGATGCAGTGGGCGTGCTCAGTGTTTACGGAAGGAGCCTAAATTTACTGTCGTACCAGAGCCAAAACATGTAGTTTATTCGTTTTAAGGAGGAGACGGAGAAGGACAAGGTTTTTGGCCACGGCGTTTTGTGCGGCAGTGGCAACAACGTTCGTAGAAATGAACGTGTTGGTGCGGAGTCACAGCCAAGAGTGGTGGGATTGCGATGTGCTTCGCCACTTCACTGACACGGAGTTCTATACAGACCAATCAACAGCCCATCACCTCTGCTCCCACGCCTGCCCCCACCTCCACGGAGAAACCCAGCTCTATCTCCTTGTCACCTGGGCAGGTGAGAAGGCAGCTAGAGAAAGTGCACCAGAACAATTCTCCAGGACCTGACAAAATCAACCCCTGTGTGCTAAGAACTTGTGCAGCACAGCTCACTGGGGTCCTCCACATTCTCTTCGCACTGAGTCTGAAGCTTGAAAGGGTACCAGTGCTTTGGAAGACCTCCTGCATTGTGCCAGTGCCCAAGAAGCCTGTCCCATCTGGACTCAATGACTTCAGACCAGTTGTGCTGACATTTCATGTCATGAAAGTGTTTGAGAGACTTGTTCTGGCTCAGCTCAGACCCTGGTGGCACCATCCCTGGACCCTCTCCAATTTGCATATCAAGCTCACATGAGTGTGGAGGACGCGATAATCTGTCTTCAGCAGGCTCACTCACACCTGGATAGTGTTAAGGGCTCTGTGAGGATATTGTTCTTTGATTTCTCCAGCGCCTTTAACACAATCCAGCCCTCTCTGATGGGTGAGAAACTGCTCAGGATCTGTGTCAGCTCTTCCATTCTCTCCTGGATTACTGACTACCTGTCAGGCAGGCCTCAGTACATGCGACTAGGGCGACTAGGGACCACCCTATCTGATACTGTGGTCAGTAATGTAGGAACCCCCAGGGCAGAGTCCTGTCTCCGTTCCTGTTCACTCTGTACACCTCTGATTTCCAGTTCAGCTCGGGGTCCATCTGCAGAAGTTCTCTGACTCTGCGGTGGTTGGGTGTATCACGGATGGACAGGAGATGGAGTACAGGACACTGATTGCAAATTTTGTGGAGTGGTCCCAGGCAAACCATCTGCTCCTGAACTTAGACAAGACCAAGGAACTGGTAATTGACTTCAGGAGGATGAGGTCACCTGTGGAGCCTATTAACATCAAGGGTCACGAGGTGGAGATCGTGAACTGCTACAAGTACCTGGGTGTTCATGTGAACAACAGGCTGGACTGGAGGGACAGCTGTAATGTTGTGTACAAGAAGGGCATGAGCAGACTCTACTTCCTGAGGAAGCTCAGGTCTTTCAATGTGTGCAGTAAGTTAAAGGAGATCTTCTACCAGTCTGTGGTTGCTAGCGGCCTGTACTCTGCTGTAGTCTGCTGGGGGAGCAGCACCAGTAAAAGAGACATCGGACGGATTGACAAACTGATCTGCAAAGCTGGTCAAATGATTGGCTGTGAGCTGGAGACATTTGTCACAGTGAGGGACAGGAGGACATTGGACAAACTGCTCTCCATCATCATCACTCCTCACCCACTGTACCAGACCATAGAGGGACAGAGGAGCTCATTCTCCAACAAGCTCCTACAGCTCCACTCAAACGGTGAGAGATACAGGACGACATTCATACCAT
Organism: Paratrypauchen microcephalus; assembly: GCA_036785185.1. Classification (NCBI taxonomy): domain Eukaryota; kingdom Metazoa; phylum Chordata; class Actinopteri; order Gobiiformes; family Gobiidae; genus Paratrypauchen; species Paratrypauchen microcephalus. Next base: position 1,039,390 of record JAVJIX010000029.1, read on the forward strand.
ACTCCATACAACTGTACAACAACTCACCCCTATGTAACAGATAATACTCCCTACAACTGTATAAAGCTGGTACTGAACATCATATTTGATACTGTATTTTATATTTGACTACTACTTTTCTATTTAAATTGGATTGTACATATATATTTATTACCATTATCTTATGTATATAATTGTGTCTCATCTGACACAGGTCTATTGCTCTTTGGTTGTTATTTCATCTATTTTTCTTTTTGCTCTTTTACCCTCTGTTTTATATTGTATATTATATTTGATGAGTGAGCTACCGTACCCAAAACAATTTCCCTTGTGGATCAATAAAGTTTGTCTAAGTCTAATTCTAAGTTCATATACTTTTTTCGCATGACGAGAAGAACGTTTGTCGTTTGTGTACATTTGTGAGCGCCTACTTGTACCACTCTTGCTGGAGGAAACACGCCCAGGTCGGATGAATACTTGGTAGATCTCGGCACACCAACGACCTCAAAAGTAGATCTCGGTTAAAAAAAGGTTGAGCACCCCTGGTGTAAATAATGCTTCCAGTGGATGTTATGTAATGTGGGAGGGGCAAATGGGGGTATATAGTAGGTGCGCTCTGCAACTCTGCAGTCAGTCTTGCCTTGGTTGGAGTGGAGGTAATGTGTGCGGATAGAAAGAGGGCGAGTGAGCAAAAGACTGAAAGACTTAAAGGGGAAGTCTGCAGAAACTGTTTTTTTTTTTTTTTAATCTCTGCACCACTGTAAATATTTTTCCCATGCACATTTGACACCTTTATTTGCACTGTGGGAGAGCACAATAAACCACCTAGAAATGCTTATCCTGACTAAGCCTTGAAGAATCCCGCCACAATCGCCAGTCGGGGGGGTTGGTTTGCCCTTTCTTCAGGTCAGAGCAACTGCCCCTCAAAATCCCTGTGCACGTCCCTGTTAGCAGCTTTTACAAAGAATAAGATGCCATGGAGAAAATATTTTCATCTTTTGTAATTTTTTACAAATTGTGACTAATTGGATCTGTTTCCACTTTCTTTCTCCCCCTAGTGGTTGGAGCAGGTGCTTGGGTGGCTCAGTAAAGTCTTTTCCAGTGAAGCAGACAGGCGCTTCTCCTCTGATGCCTTCCCCACTTCCCCTGTCTCTCCTTGGGTTCACACTACAGCCACAGCCCCTGCTCCTTCAGGGGGTCCTGGTTCTCCCATGGATGCCCCCTCTTCCTTGAATACTGCATCGCCCGTGGGTAGGCTGTCACAAAAATTACAATATGGAACTATCATATTTAATGACAGTTAAATATGTGATATGTGATAAATGGAACGATAAGTTTGGGGTAATTTATATGGCTATGAAAATTGGGAAAATCTCTGTGATTTCAGCTGACTTGTTTTTTATTGTCTTTTATTTATTTGTTTACAAATTTTTTAGATCATTATTGTTTGTAGTTTTTATAGTTTATATTTTCTTCAACAATATATCTTCTTAAAATGTGTTACTGTGACAGGCTTGGGTGCTTGGTCTTCCTTGGGTGCTGGCTCGGTGCTGAAGCAGTGGAGGTGTCACATGCACCAGTTTTTCTGCAGAATCTACGTCAACATGAGGATTGAGGAGCTCTTCAGCATCATACGAGGTGAGTGTCTGGTAAAGATCTAAAACAGGGGTCGGCCACCTGCGGCTCCGGAGCCACATGCGGCTCTTTGATCCCTCAGTACAGTGGTCCCTTGTTTATCGCGGGGGTTACGTTGTAGAAATAACCCTTGATAGGCGAAATCCGTGAAGTAGTCAGCTTTATATTGCGTGTATAAATATGCGTGTATTTCACAGTTCCTCTGACCAAGGCACCTGGCGCCTTGCCTGGTTTACACCAGACCATATCGGAACGAAAGAAAGCAGCCTGGGATTTCCCAGGTTACCTGGCGCTGCTGCGCTGTTGCGGGTTTTGTTGGGGAGAAAACTTGCAAACATACAGCACTTCAGAGCAGTGATGGACTGGGATCAAAAAACGGCCCTGGCATTTTGCACCTACAAGTGGCCACATAGACTGTGAAACGGGGGGGAGGGGTTCTACAGCTCTGCACCGTCGTGCGCACCGGTCACACGCCTCCGGGAGTCCGGCTGGATGCACGAGGGGCGCGGAGACATGAGTCACTGACTCCGTAGGAAACGGCTCTTTTTGGGTCTGTTGAAGCCAGTGCTGAGTCTGTCCCTCTTCGCATCCTTCCTCATGCTCCAGAGAAGGACGCACTAGGGCTGAAAGCGGAGCCTGGTGCGGCTCGGACTGCTCATTCAAACACAGAACCGTAGTGAGATTGCATCCGTGCGCTCTCAGGTGTCACACTGCTCGTGATCGAACATTTAAATAAATGTGGCAAACTGAACGCATTCCGTACTGTACAGGAGACATGGCACGGAGGAGAATGACTGACGATCAGGATGCAGAACACAATGCGGGTTGATACACTATATAAAAAATCTGCGAGGCAGCGAAAGATATACTGAGGGACCACTGTATTTACATAAATGTATTTTATTTTTGTTCGTTCATATTCAAAATGTAATTCTATTGCACAAAGGCAAAAAAAAAGCTGTTATATGCAGTGTTATTTCATGTTAATTTCAAAAGGGTTTTGTGGCCCCCAGTGTTTTCTTTACTGTGTGAAACGGGTCCAAATGGCTTGTTGAGTGGTAAAGGTTGCAGACCCCTGATCTAAAATGATCAGATATTGATTGATTTACTGGAGTACTTGTCAGATTTCCCAGAGTCCAAACCCGCGATTGAGGATCTGAAGTTCTGTTTGGACCGAACAAACCAGAGACAGCAGCTGCTCACCTCACTGAAGAGTGCGTTTGAGAGCCGCCTGCTGCACCCAGGTCTGTGCCCACACATCTTTATCCTACACAACAAATACAACCTGTGCCCAAGCGCCCGGGTTTGGATTAAATGGGTGAAGTCGGGGCCTATCTGAAATTATTAAACCAACCAAAACAAATTCTACTTTCTGTTGGCTTGTGTCACCTATTTTTGTAAAAGTAACATTATATGTATAATCAGTAAAATCAATGGTTGATTTGAACTTTATCTTAGGACCGTTGATAGTAAAAAAAAACCAAAAAAAAACCAAAAAAAAAAACCTCTGTATACTACCACTGAGAATTCATACAAGCAACACATTAGGTCCAGTATAATCCTGCTGTACTGTGCATGTTTTTTTATATCGAACTATTATAAAACATAGACATAACCTCACTGTGCTTTCCTCCAGGTGTGAAGTGTATTCTGAGTGAGGCTGTAGAGTCTGTAGATTGTGTATAACTGTTCTCATACTCGTATGCTTCTTCTCCAGGTGTTCACACGTCTGATATTCTGACCGTTTACATCTCAGCCATTAAAGCTCTGAGAGAACTGGATCCTTCTATGGTCATCCTTCAGGTCGCCTGTCAGCCCATACGCAAGTACTTACGGTAAATAACACTACAGAGTGGGAGTGAGAAGAGGGTTTGCCCACTAACCAGAGGGTCAGCAGTTCAAACCTCATATTTTATACCACTGATATGTCATAACCTGCAAAATCATGCCAATATGATTCCGATTGCCAACGGCCCTTTATTGGGCGTCACGAATGTCTATCATTTGGCGTATACGTAGCCCATAGCCAATCATGTCAGTTGTCATCAAACTACAAGTTTCCGTTTGTCGCGTAGTACGCGTCACCGTCTTTCCACCCCTCCCCGCTCTCTGATTGGATCCTAAAATCAGGAGAGCTCGTTTAGCCTAGTTGCCAGGCTGTCTTTCAGATCGGAACGAACGAAAGCAGCCTGGGATTTCCCAGGTTAGATCAGAATCAGGTCTGGTCTAGAATATGGTCTCAGCTCTGGCTCCTGGTCTCTGGTCTTGAATCTTATATTTGTGGTGCGTTTAAGGACTCGTGAAGACACCGTTCGGCAAATCGTGGCTGGTCTGACCGGAGATGCTGAGGGCTGCACAGACTTGGCCTCAGAGCTGTCCAGAGGAGACCCAGTGACTCTGGAGCTGCAGGAGAGCGACGAGGAGGGGACTGACCCAGAGGAGTGGACGCCCGATCCAACAGACGCTGTGCCTGGTAAGAGAACGCATCACAGCCACAATACTGTACTCTGCAGTAAAAAAACAAAAAACATTCCAATCACATGGCCACAGTCACATGACCTAAGCATCTGTGCCTCAGATAAGTCTGGTTCAAAGCGGCGCTCCTCTGACATCATCAGTCTGCTCGTCAGTATCTACGGCAGCAAAGACATCTTCATTGACGAGTACAGAGCCGTGTTAGCTGACCGCCTGCTGCACCAGCTCAACTACAACACCGCCAGGTAACACTCAACGCTAGGTAACAGTAATGTGGCCATACCGGTGTGTCAAAGCCTGATCCTGTCAGACCTCATAAGCTTGGCTGGGCTGGGTCTGGTTAGTACTGGGAAAATCGGGTGCCACAGTTTTGCCAGTCGCAAACTGTCGTCGTGTCCTTAGGCAAGGCACTTCACCCATCTTGCCTAGTATGAAAGTGGAGTGGTGGTGGTGGTCGATGGCAGCTGTGGCTACAATAGTCGTTTACCATCACCAAGTGCGGAGTGAATGAATAATGATCTGTAAAGTGTCTTTGAGTGTCCAGAAAAGCGCCATATAAAACAGATTTTTTTATTATTATTATTATTATTATTATTATTATTAACAGACACACTGCCAGGTAACACAGTCATTTGATTATTAGGTTTAAAAATGTTTAAAACAAAAATAATAACAAAATAATGCCAAACTTGTGACATAACAAGCAGCTTTCCGGTCTCTCAAACACCAGGCCAAGTTCACACATTTACAGTGTACAGTTTTGTGATTGGCAGCGGGCGATGCTAAAGATACTGAAAGATTCTCTGTGTGGGAGGTTATTCAGTGCTTTCAAAACTACCCTCTGGCAGTCAGGAGGTCGTAGAACCATAGTTACATTCTAAAATTGCATTGTATCAAATAAATTGACCAGAGACTGACAGATCTTAAAAGATCCTCTTGTTCTGTTGTTTCTGTTTCAGAGAAATACGAAATGTGGAGCTGTTGAAGCTGCGTTTTGGAGAGTCACACATGCACTACTGTGAGGTTATGCTTAAGGTAAAGGACACAACCAAAACTTTGACAAAAGGATCCATGGGCAGCTCCAGGCCTGTGGATAAGTCTGTTTTTAAAAGTCCATCTCCTCCTCCCTCAGGACATGGCAGACTCGCGGAGGATTAACGGAAACATTCGTGAAGAAGAGTCTCGTCTGAATAAAGAGGAGCAGCCAACTCTTCCTCTCTCCGCCATCATCCTTTCCTCCGAATTCTGGCCCACGCTCAAGGAGGAGAAACTAGAGCTCCCCCCTGTGGTGACCCAGGCCATGGAGGAATACAAGCACCGCTACGAGAAGCTAAAGGTAACACGCTAACGAGAAGGTGTGTGTTAAGGGGCTGGAAGGTTAAAAATAATTTGAATGATCGCACTTGGCCAATCATAGTACGGCACTCGGGCTTGTTGGATAGCACTATATTGTGATATTGTGTTGTGAGGCCCTGATAATCGGCCCTATCTGCTTCACACTGCCCTTGACTGTTGTGTCGTGTCCAGGCGATGCGCACTCTGAGCTGGAAGCCTCATCTGGGCTCAGTAACTCTGGACGTAGAGCTGGAAGATCGAACCATCACAAACCTCACAGTGTCTCCTATCCATGCAGCGATAATCCTGCACTTCCAGGACAAGAGTACGACTCCTCTTTGCACTATGTCTAATCTGCTCCATGTTTAAAGTCTAATGCATGTCTCTGGTTCCATCTTTAGGTCATTGGACTCTGGAGGAGTTGAGCACAAAGCTGGGGGCCCCTCGGGACTTGGTGCACAGGAAACTGGCCCTGTGGCAGCAGCAGTGCATTCTCCGAGAGGAAGCCGGGGGGCGCTACAGTGTCATGGAAATAGGCTCATCAAGAGAGAAACTGGAACGAGGTGTGATGCTCATCGACAGTGACGAAGAGCGGGACTCGAACACAACCACAAAGTCTGAGCAGAGGGAGGAGAAACTACAGGTACGACTACTAAGAAGACATTTTTTTAAATCTCAACACAAAATTATTAAAGGCCCTATACTAGATTTTTTTTTCTGTATTAAAAACATGAAAAACAAATTAGTTCACTTTAAGTTTGGACCAATGCAAAGTATTTAAACAACTTTTCCTAACTCATTCAGAGCATCCTAATTATTCACTGCAATGAGTTTCTAAACTCTTTTCACTACTTTGAGACCAGATCAGTTTTGCCATTACACTAATGCCAAGAACAACTAGCATGCCAACAGTGCAGCATCTTTACCTTCCTGATCCTAACCCATATGTTGTTGTTGCAGCTGTTCTGGGCCTATATTCAGGCCATGCTCACAAACCTGGACAGTATGACTCTCGAGCGCATCCATTCGATGCTCAGGATGTTTGTTGCGACGGGACCCGTTGTCACAGAGATGGACGTGGAGGAGCTGGAGGCGTTTCTACAGCGAAAGGTCCGGGAGCATCAGCTGATTGGGTCTGCGGGGGTCTACAGGCTGCCCAAGTCCAAGTGAAGGTCCACCAACCATACGAGAATAAGGAGATGAACAATGGACTTGGAACAGACTGTATTTGTTACACAGCACTTATAATTATCCTCTGGTCACAGTTTTCAAATAAATGTTTTAATAATTGTTCCAATGGTGAAGTTCTGTGTAGTTTAGCATAAAGAGTAGCATAATCTCATATTCGTCTTTATCATAAGATTTGAGTAAATGTGATTTGCACCTGTGTATATCACGATGGATTGGGATAAGATCTCGTGAGATGTTTTCCCCCATGTGTTTACATTTGTATTGAACAAAGAACTTTGCCAAGCTACATTTCATAAAAAGTTGTAGTTCCAAAAGGCAGTGCTACAATTACAGCAAAAATATTTAATAAATACATTTGTGATGCCAGAACTGAGAACTGAATTACACAAATTATTCATTATAACCTATGTTTAAATTGTGTCTAATGTCTTGCAATTCGACCAAGGGACCGTTACTGTAGTGTATGAGATGTATGTTACAACAATTGTCCACAAGGGGGCAATAGAGTTTTACAAGTGCTGTTCAAGTGCCTCGTGTAGCACAGTGCGTTGTATTTACGTTGCAGACTGTTCACTAAAAAAAACAACAAACGCTATAACCCTGTGTCCGCGTATTCTTCATCCATAAGGATATTACATTTGGCGACGAGGAAACTGGTGAGCTCGGAGAGAGTTGTTGGAGAGGAAAACAACTCGAGAGTTTTTCAACGCAGATTCTCGGCTGATGTCCGACGACGGGGAAGCTAGTGCTAATCAGAGCCGCGCTAATCGGAGCGGTGCTAACAACGGTGAAATGGCCACACCCATGGTGGGAACACTAACTGCTTTCGACAGTCAAACGCAGACTTGGGAGGAGTATTGTGAAGTTTTGGAGCACTTCTTTGAAGCAAATAGAATTGTGGACGCAGGAAGAAAGCGGGCAATATTGTTGAGCTCAGTGGGTAGCAAAACATACAGTTTAATGAGAAACTTGCTAAGCCCAGAGAAGCCAGGGGAAAAGTCATTCACACAATTGACTACATTGCTCCAGTCACACTACAACCCAAAGCCCAGTGAAATTGTCCAGAGATTCAAGTTTAATTCAAGGATAAGAGGGGCAAATGAGACAGTGTTAGAGTATGTGGCTGTGTTAAGAGAACTGGCACAACACTGCAATTATGGAGATAAGCTGAAGGAGATGCTACGAGATAGGCTCGTGTGTGGTATTGCGGAGGATCGCATGCAAAGGAGATTGTTGGCAGAGACGGCGTTAACATTCGATAAGGCCTTGGAAATCACACAAGCCATTGAGACAGCGAATAGAGATGTACGGGACTTGCAACCAAGGATGATGGACAATACAGTAAGCAAAAATGTAACACCACAGACGGTGCATAAAGTGCATGTAAGACCTAAAGGGCAAAACAAGGGCGGTCCAGTAGCATGTTATAGGTGTGGGGGCGAACATTTGGCACGGGATTGTCGTTTTCTTAACGAAAAGTGCCATGGGTGTGGAAAAAAGGGGCACGTGAAGAAGATGTGCAGGTCTGCGCCTCCTAGTGACCAGCAGCAGCAGCAGGTTAAGAGGGGAGGGAAGAAAGAAAAGGCCATGAGCAAGAAAGAAATAAGACAGTACACACATCACGTGGCAGAGTCCTCTGATCCACAATCAAGTGAGGAAGAAATGTTTACGATGCACAACTTAAAAGATTCAAAAATGACAAAAGTTGACCCAATTACCACACAGCTAGACATAAATGGACATTGCGTGGAGTTCGAAGTGGATACAGGCTGTAGTGTTACCATTCTGACAAAAACTGAATATGGCAAGTTGTGGACTGCTGGAAATGCACAGGAACTGCAAAATTGCTCATTGACGCTGAAAACTTACACAGGTGAACCAGTCGCCACTCTAGGGACAGCCAACGTCACGGTAACATACAGAGACAAAGTCACACACTTACCTGTAATAGTGGTAGCAGGCAGTGGACCAAACCTGCTAGGCCGTGCATGGCTGAGGGAGTTAAACATGAACTGTGTATATGTTAATAAGTTGGAGCAACCTCATCGCACTTTGCATCAGGTGCTAAAGCAGAACGAAGAGGTATTCAAGGAGGAACTGGGGACCTGGAGAGGCCCGCCAGCGAAAATATACATCAAAGAGGAAGTGGCGCCAAAGTTCTACAAGCCTAGGCCAGTGCCCTATGCCATGAGAAAGAAAGTCGAAACGGAGCTGGAGAGGCTCACAAAGCAGGGCATAATTGAGCCAGTAAAGTTTTCAGAGTGGGCTGCCCCAATAGTTCCAGTATTAAAGCCTGATAATTCGGTGCGCGTTTGTGGAGACTACAAGCTCACAGTAAACTTAGTCTCCAAGTTAGAGCAGTATCCAATACCACGATTGGAGGACTTATTTGAGAAGTTCACAAAGCTGGACCTCAGTCACGCATATCAACAAGTCACGCTCGACGAGGCCTCAAAGCCATATGTCACAATTAACACACACAAAGGTCTGTTTCAGGTCAATCGCCTACCTTTCGGGGTGTCCTCCAGTCCAGCCATCTTTCAGCGGATGATGGAGGGTCTGGTGGCCGGCGTCCCGAACGTGGCTGTATATTTAGATGACATCCTTTTGACAGGGAGGAGTGACCTCGAGCACCTGGAGACCTTGAATGAGGTCTTACAACGACTACGAGAGGCAGGTCTTCGACTCAAGCGCAATAAGTGTGCCTTCATGGAGCGTGAAGCTGAGTTCCTCGGACACACAGTGGACGCGTCGGGGCTCCACCCTCTGCCAAACAAGGTAAAGGCCATACAACAAGCACCTGCACCAACTAATGTCACAGAACTACGTGCATACCTAGGTCTACTCAACTATTACAACAGATTCTTGCCAAATCTGTCCACCTTGTTAGCTCCCCTACACCAACTATTGCGTAAAGAAACACAGTGGCAGTGGCAAGAGGAGCAGGAGAGAGCGTTTGAGGAGTCAAAAAGGCTCATGCAGTCGTCAGAGGTGTTAGTGCATTATGACAGCCAGAAAGACTTGATACTGTCATGTGATGCGTCGCCTTATGGAGTAGGGGCGGTGTTGTCACATCGCATGCCAGATGGGCAAGAGCGACCAATCGGCTTCATGTCACGAACACTCACGTCAGCGGAAGCAAACTACTCTCAATTAGACAAAGAAGGGCTGGCAGTAATGTTTGGCATCCAGCGCTTTCATAAGTACTTATACGGGAGGAAGTTTGTCATATGCACGGATCACAAGCCTTTGCTGTCGCTCTTCAGTGAGATGAAAGCAGTGCCTCAAATGGCATCCCCTCGCATTCAACGGTGGGCGGTAACCTTGAGAGCATATGAGTACGAGATCCTCTATAAGCCCGGTAAACAACACAGCAATGCCGATGCCTTAAGCCGACTTCCGTTACCTCAACAACCCATTAAGAGAGAGCACGAGGAACGTGTGCTGATGATGGAGGAGGTGACGCTCGTGGCAGCGCAGGAAGTGAGCCAGTGGACACGCAAAGACCCTGTGCTGTCCCGAGTCAGGCAATTCGTCCAACAGGGCTGGCCGTCACAACACTCAGACCCAATGTTTCAGCCTTATGCGGTGAGAAAAACAGAGTTAAGTGTACAAGATGGGTGTGTGTTGTGGGGGTCGCGTGTGGTGGTACCTCCACCAGGGCGGGAAGCATTGCTAGGCCAACTACATCATGGTCACCCTGGCATCACCAGAATGAAAGCATTAGCACGAAGCTACTTCTGGTGGCCAAAGTTAGATACTGACATTGAATCTGTAGTAAAAAGGTGTAGCACTTGCCAAAAATATCAGAATTTACCAGCTTCCGCACCACTTCACCCTTGGGAGTGGCCCAGTAAACCGTGGCAGAGGCTACACATAGATTATGCAGGACCTTTTATGGGTCATATGTTCCTGATCCTGATGAATGCCTATTCCAAATGGATGGATGCTTACCTCGTAACCTCAGCAACTTCGGCAAGCACAATTGAATGTCTGAGGAAGAGTTTCTGCAATCAAGGATTGCCTGAGATGATCGTGTCAGATAACGGTTCCTGTTTTGTCAGTGCTGAATTTAAAGAATTCATGAGTAAGAACGGTATTGAACACATCACCTCAGCCCCTTATCATCCTTCTTCAAATGGCTGTGCCGAACGGGCAGTCCAGACATTCAAGTCTATGATGAAAAAGGCAGGTGAAGGCAGCATCCAAACAAAAGTGTCAAGAGTGCTGTTCAGTTACCGCATCACCCCTCAGTCCACCACAGGGCTGTCACCTGCTGAAATGTTGCAAGGAAGGAGATTAAGATCAACTTTGGATCTAGGACATCCGGATCTCAGAGCCAAAGTGGAACAGAAACAGTGCAGTCAAAAGAAACATCATGACAGGCACAGACCAGAGAGAAGTTTTCAAGTGGGAGATGCAGTGATCACACGTAACTTCAGTCATGGACCAAAATGGATTCCTGGTTTTATTACCAAAATCACAGGACCAGTGTCTTATAAGGTCATGTTAGGAGATGGAACTGTAGTGCGTAGGCATGTGGACCAGACCCTGGCAAGGCCTGAAGACAAGGACTTAATGGGACCTAAAATCCCGGAACAATCCACTGTGCTTATGTCAGCTGATCCAACTGAGGTGTTCAAGAATCCCGCAGCAGGGGAAAATAGCAGGGTGCAAGAGGGAAATCTGCAGGACACTGCAAAACCACCTGTGTTATACAGTCCGTCTCCAGTGGCAGTGAACGAGACACTTCCCCAACAAACCGCTGCACCTGTTCGACGGTCGCAACGGACTGTGTTTAAACCTACTTACCTGAAGGACTATGAGTGTTGAGTGAAATGTTTAAAAAAAAAAAAAAAAAAAAAAAATGCATTGATTGTAATTTTGGGGTATGTTTATTATACTAAGCGGTGACACTGTTAAAGGTGAATGTGGCTAGTTTTGGGAGGCTACAGAGTAATTTAGTTAATTTCTGAATTTTGGTGTTAAAAGGAAAAATTAAAAAGCTTAAGGGGGGAGGAATGTAGTGTATGAGATGTATGTTACAACAATTGTCCACAAGGGGGCAATAGAGTTTTACAAGTGCTGTTCAAGTGCCTCGTGTAGCACAGTGCGTTGTATTTACGTTGCAGACTGTTCACTAAAAAAAACAACAAACGCTATAACCCTGTGTCCGCGTATTCTTCATCCATAAGGATATTACAGTTACGGCAACAATTAAATGGAAATACACCAGGTTACCACCAGAGGTCATCAAAACATTGATCTCCTTAAACAGGACCTGTACCTGATTTTGTTCTAAAATTATTCAACATAAATGTTGGCAAAAAGGAGAAATTCAATTTGTTAACTGGACAAAAGTTTATTTGGTCAAATAGGTTTCGCAGCTCATCCAAGCTGCTGCTTCAGTTCTGGTCAGATGCTGGTGGACACTGCCTACATCTGCCTGCAGGGAAGAGCCAACTACAATTAAATGACTCCGAGACTACCACACCTACTTGTTTACAGTTTCTGTTAGGTAGGCCTATTGAATATGCACTGAGTCTTGTTAGCAGAATCATTCAGGGCCATAATGGGCGTTTTCACACCTCTGGACCTGACCTGCTGCCCTATTGTTTTGTTTGTTTTTAGGTTTGAGGATAGAGTTATAAATGGGAGAAAAATTATGTCTGAGACCTCCATTTCTGTTCAAGGAAGGATTCTTTCTTGACAAAAAAGCCTCTTTAACTCCTCTCAAACCAGTTCTCTTCTCTGACCAAGATCTGTACCACTGTCCAGTTGACAAATTGAATTTCTCATTTTGCTATGGATTCTACCTGGCTGACTGAGGGATTGTACACACAACATAAATGTTAACATCATGCATTGTTTGGTAAAAGATGCTAAATATGAAAAAGACTGTTTAATATTTTCTATCCATTTTCCTTATTTACAACCAAGAATCATGGGAAATCATCTGACTGGCACCATTCCACTAGATCAGGGGTCGGCAACCTTTACCACTTAAAGAGCCATTTGGACCCATTTCACACAGTAAAGAAAACACTGGGAGCCACAAAACCCTTTTAAAATTTTAAATGAACACTGCATATAACAGCTTTTTTGCCTTTGTGCCATAGAATTAAATTTTGAAAATGAACTAAAATAAAATACAATTTAATTCAATACAGTGGTCCCACGCTATATCGTGGTTCACTTTTCGTGGCCTCGCTATTTCGTGGATTTTTTTATTCAAAATTTTTTATAGTGTATCAACGTGCATTTCTGCATCCTGATTGGCTAAGGGACTGTAGACCTTTGCCGATTCGTCGGTCATTCTCCTCCGTGTCTCCTGTACAAAATGCATTCAGTTTGCCAGATTTATATAAATGTTCGATGGCAGTGTGACTCTGAGGTGCTGTATGTTTGCAAGTTTTCTCCATGTCAAAACTTGCGACAGCGAAGAGGTGCCAGGACGACGAGGCTCAGTCAGAAGAACTGTGAAATACACACGAAATACACTTTGGTTTCGTTCTATAATACTGTGCTTTTTTGTTGAAAATCTATGAAAGTTTGAGTGTTTAAACAAGAGAAATGTAAGAAAACGTCAATTCCAGTCTGAAAAAAGTGTAGAATGTGTGTGGTGAGGTATATTGGTATTGTAAAATATTAAGCTGACGACTTCGCGGATTTTGCTTGTCGTGGGTTTTTAGAACGTAGCCCAGCGTTTTTCAACCTTCAGGTCGCGACCCCACGTGGGGTCACCTAGAATTCAAATGGGGTTGCCTGAAATGTACGGAGCAGTGCACTGCAGTCACAATAACTAGTGATGGGCAAATGAGACGGAGCTCCGGAGCAAGTCTCGTTCTTTCTGAAACTGTCTCGCAGCAGCCGCTCACGTGACTGAAGTGTCGGTCCCTCCCCCCGCTGCTTCGCTCTGCGTGTCAATCGCTTCGGTGTATCGAAGTGTTTCATTGGCTCAACTAATGTTCCGCTTTGCGATTGGTTCAGAGCGCTTCAGAGTGTTCAATGGGCTTCCTTGGTTTGACAAGCGCTAAACTGCTACAGTATAAAAGATGCACCAATATTTCTTAAAAATGTTGGGTAGTGACGAGTATTGTGTGACGTTAGTGGTGATTTTGGTGACTTCTGGCGACTTTTGGCATTTGTTTCATTTTCGATGGCATCAAGTGAAAAAAAGCGATCCATTTCCATCCATCCATTTGGGAACTTCAAAAATCCTGGGTTGTGTGTTGGTTTGCAATGGTTAAATTTGTTCAATAGAGGTCAGTGTTTCTCCGAGGCCTCAGACACATCAAACCATTTAACACAATATTGTGACTGAGGCTGAGACTAAAATATGATTTAAAAAAAAAAAGTCTATGGGGTCACCAGAAATGTGTGATGTCAAAATGGGGTCACAGGCCAAAACAGGTTGGAAACCACTGACGTAGTCCCCGTGATAAACGAGGGACCGCTGTACTGACCCGGACCCGCGGGTTGCCGACCCCTGCACTAGATACTAGAGTGTCAAAAAAGCAAATAGAAAACTGTGAGCAAATAACTGCATTAATCCCAGTTGTTTCTGTGTCATGGTGCCACATTACAACAGCAAACAGGACTGAGTGGGCAGGGCAAAATGTTCAAACTAAAACCATAAACTGTATGACTAAAACATGTTGCCCACTCATGGTTTGGAATCAGGTACAGGAATTTTAAGAAGTTTGAAGTATGTGGTCAGGAGGAATTTTAACTGACAATTCTTTGAAGTCATTAAATTAATAAACAGAATATCTGAGACATTGTAGTCTATACAATCACAGGTTTATTGCTTTGGGTTGGACAAACAGCAGCAGCGGCAGCAGTGGTTTAGTTCATTGGTGCAAGGCTCATTAACATTGGCACAAATTTATCACTCACTTCCCTTTTCACAACTGAACTAGTCTTGAGTGGATTTGGCATCATTTAAGTGAACTAAATCATTGTGTAAGAGGTTTTAAAAACATTATCTACTGTTCCAAGTAATTTTTGGCATCTAGTGCAAACTAGGTAAATTTGCAAACTGTTTTGCCTCTAGAGGCCATTGCAATTTCAGGTACTATATGACATCACACATGACTGCCCTGATAAGACAGGTGTTTCTGATACAAAGAACTGGCTGCAGGGGCAGAGTTTGAAGTGTGGATACTTGTTACACCAACCACACTGTTAGACCTTCACAGACATTCTAATAAAATTAGACTTATTTATCTCTAAATAGACAGCAGATGACACCACAGGGCCAAGTTACATGTCAAATCTATGGAGAGGCAAGCCCACTCACAGTAAGAGTTTTTAGGTTAATGAAAACCCATGTTATTGAGTAAATGCAAGATGAATATGCCGGGACATTCCAGACATCATCTCCATGGAGACAAGCAGATGGCGGACCCTCCACCAGAAAAGTTAAAGTACACCTTTTAAGATATAATCTTGCTACATTAAAGATGCGCTACATAACTTTTCTAGATTATTGCTTTGCCTGGAATGGTCCATATCTTAAACTAAGCTTATCCCCATGGAGACAGCATCAGGCCAAGTTACAGGTCAAATCTGTGGAGAGGTGACTCCACTTTTTTTTTTTTTTACCAATTAAAACACCATGTGGTAATTGAATTGATGCATGATAGACAAGTTTAATGTCATACTGTGGAAAATTTCAGGTAAAGCAATAGCATCTCCTTAGAAACAAGCATGTGATGAATCCTCCTCCAGAAATGTTACATAGTACATCTTTAAGTGAATAAACATGAGATAAAGTTAAGGTTAATATTGTGATTGAGTCATTTATAACCAATTTCTTTTTTTATGAACTGCTAGGCTTGAAGAGTTAACTCTTTGGTATCCTTTCTGTGGTTATGAGAGTGGTTAATCAAATGGTGAATGTACATTAAAAGATTAAGATTTTATTAAATTAAAATCTATGTAAACAAAGAAACAAGACAAACAGACTGGTCCTTTGGCACTGCAGGATCCATGTTGCTCCAGCCCAGGTGAGGTGCTGCTCCTCTTACTCTTAGACAAATATTTTTCCTAATAGCAGTGGACATTGTCATAGTTGTAAATGGTGATTACTGGTGTTCATTTTTGACAACAAAAATTCAAACTCTTGTGTGGCAACAATTGTTTGACCATTTGTTATAAGAGGTTCTGACGTGATGTGTCAGAAAAAGTGCTGGAGGTGGTCTGAAGGAAGTGAGATGGATAAGCAAGAGATCAATATTCAGTTTTTTACTTAATTTAAAACATTAAAATTTACACTAATCCCTGCTTTAAAATCCAGCCCCAGTCTCTGGGTCTGATCTTGATTTTGGCCCAAGTCTCAGTCCTGGTCTAGACCTGACCTCAGATGCAACTCATGTCTCCCTTAGTGCCAAACTTTATCCTTTCTAAGTCCTGACTGGAGTCATGGCCCTTGCCCTGGGCTAGACCCAGATCTCAGTCTGGATTTCAACAGCATTTCTTGCCTCTTTTCAAATGACTACAGCCTTGTTCTTAGTCCCGGTCTAAACTCTGGCTTTGGTCTGGACTTCAATGTCTTGCTCCTCTTGATGCCGGTCTTGGTCTCTGGTCTCAATCCTGGTCTAGACCCAAGTGTTAGCCTGGACTTTGGCAGCCCTTCTTGCCCCTCCTTCCTCTGGTCTTAGTCCAGGTCTTGTACCAGACTAGACCTAGGTCTTGGTCCCGGTCCCTGGTCTGGATCTGGACTTCAGTAGCACTTCTTGCCCTCTTTCTCCAGTGTCAATCTCGCTGATATTCAGGGTGTCACACTCCCACTCATGCTCCAGTCTTAGTCCTCGTTAAGATCCAGGTCTTGGTCTCAGTTCTGGTCTAGACCCAGATCTCGGCCTGGACCTCAGCAGCACTTCTTGCCTCTCTTCCTCCGGTCTCGGTCCCTCTGTGCGCTGATATTCACGGTGTCTCTCTCCCTCTCTCGCTCTCTCTCTGCTCGGTTCTGACTCTGGATTTTGGCTCGAAGAACCATGTGAGTGAACTCCATAAACATCTGCACAGGACACAACAGCCAATTAGATAATACAGCCTGTATTTATTAAATCTGTAGTAGTATTATAGTCTTTTATCTGATTCTTTACACCAGGGGTCCCCAAACTTTTTCCAGTGAGGGCCACATAACTTTTCCCTTCTCTGATGGGGGCCAGGGTCAGTTTGTAACAGAAAAAGTGTGACGATCGCAGGGGTGCCTAAATGTAAACATTTATAGTTTTCCAGAGTTCTAAAAAAATCCAGAAGCGTAGTTAGCGTTCGCATATCTCATCTCAATTCGTATCACTGCGCGCCTATTACTTGTTATTAGCCTGCTAACCTTTAGCGGAAGTGTACGGCGGATGCGGTCCACCGTAAGGGGAAGTTTACGAGTGAACAGGAGTGCAGTGATATGAATCGAGACGAGATATGCGAATGCTACCTACGCTGCTGGATGTCTCGTGGACAACCGTTTGGGACGCAAATATATCACCTTTCGGACAAATGTTTTATTTTGAGAAGAAAAACAAGCTTTATTAACAGCCCCCGTGAAGTTACCGGACCTATTTACGTGAGCTCCAGAACGCAAGCAGAACCGGGCTGAGAGCAAACTGTCAGAGTTAAGCCAGTGTTACTGCACGTAACTTTTAGAAGGAAACCCATACAGATTAACATAAAAAAAACGCACTATCCCATTGTAGTTTAGCCTGCATTAGCAGTAGTGTAGTAAAAGTACCTCCTCCACATTGATGTTTTCTTTGGCGCTGGTCTCAAACACGCGCACGCCGACTGATTCACCAAACCTTACTGCATCCTGGGTTTCCACTTTCTTCCTGGAGGGGTCATCGTTCTTGTTTCCCACTAAGAGTAAAAGGAAAGAGTTAAAAGTAAAATGGTATGGTACGGTATAACATTGATAAATTAGCTGATTCGTTTATGGTTTTCATGTTATCCACAAAAAATGAATACAGTCAAAAGATTACCTTTTTAATATTTTTCATTTTTGTTTTTGACGCTCTGAGTTCCCCTCCCTTGCACTCCATGCCAAGTCACCCTCCCTCCAAACCGACGTCACGACAGAATCAGACCATTTTAAAAACATTTCAATTATTACAGAATTGTACCATTTGTGTACAGTGAACCCTCGTTTATCGCGGGGGTTAGGTTCCAGAAATAGCCTGCAATCAGTGAAATCCGCGAAGTAGGACAATTTTATATTTTACAATTATTCTACATGTTTTAAGGCTGAAAACGCTTCACCAGACACATTATACACCTTTCTGAGACTGGTATTAACATTTTCTCACATTTTTCTCTTGTTTAAACACTCAAACTTTTGTAGATTTTCATTAAAATATATTAATAGTGGGGGGGGGGGGGCACGTGACACGCGGACACGTGCGCGCGGACACGTGTGTTTGTTTTTGGTACCACATATCCATGCCATGTGCGAAAGTCGAGTGGAAAGCGACCTGGATATCATTTTGGGCAAGACTCAAGCCAGTGCTAACAGTGCCAAACCGCTAACAGACGCCTCTGAGCACCAGTCCTCACCACAAGACCAGGTAAGACCAACCTGCGCTCACAAGAGTTGGTTGCATTTCACCCCGGGTCCAAAATCAGACCGCTATCAATGCGTCGCCAATACTCCACAGCTCTCTAGGACGGGGTCGGGTTCGTCCTCTCGGCGTGACTCGGGAAGAGCCACTGTCTCCTCTGTGCGCGCGAGTGTCCTCCCCCCGCTGCGGCTCCCTCGAATGCGGCTCTCCCCGCTGCGGCTCCCCCGGCCCGTCCATGTTGATTCTTGGCTCTTCCATGGTCCGGCTCGCACTCTCTTCCATGGCTCGTGCAAGTAAACAAAGGCCACACCTCCTGTCACCCAGGCGCTCTTGTGAAGGAAATCAGAGACTCTGTCCCTGGTCTAGACCTGGTTTAGTCCTGGTTTAGTCCTGCTTTAGACCTGCTTTAGACCTGGTTTAGTCCTGGTCTAGTCTCTTAGCTAATCAGGGCGCAGGACAGAATGTTACACTGTAAAAAAAAAGTTACACTATAAAAAAAATTGAAAAAAAAATAATAAAAAAATTGGGGGAAAAAATCCGCGAAACAGCGAGGCCGCGAACAGTGAACCGCGATACAGCGAGGGTTCACTGTATTTGTGCTTTGCTAATCTTATAAAGATTCCAGGAGCAGCACTATTTAAATAGACCTTGCCTATAAAAGGAATTCACACGGTTTCTGACTGATAATGAACATGAAGCTTCAGAGCTCTTGTACTGGTGACCGTGTCTCAGACTCTGGTATTTAACATATTCAAAAGTCAAATCCACAAAGGATTTTTCCCTGATGATTTCTATTACTGACAAGTTCCATTCTCCTGCTGTTTTTATCCAACCACACAACAACATCTGGGAGGGCATCTGGCACGCCACAACTAACTCAGACAAACTTTATTGATCCACAAGGAAAATTATTTGGACACGGTAGCTCACACATCAAAATATAATAGAGTAAAAAATAAATGGTAATAATTCTAAATAAATAAAGATAAAAAGATAGCAAGAGACAGATGTCAAATGAAGGCAGAAATATAAATGTATATGTACAAGTCAAAATAAAATAACAGTAAGTAATAAAAAAAAAAAATCACAGCTATATACAAGAGACAAGAACGAAAGTGCAATGATATGATTGAAATACAGTTACCCGTTACTTAAGATTGAGTTGTTGTACTGTCGTAGGGAGTATTAACTGTTAGATAAGGGTGAGTTGTTGTACAGATATATGGAGTATGGTATGAAGGTAGTCCTGTATCTCTCACGGAGTAGAGCTGTAGGAGCCTGTTGGAGAATGAGCTCCTCTATCCCTCTATAGTCTGGTGCAGTGGGTGAGCAGGAATATCCAGAGACAACCAACTAGAGACATTTGACCTGCTATCAGCTCAGTCTAACACTACAGTAGATACGGGAGGATGAGAGAGCATCTGAGAATATAGACTACATTTTGAGTCGATTTGCAATACATGTATTAAAATCAAGCTTCAGTTCACAGTGCACATCTTAAAGGAAAAGTAACGTTATTTTACAATCTGAGCCTTCTTTCGGTAATAAAACAAGTCGTTTGACTCACCCATATCACGTTTGTGTCATTTGGAGCTGTTTGGTAAAAGTTATGTTGTAGCGTATCCGTTAGCGCGAGTACTCGGGGCATTACTTTGCAGTCTCCAAATAACACAAACTTTAGCACTTTTCAAATCATAGAAGCCCGATGTCTTAATCTACGATTTCGTTTGAAGCAAAACTGGCCTGTAATCCGAGATTTAGCCATAGTTTCGAGTAGATGAGGACGCCAGTGCGCATGTGCGGAGTGTGCTCTCAGCTCCCAGGACCCAAACATGAAACGCAAAGCTGAAAACTATGGCTAAATCTCGGATTACAGGCCACTTTTGCGAAACGAAATCGTAGATTAAGACATTGGGCTTCTATGATTTGAAAAGTGCTAAAGTTTGTGTTATTTGGAGACCGCAAAGAAATGCCCCGAGCACTCAAGCTAACGGATACGCTACAACATAACTTTTACCAAACAGCTCCAAATGACACGAACGTGCTATGGGTGAGTCAAACGACTTGTTTTATTACCGAAAGAAGGCTCAGATTGTAAAATAACGTTACTTTTCCTTTAAACATGTCCAGGAGCATAAAGGTCTGAGAAACTGAAATCTGAACTGTTAAACTAATCCAAGAATCAAGTACCAGTGGAAATCTACTGAGGGTAACAGGTTTTTACTGCTACAGGCCCCCGTGGAGGATACTAGAGATACTGAATAATGGGCTTGCTTAGATGCATCAATACAAAACTGCAATCATGACGTGTTCTGATTCTCTGTTCTGCCTTAGTTTTATATATATAAAACACTCACCCAGGATCTTGCAGACGTTGTCACAGTTTTGGGAGATTTCGTTGAGCCATCTCTTCACGTTCACAAACGACTCTGGGTTTGTCACGTCATAAACAATGATCACTCCGTGTGTGTTTCTGTAGTAACTGAAAAAGAAAATGAAGATTTAAAAATATGTTTAAAACACAGTATTTGACTTTTTAGGCAAACCATAGACTAAAATAAAAACATCTTTATTCAAAAGCATGAGAAACATCGAAAAACAAACGATCTTCCTGTGAGCGGGCTTGCATTTCCACAAGCCTGACTCTTTACATCAGAACATTACATTCTCTATGGAGAATGTTCCAAAGTATGGCTTTAACTTTCTATTTCCATGGCAAGTGATGTGCTACCTCCAGAAAGCTACACAGTGTAGTGTACCTTCTTTAACAATGACATTTTTCAGTCAAAAGTATTTGGGGAAACTACTACTCAAGTAGATTTAACGTACAAAAGGAGAAGGACAAAACATTACTACACAAAATCAGATCATTTCAAAAGAAATGATCTGATTACAAAAAATTACAAAATCATATCTGGAGGAGCGGTGTGAAAAACGAGTCATTTCATATTGTCAACATCAGCAAAACTTTTATTCGAGTTAAAAAAAAAAAAAAAGTAGTACACATTTAACCGAGTACTCTCCGCCTCTGTATAAAATGGAATTATTATAATATTTCTAACGTTGAGGTGATTGTTCTGAAGCGTTCCTGTCCGGCCGTGTCCCAGATCTGCAATTTGACCCGCTCTCCATTTATGTCCACCGTCCGGATCTTAAAATCCACCCCGATCGTCGTGATGTAACTGCCTGCAACAGAAACAGTTAAAGAGGGGCTATTTTACTTCTGTGGGTTATTAACTGCCAACACATGACATATTTGGCCATACAAGCTTGTCAAAAGCCTGATCTCATCAGATCTCAGAAGCTAAGCAAGGTTGGGCCTGGTAAGTACTTGAATGGGAGACCGCTGGGAATTCCAGGTGCCACAGGGGGGCGCCAGTCTCAAAAAACTGTCATTGTGTCCTTAGGTAAGACACTTCACCCACATTGCCTAGTATGAAAGTGGTGTGTGCATGAGTGTTGGTGGTGGTCAGAGGGGCCAATGGCGCAGATTGGCAGCCTTGCTTCCGTCAGTCTGCCCCAGGGCAGCTGTGGCTACAATATTAGCTTAACACCACCAAGTGTGGAGTGAATGAACAATGAACTGTAAAGCACTTTGGGTGTCATGAAAAGCGCTATATAAATACTATTAATAATTATTATTGTAATTATATTTAGATCACCATGTTACCTTTTATTGTTTTGAAAATGGTATATTCCCAAAAACAAGGTATTAACTTTTTTTTTTAAAATAAAGTTTCACTTTAGTTTTTGACACTCTTAGTCTCCCCTCACTTTGCTCCTGACATTAAGTCACTCCCCCTTCAGAGGAATAATGTGAAGAGGACTGTTTTGCAGGTAATTCAAAGCATAAAAACATTTTGCAGAGTGGTAAGTAGGCTAAAATTAATATTATTATTCAGTGAAATTAGTAATACTGTTGAAATGGTACCTTAATTTAAAATGAACAGTAGCTACCAAGCCACAGGAGGTGGGAGCCCCCCTCAAAATCTTTCACCTGCAGAGGAGCTGACACTGGCCCTAAACTGGGGTCGCCCACTGGTGGAGATAATTGAAGGAGGAACCCCATCAAAGATCCTTCCTGCGAGTTCTCGTGAGGAGTATAGTCAAGGTATTCTCTAGGCTAATGCTTGCCTCAGCTGTGATCCAAGCATTTGTATTTTAATAGTATGCTTGTGTTCTAGTTACTGAAGATGGCGTACACTTGCTGAACCCTCCTCAGCAGTCCTCCAGCAGTGCCTTGCCTGACCCTCAGCAGTCCTGCAGCAGTGACCTCACACCAGAATGTCATACCTAATGTCTTTTATTGTTTTATGCCTATTGATGGAAATTGATAAAAAGGATTTCATTAAAGAGACTTGCACAGCATCTCTGAAGCAAATCTGTTGAATCATTGAAATGTTGCATCATGGAGTGTGCCTGTTATTTGGCTACATTTTGTTTTAAAAGTCAAGGTTTACCTTTAACTGTATTCTTTGATAGAGATGTCACATAAAATATAAAGTGTCAATGTTGTCAAGTGAGAGTGATGTTAGGCCCAGTTGATATACATTTGTGTAATGTGTGGCAAATGTAAATTCGTGAAAATGTAACACAAAATTGACTTGCGCATGAATACGTCAGTAATAGAAATTGAACCCGGGTCTCCCACGCGAAAGACCCCGTACTTAACCACTCAACCAAAGTCTTTCTCCACGACACCTCTGGAATTCTTCTATTTGATAATGTCGTAAAGACAGCGGTTCAAAAGAATATTTTTAAATTACTGGAAATTTGTCAAAACTGACCAAGAACGTAAGGTAATTTTTTTTTGCCGATATTGTTTTCTGACAACACAGATAGTCATGCGGGAGGTGTGCGGAACTGTTTTTTGACACTCTGTTTACTTCTCTGCGACAGTTCCTGTTTAAGCCTCGTCTTTAGCCTGCCCCGGACCAGGTTAGCCGGGGGAACCATGTTGCCCCAGTAACTCAGCGGGAACTAAGGTTAGCGAGAGTCATGGAACCGAACTCTCACTAAAACTAAAGCGGACTGTCGAATAAAGCCGGGCTTTGCGCTTAGCCGTGTTCGTGGAATACCCCTCAGGTCTGTTAGTGATGATAAAACATTATAGAAGATCCAAACTTAATCTGATTTCCGCCCTGTTGAGTCTGTGTGTTTTGGGTTAGGATGGTGGAGGCCTTTGAACACTCAGACAGGTCCAGACAGATCAGACTCTTGTTTCATGTGCATGTGGTCTGTTCTGAACTTGATAACATTTTTTACATTCTACAAACAGAGATTGTTTTTTTTTTTTAAAGGAACTGCTCACGCAAACAATAAAATCACATAGAAGCGCACACTGTAAAAGATAAAAGTGTAGATGCCAACAAATGCCTCTTACATAATATATTGGGCAGTACAGAGTGAAACTTAAGGGACAGTGTGTAAGATTTTTACCCGTTAATTACTGAAATTGAAGATACCCATTCAAAAATACATTGTTTTCCAAGCCTTTTCACTTCCATCATGAAATCAAAGTATTCTTTTGGACTTAGATATAGTCACATAAAAGGGGGATCTTCCCCATGCAGAGGCAGCCATTTTGAATATGAGAGCCGCAGAAGGACATTTGGGCTCCGCCTTCGGCAAGGCTCGTGGTTTTGGGTAAACAACACAAGCATGCTGCCGGATCAGACGTCGTAATGGATCTAACACGTGTTTTGGACTAAATTGTTTTACTGGATTTTATTCGCTGGATCCTTACGGACAAATTGAGAGCAAGTTTATGGTGAAACACAGAGTTTGACCTGTGCAAAGCATTCTCAGGTAAGCTAACCTCGTTATATAAAAGCCCTCCGTATAAAAGCCCCATGTGCTCGGGGAGTGATTGTTGTGCAGGGAAATGAATTGCATAGTGAAAAAAGAGGAGACTGTAAGGTTTCATTTGATGTGTAGAGTGTCATGGTACACGATCGGGAATGTGTGTTTTCATGAGAAAAAACAAAAAACGGGACAGCGTTTTATTTATACAGTAGCGGCGGGTGACCCTCGAGGTCTGCCGTAGCTAAAACAGAAAGTGCAATAGCACCATCCACCTATGCGCCATGAATCCTACACACTGGGGCGTTAAAGCAGATCGATGCTTTTGACCATGTTATAGTCCGCTCTCCATTTATTCACCCAAAGTTGTATTTGGAGTGATTTGTGCATGTTTGAGTAATCTTTAATCACTTACTTTCAAGATGACCTACCGTTTTTGCCGCCACTAGTACACACCCGCTTCTCTGTACTTTGTTCTCCAGTTTTATTTCCTTAAATCTGTGACACATGTAGGATTTGGCAGTGTCAGTCATTTCGATGCAGAAGGGGAAAAATGCTCTGCTCTAGTGTGATGTGCCCACAATGTTGTGATGAAGTTTACGGCAACCAGTTTTCTAACACAGAAGTCAGCACACTTGTTTAAATGAAAATTGTGATTTAAATGCAAATTCTAACATAAGGATGCACAGGTGTCACAGAGTGACACTATAGGTCTTCTTTAAAGCCCCAGTGTGTAGGATTCGTGGCGCATAGGTGAATGGTGCTATTGCACTTTCTGTTTTAGCTACGGCAGACCTCGAGGGTCACCCGGGCGTGCGCACGAGCCGCGCGCCGCTACTGTATAAATAAAACGCTGTCCCGTTTTTTTTTTTCTTTTCTCATGAAAACACACATTCCCGATCATGTACCATGACACTCTACACATCAAATGAAACCTTACAGTCTCCTCTTTTTGACTTTGCAATTCATTTCCCTGCAAAACAATCACTCCCCGAGCACATTGGGCTTTTATACGGAAAAGCACAAAATGAGGTTAGCTTACCTTAGAATGCTTTGCACAGGCCAAACTCTGTATTTCACCATAAACTTGCTCTCAATTTGTCCGTAAGGATCCAGCGAATAAAATCCAGTAAAACAATTTAGTCCAAAACACGTGTTAGATCCATTACGACGTCTGATCCGGCAGCATGCTTGTGTTGTTTACCCAAAACCACGAGCCTTGCCGAAGGCGGAGCCCAAATGTCCTTCTGCGGCTCTCATATTCAAAATGGCTGCCTCTGCATGGGGAAGATCCCCCTTTTATGTGACTATATCTAAGTCCAAAAGAATACTTTGATTTCATGATGGAAGTGAAAAGGCTTGGAAAACAATGTATTTTTGAATGGGTATCTTCAAATTTCAGTAATTAACGGGTAAAAATCTTACACACTGTCCCTTTAAACTATATCATTCATAACAGTGTACCAAGAAGAAACTACATTTTACAATTTAGTAGTTTTCCACATCATTCAAATTAAAAACATTAAATAAATTCTGTCAAATAATAAAACAATAAGCTCACCAGAGAAAGAGTTGTCTGCGAAGCGAAGGAGGAGGCTGCTTTTCCCAACATCTGAAAAAAAAAGAAAAAAGAAAAAAAAGAAACAGAACGTCTGAGGTAAAGTTAAAATATATTTGTCTGATACATGACCAGTCAAAAGTAGAGCTGGGCGATATGGCCTAAAAATAAAATCTCAGATAAAAAAAAAAAAAAGAAGCCGATTTTAATCGATTTTTCTCTGCCTTATTCAAAAACAAATAACAGATGACAGACAAATGGCTCAAAACAATGCAACATTCTTTTATAACACAAATACATTACACCTAGCATCAATTAAGCTGTTATCGTTTTATTAAAAAAAAAATATATATATATATATATATATATATATATATATCAGTTATATAAATATCTTTTTATAAAGAAGCATTTTATGGAGCTAAATTATTCCCTGATTGTGGGAAAGATGGACTGGAGTGGGTAGTGTTGTGTTTTAGTTTTTCTTCCGAGTGATGCAGAAAAGAGGGAGCCACTGTCTGTATTCATGTATGTTAGCTTGTGCAGTCTGTATACAGCTGTGGTAACTTCAGAAAAATATTTGCGGCTTGGTAGCACATACTTCGGGTCCAATATTTTCACCATGTTAATGAATCCGGGCTTTTCCCCAGTATATATGGGCACCATGTCTTTTACAATATACATCATGTTTTTGGTAAGACATACAACAGCGTGTGTGATTGCCTTCCGTCGTGGGCCGTACTCATCATACTGCAAACCTTTTGAAAATGTTTTAGGGACTGGGCGGTGTTTATTTTCATTCCGTTCGGACCTGCACTTCTCCCATGCCGCTGCGTGCAACAGCTTTCGGCGATAAGATAACGTGCTGGAACAGCTTTTAAACAGACCTTACAGCGAGCACTCGTTTGTTCCAAGTCCGACGCAAGAAAACCGAACCAGTTCCATATAATAGATGTAGCAACACCTTTGTTAGGCTTTCCCTTACTCGCTAGCCGCGCTAGCTCGTACAATGTTTGGGTACGCCCCGCTGACTTGCGTGTAAAATGTGGCCGCGCATTAGTTCCGCGCGCATGTAAAAAATAACAAAAAAAAAAAAAAAAAAAAATCGATTTTCATAAAAACACATCGTCCTGAACTGTAAAGTCGAATTAATCGATTTAATCGATAAATCACGCAGGTCTAGTCAAGTTTGGATACACCCTCCCATTCAATGTATTTTTTTTCTTCTTTTTCTTTATTTTACTATATATTTTTTTTTACCATTTTAGATAGGAGACATCAAATATATTATGGAAAATATATGGAATTATATAGCAAATAAGCTTATTTTGTTTTAATATTTTAGATTCAAATTCTCAAAATAGCCACTCTTTGCTTTGTCAACACTGCTGTAAACCCTTAACCCACTTCACAGCTGTGCCTCAGGGTCAAGAAATGCCAAAAGTGCAAAGCAGGCTCCAAAGCAAAGGGTAAAGGCAATTTTTTGAAATCTTGTTTGGAGTTACTTTGAGTTCATTTTTGTTTACTACATTCCACATGTGACAGTCATAGTTCTGATACCTTCAGTGAGAATCTACAATAGAAATAATCGTGGAAATAAAGAAAAACAATAGTTGTGTAAATTAATATTTTCAGATGTGTTAAAACAAACCAACATCTTCATGACTGAGAAAACCACCATGATCTGGAGAAAATGCTGTATATTAAATGTTTGTGGTTAAGTAAACACAGGAAATATGAGAAAACTGGAGCTGCAGGGACTCAGTGAAACATAAGCACATTCACAACAGAAGAGGAAACTCATCCCAACATACAGCAGGAGCACTTCAATACAGAGCTATTATTAAGGCTCTATTACTGTGGGAAATAAAATCATTCATCATCTTCTCCTTTTTCCCATTTTCTTGGTTGCGGGGGCAGCAGTCCAAGCAGATCTGCTGCCCAGAACACAATGCACCAGCCCCCATGAATCCTCCCGCGGGTGGTGGGTCCACAGGAGGACGGCTCACGTCACAACAGGCCTCGATGCATCTTCTGATGGGGATTATTGGAACCCTGGGCTTTCTCTCACAGTTAGACACACTTATATAAAAAGCTCCATTCTGGTCAAATGACTGCTCCATTTTCTGTCTTTCTTCTATTTTTAGATGCTCTTAGAAAAAACACACGACACATTGGTTTCACAATATGTCTGACAGATATATTCAAACTGATTTTGAATGTAACAATAAGCAAATAAGAGTCATTTTGTTAATATGAAGTTAAAGGCCCTGTGTCAGATTTTTTTGTTTTTTAAACGAGCTGACGAAGCCTCTTGGATGAGCGGCGAAACGTTTTCAACCAAACAAACTTTGTCCAGTTGACAAATTGAACTTCTCCTTTTATCTTTGTTTTTTTAAACAAAACTGCCAACTCTGTAGATTGACTTTTACAAATACTGTATGTTCTGACATGTCCTGTGTGTCAGATGCTCTCCCTGTGTCTCCATGGGGTCTTATTCTGTGTAAAAGGTGCTGATCCTGTAGTTCAGACCTCTACAAACCTGTTCTGAAATGCATGGGATTCTTATACTGTATTATAATAGCAGTTCAGAATTTCAGTCTGTCTTAAATGTGAATGATTAATTAAAGTATTGCTTATATAATATACTCTTGACAAGGAAAAAAAGTTGGGTCCTCCAGCTTTAAAATGTGAAGCACTCAAAATGTGCACATTTTCTTGCGGGTAAATGTAGAGAATGAAGTGGGATGATTTTTGTTTGAACATGTCTTCAACTGTCTAAAGGTGAAAGTGTGTTGTGTTCATTTTGTTATCCTTTTTTGTTTTGTTCTTTTTGTTTAAAGTATTACACTTCTATGGGTTATTATCCACTACCACATAAGTCTCACTTTCATTTTGTAGTCTCCCCTTCCTTTGCTCCTCGTGGTAAGTCACTCCCCCTTAAGAGCGCTAATCAGCATGCATTCTGCTAATAAAACTACTGCACATCACATCAGGTTTGTGAAGTTGCTGTGTACAGTTTTGTATCATGTTTTTGTATATTTATGGAGAACTGTGTGGGAGCGTGGGTGATGTAGGCTTGTGGGTGAAGCCTTGAACAGAATCTTACAGCTAATCATTAGGAGGGTTTGAATAGGGCCTGGGAGAAATCTGTATTATTCAAACATGCATGAATGACATCTAAAACCTCTTCAACCATGTTTTTGAAGAGAGAACAATGTTATAACCTTTTAGAAAGCCCAAATAATGCCTCATCTTTAATATAAATATCTGAATTAAATACAAATGTAAAAAAGTTGAGCACTAACTGGAGTCTCCGATGATGAGAAGTTTGAAGAGGTGGTTGTAGTCTTTCCCTGCCATTGGATCACTAAAGTAACGCAGAAATATGGGGTTTTCCTGCTCCTTCCTTTTCCTTTATCGATCTCACCGACCTCCAGCACCACAATCCGTCCAATTTTATTCCCAATGCAACATGGCCACCTTTCTGGTGAGCAGCAGGATTTTGGGGTTTCCAGTGTTTTGTGAGTGCAGAAGACCTGTCCATGCACGGTCCATTCTGAGAGGCTAACTTTAGTCCAGTTTAAACACCATTACACTGGTATGGGGTATTTCCACTCCAGCTCATCTGTGCAGTGTGGACAGTCTCGGCCTTTTCCACAAACGCAGGGAGATCTCGTAACAGAAAAGTCATGTGATGAGTCTAAAGTGCGTCCCTTTTTAAAATGAATAAATCTAACTTCCTGTTTTGGGAGGTGTTCACATTTGCAGGGCGGAGGAGACCAGTTCCTCTGGCTTTGGTTCTTCTTCTGCTGCTACTTCCTTTGGTCCAGTTTTAAAAAGAAACTAAAGAGAAACAGAAGAGAGGCAAAAGTTAGTTTCAAAATAAGATCTGAAGAATGCAGTAATTTCAGTCAATAGAATGGGTAGGTCTGTCAAGTGTCATTAATTACTAAAGACTTAGACAAACTTTACTGATTGACAAGGGGACTGATTTGGACACAGTAGCTCACACTTCACAGTTCATCGTTTGTCTGGAATGTTCCACAGTATGGGATCTTCATGGAGACCAAACCAGACCAAGTTAGGTCAGATCTGTGGAGAGGCAGGCCATTTTTCTAGGTATTTTTGAGCTATAAAACCACCTGTAATTTAATAAATGTAAGGTAGAGCTGATTAATGTCAATGTCATTCCAGGCAGAGCAATGACATCACCATAGAAACAAGCAGGTAACGGACCCCCAACCAAAAAGTTACACAGTGCACCTTAAAAGGGATAGTGCGTTTTTTAAATTAAAAAAAAAAAAAAGTTAATCTGTATGGGTTTCCTTCTAAAAGTTACGTGCGGTAACACTGGCTTACCTCTGACAGTTTGCGCTCAGCCTGGTTCTGCTTGCGTTCTGGAGCTCAGGTAATTAGGTCCGGTAAGTTCGCGGGGACTCGTAATAAAGCTTGTTTTTCTTCTCAAAACAAAACATTTGTCCGAAAGGTGATATATTTGCATCCCAAACAGTTGTCCACAAAAAATCCAGCAGCGTACTTGGCATTCGCACATCTTGTCTCGATTCGTATCACTGCGCTCACATTAGCTGCCTGTTCACTCGTAAACTTCCCCTTACGGCGGACCACATCAGTCGTTCACTTCCGCTAAAGGTTAACAAGCTAATAATATTTAATATATTTGCATCACAAAACAGTTGCCCACAAAAAAGTCAGAAGTCATAATCGCTTGGTGCCATTTTCTCTCGATTCCTATCACTGCGCGCCTATTATTATTAGCCTGTTCACTTGTAAACATCACCACTTGTTACTTGTCACTTACCTGGGGTGCAGGGACAGCAGTGCTCTTCAAAAGCTTCCTCCTCCATGCTGGGCATAAGTAATCCTCTTTACTGAAATGTGCATTGCACACACAATTTTTTTTTATTTTATCCAATTTAGTGTCCACACTAAACCTATGGCAAGAAGCCAAAGTTGCCTTAGACCAATTTGCGACAGGAAAACGGTTCATCTTTGTTGGTACAACCTGGGTAATCACAGGTCCACCCCATTTTATATCTATCGTTTTCTTCTTCTATCGATAGCAATATTTTTATTCTGAAGTTTCTAAACTGGCTTGCTGCGGTCTGAGGACGTAAACACTGCCAAACAACTGAAAAAAGCTGGGGGCAGCGCGCAGTGATAGGAATTGAGAGAAAATAGCACCAAGCGATTATGACTTCTGACTTTTTCGTGGGCAACTGTTTTGTGACGCAAATATCACTTATACATCACTTAAATATCACTTTTTGGACAAATATTGTTTTGAGAAGAAAAACAAGCTTTATTAACTGTCCTGGCTAACTTGCCGCACCTACTTTTGTTAGCACCAGAACCGGGCAGAAACTCGGGTCACAGGACGTGAGCCAGGTCTCAATTCTCAGAGTGCACAGTTCGGAGCGTGGTTTTAAGGGGGCTCAGACAGCAGTCATAACTGTGCATACTTGCTCAGCCCTGAGTGCAGTCCGCGGACCGCATGGGCGTTGGCGAAATGCGACAGTTCTCACAACTACCGGCTGGTTAGCTCAACTGGTAAGTCACTGACTTTCCTCCCGGGGGTTGTGGGTTCAAATCCCCCCGGCAATGAGCTAACCAGTGTGGGTCCTTGGGCAAGACCCTTCACGGTACTGCCCCCTGGGCGCCGAAAAAGATGGCTGCTCACTGCTCCTGAAAAGGATGGGTCAAATGCAGAAGTCAAATTTCTCCCGTGTGTCATTGTGCGTGAGACCAATAAAGGCTTAATCTTTAATCTTAATCTACCAGATGCAGCCGCCGACTCCATTTTCTCCCGTAGAAGAAGCAGCGCGTGGTGCATGCTGGGATATGAGTACGCGAAGTGTGCTTTTTCACGCAGTTGGTCCACGCCCCGATTTCCATGGAAACGACTGCAGTCTTCAGACTGCGTGTTAACTGTGCATGGGACAAAAAAGAAATGCCGGATGTGAGGTACATGTCCTTAAAACCACGCTCCGAACTGTGCACTCTGAGAATTGAGACACGGCTACTGTCAGGGATAAGTCAGTGTTGATGAACGACACTGCTGAAGGGGATGCCATACAGATTCACATCAAAAAACCCAAACTATCCCTTTAAGGTCATTCTGTCAGCGGCATAATGGCATTGCCTCTTCATCTTCATCTGAGAATATCCATACCTCATTTTAAAACCATTTCAGACCCCAACTCTGTGTATTCAGGTACTTCTTATATTATCATGTACTATTTTATATATTATACATTTGTTTTATTGTTTTAATATGTCGGGTTTCTTGTTGTAAAGTACTTTGGTGCAACTTGTTATGGTTGTTTTAAATATAAAATTACTGTATTGTAATTGTACTGTATTAAATTTTGGCACAAAAAGCACATTTAAAACACAAGATTCTGCAAAATGTTTAAATACTTCAGCTGTTTATAAAGTTTCAGAAACAGATTTTAAATACAATGATGACTTGTCTTGTGGTCATTAGTTCCACAGAGCCGAATAGTCCTGAGATTTCAAACTTGTAATATATACAGTGAGGAAAATAAGTTTTTGAACACCCTGCAATTTTGCAAGTTCTCCCACTTAGAAATCATGGAGGGGTCTCAAATTTTCATTGTAGATTTTTTAACAATTTATTTGTATGATACTGCTGCAAATAAGTATTTCAACACCTGTATATCAGCTAGAATTGTGACCCTCAAAGACCTGTTAGTCACCTTTAAAGATCCCATGACATGGTGATGCTTTTATATGGCGCCTTAGTGGTTCCCCAATACTGTATTTGAATCCTTCTCCAAAAATCAAGCCTTTGTGCATGAGAGAGCCTCTTGGAGTGAGACCTATGGAGACTTGTGTCTTTTAGACAGTTCATTCTGGGCATGTTGCTTGAATGCAAATGAGGAGGACAGAGACGGGCCAGTGCAGGTGGGTGGGGGTGTGGCCAAATTCGCCACGGTTTCCTGGTTTATGTGCTCTGAGCTTTGCGCTGTGTGTGTATCGGAGGAGGTCAGACGCGGATAAGCGATTTGCAAGTCCAGCTCTGTATTGTCCCATTAAAAAAAAAAAAACACTCTTACGTGTAGGCAAATTTCCACAGAAAATAAAATTAAACCACTGTTGTTTCAAAAGCTCGGAGGCTCAGATGAAGGACATCCACAGCTAGCAGCTCGTAGCGTTTGCGCAAACTCTCTGGGTGTGGTCCAAACTCTCTGGGTGTGATTTCCAGAAACAGGAGGTGGACATCCCATCCAGACAGGGGGGGGCGTCCAGAAATTCCCTTGTCCAAAATCGCCCGTTTGGGCTGTCTTTTTTTCAAATGCTAAACAGGGTAGGGGAGCTCACATTAACGTTCAAAAACCTCAGAAAGTGAAAATTTCATGCCATGGGACCTTTAAAAATTCCACCTCCACTCCACTCATTATCCTAAATTAGAAGCACCCGTTTGAGGTTGTTAGCTGCATAAAAACACCTGTCCACCCCACACAATCAGTAAGACTCCAACTACTAACATGGCCAAGACCAAAGAGCTGTCCAAAAACACCAGAGACAAAATTGTAGACCTTCACAAGGCTGGAAAGGGTTACGGGGCAATTGCCAAGCAGCTTGGTGAAAAAAGATCCACTGCTGGAGCAATTATTAGAAAATGGAAGAAGCTAAACATCACTGTCAATCTCCCTCGGACTGGAGCTCCATGCAACATCTCACCTCGTGGGGTCTCAATGATCCTAAGAAAGGTGAGGAATCAGCCAAGAACTACACGGGAGGAGCTGGTCAATGACCTGAAAAGAGCTGGGACCACAGTTTCCAAGGTTACTGTTGGCAATACACCAAGACGTCATGGTTTAAAATCACGCATGGCACGGAAGGTTCCCCTGCTTAAACCAGCACATGTTCAGGCCCATCTTAAGTTTGCCAATGACCATTTGGATGATCCAGAGGGGAGAAAGTCATGTGGCTAGATGAGACCAAAATATAACTTTTTGGTCTTAATTCCACTCGCCGTGTTTGGAGGAAGAAGAATGATGAGTACCATCCCAAGAACACCATCCCTACTGTGAAGCATTGGGGTGGTGGAATCATGCTTTGGGGGTGTTTTTCTGCACATGGGACTGGACAACTGCACTGTAATAAGGAGAGGATGACCGGAGCCATGTATTGCAAGATTTTGGTGAACAACCTCCTTCCCTCAGTTAGAGCATTGAAGATGGGTAGTGGCTGGGTCTTCCAACATGACAAAGACCCGAAGCACACAGCCAGGAAGGATAACCAAGGAGTGGCTCCGTAAGAAGAATATCAAGGTTCTGGAGAGGCCTAACCAGTCTCCAGACCTGAACCAAATAGAAAATCTTTGGAGGGAGCTCAAACTACAATTACCTCTGTAATTGCAAACAAAAGCTACTGTACCAAATAGTAACATTGCTTTTCTCAGGTGTTCAAATACTTATTTGCAGCAGTATCATACAAATAAATTGCTTAAAATTAAAAAAAAAAAAAAATCATACACAGATTTCTGGATTTTTTTAGATTGTCTTTCACAGTGGACATGCACCTATGATTAAAATTTCAGTCCCCTCCATGATGTCTAAGTAGGAGAACTTGCAAAACCGCAGGGTGTTCAAATACTTATTTTCCTCACTGTATATATTTTTTCTTCTGGAAGTCTGAGAAAAATAAATTGGGAAAGCTACTCCTGGAACAGCATGCAGGCAAGCTCAATGGAGAGGTCTACAGTCAATCTCTCTTGGCCATCTAGTGGCTTCCACCTGTAAGCAGCAGGCAAGTTATTGAAAAAAAAAAAAAAACACTTTTTTTTTTTTTTTTTGGGGGGGGGGGGGGGGGGGGGGGGGTCTTCTTGGGAAGCCTTTGAGAAGACAATCTGTAAATCACATGTGACCAAAATGAGGTGTACGTACTGTATTATTTGCTGGAATATATTACGTTGAGATGATTCATGTATAAAAACGTTTCTGTTACTGAGAACTAGCTTACGGTATTGCTAGCTGTGTTATACACTAGTAACACGTTTACTTGTATCCGTTTAACAAAAAAGAATAAATGCTCTTTGGACATAAAGACATCCTGCATCCTGTCGTTTCTGGGGCCATTTTGGTGTTAAAACTCGATGGCAGAAGACTAAAAAGATTATCTACACGTCAGCAAATTACACAGCCCAAGATGTCACAACCACGGGGGTCACCACCCATTTCCCAGCTTGAGGTCTGGTTGGAGTGCCATTCCCCCGTTTCACATGGCTCATGGCAATCAACCACCAGTCAAGCTGCAGCAAAAGCAGACCTTCAGATTGAACTGTCAGACCTATGCCTTACCTGGCATGTTGTGATCTGCTGACAACAGGGTTCAAGGTTTTCATCAACAAGCCACAGTGCTACCTATCCTGGAAGTCTATGTTCTGCAATGCTACCGAAGGGCTCAACCTCAAGGCCAGCAAGGAGCTCGACCTACTCAAGTGGCTCGGCGGAGAGTCACTGCAACACGCTGTGAGGATCACGGCAGTCCACATGAATAGAGGTAGCAGAGCCTCTTACAATCCTTTTTAACCTCACAGTGGAAAAAAATGAAATACCTTCTGTATGGAAATCGGCTTTTGTCCTCCCCTTATTAAAAAGGGGGTAACCCTGCAATCCTAACAAATTATAGACCAATATCCAACCTCTCAATCTTGGCTAAACATCTTGAAGCTCTTGTTAGTGAACAAGTAAGAGTTTTTGTACGCAAATGACATTTTATCATCATATCTGGCTTCAGAAAAAAACGTAGTACAGTGGTACCTCACCTTACGAATGACCCAACAAACGAAAATTTCAAGTTATGAAACGCCTTCACGTCAAATTTTGGTCTCTAGATACGAAAGTTACGAAACGCGAAATCTCTAATCCAATCCAACTTTATTTATAAAGCACTTTAAAAACAACAAATCTCAAAAATTCAATTAATGCGCGCTCAGATGCACGCCCCAAAACGTAAATACACTTTATCAACACACACGGGGTTAGGCTCCAGAGGTGGCCCGCAGTGGGAGAGGTCCACGAGGTAGGACAACTTTGTATTTTGCAATTGTTCTACATGTTTTAGGGCTGTAAATGCCTCACCACACATTCTACACTTTTCTCGTATTTCTCTCTCGTTTAAACACTCGAACTTTCATGCGTGGGGGGGGGGGGCACACGGCTCAATATAGGGGAGCGGAGACACAACACATCAGTATGGTAAAACTCGCCTGTCTCACGACGGTCTAAGCCCCGCTCACGTTCCCTTACAACGCTTGGTGAATTCTGCTTCACAATGAAGCAGAGCCGACATCGAAGGATCAAAAAGCGACACGGCGCGGGCCCGCGCGGCTCGGCCCCCCGCGGCTCACAGCTCACAGTGTCAGCCTCCCCGCTCTGGAAGTCACATAGAAGCAGAGCCCGCCCCGCCCCGCTCTTATTCCCGCTGAAAGAGCGTCTGTCTTTAGGTAAATCTTCCAGCTTAGGTCCTGACCAAGCCGAAGCAAGAAGATCATGAAGATGGTCCCCGGGCGCAGTAATGTGCTGCCCACTGCTCCTAATAACAGGATGGGTTAAATGCAGAACTGGAATTTCCCCACTGTGGGACTAATAAAGGTATAGCTTTCCTTCTTTCTTTCTTTCTCTGCCTCTTAGCTCTAGCGCGGAACGCGCAAGGAGACACGAGCAACGCGCTCATCCAACGGCACTGCCATGTCCCGGGATAATCCTGGTTTAGTCCAGGTCCAGTCCAGGTTTAGACCTGGTTTAGTTCTGGTCTAGACCTGGTTTATTCCAATCAGGACGCAGAACACAAATGTTACACTATAAAAAAAAACACCTTGGAATGGATCAGGCCTTTTCCATTGAAATAGCTACTCAACTTACGAATTTTTCATGTTACGAAACCACTTCTGGAACGAATTAATTTCGTAAGGTGAGGTACCACTGTACCATTACAGCAGCAATGAAAGTGGTAAATTACATTACTGTTGCGCTTGACAACAAACAATATTGTGCATCTCTTTTTATTGATTTGTCGAAAGCGTTTGACACCGTCGACCATGATATTTTAAAAATTAGACTGCTTCATTCGGGTTTTTCAGAGCACACAGTAGCTTGGTTTTCAAATGATCTCAGCAATAGATCTCAATGTATTAAATATGATGGTCTGTGTTCTGAGTTTCTTTCTGTCTACAAGGGTGTGCCACAGGGGTCTGTATTGGGCCCCCTCTTATTATTTATATCAATGACTTGGGTTTAAATGTGTCAGATGCAAAACTGCATTTCTATGCTGATGACAGTTATTTACTGCTGTGAAGGAACTCTTGTTCAGGCTGTTGAGTCTTTGCAGAAAGCTTTTATAACTGTCCAACACTCATTAACTTGAAACTTGTTCTCAATGCTGATAAGACAAAGCTTATGTTGTTTTCTAATTGTAAAAAGTTGCATCAAATGATTCCCACAGTGTCCACTCTTGAGGGCAGTGAAATAGAGGTGGTTCATATGTACAAATACCTAGGTGTCTTAATTTATGACAAACTCACTTTCAAGCCACATATAATCTTGTGAAGAAGCTGAGGCTAAAATTGGGATTTTATTTTCGAAATAAATTGTGTTTTCAATGCAACATTTTTATCTGTGTTGGATTATGGAGATGTTTTGTACATGAATGCTGCTGCTCAATGTCTTCGAATGATTGATACTGTTTATCATGCTTCTTTGAGGTTCATTACAAGCTGTAAAATGTCCACTCACCACTGTGAATTATACCCTCGAGTGGGATGGCCTGCTCTGGCCACTCGGAGGACTAGTCACTGGTACACTTTCGTTAATAAGGCAATATTGGGGCTACTGCCTTCGTACATTTGCACCCTAATTGCTGTGAGAAATGCTGAATCATATTCTCTTCGTTCACAAGACTATTTGTTGCTTTCTGTTCCTTATGCTCGTACAGAACTGGGCAAAAAGGCATTTGTTTACTCTGCACCTTTTGCATGGAATATGCTACAGAAAGACTGGAAACTAACTGATTTAATTTCCTTGAGCACTTTTAAACCCAAACTGAAAGCTTTTGAGACCAATTCCACAATTTCCACTTGCTTTTTATAATGTTTTTAGAGTTTATTATTATTTATTTATTATTATTTTATTAGCTTACATGCTAATTCCTGTTGTACATTTATATAAATATTGATATATTCCTTGTATCTGTTTTACAGTTTTACAATAAAGAATAAATGGTCTTCAGACATAAAGACATCCTGCATTGTCGTTTCTGGGGCCATTTCGGTGTTAAGCTCGCTGTCTAAGTTGGGTTAGGAAACACTTAACTGATGGCAGAAGAGAGGCACATGTAGAACACCCCCAGCATGATGTCACTGCAATATCAATATCAGTATCAATAATAAACTGAATAAATTTACCAAATGCGGATAAAGCGGAAGAAAATTATGAAAATGAATTAATTTACTGAATGGCCATGTTACAAGTTACTCATGTGAGACAAAGATTAGGAAGTACTTGACAAAAAGGTAACTTTGGAGATACTGTTGTAGAGCATTATTGTAAAACTAAGACATTTTTTTTAGAAAAATTCACCATAAATTTCCTCTTACTATAAAGAAGAGGGCCGCGGAGAGGTGCGGAGAGGTGCACATGAGCAAAGTGTTCAACCCCTACACCGAATTCACGGAGTTCTCCCGAAAACCGGTCAAAGACATGGAGAAGATGTTCAAAACGTGAGTGTGCCGTGCCGGGGCTGTGCGTAACGATGTGGGTGGGCAAACTGTGCGTAAGGCCGTGGAGATAACAGACTGGCATCCACCCAGACCTCAGTTAGTTATTACCTGGTTTAGATTCGATTTAGATCTGGTTTATAAATGGTTTACGCATAATGGAGAGAGAACTTTTGGATGATAATAATTATGACTCACTGACTGCAGTATTTTCTGATAATTCGCATATCGTGTGTTTCGGAGCTAAATCGCACTCTGTACACGAGCTCCGGAGAAGAAGTGACTTTATTGATCTCACACTGGAGAAATTCTTCTCTGCATTTTAACCCATCCTAATATATATATATATATATATATATATATATATTTATATATATATTTATATATTTATATATATATATATACACATATACATACATATATATACACACACATATATATACACACACACACACACACACACACACACACACACACATCTCTCTATATACTGTATCTCTATCCATCTATCTAAATAAATAAATAAATAAATAAGTGGGCAGCACACTTCTGCGCCCGGGGACCATCTCCATGATCTTCTTGCTTCGGTCAGGACCTAAGCTGGAGGGATTTTACCTGCATGCTTTGGGTTGATGGGGGAAACTGGAGTGCCCAGAGGAAACCCACCCAGACACGGGGAGAACATGCAAACTCCACACAGAAAGGCCTGGGCGACCCGGGGATCGAACCCGGAACCTTCTTGCTGTGAAGTGTGAGTGCTAGCCACTCAGCCACCGTGCCAGCAAGGCCGGCGCCACGAGGGGGCGTTTGGTGGCGACGCCCCCTCACGTCATCAGTCCCGCCCCCTCAGATGTGAGAGTTGCGCTGTGTTGCGCATTGCCCAATTGCGCTGTGTTTGCGCTTGTGGTGGAGGGCTATGTGGGGTTAATGTACTGTCTCTTGGCGTTGCTCAGATCAGTTGTTGGTTTGGTTTTGTGGTATGCAGGAGATCACTTGACCGAGGGTCTACGTTCAAATAATAATAATAATAAACAAAACTCTCATCACTTTTTACTCTTACTCAGTCTCTTACAAAGGTGTTGTCTAAATACACAAGCTCTCGAGGAGCGCGCCTGACCCATTACGCACGCGAGGAGTGGGATATGTGTGTGTGTGTGTGTGTGCGCGACGCGACCTCGCCCCCTGTGATAAACTCATCGCCCCCTTAATATTTTATGTCTGACGCCGGGCCTGGTGTCCGGAACCTGTCCTGAAGGTCTCACAAACGTGTCATGTGTCCAAGTCCATTTTCATATCCTTTAGTGTCCTGCAGTGCCATTGCCATGTGTAGGTGATATTTTACTGATCCGTTCCCAGTGTGGACGTGGGATTTTTTTTTACCCGGTAAGAAAAAAATCCTGCGTTGCGTTGCGAATGTAGCCTTAAGCGACCTTAAGTGAGAGCATCGTTACTTCCGCTCAGCCATCTTGCCTTGTGTCGTGCTGCCTTAGTTTGAGATTTATCTGATCATTATCAAAAATAAAAATGTTACCTAAAGATACTAAATGTTTTGATGGTTTAGATAGTTCCAGTTTTTCCAGGTAGTTCCCAATATTTTTATTTTTAATTTAGGTTTTCTATTTATCACTTAATAAACTGTAATAATCTGTCCCTCTTCCTGTCTGGTCAAGCCAAGCTGTTGAGGAGAGAGAAGAGAGAGTAGACTACTTTTCCCGTCCAGAGCCTGTTAGAACGCAAGAATTTTTAAATCACCACCCAAAGCAAGATGCTACAAACCCTGTAGTGAAGAAGGTGTTTCCCCTCAGCCAAGACGTAGCAATAGCAAAATACGTGATAAAAGGAGAAGTTCAATTTGTCAACTGGACAAAGTATGTTTGGTCGAAAACGTTTCGCCGCTCATCCGAGAGGCTTCATCAGCTCTGGTTCTAGTGCTGGTTAGACACTGCTTATATCTAGCTGCAGGGAGGAGCTCGCTGCACTGAAATAGCTCTGAAACTATCCCCACTAATCTGTCTCTTTGTTTTTCAAATTTCTCTGGCGACTAGTTTCGCTTCCCTATTCAAGCCTAACGACCCTCTCCACCCCTCTGCCCTGGCTTGTCTGCCCTAATGTTTGTCTGTTTTGACTTGGTTTAAGAATCGAATTATAAATGGGAGACAAGTTATATCTAACTCCCCCATTTCTGTTTAACGACGGATTCTCTTTTTTGACAAAAATAGCCTCTTTAACTCCCCTCTCAAACCAGTTGAGAGGGGAGTTAAAGATCTGGCTAAGATCTGAACCTCACTGTACTCAAAAGAATGGCCCGTGGCTTCTAGGTGAAGATGTACGGCAGATGACGGTCCACTCTGGCACGCCCATCTGTGTTGGTACATCCTCTTGTGAAGTGGCTGTTTGGTTTTCCCAATGTAGCGCTCCCTGCTGTTTGGTTTCCTCCCTGCAGCTAGATATAAGCAGTGTCTAACCAGCACTAGAACCAGAGCTGACGAAGCCTCTCGGATGAGCGGCGAAACGTTTTCAACCAAACAAACTTTGTCCAGTTGACAAATTGAACTTCTCCTTTTATCATGGATTCTACCTGGACGACTGAGGGACTTTTCACGCAATAGCAAAATACATTACTTTGGGGAACACAATCATAAATTAGGCTGTTGTGCTCCGCTAATTATGAGGGGCTGTTCTGAGGCAAAAATGCCAGGGCCGTTTTTTTTGTCCCAGTCCAGCCCTGTTAACATGACATCTCAAGTTAAAGGGATATGCCACCCCCAGGGCAAATTTGGGCATCTCCCCACAGTCCAGAGACTAAAATAAGTGGTGGAAAGCGTTTTCCTGCTCACCCAGCCATTGTCCGAGTCTGTCGCCACTGACCGCCGCGGTATCTGCAGCTCCTCCGCCTTAGACTGGAGTCTAACGTCGCCAGAGAAAGATTTCGGCCAAAAGGAATTAATTTGCTCGATGCGTTTCCCAATTACTTTATGTGTAGTGCGCATTCATATCGAGTGCAAATAAATGTGCAAATCAACACGGAGAGCTTGCCTTGGTCATTTTGGGTGGGAACTATTTTCCAGTGCGGAAGAATACAGTCGAATCACGCAGTATGCTGCCAGGGGAATCCCAGTTACGCACCGGGAAGGGAGTTCCCCTGTTGCACAACGTGGTGCGTGATTCGACTGTATTCTTCCGCACTGGAAAATAGTTCCCACCCAAAATGACCAAGGCAAGCTCTCCGTGTTGATTTGCACATTTATTTGCACTCGATATGAATGCGCACTACACTTAAAGTAATTGGGAAACGCATCGAGCAAATTAATTCCTTTTGGCCGAAATCTTTCTCTGGCGACGTTAGACTCCAGTCTAAGGCGGAGGAGCTGCAGATACCGCGGCGGTCAGTGGCGACAGACTCGGACAATGGCTGGGTGAGCAGGAAAACGCTTTCCACCACTTATTTTAGTCTCTGGACTGTGGGGAGATGCCCAAATTTGACCTGGGGGTGGCATATCCCTTTAAGAGCTCCTTTTAACTTTAGTTCAGTGGAGACTGGCAGTTCCAGGGCTGAAACTGATTGATTCTAGTTACAGAAGTGGAGAAGTGGAACGCTTCCTGTATTACCACATGACATCACAATAAGTTTTCTCTTTGAGAGAAGAACGCAAGCTAAATGTGCAGAGTTTGTGTGTTAAACATGTGTGCATGAAACAAAACAACTCCAGGTCTGTGTGTGATGAGGAAACTAGGCCTACATTAGAACAGAGATCAGAAAATATTGTAGTATGGGCCATTTAAAGTGTTATTTTTTAAGGAAATGTTCATTTAATTTTCAGTATAGATTGTTTAAAGCCTTTAGTTGGGGTCTTAAGTGTGGCTCTTCACAATTTGAGTGTGAGGGGAAAAAATATTTAAGTTTGGATTTCTCTTCTAATATATATATATATATATAAATAAAAAACGTGCCTAACTTTTTCTGTATTGTGCAATTACAACGGCAATTACAACGTTAATAGAAATTATTCTTTAGCTACACAAAGAATATTACCTTAAACTGAGCCAGAAGTAAAAGTGAAACGCATTTAATATTATTTATAACTTAATGATTAAAAATTGTGGCATTACATCTAATTAATAATTCACTAAGTAATAAAATAAAATAAAATATCTCCGAGTGTAGACAGGGAAGCATCCCACTGAGACACTGAAACACAAACACTAAAATCACATTTACTGTTCAATATAATGGGTCTGACTTATGGGAACTTTAGCTGCACGTGGGCCTAATTATACTATTAAAAAGATCGTGTTTTATTGAGAAAACCAGCAGAAGAATTCCACTGATTCAAACATTCCCAGGACGCGGTGGGCGGTGAGGCACTATGAAAGTTCTTTTGTCAAATACAACCACAACAAAGTCATTGTGGATGGAAACTAGAATCACGTCTTTAAAATGGTCAAAGCTTCAAATTAGTCATTACCAACTCGTAAAATCGCAAGCGAAAGCCCAAAGCGAAAACGTTAGTGACAAGGCCCTTTACGCAACCAGACTCAACGGGGAAAACTTCTTTCTCTCTTCTCGAACTTTATCTCGGATTGTTCAGAAAAAAACATGGCTTACTTCGCGTTGTGGTTGCTCTTCCCGTGGCTCGTGTCCGTGGAAAGGCGGTGGGCGCTGGTTTGGTCGCTGTGCAGCCCGCCTCCGAAGCTCTAGATCCCGGGTAGCGGAGTGGAAGTCACCGCACAACCGACCACACCTGACTGCCTCCCGTAGATGATGACCCATGCGCTGTGGGCTCTCCCATCCGCCGCTGCGTTCAGGGCGCACGGGACACAACACAATACAGACCCGGAAAAAACAGTGAGGCATTCAATGACCTCCGATAATGGTTTAAAGTGGCATTCTGGAAAAGAAAACTAATTACAGATCACTGCAGGCAATATGCCATGAAAGATATAGCCATCTAATCACTATAAATAAATAACA
Source organism: Paratrypauchen microcephalus (assembly GCA_036785185.1). Taxonomy (NCBI): domain Eukaryota; kingdom Metazoa; phylum Chordata; class Actinopteri; order Gobiiformes; family Gobiidae; genus Paratrypauchen; species Paratrypauchen microcephalus. The sequence goes on from JAVJIX010000029.1 coordinate 1,082,664, forward strand.
CTCCAATCAAATGTATTTTATGCATAACTTTTTAACAAAACTGTATTTGTAATTGTAATATATTGTACAGTCTAACAGCAGAGAAAAGAGAAGTACACTGGTTAAACCAGCTCTGGGACAGACAGAAGATGTGAAGAACAGTACGTCGTGGAATGAACAATGGAGTCATGCCTTAGTTATGTCAGTTACATTTGTGCAATAGTTTTTCAAGAGTCCGTTAAATCACATTGTGTAAGAATTCCAACTAAGTTCCTGAATAGCTAAAAAGAAGAGTAGTAAGCTAAAATGTTTCCGTTATTAAAGATCCCATGACATTGTACTTCTTGATGCTTTTATATGGCACCTTAATGGTTCCCTAATACTGTAAATGAATCCTTCTTCAAAATCAAACCTCAGTGCATGAGATATGACTCTGACTGTCTTCATGAGGCTAAATATCTCTCTGAAATGCTTTATTCTGGGCGTTATTGCTTGAATGCAAATGAGGAGGACAGAGACAGGCCAGTGCAGGGGGTGGGTTGTGGCCAAAAGCTCCGCTTTTTCCTAGGCCCACTTCCGTGTTTTAAGAGCGGAGGAAGATATGAGACGCTTTCTATAAAAAAAAAAAACACATTTCCACAGAAAATAAAATTAAACCACTGTTTCAGAGGTTCGGAGGCTCGGATAAAGGACATCTGAGCCTCGAAACACTCACGTGTTTCCAGGCAAATAAAAAAAACGCATCTCACATTGCATAGCTCGTTTGCGGTCCAAACTCTCTGGGCGTGATTTCCAGAGACGGTGGGTAGACATCCAGACGGGGGGTGGAAACATTTTCGCGAGTATGACGTAAGTTCCCTTGTTCAGAATCGCCTGTTTGCTTTTTTTTCAAATGTGGAAAAGGATCGCAAATGCTTTAGCCATGGGGGGGCTAAACAGGGTAGGGGAGCTCACATTAACGTTAAAAATTAACCTCAGAAAGTGAAAATTTCATGCCATGGGATGTTTAAAATTAGAGCTTAAAAAATGTATGCTACTAAAATATAGATTCATATTTTTGAAAGCAAAGGAGGAACCAAATTAAACACACCTTAAACTGTAATTGGTGTTTTAAACCCTCATTGCTTAAAGCCACAGTATGTAACTTTTCAGCCCCAAACTCTTATGTGGCCTGCTTGTTTTCATGGAAATGTTGTTCTACAATATAGAATCTAAAATATTGCACAGTATAAAGCACAAAGTACACATTCTCCAAATGTTCCGAAGTATGGTTTTAATTTTATATTTCCATGGAATCATCCAGGTGATGCAACAACTCCAGAAAGTTACATATTGTAATACTGTACATACTGTAATACTGTACCTTTAAACACTGATGTTCCTATATACATTAACGGCTCACAACTTCACTTTTCTGGTGATGAGTGCGCTATTTCCTTGTGTCCATGGAGACAGTATTGCTTTGCTTGGAATGTTCAACAGTATGGCATAAACATACTTTCATTTATTCTATCAGTTGTTCGTATTACAAAATATTTACATTACAAAATACAAATTGGCTGAAAAAAACATGCATTCTTACTGTGAGTGGGCACACCTCTCCACAGACCTGACCGGTTACTTAGCCTGGTTGCCTGATCACTAGTGTATTTCCATGGATTTAATGCCACACTGTGGAACATTCAAGGCAAAGCATCCATCTCCATGGACACAAGCAGGAACTAATAAGCCATCTGTTTATGCAATAGTAGGTGTGAGTGGATTATTTGGGCCCAATTTTTGAACTGTGCATTAGAATTGTCATGGTTGTAAAATATCTGTTACAGAATAGGCTTGATACTCAATACCGTTTCTGATACCACAATAATAATAATAATTTTTTTAAAAAACACAATATTTCAACACTGAATCATAGTACTTTCTTTTCCATTTCCATGTGTCCTTATGGCAGCACAGTGGCTGAGTGGCTAGTGCTCATGCTTCACAGCAAGGTTCCGGGTTCGGTCGCCCAGGCCTTTCTGTGTGTGTTCTGTGCATGCATGGTCTGGGTTCGATCCCCGGGTCACCGGAGCCTTTCTGTGTGGAGTTTGCATGTTCTCCCCGTGTCTGGGTGGGTTTCCCCCGGGCACTCCGGTTTCCCCCATCAACCCAAAACATGCTCCATAGGTAAAATCCTCCAGCTGAGGTCCTGACCAAATTGAAGCAAGAAGATCATGGAGATGGTCCCCGGGCGCAGTAATGTGCTGCCCCACTGCTCCTAATAACAGGATGGGTTAAATGCAGAGAAGAATTTCTCCTGTGTGAGATCAATAAAGTCACTACTACTTATATCTGTGTGTCCTCAGTGCTCCATGGGCGTGTACTAGTCTATGTGCTCTTGCTCTGATACAGCTCAAGATCATTCTAAAGATATTCAGGAAAACTTAATTTCTGTCATGTGAATGTGACTTTTTTTAGTACCTACTCAAATCAGGATAGTTTCAATACTAGTTTCAGTATCAATTAGAATCTGATTTTTGATACTTTTGACAACCCTACTGTTCAGTAGCAATTAGAAGTGAAATCCAAATTAGAGGATAACTGATTCACAAAAATAAAGACAGGACTAAAACATACAGAGCTAAAATGTACAGTTACGTTTTATTAACATTAACAATTTCAACAAAGAAATAAAGTACGAGTCGTAGATTCTGCCAACAAGAATTCCAAATCACTTAATCTTTGTTACATAAGGAAAAACCATGGTACGGTTCAGCTCATATCTACATAAACACAGAACACCAGCAGTAGGGCTACTTCACTGTGTAAAAGAATAAAAAGAAGAGTCCAAGCCCACAAGAGGGTCAGAAGACAGGGTCATAGGTCAGAGGTCACAGGCTCCAGAGCAGAGTACCTCCTCAGACTGAACCAGGGTCAATTTGGTTAAAAAACATGGATCATTTATTTCTGCTGCCGGACGAGCGACTGGGAGACTGCCGGCTGCCACTGCTGAGGGGGAAAAAAAAGTATTAATGAGGGCAGATTTATTAAACTGGGTACAATTATCATTAAAAGTGCACTGTGTAACTTTTCTCTAAAACCACCTGTACCATACTTTTCGGACTATAAACTGCTCCCTGGGAGGGGGGGGGGCAGACAGACAGACAGACACTGGTGTAGTCCTGGTTCGGTCCTAGTTTAGCCCTGGTTGAGACCTGGTTTAGTTCTGGTGTAGTCCTGGTTCAGTCTTAGTTTAGTGCTGGTTCAGTCCGTATTAATAGGATTTCTATCCTATGCACACAAATATTTCTGAAAGTTTTCATACTCCATAAGAGAGCGCCGCTGTCTGCGCGGACACGATCCCAGACAGGACAGCGGCTCTTTCAGTGGGAGACATGCTCAGTAGAGTGACAATCCCGCTACAGATTTTTATGGGCAGATGCTAGTTTGAGTGCATTTTGAACATTTATTTTGCGCTTCATGCACACATCCTCCTCATGGATAACACACGAAGAAATGCATATGATACAGCTTTTAAGTTAAAGGCAATTGATCTGGCTGTGAAAGAAGGAAATAGAGCTGCTGCACGCGAGTCAATGGTGAGATGCTGGCGACAGCAGCGTGACGAACTGACTGAGAGCAGACGGCTGAGGTGTTTCCACTATGCCAAAAGAAAAACTCCCAAAAGAAATTTGTGAAAGTCAACACGAAAAGGTGGATGATAGAAAGCCTAATGAATGAATGGCTGACGGAGTGCTACGGCAAGTGACCGGGAGGATTTTTTCACAGAAAAAAGGCATTGCTCGTTTTCGACAGCATGAGGGCCCATATAACAGATTCTGTTAAAGCAGCCATCAAGAGGACAAACTCAATTCCAGCTGTGATTCCTGGGGGCACAACGAAGTATTTGCAGCCATTCGAATCAATGTGAACCGTGCATTTAAAAGGGACAGTGTGTAAGATTTTTACCCGTTAATTACTGAAATTGAAGATACCCATTCAAAAATACATTTTTTTCCAAGCCTTTTCACTTCCATCATGAAATCAAAGTATTCTTTTGGACTTAGTTAGAGTCACATAAAAGGGGGATCAATCCATTAAAAAAATCTGCAGCTACAAGTAGGCTATATTTATCATGCTGAAAAAAAAATCTCTTCATGTGGTTTTACAGGTTTATACAATATAATTTAATTTTATGTATGATGTTATTTTTCCAAAATATTGTAATGTTCAATGTTTCACTTACCACAGCAGGACCCTCACACTGACATACATGTACAAAGCTCATGAACAGATTTTTGTCTTTGTCATTCTAAGTCAGTGCTTCTCAAATAGTGGGGCGGGCCCCCCTGGGGGGGCGTGGCGTGATGCCAGGGGGGGCGCGTATGACCCTGGGAAACATGTTTTTTTTGCTGTACTGTACTAGAACTAAGTGTAATTGCACATCAACAACAGTAGTTGGCAGTGGCGTTCTCACATGCGATTTACGCACAGTCTCACCATTAAAAGAACATCCTCTGTCACAGAAAAAACACGTATATTCCACTGAGTCGTGACAGAAGCTGATGCATCAGTGGCACAAGGAGAGCGTTTTTTTCGTTTTCGACAGCATGAGGGCCCATATAACAGATTCTGTTAAAGCAGCCATCAAGAGGACAAACTCAATTCCAGCTGTGATTCCTGGGGGCACAACGAAGTATTTGCAGCCATTCGAATCAATGTGAACCGTGCATTTAAAAGGGACAGTGTGTAAGATTTTTACCCGTTAATTACTGAAATTGAAGATACCCATTCAAAAATACATTTTTTTCCAAGCCTTTTCACTTCCATCATGAAATCAAAGTATTCTTTTGGACTTAGTTAGAGTCACATAAAAGGGGGATCTTCCCCATGCAGAGGCAGCCATTTTGAATATGAGAGCCGCAGAAGGACATTTGGGCTCCGCCTTCGGCAAGGCTCGTGGTTTTGGGTAAACAACACAAGCATGTTGCCGGATCAGACGTCGTAATGGATCTAACACGTGTTTTGGACTAAATTGTTTTACTGGATTTTATTCGCTGGATCCTTACGGACAAATTGAGAGCAAGTTTATGGTGAAATACAGAGTTTGACCTGTGCAAAGCATTCTAAGGTAAGCTAACCTCGTTTTCTGCTTTTCCGTATAAAAGCCCCATGTGCTCGGGGAGTGATTATTGTGCAGGGAAATGAATTGCATAGTCAAAAAGAGGAGACTGTAAGGTTTCATTTGATGTGTAGAGTGTCATGGTACATGATCGGGAATGTGTGTTTTCATGAGAAAAAAAAAACAAAAAACGGGACCGCGTTTTATTTATACAGTAGCGGCGCACGGCTCGTGCGCGCGCCCGGGTGACCCTCGAGGTCTGCCGTAGCTAAAACAGAAAGTGCAATAGCACCATCCACCTATGCACCACGAATCCTACACACTGGGGCTTTAAGGTGGAACTCCAAGTTGAGTGGGAGACTTGGATGACTAGCGGCGAGAAATCATTTACCAAAACTGGCCGCATGCGAAGAGCAACTTTTGCCCAAGTCTGCGAGTGAATCCTAAGAGCGTGGAGCTGTGTGGAAAAAAATCCATGATCACCAACGGGTTTCGAAAGGCTGGACTGCTGTGTGATGAAGAGGACAGCACACACACAAGGGAGGATTTACCTGGAGACGAAAGTGACACTGAGAGCGACAAGAGAGACTGAGAAAGCGTGTGATGAGGACATTCTGAGGCTGTTCAATTCCAAAACTGAAGATGACGACTTTCAGTGCACAGGAGGAAGAAGAAGATAGCGATCAGTGACTTTTCTGGTAGGTGAAAATACCTACGGTAAATAAGTGAGGCAAGTTCATGAATTAATGCCTTGTTTTAGCCACTTAAAACCTCCTACACAGGTTCCGTGAGATTGAGTTCAGGGGATTTATCCTTAAAGTTAAACTTGAAACTTTATTTTAAGGCTTCCAGAGGCTACAGGCTGGCCATTTCACAGTTGTTTTACTGCCGTGTTACTGCTGTAGGCGCTGTTCGAAAAAAGCACGTACCGGTATTTACGTTAATTCAAATTTTTAAAAATCCTTTTGTGTACCATCTTTCATGTGTTACAATGTGGACACCTGCGGCTTATAGTCAGGTGTGGCTTATACATGTACAAATCTTAATTAAAAAAAAAAATTGGTTGGTGCGGCTTATAGTCAGGTGCGCTCTATAGTACGAAAAGTATGGTAATTGAATAAATGTAAGCCCAAAGCTTTTTAATGTCATACTGTGGAAGATTTCAGGCAGACCCATAGAAACGGACCATCACCAAAAATGTATATAAGGCACCTTTAATACTGGGTAAAACGATCTGAATAGATTTGAGACATTGTGTTATTTAAATCAAGATCGGTTCACAGTGCACATTGTAAGACTGTCCAGGAGCGATAACATTTGAGAGAAGACTGAAATCTGAACTGCTAATGTAATACAAGAATCCCATTCATTTCAGAACATTTTTGTAGAGGTCTAAACTACAGGGTTAGCAGCTTTTACACAGAATAAGACCCTTCAGGGACATTTAGTCCTTACATGTACTGTATCCTCTTAGCAAAAAATAATTGTATATTATGGGCTATTATTCCTTTCAATTCTCCTTACAGCACATGGTAAATGCAGCTATTTAAGTCAAAATAAAATTGACTGAATAGCTAAAACGTTGTTGTTGGATGAGTACCATAACTACCAGGAACAAACAATTTAATCAAGAGACATTTTTAGATGAGAACCATGTGGAAGCATCTGTTGTAATTCTCCGGGAGAACCATAACAGAGACACACTTTCAAAAGGTGCACTGTGTAATATTTCTAGTGAAGATTCCACCACCTGCTCGTCTCCTTTGAAATGTTATTGCTTTGCGGCCATACTGGCGTGTCAAAGCCTGATCCTGTCAGATCTCAGAAGCTCAGCAGGGCCTGGTTAGTACTTGGATGGGAGACTGCTGGGAATATCAGGTGCCACAGTGGGGCACCAGTGGCAAAAACTGTCTGCCTAAGGACTTGTGTCCTTAGGCAAGGCACTTCACCCACATTGCCTGTGTGTGCGAGAGTGATGGTGGTGGTGGCTGATGGCACAGATTGGCAGCCTTGCTTCTGTCAGTCTGTCCCAGGGCAGTTGTGGGTACAATAGTAGTTTATCACCACCGACTGTTGAGCCCATAAATAATGCTCTGTAAAGCGTCTTTGAGTGTCCAGAAAAGAGCTATATAAAACTGATGCATTATTATTATTATTTGTCTAGAATAGGGGTCGGCCACAAAACTCTTTTAAAATTTAAAATGAAATAACACTGCATATAATAGCTTTTTTGCATTTGTGCCATAGAATTACATTTTGAAAATGAACAAACTAAAATAAAATAAATTTTAATTAAACACAGTGGTCCCTCATTATATTGCGGTTCACTTTTCGCGGCCTCGCTGTTTGGCAGATGTTTTTATTACAATTTTTTTTATAGTGTGTCAACGCACATTGTGTTTTGCGTCCTGATTGGCTAAGGGACTGTAGACCTTTTGCCGATATGTCAGTCATTCTCCTCCATGCCGTGTCTCTTGTACAGTACAGAATGCATTCAGCGTTGCCAAATTTATATAAATGTTTGATCGCGAGGAGTGTGACTCTGAAGTGTATGTTTGCAAGTTTTCTCCCCGACAAAACCCGTGACAGCAGAGCAACACCAGGACAAAGAGGCTCGGTCAGAGGACCTGTGAAATACACGCAATATGTTCAGGGCCTGAAAACAGGTTTTGAGCTTTGGTTTCATTCTATAATACTGTGCCTTTTTTGTTGAAAATCTACAAAAGTTTGAGTGTTTAAACAAGAGAGAAATGTGAGAAAATATTAATGCCAGTCTGAGAAAAGTGTAGAATGTGTATTATATTTAGAACGTACCCATTGCAATAAACGAGGGACCACTGTACTAAGCCACATCAGAGGGATCAAAGAGCTGCAGGTTGCCGACCCCTGGTCTAGAATGTTCCGCAGTACGGATTAAACCTATCTATCATAAGGGACAAACGGGTTACAGCACTACACAACATTACAATTCAGATCTGTGGAGAGTCTCCTCTATTCACAGAAGGAATTATTGTATTTTTAACCAATACAAACTACACGTAATCAGTACATGCTGCATCTATATGTTTAATGTCTTATCTTGGAACATTACAGGCAAAGCACTAACATCTGCATAGAGACAAGTAGGTACCAGAGCCTTAACCAGAAAAATTGTGCAGTGCAACTTTCACTAAATACTAAAATAAAGAGTAAAGGATAATTTGATTGACAGCACTGACCTGCAGCTGCCTCTTATGTATCTGGGTGGAGAGTAACTAAGCGAGCGCGAGTCTCTGAGCGAATCAGCAGGAACCCTCTCATAACCAGGAGCGCCGCTGAAATACAAGAAACAAAATTCAAAACGCTGTCAAATTCAAAACTCTGAAACAGAAAAGAACAGGTTCTAAAATACAAAATTATGACAAAGGAGAGGAGTCAAATGTAGCACATGTGTTATAAAAGAGTGATACGATAGTAATATTCTAGTAATTGGTAATAGTAACAGATTAGGCTAGATATCAGAAGACCAGGTATCGCACAAGGAGAGAGAGACTGAGTATTGTGTTTGGTTTGGTACCATATATTGAACAAGAAAGTGACATATGGGAAAACAATATAGTGCAAAAGTGTGAATGGCCATTCGGAATAACAACAATAGTAGCGGTACACACTTAATTCAAGATTCAACCACAAAATGCACAACATACAAACACAAGGGTTTCTCAGCAGTGCAATTACGAGCACAGTAAGAGAAAACAATAATCACAGTCCAGCATTAAACCCAACCAATGTTCCCCCTAAGGTGCGCATGTGCACAATCACGCACTGCCCAGACGTTCAGTGCGCACATCATATTCTTTTCAGCGCATAAAATAAAATCTAACCTGGACTGATAAACTCAGCGCTCATTGGACACACGGAATCGAATCTGATAGATTCAGGTTGCACATGTGAATGTGCACACGCGTTAAGGACGGCTATATTTTGCTCACTTCCTTCAGTATGACCGTAGTTGTAGTGCACATCGCCGTGGGTCAGAGCTGCCGCTACTCAGAGCAGCAGGTCCGCACCAGACGACGTGAGCACTGCCCGCACACACTCCACGGAGGGAAGAACACATGAAGAGACAGGTAGAGCGATAATGTAATCCTTGGCTGTTTACTTCGTTTCTGTCCAAGCCATAGTTTTGTGTGAGCCAAAAAGACGGGACTTTCTCAAAGTGTGAATCTTCTCCCCAGAGCATTATTCCACAGAGCTCTGACACTCACACAAAATTACTTAAATAGGCTAATGAAAAGCAATGTATGTATAAACTGATAAAAAATGTATTTATTTTGGAGATTATTATTTTGGGAAAGACCCATCTTATAGTGGCCTATAGGTTCTACAATCCATTAAAAAAATCTGCAGCTACAAGTAGGCTATATTTATCATGGTGAAAAAAAAATCTCTTCATGTGGTTTTACAGGTTTATACAATATAATTTAATTTTATGTATGATGTTATTTTTCCAAAATATTGTAATGTTCAATGTTTCACTTACCACAGCAGGACCCTCACACTGACATACATGTACAAAGCTCATGAACAGATTTTTGTCTTTGTCATTCTAAGTCAGTGCTTCTGACCCTGGGAAACATGTTTTTTTTGCTGTACTGTACTAGAACTAAGTGTAATTGCACATCAACAACAGTAGTTGGCAGTGGCGTTCTCACATGCGATTTACGCACAGTCTCACCATTAAAAGAACATCCACTGTCACAGAAAAAACACGTATATTCCACTGAGTCGTGACAGAAGCTGATGCATCAGTGGCACAAGGAGAGCGTTTTTTTTTCAGTGCTTTTAGCTTATGCAAATGAGGTGGTTTTAAGTTTCATTTCTGTAAAACGTAAACAAATGTGCGCAAAGCTGCATTAAAAACACATTAATATTTGAGTCCTCAGTGCAGTCTTTGTTGTAAGTTTTTTTCTTTTTTTTTGTTTATAATGTTAATAAAAGGATACAATGGTGTTCTCATAACAATTTTCTAGACAAATAATACTATTTATAGTCGCGCGCAGGAAGGGGGGGCGTGACATTTTTTCTTCTTCCTAGGGGGGGCGTCACAGAAAATAATTGAGAAGCACTGTTCTAAGTGGACCAAAAAAATAAGTTATATTAAAAGTAATCTAATGGAAATAACTGCAGTAATTTGATGAATAAGCTGTAACTTGTGATGATCTCAGGCGTGGTACTGGTGTGGCCACAGTGTGCATGTCAGATGTTGCTCACAGTGGTCCAACGAACACTCGGAGTTCGTGTGTTTGCTCAGACACGTGAAAAATTAGGGGGAACATTGAACCCAACCCTCCCACAGTTCATGAATAACCCACATCTGGGTTATGAGGTTTCTATTTGGGAAGAGTGCAAATAGATCAGTCCATATGGAAGTGAAAAGTGATTTGTGGGTTTGAGAGTTTGTGTGGAGTGAGGGCTGCATGAAGCCACCTACTGGCCCTGGCAGGAGAGTTTCTTTAGCTGAGTTCAGTCTCTTTAGGTTCTAGGCCCGCTCCGTTAGGTTGCCATCAGATTCAGATCAGAAACCTGACCGGTTCCACGTTTAGCGTCGCACACATAAGCCCATGATGGGAATCGGACACTGTAGACGACGGCTCCTGCTGCTCAGCTCTCCTCTGGCGTCCCCACTGCATCTAGCCTGACTGAATCACCGCAGCATGATATAAGAAACCCAATAGGTAGTGCCAGATCACATGACCGTGTAATGCCACAAACTGGGGCAACTGATTGGCCAACAGGCGTACGTGACTGTGTGACCCGAAATCTCACATGATCATTGTGAAATACCGTGTGATTTCAGCGGAAGTGGAATTAATGGAGAGAACAGAATGGCTGACTGGTCAGGGTTTAACACCTGGGTTACACAAACATGGAGAGAACATGAGATAAGGTGGTCTACGTGAATAAGTCTAGTGTCAATTGTACATAATCCCAATCAGTCGCCTTATTAAAAGTAACAGTATGTAACTTTCTGGAGATGGCACGTCACCGGTATGATTCCATGGAAATACAGTTAAGTTAAAACCATACTTCAGAACATTCTCCTTAGGGACAGATAGTTTTTAGGCCATACAGTGGAATATTATAGCCAAAGGTACATTTCCATGGACACAAGCAAGAAGAGTAAAAAAAATAAAGTCTGGTTTGTTGAGAGGCAAGCCCACTCACAGTAAGGATGCAGTTTTTTTTTCTGTGTTTCTGAGTCCAATAAACACAACCAAAATAAATTAGCATTATTGTATTTGATTCCATTTTTTTTTATTAAAAAGTTACAGTGTGGCTTTAGTAGTTTAGTATGAATAAACCACAACTGTGTTCGTCTTCCCCAACCCCTGCTGGACTAGGGGTGCCCTCACGCTGGGACTTTTGAGCTGTTCCGTGCTCGGGCACAGTTGCCTGGGGTTCTGTGGCCCACGTTTGCACCTGCGCGGCCGGGCCGCAGCTGAAGTCACTGTCACTGTTTGTTTGCATATCGCACGGCAGAGCTGACGCTTTTCGGGGTGTCTATCGAGTAGTGGGACCGATGTGGGTCCCACTACTCGAACCCATGGAAGTGTGCGCACCTCCATGGGTTTGTCGATGCGGTGTTGGCTTTACACGGTCCTTGTCGGGGGTGCATGTTTTGAAGTGGATTTTGTTTTGCTTTTTCCTCGTGTGGGTGGCATCGGTGCGCGCAGGGCTTGTGTGGTGAAGTCGTGTGTGGGGGCATGCATGGGCGGCCGTGCCGTACTTTGGCCCACCTCCTCCAACCGGGACTTCTCAGGTTTGTATAAATTGTTTTCCTTCCTGTTTACAGCCGGATCCTGTAATTTTTATAATGTTACTGGCAGCGGCCACAGCTTATGAAAAAAACAGTTCACTAAGTCACAAAGAACGTTAATCTTGCAATAAAAACATAACGGCATTAAAATTATTTTGCACCAACTCGTTAATAGCGCAATATTTTTTGACAGCACTAATTTTATAACATCATTAGTCAGTCATAACTCCATATCTCTGTTTATTGTGTTTTGATTTGGCTGCAGCCCTTCTTACAGGTTACCTCTTATTCTTGGTCTCCTTCTCATCTTCAGAAGAGGACGATGACCCAGAGCTCTGAGTGGTGGTTTGAACCTTTTTTCTGTAGCACAAAATGTTACTGTTACTGGCAATCGTCATCATATGCAATAGATAGTTTGGGTTAAACATCTGGCAACCCTAAACCCTAAATAGAATAGAACAAAAACTACTGTACAGTACACACTTTTTTTAAAAGGTGGCAATTTTAAGAAAACTCCCTATTTGTTTATAGTCTACAGTTGAGGGTAGTGTGCATAATTTAAAGGTGCACTATGTAACTTTTCAGGTGGAGGGTCCGACACCTGCTTGCCTCCATGGAGATGCTATTGATTTTTCTGGACTATCCTGCTATGGCAATAAACACCTCCTTCTTGCATTTACTCAAGCACACATTTCCAAAAACATGGGTTTTATTGACCTAAAAACTTGCATTCTTACTGTGAGTGGACACGCCTAACCATAGATCTGACATGTAACTTGGCCCTGAAGTGTGAAGAAATGTTGAATTAATAAATTTTAGGTGCATGCATATACTTAATTATATTTCTATATCATACAACATATAAACATTTATTTGTGTATTATTTGAATGAACACTGGACATGAATGTGTTCTGTCTCTCTGTGGAATGTGTGACAGAAAGGAAGACTGCGAGGTTGAGGGGTCTGTGAAATTTATGACTGAAAGGGAGATTGTGTGGTTGGGGGGGTCTGTGGAATTTATGACAGGTAGGATCTGGTTGTGGTGAGCGCACTGTGGAGGAGGAGAAAACTGGAACAAAGGAAGACTGCGCGGATGATGAGCAGAAGAATATGGGTCGGAGCAGAAGGCGGATCCTGAATCAACATTTTATCGGTGTGTGAGGGAAGAGCAAGTTGTCAGTTTGATGCTCCTGGCATAAGACTTGCTACTGTAAGCTCTAGGGGAGGCTGACCCAGAGCTCCGTTTTAGACTTTTTGTTAGGGAAAATAAACTTTTGGTTAAAACCTTTTGAATCTTGGTCGTCTTTAGATAAGAACACGCTTTAATTCCAACAAGTGTCATCTGCTGTCTCTGTAGAGATAAATGAGTGTAATGCCGTACTGTGGAACATTCCAGGCAATATCTCCGTGGCGAGAAGCAGGTGACGGACCCTCCACCAGAAAAGTTACAGAGTGCACCTTTAAAGAGCTTTATGCTAGCAGCCTTAAAGGGATAGTGCGTTTTTAAAAAAAAATGTTAATCTGTATGGGTTCCCCTCTAATAGTGTCGCGCATTAACACTGGCTTACCGCTCACCGCGCCGGTTCTGGAGCTTGGGAACGTAGTTCCAGCAAGTTTGCGGGGACATTTAATAAAGCTTGTTTTTCTTCTCAAAACAACATTTGTCCAAAAAGTGATATATTTGCATCACAAACAGTTGTCCCCTAAAAATTCAACAAGGTAATTCGCATATTTCCTCTCGATTCGTATCACTGCGCCCAGGTTAGCTCTATTAGCCTGTTAACTTGTAAACATCCTCTTACGGCGGATGTCGACGTAGCGCATCTGCTGTAAACATCCGCTTAAAGTTAACAGGCTAATACAGCTAATATGCGCGCAGTGATACGAATCGAGAGAAAATGCGAATTACGCTGCTGAATTTTTAGCGGACAACTGTTTGTGATGCAAATATATCGCTTTTTGGACAAATGTTGTTTTGAGAAGAAAAACAAGCTTTATTAAATGTCCCCGTGAACTTACCGGAACTACGTTCCCAAGCTCCAGAACCGGCGCAGAGCCCGGCTCAGACAACGCGGTGAGCGGTAAGCCAGAGTTAATGCACGACACTATTAGAGGGGAACCCATACAGATTAACATAAAAAAAACGCACTATCCCTTTAAAGTACACATATGTAAGCTTGAGATACACATGACCCGTAGGTAGGGCACATTTACACAACCAAAGCTTACCCTTTCTTTTGCTCCCCCTCTGAGTCCGAACCGTCTGATGATGACGAGGAAGAGGATGATGAAGAGGAAGAGGAGGAGGAACTGCTGCTCTGTCGTTTTTTATCCATCTTTTTGTTCGTTTTGGTTTGTTTTCCGTTCACTTCGCTCTTCCCCTTGAGCTCCACCTCCCGCTGCCTACTTCCGCTCTTTGATTGGCTCACAGCGGGTGATTGGTGTCTGTCAGGGGGCGGGGGCAAGAGACTGGAGCGCGCCTTCTGATCATCCGTGCGTCTGTCTGGGTTCGGAGGTGATTTTCGTGCTCGTTCCCGTCGCTGTGGTGAAGGTGAGGATGAGGAGGTGGAGGAGGAGGAGGAAGAGGAGGATGAAGAAGAACGTTTGGGAGCTTCTTTTGGTGGAGCTCGCGATTTGTCTGCCTCTTGTTGAGCTCTGCCTCGATCTTGTGAAGCAGAGTGACTCCTCCTCCTCTGCTGTGGGGGCGGAGACACGTTTTTGGACCTGAAGTACAGACAAAATATGGAATAAATGAGTTAAATTTGTTACTAAAATACTGCACACTATTGCAAACAAAAATAGCAAAAGGCCAAACACTATAAGGAGATGTACTTTCTCCCTGTTCTCGCTAATATGCAACTTGTCAACTTTGTTTTGAGGCCACACCACTCTACCAGAATGAATACAATCTGTACAATTTGAGTCCAAGATTGAAATGAAAGATGAAAGATTAATGCCTGAAACTAGGGATGTCCCGATCAGGTTTTTTGGCCATCTGATCCAATTCCGTTCATTTGATTTTGAGTATCTGCCGATACCGAGTCCCGATCCGATACTTACATAATACGTAAAAAAGTACACTTATATTTAATATTATTATTTTAAGTACACTTCTTCTTATTATTATTAGGTACACTTATTACTTATTATTTATCTTTCTGGGTGTCACAGATGAACTCCAGATGTCTGGTGAACAAAACGTGGGGTACATCTGATAACAGGACATGTAGTTTGTCAGAAATCTTATAAAGAGCTGACAGAGCTTTGTCGGTGAAATAGTGGCGAGATGGCACTTCAAATCGAGGTTCGATGTGCTCCATAAGCATAAGAAATCCAGGGTTCTCTACAAAGGCGAATGGTAGGTCACTCATTGCGATCATTTGTGCTATCCTGGCTATGGTCTCCTGTTCCTTTGCGCTGTCAAGGGGCATTTTTCTCTCCTTTTCAAACTCTCCTGCAGCGTGAGCTGACTCTTCTTTGGGTGTTTGTTTTTGAGGTACCACATCGGTTTGTTGTGTTAAATGTCACCCTTTCCTTTCCACCCCTTGCAATCCCAAGTTTACATATCCCACAGTTTGCTATGGCAATGTTGTTTTTCATCAACTTTATAGTATTTCCAGACCGCAGACATACTTGCCAAACATTACAGCGTTCTTATAGCGCTCATTTTAATGCTCTTCTTATCTCTTCTCTGTACTCGCGCTTTGCGCTTCGAGCTGCTTCCGTGTATTTAACCAATAGTATGTCATGTCGCACACGTCGATGTTTCTGTGTGGAGTCTCACTCTGTGAGACTCACTGCATAACCATAGATCTCATCTAGGGTATGTTAAAAAATAATAAGAATATATATATATACATATGTATCCGATACTGATCGGGAGGTAACGTCCGATTCCAATCCGAAACCACGTGATCGGTGCCGATTTCCGCTCACGTGATCAGATCGGGATATCCCTATCTGAAATGGACTGTGAAGAAGTAAGACTTATTTTAATCCACCCCAGTGTCTTTTCTGTCAGTGGGATGGGTTGCCTTAGACCAGGGGTCGGCAACCTTTACCACTCAAAGAGCCATTTGGACCCGTTTCACACAGTAAAGAGAAACACTGGGAGCCACAAAACCCTTTTGAAATTTAAAATGAAATAACACTGCATAAAACTTTTTTTTTTTGCATTTGTGCCATAGAATTACATTCTGAAAATGAACGAACTAAAATAAAAATTAAATTAAATACAGCTGCCTCGCTCTTTCGCAGATTTTTTTATTCCAATTTTTGTATAGTGTATCAACGCGCATTGTGTCCTGATTGGCTAAGGGACTGTAGACTTTGTCATTCTCCTCCTTGCCGTGTCTCCTGTACAGTAGAGAATGCATTCAGCTTTGCCAAATTTATAAAAGTGAAACCGCAACAGCGAAGCAGCGCCAGGATGAAGAGGCTCGGTCAGAGGAACTGTGAAATACCGCAGTATGTTTAGGGCCTGAAAACAGGTTTGGATCTTTGGTTTCATTCTAGAATACTGTGCATTTTTTGTTGAAAGTCTACGCAACTTTGAGTGTTTAAACAAGAGAGAAATGAGAAGAAATGTTAAAGGTCCCATGACATGGTACTTCTTGATGCTTTTATATGGTGCCTTAATGGTTCCCTAATGCTGTAAATGAATCCTTCTTCAAAATCAACATTCAGTGCATGAGAAAGACACATTTACACAGTCAGAGTCATAATCTGTCTGTCTGAACGACTCATTCTGGGCCTTGTTGCTTGAATGCAAATGAGAAGGACAGAGATTGGGGTAGAGGAGCGGGTGGGGCTCCCCCCACCTGCTCCTCTGCGCCGCTGGGAGACGGCGCTGCGCTGTCTCCCCACTTCCGCGTTTTAAGCACTGAAGGCAGAAATGAGAGGCATTTCAATGAAAAAAATACATTTCCACAGAAAATAAAATTAAACCACTGCTGTTTCAGAGGTCCAGAGGGTCGGGTAAAGGATTTCCAAGCCTAGAAACACTCGCACGTGCCTCCAGGCAAATAAAAAAACGCATTTCGCATTGCGTAGCTCCTTCACGGTCCAAACTCTCTGGGCGTGATTTCCAGAGACGGGGTGGAGATCCAGACGGTGGTGGAACTGCATTTGCATTTCTTTTTTCGATGTTACGTAACAAAGGTGCCTTGTTCAAAATCGCCCGTTTGAGCTGTGTTTTTTTCAAACGCAGAAAAGGATCGCAAATGCTCAGTTTAGATATTTCGCAACGTATAGCCATTGGGGGGGCCTAAACAGGGTAGGGAAGCTCACATTAACGTTCAAAAACCTCAGAAAGTGAAAATTTCATGCCATGGGACCTTTAACGCTAGTCTGAGAAAAGTGTAGAATGTGTGTGGTGAGGCGTTTACAGCCTTAAAACATGTACAATAAATGTAAAATTTAAAGCTGACAACTTCATGGATTTCGTCTACGCGGGTTATTTTTAGAACTTAACCCCCGCGATAAACGAGGGACAACTGTACGGACCCGCATCAGAGGGATCAAAGAACCGTGGGTTGCCGACCCCTGCCTTAGACACTTTCCCAAACATCTTACCTGTTCAGAGGTGGGGTTCGTCTTGGACTTCGTGACCGTGACCTGCTCCTTCGAATCGGCCGTCCTCCATCTTTCTCCCTTTCCCTATCTCTCTCCCGCTCCCTGTCTCTTTCTCTGTCCTTGTCTCGTTGTCTCTCAAAGTCTCTTTCTCTGTCCCTGTCTCGTTGTCTCTCGTTGTCTCTGTCTCTGTCCCTGTCTTGTTGTCTCTCAAAGTCTCTCTCTCTCTCCCGCCCTCTGTCTCTTGGTCGCTCTCTGTCTCTTGGTCGCTCTCTGTCTCTTGGTCGCTCTCGGTCGCGCTCTCGGTCTCTTGGTCGCTCTCGGTTGCGCTCTCGGTCGCGCTCTCGGTCACCCTCTCGGTCACGCTCTCGGTTACGCTCTCGGTCACGCTCTCGGTCGCGCTCTCGGTCACGCTCTCTGTCACGCTCTCCGTCACGCTCAGACCAGCCTTTGGGAGGAGATGCCCGTCTTCCCCTTGATGGTGGAGGATCCTGGTACTGACGGGGTGGGGTGCGGCGATATGGGGGAGATGAGCTTTTCTGTGATGGAGAAGAGCGTCTGGCTTGAGGACTTGACCTACAAAGGCACAAAAATACTGTAAGAGGCGTATAATCCGCCTTATGACAATTGTACAGACACCACGTTATCTAGAAGATTGTAGCTTTAAATTATATTAGTGCTGTGCATGATTTCTACAGTCTTAAAAACATGAAAAACAAATAGTTCTTTTTAAACAGTTTGCAGTAGTCCAAAGTTCTTCCTCATTTACCTTTTGCATTCTAATTCAACACGATGCTTTTCACAAGCACTCAGAAAGCAGAGTTTTGCTATCACAGTAATGCCAACAACAACTAACCAGCATGCTCTTGCACAATTGCACTTCTAGGATGATAAAAACATTTTATAATAGGATGCACAGTACACAGTGGTCTCATTTCTACCCTAAGAGCTGCTTATACAGTTTCTGTACTGGTACCAAACAAGTTTTGCTTAAATACATCAAATATCAGATACAGCACCTTAAAAATTCCCAACAAATTAGAATAGGCATTGTCGGCAACTTCCTCTTAGGAGGCTCCTAATGGGGTTTCTGCACAGCCTAGCTAGATCACCATGTCTCAAAGCCAACATTTTTATTACAATTTTAAGGCATTCAACTTATTAACCAACCTATTAAAAAGATAGGGACTTTATTGATCTCACACACAGTGACACACAGGAGAAATTCACTTCTGCTTTGACCCAAGTGGGCTGCAGTGGGCAACTTGTCTTTCCGGCGCCCGGGGGTCACCAGTGTGGGTCCTTGGGCAAGGGTCTTGCCCAAGGACCCACACTGGCTTGCTCATTGCCAGGGGGGATTTGAACCCAGGTCCCCAAGGTGAAAGTCAAGTGACTTACCAGTTGAACTAGCCAGCTGGCAATATGTAATATACTTCAGTTTGTGACATTGTTTTCATATTTATGACACCTCAAAATTAGTGTTAGCACTGAGACACAAACCGCTCTCTTTCTAAACAATGTGTCGTCGCTGAAGTATTATTTTATTTGTGTACTTTAACATGTCAGTGAAATCCACTCACAGCTCTGTTCACTGCTTGATATTTAAATATGTATTCATTTTAGCACGGCTCAGCAAAAACCACAGAGATAAAACTGGACAAGAAGTATTGATGCTAACAGTGAGGTTGCCAGGTGCTGCTGTGCACAGAACCAGTTTGGTTAAAAAAAAATTGCTTTAGGAAAACAGAATAAAATCATGAAGAGAAGAAGATGCTCTCTGAGAGGGACATCAGCACATTTTACTGTCTGTAAAAAATGGATTTGTGTAATTTAGCAGGCTTTGACGAAAGTGTTACCTGGAGGTTTTCCTGTCTGGTTCTCGGTCTCTCGCCCTGGTTCTGTCCTCGGTGTGGGGAGGTGAGTGTCTTTGAGCAGGAGGAGGGGGGCTGGGGCTGTCCACCTGAGAGGGGCTGTACCGCTCCTGTCCTCTGCCCCGAGCACCTGCACTCTGCTCCCTGTAAGTTCCGTCTATTTGCAGATGTTGGGCTGCTTCAGGACTCTCTTTTCTTCCGTTTGCGAAATGTCTCTGGACGGCAGCTCCGATCGCAGCTTCTCTGACTTTATATGAAGACGTTTTACCTTCAATGTAAAAAGATAAACACATTTTATATTAAAGCGCTGTGAGAGATCAGCTTCTGTCACAGAAACTCACCAAAACAACACTTTTGTATTTGTTCATTTAATATAATCCATGCTAGTTAGTAGGATGTCTCTTTTGTATAATTACCTTTAACCTATTTCAAAGTAAAGACCAAACTGATGAATTCAGAGAAACAATTTAATTAATCTGTTGAGAATGTGCAGTGGGAAATCCAATCTCTATGTAGCAATACCACACACAGCCAGCATGATGAATTTGTTATTTGAGAGTTCACAAACCCATGAGAATCCATCTGTCCCGGTTCCTGCTGTTGTGACTGGGCCCCGAGTCAAAGGTTAAGTGCCCAAATTAACTTCAGATTATTTGATCAAAAGTAGACTGTTCAGTTTGTGAAAAACATGTAGAGCTTTGCGCATTTGTGGAGAGAAAGAGGTCTGTGCTTTTCTCTCAACTGATGCTTTCTGTGTTCTTGGTTTCTGCTTTTTTTGAGGTAAAGGGCCCATCAAAAGTTTTTCTCTGTGTTACAAAGATGGTATTGCGTTGTCTGGAATGTTTCACAGTATGTTATTAAACCTTTCTATCTTCATGAAGATCAAACCAGACCAAGTTACAGGTCAGATCAGTGGAAAGACAGCCTGTTTTTCTAGGTATTTTTGAGCACAACTAATTAAATAAATGTAAAAGAGTTATTTAAAGTATTTAGAGTTATTTAAAGTCTTACCTTCATCTTCAGACGAGGAGCTGGACGATGAAGACGACGACGAACAGGAGGATGAAGATGACGAAGAAGAGGAGGAGTCACTGTCACTGCTGCTGCTGCTGCTGCTCCTCTCACGCTTCTTTTCACCGGGTTTCTTTTTAGGACTTG
This sequence comes from Paratrypauchen microcephalus, assembly GCA_036785185.1. Lineage (NCBI taxonomy): Eukaryota > Metazoa > Chordata > Actinopteri > Gobiiformes > Gobiidae > Paratrypauchen > Paratrypauchen microcephalus. Next base: position 1,103,144 of record JAVJIX010000029.1, read on the forward strand.
GTGCCTTCTCCTTCCTCTTCACCTCCTCCTCCACTCTGTTGCTGCTCTGTCTCTCCACCTTCTCTCCTCGATTGCTCCTCCTTTCTACCTCCTCTCCTCTCTCACTCCCCCTCTTGCCCTCTCCTCTCTCACTCCTCCTCTCCACCTCTACTCTCTCACTCCTCCTCTCGCCCTCTCCTCTCTCACTCCTCCTCTCGCCCTCTCCTCTCTCACTCCTCCTCTCGCCCTCTCCTCTCTCACTCCTCTCCACCTCTCCTCTCCTGCTCTTCTCTCGTGAATCCTTATCTTGCTTTACAGATAAAACTTGGCTCACTTCTTTGAATCTTGGTCCTTCCCTCTCTTCTCTTCTGAGTTGCTGTGACATCTCTCTCCTCCCTGTATCTTTTCGTCTTTCTGGCGATGCAGATGAATCACGTCTAGCATTCCTGTCCCCGTCTTTCTCTCTACTTCTCCTTGACCCTTGCGATGACCGAAGAGGAGGAAGAGGAGAGGGTGACGCCGAAGAATCGTGTCTACTTTTATGACTACTTTTGTCACTTCTAGCCTCTTTAGCTCCTCTCTCCTTACTTCTAGACCGCTTCCTTTTCTCCCCCTCTCTGCTTTCCCTCTCCTCTCTCTTTGGGGCTTGCTTCGATTGCCGTGGTGGTGATGGCGAGGAGGACAAATCATGCCTTGCTTTTTTGTTACCGCCATCTTTGTCTCTACTCTGCAAGTATTCCCGCATTGGAATTTTTAGACGGGGAGAAGATGAAAATGGCGATGACGAGGAACCCTGTCTATTTCTTTGAGGGACATTTGGTTTCCCAGCATCCCTCCTATCACCACTTCTAGATCTTCTACCTCTAGAGACTGTTTTTTCAGATCTTCCACCATTTTTGTCTTGGCTTTGCGACCTCCTCTTTGTTTCTACGCCTTTACTTCTTTCTTTCTCTCCTTTTTCATCACTCCATTTGCTTTTCGGTGGCTCTGGTCTCATTTGACCAGGAGCGGGGGATGGTGATGAAGATGACGAGGATGATGAAGAGGAAGAAGAGGAAGAGGAGGAAGAATCGTGTCTAGATCTTTGCGGAGGTATGCTTGGTTTCGTTTTGTTTGAATCTCTCTTCTCCTCCTCTGCTCTCTGCCTCCTCCCTCTTTCATCCTCTCTGCTTCTGGACCTCCTCGACATCACTGCTTCCACTTGTCTGCTTTGATGAAGAGGCGGAGGAGATAGAGAGGGCGAAGAATCATGTCTGTTTTTAGGTTTTTGTTTAGCATCACTTTTCTCTTCTCCTCTACGTGATGAATTCTTCCCTCTCTCCATTTCTCTACTTTGCTCCTTTTGGGCCTCCTTACTTCTCGATCTCCCTCTTCTATCAGTTTGCCGTTTCTCTCTCTCCATCTCTCTACTTCTAGACCGTTTTGTTCTACCCATCTCCATCCTCCTCTCCTCCCTGCTCCTGGATCTCTCTCTCCGTTCTGGTTCATGTCGTCTGTCCAGGTCACGGCTGCGTGACCTCCTCCCTCGCTCCACCTCTCTGGTCTTGTCATTTTCTCGGCCTTTGCTTCTTGATCTCATCGCTCGTTCTTTTTGAGGAGCAGGAGACGGAGAAGAGGAATTATGACGGTGCTTCTGTGCAGCTTTCTCATGCTCAACATTCAACCTCTTCTACAAAACAAGAAAGTAAACAAATGAATATCCTTAAGATGTGAATACATTAAAGGTGCATTGCGTAACATTTCTTGTGGAGGGTCTGTCATCTGCTTGTTTCAACAGATATGCCATTGTTCTGCCTCGAATGTTCCACAGTATGGCATTAACTGCTCTACTTTACATTTATTTAATTACAGATGGTTTTATAGCTCAAAAATACCTAGAAAAACAGACATTTTGACTGTGAGCGGGGTCGCCTTTCCACAGATCAGACCTGTAACTTGATCTGGTTTGGTCTCCCTGAAGATAGAAAAGTTTAATACCATACTGTGAAACATTCCAGACAGCTTTTGAGTATAATAAAGTTTAATAATTTAAATGTAGGAACTGACATGACATGAGACTTTTTCATGTGGAATTTTTCCTGTATTAAATGAATTGGCCTATTCATTATTATATATAGGCCTGTAATTGACAAAAGAAATTCTTGGTGGACTAAAGACGTGTTGCCAATCACCAAAAGGGGTTGGCAAAAACTCCCAAAACTATTCCATACCTCTGTGTATCTGACCCAAACTGCACTCACAAGACTACACCTGCAGGGGCAGCTCATGAAAAAGTAGGAAACAGTATTTATATAAAGACAGATTAAACTTGTGAATAATGTTTAATCTGCCTTTTTAAAACGAAATACTAAAAAAAAAAAATCTTGCCAAATCAAGCCAAATCTTGCACTAACTCACTCACTTAAGGTCTACAGCCCTCCCACTTCATGTAATATTACAGTGATTACACATTTAAATATCAGGCAAAGTTAGAAATGCTAAAACTCCAATTAATTTAACAACCTATATTTGCTATGAATGAGGGTCAGGCCCCTTAAACTTTGTGGATGAAGTTAGTGCATTACCATTCCCTTTTTTAATTAAAATTGGAAGGGAAGGTAAAGAACAGACTGAAGATGACAAGCGTTTTACACAAATGAAAGCAGAATATATGAAATTGATATGACATGATATGACATGTATTATTACATTATCAGGCTGTTGTCGTTGGGGGCTGGGTTCATCTTTGTCCCTTCGCCGCTCAGGGGAACGCCTCTTTCGCTCGCTCTCCTTCCTCTTCACTTCCTGTGGGCGGGACCTTGGGGGCGGAGACTCACTGGTCAAAGAAGAGCAAATGAATTAAACATGTGTTGACAATACATTATGCAGGTATTAGGTAATATCACAACACTATTAAATGGTCATATTTTAACAGTGAGTTGTTCAGCTCAGAATTCAAGTTCAAAGTTCAAAGTTCAAAGTCAGCTTTATTGTCAATTCTGCCATATGTGTTCAACATACAGTGAATCGAAATTTTGTTTCTCTCTGGCCAGGTAGTGCAAAAAGACAGTGTACAAAATACAATATGAAGACAAAACACAACAAAAAAACTATCTAAGACAGAATTCTGTTAAAATGTACTGTTTAACTGTCAAGATGCAGATGTTTTGTCCTGGTTTATGGTTCATATCTCTAATTATTAGGCCTATCCACGTAATTGTTGTCAGCTGAAAGGACTTGAGCCATAAGATTAATATGGCAAGTTTGTGGAGCCAGTCCCAAACAGTTATATAGTCCCCTGCACTCCATCTAGTTTAGTTTAGTTTTAGTTTAGTTTAGTTTATTAAGGACAGTGTGCAGTTTCATTAAAAAGATGTCTGCACCAGATTTAGCACAAAGCTAATTTCCATCTGCAGTCCTCACATCATAAAATACAATACAAAAATACGATAAAGTGCAATTATAAATACAATAAAAATACAATACAATATAATAAAAAGAAATCACATATCAAATACAAGGTACAATCTTAAAAGGCTAAAATTATGACATCAAATTCCCACAACGTGAATGCAATCTCTCTATTCTTCTCTATTCATGGGTTTCAGGCAAATGATTTCTAAATAAATCGTCTAAAATGAAAATATTGAATTGCCTAATTGCCATAACAATGAAGGACCACTGCCATAGCTTGAACCCCTGAATATTTAAAAGCTAAAAACATAATCTGTTCCTTTAAAGGAGAATTAACGTTTTTTACAATCTGAGCCTTATTTCGGTAATAAAACAAGTTGTTTTACTCACCCATAGCACTTTGGTGTCATATGGAGCACTTCCAGAGATGTTTTAGATTAGCGATAGCCGTAGCGCGAGTGTGCATATATTATATGCCCCGAGCATGTAATATATGCCCCGAGCGGTCTCCAAATAACACAAACTTTAGCACTTTTCAAATCATAGAAGCTCGATGTCTTAGTCTATGCTTTTGTTTGAGTCAAAAGTGGCCTGTAATCCGAAATTTATCCATAGTTTCGAGTAGATGAGGACGCCAGTGCGCATGTGCACTGCAGTTTATTCCACTCTCAGCTCCCGGGACTCAAACATGAAACGCAAAGCTGTAAATTATGGATAAATCTCGGATTACAGGCCACTTTTGACTCAAACGAAAGTGTAGACAAGACATCGAGCTTCTATGATTTGAAAAGTGCTAAAGTTTGTGTTATTTGGAGACTGCTCGGGGCATATAATGCGAATACATGCGAACTTGCGCTACGGCTAGTCTAAAACATCTCTGGAAGTGCTCCATATGACACCAAAGTGCTATGGGTGAGTAAAACAACTTGTTTTATTACCGAAATAAGGCTCAGATTGTAAAAAACGTTAATTCTCCTTTAAACCTGTGTACAGTACAGACCTGTGCTCAGAGCTGGAGGAGACACTTCTCTTACGTGCCGTCTTAGATTTAGGGGGAGGACTCTCACACTTCTTTGGCTTTTTCTTTGACACTTTTCGCTTTTCATTTGAAGAACTGCAAGAAACAACATATAAATAAATAAAATATGTGGAGAAGGTTTCACAGCTGACATTTACTGGTACTTTCAAATGATTATGGAGTGAACTGTGAAACTACACTAGTAATATTAAACCCACCTGTCTTCTTCCTCTTCTGAAGATTCACTGAAAAACAAAATATAAAACATGGTGAATCAGATGAGACAGATTAGTTGTGCAATAAAAAACAAGGAAACACAAAGATAGAATTTATATATTACCGTTTCTTTTTGTTCTTTTTAGATTTCTTCTTGTCTCTGCTCGGGGATGGAGAGGACTCATCTTCTGAACTTCATGTACATACAAAAAAGATGGTTAAAATATTGCAGCCTCATTTTTACGCAAAGCTTATCAGAAAGTTTATCAAACAATTCTAGAACAAGCCGGTCAGGATTTGCTGGTTTGTTAAAGGGATATGCCACCCCCAGGTCAAATTTGGGCATCTCCCCACAGTCCAGAGACTAAAATAAGTGATGGAAAGCGTTTTCCTGCTCACCCAGCCATTGTCCGAGTCTGTCGCCACTGACCGCCGCGGTATCTGGTGCTCCTCCGCCTTAGACTGGAGTCTAACGTCGCCAGAGAAAGATTCCCCTGGCAGCACGCTGCCAGGGGAATCCCAGTTACGCACCGGGAAGGGAGTTCCCCTGTTGCACAACGTGGTGCGTGATACGGCTGTATTCTTACGCACTGGAAAATAGTTCCCACCCAAAATGACCAAGTCAAGCTCTCCGTGTTGATTTGCACATTTATTTGCACTCGATATGAATGCGCACTACACACAAAGTAATTGGGAAACGCATCGAGCAAATTAATTCCTTTTGGCCGAAATCTTTCTCTGGCGACATTAGACTCCAGTCTAAGGCGGAGGAGCTGCAGATACCGCGGCGGTCAGTGGTGACAGACTCGGACAATGGCTGGGTGAGCAGGAAAACGCTTTCCACCACTTATTTTAGTCTCTGGACTGTGGGGAGATGCCCAAATTTGACCTGGGGGTGGCATATCCCTTTAAAGGGCCTAGATTGCACCATTTTCTGAGTTATGTTACAATGTTGTTTCCTCATCACCACCAGTATATTTGGGCAGAGCTCTTCTCTCAAACTGAAAACTCATGTGGTCTTGTGATGTCATGTGGTAATACAGGAAGGCTTACCCCCTCCCCCACATAGGCCTCTCTGACCACATCTCTGTTGTGCTCAGACCGGCATACAGACCCCGTGTAAGGGTCTCTAGGCCGGCTCTGAAGCAGATCCAGGTGTGGCCAGAGGGGGCCTCGTCTGCACTACAGCACTGCCTCGGTACAACAGACTGGGCAGTGTTCAAACAGGCCGCCACATACAACAATCACACTGACATTGAGGAGTACGCAGACACTGTGACCTCCTACATCACCAAATGCATTGGTGATGTCACACACACAAAAACCATCACCACCAGGGCTAACCAGAAGCCATGGCTGACAGGGGAGGTTCACAGGCTGTTGAGAGCCAGGAACGCTGCCTTCAGAGCTGGGGATGTCCCCCATCTGAGGGCAGCAAGAGCCAACCTGTCCCGTGGAATCAGGAAAGCCAAACACAAATACACACAGAAAATAACCGGACACTTTAGAGATAGCAGGGACACACGGAGTCTGTGGCAGGGCATCCAGAACATCACGGATTACAAACCCTTGCCACAGACCTGTGACAATAATATCACCCTGCTCAATGACCTCAACAGCTTCTTTGCACGGTTTGAGGCAGGAAATGACACCCGGCCCCAAAAAACTCCACCACCTCCCCACGACCAGCCCCTGTGTGTGTCTGCAGCCAGCGTGAAGAGGACACTCTCCAGGATCAACACCCGCAAGGCTGCAGGCCCGGACAACATTCCTGGTCGTGTGTTGAAAGACTGTGCAGAGGAGCTCAAGGATGTCTTCACAGACATCTTTAATGCTTCTCTGAGCCAGGCTGTCGTTCCCTCCTGCTTCAAAACCACTACCATCGTTCCCGTGCCAAAGAAGCCCACTCCGGCCACTTTTAATGACTATCGCCCTGTTGCACTGACCCCCATCATCATGAAGTGCTTTGAACGGCTAGTCATGGCACACATCAAATCCATCCTCCCCCCACCCTAGACCCATACCAGTTTGCATACCGGGCCAACCGCTCTACCGAGGATGCAATCTGTTCTGCACTTCACCCGGCTCTCACCCACCTAGACAATAAAGACTCATATGTGAGAATGCTGTTCATAGATTTCAGTTCAGCATTCAACACTATAATCCCACAGCAGCTCATTATCAAACTAGACCACCTGGGGCTTCAGACCTCACTGTGTAATTGGCTGCTGGACTTCCTCAGTGAGAGGCCACAGGCAGTGCGGGTCGGCAGAAACACCTCAAGCTGCATTAGACTGAGCACAGGAGCCCCCCAGGGCTGTGTGCTCAGTCCGATGCTCTTCACTCTGCTGACCCACGACTGCTCACCAGCGTTCAGCACCAATCACATAGTGAAGTTTGCGGACGATACGACTGTGGTGGGTCTCATCTCTAATAACGATGAGACAAACTACAGAGTGAGGTGAGCCTTCTGACCCAGTGGTGCAGCAATAACAATCTCCTTCTTAATGTTGAAAAGACCAAGGAGATTGTTGTTGACTTCCGGAGAAGGCCCCACCCAGCACCCCCACTGTCCATCAATGGTGCTGCTGTAGAGAGGGTGAGCAGCACCAAATTCCTGGGGGTGCACATCAGTGAGGACCTCTCCTGGACAGTGAATACTGTGTCACTGGCAAAGAGGGCTCAGAAGCGCCTCTATTTCCTCCGCAAACTGAGGAGAGCTGGAGCCCCTCCACCCATTATGACCACCTTCTACCGAGGCACCATTGAGAGCGTCCTGACCAGCTGCATCACTGTGTGGTACGGGAGCTGCACTGAACAGAACAGGAAAGCTCTGCAGCGCATAGTGAATGCAGCTGGGAGGATCGCTGGTGTCTCTCTCCCCTCCCTCCTAGACATTTTTAACACCCGGCTCACCCGCAGAGCGTCCAGCATTGTGGGTGACCCGAGCCACCCCGCACATAGCCTGTTCAGCCTCCTGCCCTCGGGGAGAAGGTACCGGAGTCTCCGGGCCCACTCCACCAGGCTTTCAAACAGCTTCATCCACCAGGCTGTCAGGAGGCTGAACTCACACCCGAACTCACACCCGAACTCACACCTTACCCATCTCCCACCCCCCACCCCCCATATTGGCATAACCTGTATTCCATAAAAAGACCTATCACTCTAGACACTTTAAAAAAAAAAAAAAAAAAAAACTGCTGCTAAGGACTACTGTTGCACTGTTGCACATTTACATTTACTACTGGATTTTACTCCTGTTGCACTGTTGTTTACTACTGTTATTGCACACTTACATTTACTACTGGAATTTTTAGTACTGTTGTTTACTCCTGTTATTGAATTTTACCCCCGTTGCACTGTTGTTTACTACTGTTATTGCACATTGACTACTGGAATTTTAGTACTGTTGTTTACTCCTGTTACTGCACTAGAATTACTACTGTTGCACATTTATTTTTATTTTATCTTAACTCCTATGCACATTCTACTGCACATGACCAAGTCACTGCTGTATCTTCCATTGCACATTTTTGATGCACACTGCACACTTTGGAAATCTGTATATAGTATAGTTTATTTATTATGTTGCACTGTTTTAAGATTTTAGACCGTAGACTTTAGTTTTTACTTAGATCTCTGTCTTAGATAGTTTTTTGTTGTGTTTTGTCTTCATATTGTATTTTGTACACTGTCTTTTTGCACTACCTGGCCAGAGAGAAACAAAATTTCGATTCACTGTATGTTGAACACATATGGCAGAATTGACAATAAAGCTGACTTTGAACTTTGAACTTTGAAGTGCTTCACCTTCACTAGAACCTTTTGCATGAGCTCAGATCTGGAATTGCTCTACTGAACTAAAGGTAAAAGGACCTGTTAATTTGAAAAGTACCACTTCATGACATCACAAGGTGGCAGAGAGCATTCTGAGCTTTGGACCCCAGGAAGAATAGTTATTGCTGTGGTAATAACTAATGTGGATCCAAAATAAAGAATAAAAGGAGCTTTAGAAAGACTAATAGTAAAGAATTACTCAAACACATGTGAATGAAACAAAATACTATCAACATACTTGATGTTGATATTCTAACATGGCTCCATCTTTTTAGAATAGCTTTTAATTTTTAACTGTTTTCAATATGATCACTTAAAGGAAAAGTAACGTTATTTTACAATCTGAGCCTTCTTTCGGTAATAAAACAAGTCGTTTGACTCACCCATATCACGTTCGTGTCATTTGGAGCTGTTTGAAGAAAGTTATGTTGTGGCGTTTCTGTTAGCATTTGTTAGCATTTGTATTCGGGGCATTACTTTGCGGTCTCCAAATAACACAAACTTTAGCACTTTTCAAATCATAGAAGCCCGATGTCTTAATGGAAAATTTCGTTTGAAGCAAAAGTGGCCTGTAATCCGAGGTTTATCCATAGTTTTCAGCTTTGCGTTTCATGTTTGGGTCCCGGAGCAGTCCGCGCATGCGCACTGGCGTCCTCATCTACTCGAAACTATGGCTAAATCTCGGATTACAGGCCACTTTTGCGTCAAACGGAATTTTTCATTAAGACATCGGGCTTCTATGATTTGAAAAGTGCTAAAGTTTGTGTTATTAGGAGACCGCAAAGTAATGCCCCGAGCAAATGATACAGCACCATGTTAACGGATACGGGATCATTAGTAGAACAGAACGGCTCAACATAAGTTCTGCGATACTGCTCCAATTGACAGAAAAATGCTATGGGTGAGTAAAACTACTTGTTTTATTGCCGAAAGAAGGCTCAGATTGTAAAAAAAACGTTAATTTGACTTTAAGGCAGTAATAGACAACACATTTTTTATCATTAACAAATTATGGTTTAGTTTTTAAATCACCTTTCATGTTTCTTATTTTTCTTTTTCTTCTTCCGGCTCCGTTTCTTTGGAGGAGAATCTGAGTCATCAGAGTCTTCCACCAAACTGAAATCAAACCCACCAATATTAAAGTGCATATGACTACTCATTTTACCAATACAATCATGACATACAGGATGTAGAGGTGACTCTATTCATGGGTTTCAGAATGAGAAATAAATGTACTAATAGCGATTTACAATTTAAAACAAAATATTGCATCTTTTAGATGGGATAGTCCTCAAAATTTTCCATGTAACTGGAAGCTGAAAATCATGAACAGCTTGTAACCAAGCAACCATAATGTTAACGAGGGCCAAAATTAATCTCATCTAATTTGCAGAATAGTTATAAGCAGCAGATATAAATAACCTTTATTCTGTTAAATCAAAGTTAAAACGGTCAGAAAAATATTTTCTTTATGCAAAAATTATCTCTGCATTTGCATAGAGCTTTCCATGTTGAGGACATTGGCATATGTTTTAGTACTCATTACTACTCCCTGTATTTTTCAACTTTTTTCCACAACTACCACTTAACTGATAACCAAAACCAAGTAATAATTTGACGGAAACATGAAAACCTGCACATTAGGCTGATGATCTCAAAATAAATAATGTTCAGTGTGTATACTGTATATTTTTGAAGCAGTCCTCACGTGTATTTCTGCTGTTGCTGTCGCTCCCTTTCCTGACGCTCCTGCTCCCTCTTCTCCTTCTCTTTCTCTTTGCGGTCAGCATGAAACGATGACCCGTCCACATAGTCGCTTGAGATCCCAAACGCCGCGCGCAGTCGGTCATTCTTCTGCTGATTCGCCGCAGCCAGAGCGTGCGTCTCTGTCACACTGTGCAGAGGACAAAAGTTTTATTTGTGTCTCAGGGATGCAAGATTTTCAGATATACATTTTTTTATTTGGCTGTTGTATACATTTGTATCCTGTTTTGTTTTCATTTTTAACTATGGTATACAGATATTTGTGTCTGAAATAAAGAATAAATATGGTGGGCTTATATTTGATGAAAAGTCATTAATCAAAGCAATGTATACTCTTTTTATTGTTTTTATTGTTACTAATTCTATTAGTAACAATAAATGGGACAGAATAAACACAGTGCTTTCCCATAACCCCAGCTAATTCATGTATGCCTTCTACTTTCTGCTGTGATCCATTAAAATCTAAATAAAATAATTGGTTGGTTGGACAGATCTTATAATTGGTCAACCAAGTTCAATCGGTCCATCATTCAATAAAATCAGCTACAACCATGAGACATTTAACATTACCAATAGTAAACACTAAACTTGTATGTACCATTTTCCAGGTTTCACGTTTTCATATTATGAAGTGAGATTATTGCTGTGTTTTCGAGTAGAGGGTGGCGGGTGGTTTTATTAGTGATTCAGGGATGCCACATTTTCAGATGGCAACAAGCCCAAAACAAGTGACCGCAGCCCACAAAAATAAGTAACTAGTTAAAGCGTCACCACTGAATGAGGGCAAATGAGATGTGCATGTTATAAGAGTCTCTGTGTTACTGTAAAAACAGGCTTCTACAGTTCTTCTTAAAACAGGGAGAGATACAGGACTACATTCATACCATACGCCATACAACTGTACAACAACTCACCCTTACAGTATGGAACATAATACTCAGATAATACTCCCTACAACTCGCCCTTATGTAATAGATAATACATTGACAGGACATAGGGTTATTATTTATTATTAAAAGCATAGTTTACAGAGCAGGTTTAAAAACATTAGCAGGCTGTATTTCAGCCATGAAAAGGAACTGGAAATAGACCAAAAAAAACAAAAAAAAACAATTTTATGATGAAATAATGCATTTCAGGAAATGCCTGCAACTGTCACCATTTGGAAACAAATTAAAAACAAAAAAAAAAAAAGCTCAAAGTTGCTATAAAGAAGCGGACTAGGCTCCTATGGTGACAGAGTTCTGTGTTTTACTCACGTTGGTTTCTCGCTGGGTTTTGGGGCGGGCTCTTCTTTCTCCTGAAGCATCATTCGGAAGGTGTTTACCTTCTCCTCAATCTCCTCAGCAGAGTACCTGAGCAGAAAAGAAACTGATTTTAAACTTCAAAAAGATGCCAATTTAATTATTGTCCTTCAAATGCGACTCAACTTGTTACTGTGAGAAGAACTGTTTAAAATAATGAAGACTACATACACACACACACAAATGTGTATATATATATATATATATATATATATATATATATATATATGTGTATATGTGTATATATATGTGTGTGCATATATATATATATATGTGTATATGTGTATATATATATGTGTGTGTATATATATATAAATATAAATAAATAAAATATATATACACAGTA